>CM064530.1:14003701-14144188 GCA_032716605.1 Paralithodes platypus
CCGGCTTCGCCAACGTTTTTTCTATCGAAAAATTTACAAATTTAGCCTGCTGTCTAACAAAAATAAGAAATATGCTGGCTCGCTACCGCTCACCAGTAAAAATACCTGGATGGGGATAACTTAAACAGTCGGCTGAATTGCCAAGGATACAATCAGAGAAAGAGAGAAAAGGACAGAAATAACAAAAAGCAGGTCACCCCCCTTAATTTTCAAGAGGTTTGGCCTACTTATCTGGAACAGGGTATAGTAATTATGACTGGATGACTTAGATGTGTGTGTGTGTGTGTGTGTGTGTGTGTGTGGATTTGTATTGTGTTGTTGTGTGTTCATTGTTTTCTGTTGTGATGTCCCTATTCGGGCTCTGTCTTGAGTCGCCCCCCCTCCCCCCCAAAAAAAAAACCACAAAAAAAAACCCAGGAAAAGTGGGGAAAAGTGAGTATTTTTTGTTTTTGTTTTCTATATTCCAACTACTCCCTCTCGGGCCTGAGTATATACATACATACATACATACATATTATCGTCTTACCTCGGAACATCGGCAGTGACTGGCGTGTTCTGGGTCAATATCACTGCAGGCTGCCAAAAGAAAATAATAATAGAATAATTTAGTAACTAATAATAATAATAATAATATAATAATAATAATAGAATAATAGAATAATAATAATAATAAAGAAAATAATAATAGAATAATATAGTAATATAATAATAATATAATAATAATAATAAAAAATAAAATAATAATAGAATAATAGAATAACTAATAATAATAATAATATAATAATAATAATAAAAAAGAAAATAATAGAATAATATAGTAACTAATAATAATAAGAAAATAATAATAATAATAATAATAATAATAAAGAAAATAATAATAGTACAAATAATAATAATAATAAGAAATAATAATAATAAAAATATAATAATATAATAATAATATAATAAAAATAATAATAATAATACTATAATAATAATAAAATAATATAATAATAATAATATACAGAAAATAATAACTAATATAGGATAATAATAATAATAATAGAATAATAATAATAACAAAGAAAATTATAATAGAAACAAATATATGTAAATCATATAATAATAAAATAAGCAAATCATAATAATACAACAATAATAATAATTATATTTATCACCCAACCACTCACTCAACCACACAACTACACAATTCAATGGTCCCGGGTTCGAATCCCAATGTATCAATGGGAAGATATAATTGGGATGGAATTTGTACTGTACCTAGTATCAGTACATTACCACAAAGCCCACCGAAGCGCCAAAAAATACCCTCATTGTCCCCTGATTAAATAACACTGTATGAATATTCCCATATCCAAATAATGCTACAGGGGGCAATGCCTAGTGAGTTAATTGTTCAATAGGTGGTGTTCTGAAAGTGAGGGTCCGAGTCTATGGGATGAGACAGTGAAGCACTGGGGCGAAGCAGGTTCAGAGAGGGGTCTGTTTCGAGCTTGGGTGGACAACTGAGCCCCGTGCATCTTTCGAAGGCAAGATAGCGGGGGCTGGTTGCATCTCCAAGTTCTTCACACATCTCACTCCCTAGACAGGAACGAGACCTCACGGGCTTCACCGTTGAATGTACGGTTGAATGTACAGGTTCTCGGCCTAATCACCCAAACACTCACTCATCCACTCTCTCAACTCCTGACACTCACCCATTCACAGATATCGCCGTTACAGAAGCGGTCAAACTCTCCCCCACCCACTCACTTGAAACAGACTTGGGCGTGCTGGGCGGCGTGAAGAGCTCCGGGCATCCTGGGCTGTGGGTGGTGGTGGTAACCATGGGGGTGGTGGTGGTGGTGGTGGGTATCACTGGGGACATAGAAAGGTATATTTATAAGAGGTGGTGGTAGGAACTATACAAATCAAGATGTGCAGTTTTCGCATTAACAAAAAAAAAAAAAAAAAAAAAAAATGCATACCCAACTGCAATGTAGAATTATAAATAACGGTATATATATGTATATATATATATATTATTATGTTACCTCCACCAACCGACTTTACTCCTAAACTCAATTAATGAAATCAACAAATACATGTGGCAGTCCAGGGATTCGAACCTAGGATGCTCACAACGAAATTCAGTGCATTTATCCATTGCGCTATGAAGACAGTTTATATATATATACTGTATATATATATATATATATATATATATATATATATATATATATATATATATATATATATATAGATATATATATATATATATGTATATAATATATATACCGGTATATATATATATTTTTTTAGTTTGCCTCCTAAAACCCATTTAAGTTTATAAACTTTCTCCGGATCCCCTTCAAGCAAAATCTGTACATTTCTCGGTAGAGCAATGTCCCAGCTGAAAGCTGGTGTCTCCTTTATCACAGGCTCGCTATTGCTAGCTCGGAAAAAAGTAGACACCTGAATGGGGCGAATAATTTTATATTCGACAAAATAATTGGGCGAAATGTCTTATATTCGATGATCACGTACTCTGGCAACATTTCTGGAATATTTTACCTGGTATCGGAAACTAGCCTGATCATAGATGAATTTAGGTGACCAAAATATTGTAAATGTTGACCTCCTAAGGTGCCAGACCAATGTTGAGGATAAATGTTGAGGGAAAAAGCGCCCGTGTGATACCGGCATTACGCTATCAAGACAGAACATTGAGTATCGACTTACATATCCCCGTGATGGAGCAGATGAACCCTTGGCCGGCCTTGTTGTCCCAGTTACTCTTGAACGTCAGTTTCAGCGGGCCCTCCACAATACGGTCAAACATCTTAATCCGACCACACCGCCTGTTGGAGAGGGAGGCTAGGTAACTTGGTAGATAAAGGGATCAATTGGTAGATGTAGATAGATTGATAGATACGTAGATAGATATTGATAGATTTATAACACTGATCTAGACAGACGGGATGACAATTTTATAGATATTTTTGTTTTCTTTTGAGTGGTAGGTGACTGTTTTTAAGTAATTCATCGCTATACCAAAACAAAAAATAAATATAAACAAAGCTAAAGTGAGGTTTGTAACAGTTGTAAGCCTAGTCGTTGGACCCACCTGACACCCCGACGGAACCGGTTGCCGACAAAGGTGGACAGTTTATCCTTCTTGCACCTCTTGCTGGGCATGATGCGGATCCCCGGACACTCTAGCAGCATCTCGGTTCCGGGCTCGGGCTGTAAAGGGAGATATCATATATTTTTATTAATTTCGTTGTTTTATGTTGTGTTTTGTGTTTTCCCTGTTCTTGCTCTGTCTTGAGGCGGCCACCCCCAATACAAAATTAATAAAAATATTAATAAAATAGAATTAAATAGAAAATAAAAATAAAAATAGGAAAAGTGGGGATTGGGCCTGAGCATATTATAGATAGATAGATAGATAGATAGACCACACCACCAATAGATAGATAGATAGATAGATAGATAGATAGACCACAACACCAAACCCTATCAAAGACATTAAGGGGAGGTTTCTAGTGTGTTACTTAGACTTCCATCAAGCTTAAAATTACATCCCCTAGACCCCCTTTCAAGATAAATATGTAAATTTTTCGGTAGAAAAATGTCCCGGCCGAAGGCCGATTCCTCTTAAGGTACAGGCTCGCTATCGCTCGCCAGGAAAAAATCGACACCTAAATGGCACGAAAGGTCTTAAAATTGACAGAAATGGGGCCTAAAGTTATTAAAATCGCCAAACTAATGGGGCAAACGTCTTACAATCTCAAAACCAATGGGGCTAAACATGAGGGAGAAAGAAGTTCGAAACAAAAATCCCTCGAGTGGAAACCTCCCCTTATTAATGAAAGCATAATGTGTGAATTATATAGAATTACGATGGACAGTTAAAGGGAGTTAGTTGTTTTGTCTGGACCCCCCTCCCCCCCCCCCTGTCTCCCTCATGCTTAGTCTCATTAATTATTAGATTACCCCCCCATTATTTGGGTGATTGAAAAAAACTTTTGCCCCATTTCTTTGTCAATATTAAGACCCTTCGTGCCATTTAGGTGTAGATTTTTTCCTGGCGAGCGAAAGCGAGCCTGTAATTTAGTAGGAATTGACGGGATATTTTTCTACCGAAAAATGTACAAATTTATGGTGAAGGGGGCCTTGGGGGTGTTTTTTTAAGCTTGATAGAGGTTTAGGGAGCAAGCTTGAAGAAAACATAAAATCATAAAAACATAAGAATAGAAAATAAAATGCTCACCTTTGTTTCCTTTCATACATTTTGATATTCTAAGACGTTTCACCCCATTAGCTTGGCGATAATAAGACGGTTCACTCTATTCAGGTGTCGTTATTTCTGAGGTGGGCAGTTGTTTTTAATAGCCGGTACAGAAGGGGTTTAGGGACACACTAAAGCCGGTATCACACGAGCGCTTTTTCCCTCAACGTTTATCCTCAACACTGGTCTGGCAAATTATGAGGTCAACATTTATTATATTTATGTTATCTAAATTCATCTATCATCAGTCTAGTTGCCGATACCAGTGCCAAATATTCCAGAAATGTGGCCAGACAAATGTTGATCATCGAATGTTGACTATAAATGCTCTCGTGTGATACCGGCTTAAGGGGAGGTTTTTAGTTAGTTCGCTAGACCTCCATCAAGCTTAACATTACAGCCCCTAGACCCCCTTTCAAGATAGATTTGTAAATTTTTCGGTAGAAAAATTTCCCGGCCGAAGGCCGTTCCTTTTAAATTACAGGCTCGCTATCGCTCGCCAGGAAACAATCGACACCTAAATGGCACGAACAGTCTTAAAATTGACAGAAATGGGGCGAAAGTTCTTAAAATCGCTAAACTAATGGGGCGAACGTCTTAAAAAATCAAAAGCAATGGGGCTAACCATGAGGGAGAAAGGGGTCAAGAAAAAAAATCCCTCAAGTGGAAATCTCCCCTTAGATTACGTTGCTGGAAAATGGCAAAAACAAGCAGAATCCTCAATGATAATTAAACCAAATATCCACAAGACGTCGGGCCAGAGAGTGTTAATTAATGGTTCCTTAGCGTGTAATAATATGTGACGCTCAATCTCGTAATATAATGAAGGGGTTAATCGTAATTATACCAGTCTTTGAATCCTGTTAACCCTCTCAATCAGATGACTACATTTTATCCCTTACTCTAGCTACCTCCCATACGATTTTATTTAGCTTAGGAAGGACATTATTAAAAGTATAAATGCCAAAAGTTCTTTGAGCCACTACCCCTTGAATGTAAGAGCTGAATAATGTCGTATAATGGTAGCCAGAACGATCGGAGAGAGAGAGAGAGAGAGAGAGAGAAAAAGAGAGAGAGAGATAGAGAAATATTGAGAGCGAGCGAATGTAGGAAGGAGGAGAGAGATAAGGTAGAAAATGGAGAGAGAGAGAGAGAGAGAGAGAGAGAGAGAGAGAGAGAAAAAGAGAGAGAGAGATAGAGAAATATTGAGAGCGAGCGAATGTAGGAAGGAGGAGAGAGAGAAAGGTAGGAAATGAGAGAGAGAGAGAGAGAGAGAAATATTGAGAGCGAGCGAATGTAGGAAGGAGAGAGAGAAAGGTAGGAAATGAGAGAGAGAGAGAGAGAGAGAGAGAGAGAGAGAGAGAGAGAAAAAAAGAGAGAGAGAGAGAAAAAAAAAAAGAGAGAGAGAGAGAGAGAGAGAGAGAGAGAGAGAGAGAGAGAAAAAATAGAGAGAGAGAGAGAGAGAGAGAGAGAGAGAGAGAGAGAGAAAAAAACAAAAACGAAAGAAAGAGAGAGAGAGAGAGAGAGAGAGAGAAAAAAAAGAGAGAGAGAGAGAGAGAGAGAGAGAAAAGAGAGAGAGAGAGAGAGAGAAAAAGAGAGAGAGAGAGAGAGATAGAGAAATATTGAGAGCGAGCGAATGTAGGAAGGAGGAGAGAGAGAAAGGTAGGAAATGAAAGAGAGAGAGAGAGAGAGAGAGAGAGAAATATTGAGAGCGAGCGAATGTAGGAAGGAGAGAGAGAAAGGTAGGAAATGAGAGAGAGAGAGAGAGAGAGAGAGAGAGATAGAGAGAATGAGAGAGCTACTAACAAACTAACTTACGACAAGGATCCACTTCATCTTGAGACCATCAGGGTAGGCGTTAGGATAGTTCTTGGACATGACCATCACGGTCTGGTTGGCGCTCACTGTGTATTTCCCGGGCTCTGGGAAAAAACAAAAAAAAGTAATAATAAGAAAACAAAATATATTATATATAATTATGTATATTTATACAATATATACTGTATATATATATATATATATATATATATATATATATATATATATATATATATATATATATATATATATATATATATATATATATATATATACAGTATATGAATACATAAATAAATAAATAAATACAAAATATATAAATAAAGTCATGACTATAATATCGGGACATTTTTCTACCGAACAATGTACACATTTATCTAGAAGGGGTATCTTGGGGATATTTTTTTAAGCTTGATGGAAGGCTAGGGAGGAAACTAAAAAAAAAAAAAACATAAATCGACCAATAAATAAACCCTATCTCCTTAAGGGGAGATGGGCCGGTTTTCTGGACCACTTTCTCCCTCATGTTTAGCCCCATTAGTTTTCAGATATTAAGATGTTTGCCCCATTAGTTAGTCGATTTTAAGACCTTTCGCTCCATTTCTTCGTCAATATTTAGACTTTTCGTGCTATTTAGGTGTCGATTTTTTCCCTGGCGAACGATAGTGAGCATGTAATGTTGGAAGAACCGGCGTTTGGCCGGGAAATTTTTCTACCAAAAATTTACAAATTAATCTAAAAGGGGGATCTAATGGATGTTTTTTTTTCATTTGATGGAGGTCTAGTGAGGAAACTAGAAAAATTATGAATACATGCATAAATCGTCCGAAAAGTGAACCATCCCAGTTTGTTTTTCAAGTTTCGGATTAAGTTTGATTTATTTTATGTCGTGAACAGTATCTGGTCCGAAGTTTTGTGGGTTATTAGGATTACTCGGCTTGGAATTGACCACAAATTTATCTGGAAGGGGACTTGGGTGTATTTCTTAAAGCTTGATGTAGGTCTAGGGAGGAAACTTATAACACTAAACAAATAATAATAGAATAAAAACAAATAATAATGATGATAATGATAATGGTGATGATGATGATGATGAAAACAAAAAAATAATCTGCGCTTAACCCGTGCAATACGGTAAGGTTACATTAGTACTAACCCAGTTCGGCGGTTCTGAGGGCGGCGTACTCCTGGTAAATCCTGCGGGCCTCTTCTTCATAGGCCTCAGCAGACACCCACGGCCCCTCCTCCACCTCCACTTCGGCGTCTTCTTCTTCGTCATACACAGTCTCAGTCCTGGCCTGAAAGATCGGACAAGAAAAATATCAGATCAAGGGACTATCGGCCCCTCTTCTACCTCACCATCTGCGTACCCTTCTTCGTCATACACAGTCTTAGTCCTGGCCTAAGACAGCGGGAAATAAATATATCAAATCAAGTAATTATCGGCCCCTCCTCCACATCGGCGACTTCTTCTTCATCATACACGTTCTCAGTCCTGGCCTAAAAGATCATGCAATCGTTGAGAGAACATATACCGGTATAATACTACAATTTTACTTGCTATTTTAATTGTGACCTAGCTACTTGGAACAGGGTATAGTATATGCCTACCTGGGTTGCCACCATCAGGAGCCAGGAGAACAGGAGGAAGGCGGTCCCACGCATGGTGGTGGATTGATCGAAGGGTCGTCCTGGGAAATGGAGAAAAAGGTCACATTTTCAACTGAGTCAAAAGTGTTCCGTGAAGCACATATCTCGGCCACACGGGCTTTCTTACTGCATACCATCGTTGGAGAACATACTGGTATTATACTAGAATTTTACTATATATATTATTAAAATAAACTTGTGAACTCATTGTTACCCTGTTCATTTAGTTAACCCGAGGAATGCACTATTTATGTTATTAAAAAGGCCGCGTATGCGAATTACCTTCGATTCTGAGATGATTTGTTATATTTACTATATAAAGCATTATTTCTGCTCCATGTGCTTATGTTTTACTTGTATGATGAATATGTGAACAGTGAAGACCAAAAAATAGGTATAAACAGCAAATATCCAGTCAAAGATCCTATATTTGTGACGAGGAAGGGTTGAGGCATGTGACAACCCGGACAACATAGACCCTTATCTCCAAATCCTTGAAAGGCACTGGTGATATCCGCATATGTTAGAGGGTGGGAGGAGGTGGAGAACAGGTGGAGGGAGGGAAGGAGAATGCTAATTCGACGGTAGAAAGAAATATAAGGAAATGAAGGCGGAAATTTTTTGATAATTGAGGAGGGGTGAAGTGAAGGAAGAAAGGGGGGGAGGGGGTGAGGAGAGGGAGGGAGGGGGGGAGGTAAGACACATGTTAGGTAAAGGTAGGAGCTGGTTGTAAACAGGCATCCCATATTGCTTCCATTTCATTGCAATTTTTTTTTTTTTTTTTTTGTATGGACGGTCTTCCAGAAGGCCTATCGCATTAGCCTAGTAGACACTTTCTGAAGGCCTATCACGCTTCTTGGGTTAATATTATTGATTGTATGTGAATGGTCCAAAGGGACGGTTCCAACTTGAAACTTTGAAGATACAGTACAATATATTCCTGCATGCGTTTCTAACTATAACATCATTATAGTAAGCCTGAGTTCAGTTAGCCCATTGCAGGGTAAATGTCTCTCCCAATTGTCCACTTTAATCAGGCAGATGTTTGTCCGTTCCATCCCACCCTTAGGAAACTTTCATCTCATCCCTCCATTTGATCTGTGTCTACCTCTTCTAGCTTCACCTCTAGGTTCCCATGCTGTCGATCTTGTAGTATATGCTGTATATTATCATCTATTCGAAAAATGTATCCTGTTTAAGGGGAGGCAGTTGGTTTTTTGAGTCCTCCTCTTCCCTCATGTTTAGCCCTATTAGTTATGAGATTTCAAAACATTCGCCCCATTAGTTTCGCAATTTTCAGACCTTTTGCCCAATTTCTTTGCCAATATTAGGACCTTTCGTGCCATTTAGGTGTCGATTTTTTTCCTGGCGAGCGATAGCACGTCTGTATTTGAAGAGGAATCGGCCTTCGGCCGGGACATTTTTATACCAAAATATTTAAACATTTATATCGAAGGGGGGTCTTGTGGGTGTTTTTTTTAAGTTTGATGGAGGCATAGAGAGCAAACTAAACCCCCTTCTTAAACCATTGAGCCGAACCAGTAAATTATGCTGCACAATACCGTCTGAGCTCCCTTAAGACCTTTTGCGCTTCTTATAGCAGAGTGATGTGTTCTACTTTTGTCTGTTCTATTATCCAACAGGCTCTGTCGTGCCTCTCCAACTTATTTAGTTTTTATGTGTATGAAGGAGACAAAGGGCAGACTGCCTGTAATGAGTGTCTCCCCCAAAGCCAAAAGAGTGACAGAGAGCCAAATTCCAGGGACGTTGGATTCAAAATGCCTAGACACACAATGTTTAAAGCAGTTTAAGTCATAGGATGAAGGAAAAATTGAGTGAGGGAGAGAGTTCCAGAGTTCACTTGTTGAGTAGAAGAAAGCCGGAGATTTTTTTTTAATTCTTGGGTTGGAGAGCTGATCAGAATAGGAGTAAGCTTGTGTTGAAAGGCGGTTGCCTCGTAGTCGCCGTAAGAGAGTGTGTGTGTACTGAGAGAGCTCTGAAGAACACTGATTGTTGTAATATTGATAGCAGAGTGAAAGAGATGCAACATTACTGCATGTAGAAAGAGATTGTAGGGAATTAGTAAGAGGCGGTGAGTTGTTAAGATGGAATGCTTTGGACACCCTTTTGAGAAGTGTGATATGGGAGAAATCTCCCCACGCATGTGAACAATACTTGATACAAGGGCACACTGTGCCCCCGTACAGAGCAGGCAGCTGTGTGGGGGTAAAAACCCATGGAGACGGTTGAGTACACCCAACCTCTGGGAAGTTGTTTTTCCAAGACAATGCTTAACAAGATCCTCTTCATTCCTCTTTGAACATTTTCATATAATGTCCTAGAAATGTTATGTTAATCCGTAAAATAGTACCCGGAGGCCAACTTGGTTCAACACTTTTCTCTTTCAGAAGAGAGGAAATATGCTTTTCATCATAAAAGCTCTATTTATCGAAACCACTTAACCCCATACCTATATACTTCGCTTGATATCTCTATTGAGATTTGGGTTTGCATATATAATTTGGACTAGGTATATGTTCTTCAATTACTGTGCTACATACTCACATACAATTTTCTTGAGACATATTCGCATTTGCCTTTAGTGTTGTCTATAAATCAAGAGAATGTTTGTCACGAATAAACCTTACAAAAATAGGTGTCTAATTTTGTGTAGACGTGTATGTAAGGATATAATAATTGCAACCAAATAACTATCAAACGACCTCTTAATATGACTATACCTGTAGTTGGTAGGAGCTAGTGCCAACCTTCCACAACGTACAGCCTTCACCACCACACTGTCCACCACACCAAATACCTGCCCTTGTAGCCCTCCACACACTCCCCCTCTCTCTACCTGCTCCAAGCCCTCCCCCTCCATCCTCCCGACCGCCCTCTCTACCCACTCCAAGCCCTCCCCCTCCACCCACTCCAAGTCTTCCCCCCCTCAATCCCTTAGTGAGTGCCCCTCCACCCCCCCCCCCCCCCTATATCCACACCAATCCCTGTCCCTCCCGATCCTCCTCTCTAGTCACTCCAAGCCCTCTCCCCCATCTTGCTGTGTCCTAGTGCCCCACCCAACCCCCCTCTCTCTAGCCACTCCAAGCCCTCCTCCTCCACCCCCCACTACCTACTCCAAGCCCTATCCTCCCTATTCTGCTGCGTCCTAGTGCCCCTCCTGATCCATCCTTCCCCATCTCCCTGACCCTGCAATCCTTCGCTTAGTCACTTGTTCTCCTACCTTCAGTCTACTGTCTCTGCAACCTCTACCATTTTTCTTCTTGATTATCTCCTTCCTCCCTGCCCCTCAGTTGCCCCAATAACAAAGCCATTCCAACAGCTTTATCTCTCTCTCTCTCTCTCTCTCCAGATACTGAAAACAAAAAAAATATTAAATCAAATCTATAGATACAGCTCAGTTATGCGATCAGCTTTTTTAAGTGAAATAATACCTTCGGGCCTCGATGGAACATCGAACTACTATGATTTTGTGTAATGCGCATAATCCTGTTCATCGAACCATACGACATTGCAAAATACTTTAAGTTAGGTTATGTGAAGTTGGTCAGGCTAGGATTATTTTGACAAGGTGGGGAAGCAAAATTATATGCAAAAAATATAATATAAACACGTACACACACACACACACACACACACACATACACATCTACAAACACACACGCACACATAGTAAAGCATATCATCATCATCATCATCATCAGCCATTAGGAGTCCACTGCTGGACAAAGGCCTCCCTTAACCTTTTCATTGACTCCCGAAACTTTGCCAGCTATTGCCATGTTACCCCTGCTGTTTATTCTATCTCGTCTCTCCACCTCTTGTCTGATCTTTTCCTGTCGTGCTTTCCTGTTCTGGGAGTCCAATCAGCCAGTCTTTTCATTCACCTATTGTCCTCTCTTCTTGCTACATGTCCTGCCTATCTCCAATTCTGCTCTTTTATAATTTCTAGAATATCCTTGACTTTGGTTTACTCTCTTACCCATGATGCTCTCTTCCTTTATCTAAGAGTTATTCCTAACATTGATCTTTCCTTTGGTTTCTGTGCACTCCTAAGCTTTTATATATATATATATATATATATAATATATATATATATATATATATATATACATATATATATATATATATATATATATATATATATATAATTATATATATATACCGGTATATATATATATACTGTATATATATATATATATATATATATATATATATATACAATATTTAGGGAACAAACTCGGGTTCGTAATGCACTGAGCAGGATGATTGGCATGCAAGAGAGGGGATATGGAGTACAAACAGGTATACAGTTAACAGGGTATTATTGACTTATCAACTAGATACAAATTGTAGTAGATCAAGTATATTTTCTGTTATGACATGACAATATACAAGTAGCAACATTTATACAACTCTTTGAATAATGGTATTGCCTATTCTAAAATACACACACATGTATTCATATTGGCGAAGGTACTGTAATGTTTACTCGTAAAAAGGGGTTGGTTTCTATTCTTAGCGGATTTCGATTTTCTGGACACCTTTGTGGATCTTCCCACGCACACTGATGTATGCATTGGAAGATACACAGTCACAGAATGATCGTACAGCAGTTGGACAAAAGGGGAGTTAGTGGTTGGTATATTCAAAGGGTCAAATACTGATTTGTGGACAGGTGCAAACGACTTAACCCAGTCCAGGAGCCAAGGGGTGTTTGCATGCATGAAAGGGCCAGAAAATCACCCGCTTGATTTAGTTAGAGGGTCCACTGGGACACCTTTTTAGCGAGGGTAGATATCCCGAAACCCGGCAGTTATCGTGTTATTCGGGATTTTCGCTGAATTTAATGAAATCAAAATAACTCCTTTTTTTACGTGTGACGGTTACATAAATTGCAATAACTCGGCAATGAAATGGTCTACAGAGCTCTTTCACCACTCAAAATAAAGCTTAAAGAATTATCTATTCAGTGGATACAAACACAATAGATTGGTCAATACTCAAGGTCACAAGAGGACAAAGTATGACCTTTTCTGATGAGGAACTAAAATTTATGACTTTTCAAATTTAAATATTTGTGAAAAATAGGTAAACGGATTGAACGTTTAATGCTTTTATATTCTGGTTAGGTACACCATAGGCAAGTTTTTTAAATTAGTTGGAAAAGTTGATTACGTATTTTAACCCCTTGGCGTCCAGTACAATAATATGAAGTTTGCGAATGATATACCAATAATAGCTATGTATTGGTTATATAATTATTGTACTACTGAGTCAGCTAAAGTTCTATCAAAATACTCTGTATCACAGTATCACACATTGCATATATATCTTCAAAGCAGATTTCAATTATTTTTTGTCACATTAATGAATGACCTACTTTTGGGGAGAGGGGTGAGCCGGGGATACAATTGAAAATGTATTCTGTGATGTGTCACATTAATGGCCTAGGTTTTGACATCCTTTCACCTGACATTTGCAGTAAGGGCAGCATTTCATATCTAGTTGTCTGCAGACACAGCGTTTAGTAGAGCAGGAGGTACATTTACAGGGCATTGCAAAGTCATCCGGTAGCAAGACTTGAAGATGGTCCGATTGAAGAATGCCATCTTCTTCAATGAAACCAAAGTCTCTGGGATCCAGTTGAGGATTGCTTAGGCAGTGTAGCTGTAGATATGTCCCAAAGAATGCCCTGAGGACATGACCTTTGACTGATCGGCTGGTGGGAGGCAGTTCCAAAATGGTATTTTTGCTGTGGTGGTAGAGGTAGTACCGTAATTCATCCATTGTTCTGCATGAGGTTCCTGATTTGTACACATTCACAAGGAACTCTTCCACCAAGATGAAGTTAATACAGTTCAATTCCTTTCCAAAATCAATCAGATAATGCACCGGATCTGCCTTCAGTGCAGCAGCCTTTGTACCAAATTTACATGTGGAATCACAACCAGTGAGATGGTGCAGGGCAACTAAGATTTTGCAAGTATCTGATCCCAACTAATCGCCTAAAACATGAAGGGGTATGTATCTTGTGGTATTACCAACATGAAGGGGTATGTATCTTGTGGTATTACCAACATGAAGGGGTATGTATCTTGTGGTATTACCAACATGAAGGGGTATGTATCTTGTGGTATTACCAACATGAAGGGGTATGTATCTTGTGGTATTACCAACATGAAGGGGTATGTATCTTGTGGTATTACCAACATGAAGGGGTATGTATCTTGTGGTATTACCAACATGAAGGGGTATGTATCTTGTGGTATTACCAACATGAAGGGGTATGTATCTTGTGGTATTACCAACATGAAGGGGTATGTATCTTGTGGTATTACCAACATGAAGGGGTATGTATCTTGTGGTATTACCAACATGAAGGCGTATGTATCTTGTGGTATTACCAACATGAAGGGGTATGTATCTTGTGGTATTACCAACATGAAGGGGTATGTATCTTGTGGTATTACCAACACCAGCACGAATCCACATCTCTCGTAGGCCATGTGCCTTCAGAAGCGACCAGTAGTGTAGGGCCAAGATTACTACATCAGTATCATTTGATATAATAACCACTCTCTTAGTCCCATTCTCAACTGCATGACGAGCATGTTGGATAATTCTGACGTCGGCCTCTTCAATCGTTGTGTCTAGATCAGGTAATGGTGTCTCCTTTCCATTCAAAATATCCAGGCATTGTTCAATTTCAGGTGGAAGTCCAATCGAGCTAACAACTGTATCTGTCATCAGTTTTGGCTTGGTTAAGATGCGTTGTCGAATGAGTTTCTGTAGCTTGGATTTGTTTGCAGATGAGGCCCAGAATGCATCCATTGTGACTGGCAATTGCGTTCCTGTACCTATCCCATATAAATCAATTGGGCTGCAACCACACCTTCTAGTTCTTTCGCTGTCCTTCACTGAACCCTCAATGTATGTGTCAAAGACGAAGTCGACACGTTTAGAGTTGCTGCCAAGTCCATATGACACCTCCAAGAACTTATCGCAGAGTTCACCAAAGGTGTTCATCTGGGATACCCGCATACGACGAAGGCCTGCCATTACATCAATGATAGTCACTGTATTTGCTGGCTTCCATTTAGATGGTGGTATATAGTCTGCTTTTTCAAGGTGTTTTTCTAACTCAGTGCACAGTTCACTTTTGTTTGGTTTGGTCATTAGTCCATTCTTGTCTAAGAGGTAACTACTGTCAATCAGGTCAAACCCCAGCAAATGTTTCATGTCATATCCTCGGACACGAGCAATGTCATAGATCTTCTGGGTTTCTGCCATTTGCTTCTTGGTCTCTTTGCTTGTAGACTTATAGGTACTTTGGTCTCCCTTCATGGATTTGAATGTCTTAAGGTTCGTCCTGTGAATGGTATCAAAGATGGATCTGTGTTTCATTACGATTCTTTCATTTCGGAATGTTTCATACTTCTTCCTAGATCTTTCATCAAATTCGAACAGATTGTCACGGATTTCCTTTGTCATGATTTCCTGTGTGAGGATGTTGTGAAGCTTGTCTTTGTCTCCTTCACACGGTAACGTCATGGGGTTGTCATGTTCTTTTACATACTCAATCATATCCTGAATCAATGTCTCAGATGACCATGTTGCTGATAAGTTGAACTCGTGGTTTACTAAAAGTTCTGTGCTAGGTGTGACGACTCCACTGACCTGACGTTGGAAATTGACAACAGCTAACATTTCATGGTAAATGATCTCCCACTGAGCAACGAATTGCTTCTTTTTGGTGCTACCGATGATACCCCCAGCACTCTTCTGGGATCGATTTATCTTCTTTTCTGCTACAGAGTTTTTCAACAGTCTCAGATGCTCAAGCTCATCCCTGTACCTCTCAATTCCTTCCACTTTGAAGAACTCCGCCCACTGCAGCCTTTCTATACACTCAGAGAGCATGAACAAACCCTTCAACGACCTCGTATAATGTGATCCATCAAGAACTGATCTTACCACATTTTGGCCAAATGCTTTAGACTCTACCAATATAGTTTCTGCTCCACTGCCATTAATGAGCTTTCCTATCGCACCCATGACTACCTTAATCATATGAAAAGAGCCCAGACATAACACCAAGTTATTAAATTCAAATGGTTTGCTCATGGTGATTTCACGGGCAATGTGATACACCCCCTCATCACATACCACGGGCAAGTGTGTTTGGTCTAGTTGACTCAAAATATTCTGGAAGTTTTTTAATGCTGTGTAAACTGTGCCATATTCCGTAACAGGGTGGGGAAGGACTGGTAGGAAACCTACAACCTTCTGACACACATTCTCATCAGTAATAAGAGAGTTAAAGGCACTCCAAGAGGGCATTGTTTGGTCCATAGTTGTTTCTTTAACACCTTCCGTCATACATGATAGATCCATTCTACTTACAGTCCAAGCTACGTCCTTCTTGCTGACACTTTTTGCATGTGATTTGTGTATTTTGTACAGTTCTTCCGGAACTTCGTAGATTGTTGGAAGGCTTGGCTTTTTAGCAGTTTTCGTGTAAGGAAACAAAGTCTGGCAACCTAACTCTTGTGTGAATTGTCTCTCTCTGTGGGTGACACCAGTCTCCGATATCTTAGGCTTACTATTCAGAGTCACTCCTTGAAGTTTGTCCTGCATAAGAATCATAACAGTGTCATGACTTCCTCCTATGCCAGATAGTGTTGCTTCCTCATGATCAACATTATCAAAGGCCCCCAACGTGAAGCTTGATGTGTTTAAATGACTAGGAAGTGGGACCTGACCCTGACTTGCTTCTGTAACAAATGATACCATACCAGAATGATAGCGGAGTAGCTTGTCATAACTAATTGCCAGTCCAAACCTATTGAGACTAGAAATAAGCGTTTTTGACCTACACACATTATAAATAGCTTCAGAGTTCAACATGTGCAAAGGGGTTGGCTTTTTACCATTATTTACAATGTATGACTTGATACACAGATAGTACTTTTTTTATCTTGGAAGATCTAGTGTCACTCTCCTCATAAATTTCAGGCTCACCATCTACAATATTGTCAATGTGTAAAATATCAACATCAAAAAGAGCTGAAAAAAGACTGCAACGTCACTGGGAATTATCATGTCAGAATATGCTTTCTCAAGTTCATTGGCATCACAGAACCTGTCATTCAGCTCAAAGTCTTCGTTGAGGATGCAATCTCTCGACATGGTACCACACTTTCTTACTGTTTCCCTATCTAACGACCTTTCACTTCTCTCTGGCTCTGTCTCAGCTGCACCTGGCTTGAAAACAATGGTGTTTTTTTTTAACCGGTTGGGACAAAAAATGAGACATCCCCCCCAAACAGGTGGATTAGGTACATTTTCACATCCCTGTTTGTGTACGTAAAACGAGTTTGATCATTACTCCGCGCTTCATTACAGCACTTGGAAATATAAGTCAGGTTATAGCATCTCCCCGAGTTCAACCCTGGTTCTAAATCTTTCATAAAATTTGCAAAGATATCAAACTTCTGCTGGCCAGTTGGCGTTGACGATGATTCAGTTGCTACTTTCTCTCCTTTCCTGATGTAGTTACGAATACACTGGCTGTGACAGTAAAGATCCGCTCCAAATACGGCATTCGCATCTTGCAAGTCGGAAGTTCGGGTAAACACATCATCCTGAAGTATCATGGCTGCCTTTAGGAATGATTCAGCCCGTCCTTTTTCAGAAATCCTCCATTTATCGTATACGTTGTTGTGTTTTGGATTTCCACAAATGACACATTTCTTTAAAAACTTGTTAATATTAGCTGGCAGAGATGCGGGGTCTCGAGAATCCACCATAGACCGTCTACTCCTTTTAGAGGATGAGCTATCCTCTGGGGAATAAGCAGCAATATCCGTGGAGACTTCGGTTAACTGCTTGAGTTTATCCTGTGTTTTCTTGAGGGTATACTGTTTATAACATTCGTTAGTAACATGGTATAAGAATTTGCCTTTATCCACTTGCTTCAGTCTTTCAAAAACTACGTCCTTTCTCACTTCCGCTGCTTCAATGATACGTGCCCTGCCATTCTCTGTGCTGGTCGTTTCACATTTATCATCATACTTTTGGCAGATTATGCATTTCTTGGGATCGCAAGAACCACTTGAGGATGGTGACTGTGATGCCCTTAATCTTTTCTTTGGTAAGCCAGACATTCTTCACTGAAAACAAAAAAACAAAAATTAGTTTTCCCAAAATTGTAAATGAACAATATATGAACAGAGAACATAAAATATACTGGATTAACTAATTTTTGCATTCCTATTGCAATCCTAAAGAATACAAATTACGGCATATATCTGTTATGCTTCAGTACGTTGATACGGTATATATACCTTTTATTGATTGCTACACAGGGGTTAAAATACGTAATCAACTTTTCCAACTAATTTAAAAAACTTGCCTATGGTGTACCTAACCAGAATATAAAAGCATTAAACGTTCAATCCATTTACCTATTTTTCACAAATATTTAAATTTGAAAAGTCATAAATTATAGTTCATCAGAAAAGATCATACTTTGACCTCTTGTGACCTTGGGTATTGACCAATCTTATTGTGTTTGTA
The DNA here is from genome assembly GCA_032716605.1 of Paralithodes platypus. Lineage (NCBI taxonomy): Eukaryota > Metazoa > Arthropoda > Malacostraca > Decapoda > Lithodidae > Paralithodes > Paralithodes platypus. The sequence continues at coordinate 14,022,042 of CM064530.1, forward strand.
TCCATTGAATAGATAATTCCTTAAGCTTTATTTTGAGTGGTGAAAGAGCTCTGTAGACCATTTCATTGCCGAGTTATTGCAATTTATGTAACCGTCACACGTAAAAAAGGGAGTTATTTTGATTTCATTAAATTCAGCGAAAACCCCGAATAACACGATAACTGCCGGGTTTCGGGATGGCCCAGTGGACCCTCTAACTAAATCAAGCGGGTGATTTTCTGGCCCATTCATGCATGCAAACACCCCTTGGCTCCAGGACTGTGCCATAGGACAAGAGTAATTAAGGCGGAATAAACCCTAAACAAATTACCGATGAGCGACACGCTAATCGGTGCCACTTGCAGGTGGCGATCTTGATAACAGATAACGGATAACATTGCGTTGCTGGGGTTTAGCGTTACATACATAGGCGACACATAACGTGCGTCGCTGGTACTCAATGGTAGGCAAGTATCTCAGGGAGAGCACTAAGCTGACATTTAATTGAGATAAAAGGGTAGCGAGGATAAAATTATAGTTAGATTATGGCCTTGAGGCACTGGCAAGAATAGTTCAATATATATTTCAAATATGTATATAGATATACTACAAATTACCGAAGGGCGGCACGCTCATTGACGCCACTTGTACGTGGCGAATTCTACAACAGATACAATAAATAGATAGCTAGAAGATAGATAGATGATAGATAGATAGATGGATGACACATATAGATAGCTAGATGGCAGAGAGATAGATAGATAGATAGATACATAGATGACAGACAGATAAATGGCAGATAGATAGATGAATGACACATATACCGTAGATAGATAGATGGCTGATAGATAGATAGCAGATAGATAGATAGATAGCAGATAAATAGATGACAGATAGATAGATGGCAGATAGATGACAGATAGGTAGATGGCAGATATATGACAGATAAATAGATGACAGATAGATAGATGGCAGATAGGTAGATGGCAGATAGATAGATGACTGATAGCTTGTCACCAGATAGATAAATGACGGATAGATGGCAAATAGATAAATAACAGATAGATAGACGACAAATAAACAGATAAACAGATAGATACATAGCCCAATAGGTGTACGATTGGAGGTACCAGGTGTTAAGAAGACTGTAATTCAATTCAATTCAGTTCAGTTCAAAAATAATAGGTATAAGGTGTGGAGGAATTACGTCACTCATTACCATACAACGCTAACGACCTTGCGAAACTTGGGACGAGGGAGAAATTGAGGCCAACCATTTTTTATTTGGGTCTCTTTGGGTTCTATGCTCACCGTGCTATTATTATTATTATTATTATTATTATTATTATTATCATTAATTAACCTATACTCTGTTTCATTTCAGCTGACGATAAATTGAATCACTTAGCAGCTTATTTCTCGATACTTGATGGAGAAATATAAAACTGCTACGTGGCTGCATCATATTAATACCAAGTCTACATAATCAGAACCATATTTCACTACAAAATCTTCAAAATAACTGAGAAATATTGATGGGAACTTTGCTATTTACCGCCAGTTAAAAACAACAAAAAACAAAAAAACAAAAACAAAGTATAGTTAAACAAAAACTAAAATAACTTAACTAAAAATGTTTCTAACCTAAACAATATTATTGTTATCAGTATAATAATTAATTATCATCATGATTATCATCATCAATATTCATCATCATCGTCATCGTCTTCGTCGTCGTTGCTTTTGTTGTCGTTGCTTTTGTTGTCGTTGTTGTTGTTGTTGTTGTAGTAATTTTTGTTTTGCTTGATTGACCTTCCTTATTCATGTGGGGTTGGACATTACCTTGCTACTGGTTAACTGACTGACTGGGGCCTTATAAGAACATAAGAAAATGGGAGTCTGCAGAGAGCCGATTGACCCACACAAGGCAGATCCCTCTCACACCAACCCCAATTACAAGGCCTAATTATAGGCCCAGCTCACTAATACCACAAGGACCGACCTCACCAAAACGGTCAGAGGTCAGAAAACGGGGGTCTGCAGAGCGCCGATTGGCCAACACCCGGCAGATCCCCCTCACACCCAACCCATCTCGTCCATATGCCTATCTAATTTTATCTTAAAGCTCTCTATCGTTCTTGATCCCACTATAGCACTTGGTAGCCTATTCCACCTATCTACAACCCTGTTAGTCTATTTGTATTCCAGCTGATGGTAAAATTGCCATGGCCTCACCCTGATTACTCAGCTACTGTAGAAGGAACATTTTGTAGTTCATATGTTTCCATTAAGGGGATAAATGTCATTTGTATTCTGGTCCTTCTTTTTCCTTATGTTCAGCCCCATTAGGTTTCAGATTTTAAGACGTTCGGTCCATTAGTTTGGCGATTTGAAGACCTTTCGCCCCATTTCTTTGTCAACATTAAGATTTTTCGTGTCATTTATGTGTCGATATTTTTTCCTGGCCAGCCAGCCTGTGACTGGTACACTGGTGACCTTTGGCTGGTACATTTTTCTACCGAAAAATGTACAAATATATCTAGAACGGGGATATTGGGGATATTGGGGATGGGGATGGGAATTATAGGGGTAAAAACTATCTCATTTAACCCTCTGACTTCCCTATATCCTTCCTAATCTGAATACAATCGTCTAATAATAGTCAGAAGAAAAAAAATGCGTATCGGATCTAGAAAGGGTTAAGGGGGATCACCGGCTTTTTATATGTTTCTCCTCTTTTCTCTCTTTCTTTGGCTTGTATCCATTCGGCCCCATTCAGCCAACTGTTTGAAGACGTTTATCCCCATCCAGGTGTCGATTTCTTCCTGGCGAGCGATAGCGAGCCAGCATTGTATGGAAAAATCCGGCTTCGCCGGAGACATTTTTCTATCGAAAAATGTACAAATTTAGCTTGCTGTCAAAACAAAAATACATACAGTATATGCTGGCTCGCTACCGCTCGCCAGGAAAATATTGACACCTGGATGGGGGTAAAGTCTTAAAACAGTAGGCTGAATGGGGCCGAATGGATACAAGCCAAAGAGAGAGGGAAAGAAAGAAAACAAAAAGCGAGGTGGGCTCCCTTAATCCTTCCAGTCCCGGTGCCGTCCTTTTAACTGTACTCTGGCTACCATTAAGCAAATTTATTCAGTTTAAAAGGAGCCTCCAGCAATAAACCAGCTTCGATTTACCTCACTTAACCATTTTTAATATCACGCATCCTTCATAAGCTGCTCAAAATCGTCTAAGTATTGCTAGAATAAACTATTAAAGACGTCGCCGGTACAAAAAGGGTTAAGATTTAAATTTTTAGTATCGATAACTCAACTGGTGAAGAAGTAAATAACACTATGTGGTCCGAGGTCTTGTGGGTTATTATGATATTCCGTTTATTTTTTATACAGGATTTTGCTTGCTTTTGCCAATTTTTAGCAATGTATTTCAGCTCGTCCCCTAGGGTAACAAAAACGCCTTCCCAGATTTCGTTTGTGCTAAAAAATGCCCACCCGTACCCTCTTCAAGCTAAATTTGTACATTTTTTGAAAACTAATATGTAAATACAGGGCGGTCGCAAAACATTTCCACATAGGGAATTCCTGTGTATTTGCAAGAGAGAGCTGAAGAATCTATTTTCATTTATTTGCAAGAGAGAGCTGAAAAATCTATTTTAATTTATTTGCAAGAGAGAGCTGAAGAATCTATTTTCATTTATTTGCAAGAGAGAGCTGAAAAATCTATTTTCATTTATTTGCAAGAGAGAGCTGAAGAATCTATTTTCATTTATTTGCAAGAGAGAGCTGAAAAATCTATTTTCATTTATTTGCAAGAGAGAGCTGAAGAATCTATTTTAATTTATTTGCAAGAGAGAGCTGAAGAATCTATTTTCATTTATTTCACTCCAACACCAAGCACCTCCCAAAGAAATTAATGAAAGCAAGCATGTGATCCACCGGGATTCGAACCTGGGTTACCACATCAGCGAAAGCGAGAGAGGCACTGCTTGAAAAGATCTACATGGTTGAAATGGTCTATTGGTTAAGAGGTACTGGTTTAAATGGTTTACTGGTTGAGAGCTATTGGCTGAAATGGTATACTGGTTGAAATGGTTTACTGGTTGAGAGATTCTGGTTGAAATGGTCTACTGGTTGAGAGCTATTGGCTGAAGCGGTCTGGTGGTTGATAGGTGCTGGTTGAAATGGTCTACTGGTTGACAGGTACTGGTTGAAATGATCTACTGTCTGAGAGCCACTGGTTAAAATGGTCTACTGGTTGAGAGCTAGTGGTTGAAATGGTCTACTAGTTGAGAGGTACCGTTCAAATGGTCTACTGGTTGAGAGCCACTGGTTGAAATGGTCTACTGGTTGAAAGTATCTACTGGTTAAGAGCTAGTGGGAAACATGGTCAACTTGGCTGAAATTATCTACTGGTTGAGAGGTACCGTTCAAATGGTCTGCTGTTTGAAATGGTCTACGGGTTGAAATTATCTACTAGTTGAGAGGTACCGTTCAAATGGTCTGCAGTTTGAAATGGTCTACGGGTTGAAATGATCTACTGGTTGAGTTGTCCGTTCCCCATATGCAAATTAGTCCGGGGACGCCACACCTTTACTCGGTTAATGAAGGCTGATTAAACTCCAACTGCTTTAATGAACCAAGGTGTTGTAATGAACAAAGGTGTTGTAAGATCATTAAGTGGGGATGGGCCGGTTTTCTGGACCACTTTTCTCCCTCGTGTCTAGCCCCATTAGTTTTGAGATTTTAAGACGTTAGTTTGGCGATTTTAACACCTTTCGCCCCATTTCGTTGTCAATTTTAAGACCTGTTGTGCCATTTAGGTGTCGATTTTTCCTGGCAAGCAATAGCGAGCATGTAATTTTAAGAGAAACCGGCCCTCGGACGGGAAATTTTTCTACCGAAAAATGTACACATTTATCTTGAAGGGGGCCCCCCGTCTAGGGGGTGTTTGTCTAAGCTTGATGGAGGTCTAGCGAAGAAACTAAGAAATAAAGGAATAACTGAATTAATAGACCAAAAAACCAGCCCATCTCCCCTTAATGAACCCAGGTGGTGTAAGCTCATTAGCATCAGGAGATTTCGACACCTCTCCTCAATGAACAGGTGGCCTCAGGAATTCGTATATGCTCCGTAGTACTCCGTAATTTTGTGTATGGCAATAACGCATACAGACTAATAACACACATAACAAAGCCACTCCAACAGCTTCCTCTCTCTCCAACACCCCTAATTCTCCCCTCTCCACACTCTTCAGAAAAAATAGGAAAAGTAGAATGTAGAAACGAGGTGCCGTAGTAAAGGCTTATCCCTCAATACCTTCATCTGAGTAAAAGTAGCAGGATTATTATTTTGTTTTCACCCCTTGAGGATCAGGACGCGTTTTGACGATTTATTCTGACTATCATTAGACGCTATTATACAGCTTAGGAAGGATCTGCAGGAGTTAAAAGGGTAATAACTGGTCCAATCAACCCTCTGACTTCCATATTCCCTTCCTAAGCTGTGTAAAATCGTCTAATGATAGTAAGGATGTTTAGTAAATATCTAACCTTCTTGAATGATAGCCAGAATAAACTGTCAAAAATGCGTCATGATCCTCTAGGGCTTCTAGAGTTTCAGGCTATGTGAAAGTTGGAGCCGTAAAGAAATACACGTATTTATCATATACATAAACATTATATAAAATTGTGATAGATAGAAAGATTGCCTAATTTGGTTTGATGTATTTTTACATGGAATACAACCATATCTTAGATGGTAATTTGGCTAAATATCGATGTAAAAAAAAATCCAACTTCCTTACAGCCTGAAACTCGCAAGTGGTCAATTAACGAGAGATTCAGCCCCATTAGTTTGCCGATTTCAAGAGGTTTTGTGCCAATTAGATGTCGAATTTTTGCTGACGAGCGATAGCAACATATGAAAATGCCGGTTTTACCTAAATGGGCGAGCCCACACCCACGGGTCTTGGGTTTGAGGCATTTGTTAAGTGGCAAAAAATGTGGCACAGATACTTGTTGACCTAATATAAAGGCTTACATTTGTTCAATAACGTCATCCAAGATCAACAGGTAGAAGCAGTAAGGACTTTAAAAGATATTGATAGACCCTGACAAGATATTTGGAGTGTCCGCTATTGCTTGCCATCAATCAATTATGGGGGGTCACCGTTGTTTTTTTTTATCTTTCTCTCCTCTTCTCTCTTTTCCTGGCTTGTATCCATTCGGTCCCATTCAGCCAACTGTTTTAAGACGTTTATCCCCATCCAGGTGTCGATTTCTTCCTGGCGACCGATAGCGAGCCAGCATTGTATGGAGAAATCCGGCTTCGCCGCAGAAATTTTTCTATCGAAAAATGTACAAATTTAGATTGCTGTGAAAACAAAATTATATATATGCTGGCTCGCTACTGCTCGCCAGGAAACTATTGACACCTGGATGGGGGTAAGCATCTTAAAACAGTAGGTTGAATGGGGCCAAAGAGAGTGGGAAAGAAAGAGAAAAAAAAAGCGAGGTGGGATAGAGAAATGGTCCTTTCTTTGATATAAAGTAAAACGCCACCTCCACTTTTATTTATTCGGCTTTTCTCAAACATTACATAACCGGGAAATGAATACTCTGCTAAAAAGTCTCTGTCTTCCGTATTGAGCCAAGATTCTGTTATGCCAATAACATCGTAATTTTCTGTAAACACTAGTTCCTCAAAATCTGAAAATGTATTGTGTATGCTACGAGCGTTTGCATAAAAAACCTTTAATGTTGTGGATATAGAATTCACGGAACGCTCTTTAATCAAATTCTTGGTTCTGGTCGGATCTACATTTATGTACCTGTCTGTCCTCGGTCCACCCACGCTGTCCTCGATCCACGTCCCTGGTTGTCCTCGGTCCTCACTGTCCTCGATCATCGTCCCTGGTGGTCCTCGGTCCTCCCTGTCCTCGATCATCGTCTCTGGTGGTCCACGGTCCTCGCTATCCTCGATCGTCGTCCCTGGTAGTCCTCATTCCTCGATCATCGTCGCTGAGGGTCCACGGTCCTCGATCCTCATCCCTGGTGGTCCTAGGGCCTCGATCCTTGTCCCTGGTGGTCCTTGGTTGGCTCTGCTTCTTTTTCGAAAATCCTTTACTGCGTTGTGAAGCAGGCGGCCAAATCTTGCTGCTCCCACCTGGTTCAGATGAACTCCATACGTTACAAACAGACGATCTTCACGGTAGAAGGCATCCCAGGTATTGATGAATCCAATGTTTTCCTCCCTGCAGAGTTCAGCCAGTCGACGATTTACGCTAGTGGCCATGTTGAAGAATCGGCTCTTCACACCGATCCTGGGGACGATCCCTGATATGACTCTGCGTGACTTTTCCTTATACGTATGAATCAGCTTCCGAGGTTGAAAGCCTTAGGCTTGCACTCACTAGAAAGACGAAGGTGTAGGGGAGACATGATAGAGGTATTTAAATGGATAAAAGGTATAAATAAGGGCGATATAGATGAGGTATTAAAGCTAAAGAACGGCGACATAACCCGCTCAAATGGTTTCAAGTTAGATAAATTTAGATTTAGGAAAGATATAGGAAAGCACTGGTTTGGGAATAGAGTTATTAACAAGTGGAATGGACCGCCCAGAGCAGTGATTAGCTCGGGAACGTTTGAAAGCTTTAAGCGTGAGTTGGAGTCTCATATGGTTGATGTGGACTGGGTGTGAATGGGAGCTGCCTTGTGTGGGTCGCATGGCCTTATACAGTTTCCCACGATCTTAAGTTCTGAACACGCATACCAAAGCCATTCCAACAGCTTCATCCATCTACAACACCCCTTCTCTGTTAACTACACTCTCTCAGCCGTGTGGTCCTAGTGTACTATCTGATAGCATTAATGGGTTTCCGAATGTAATGTAAGACTACTAAAGGTAGTGTCACACGAGGGCATTTTTCGGCAATTGTCCACGAGCAAGTTTGCTCTCGTACTATTTTGAAGCTCTTTCGCATTGGAATCGGAAACTAGATCTAAGGTAGATTACGTTTGGTATTATATATTTGTTTATGGAATTCAAGTTTGAAGCTACCAGACTACAATTGCCCATACAAATTGACGGAATAATTGCTCGTATGACACTGCCTTAATTAAATAAAGAGGCCCCAGGATACTAAAAGCCCTTAATGTATGCGTAGCCCTATCTAACTCGAGGGTGGCCTTTTTGCTCCCCCCCCTGATTTTCCCCATTAGTTTGTAAATTTTAAGACGTTTCACCATTTTTTTTTTTCAGGTTTTGATTTTATTTTTTTTCTGGTTGAACGAAATTAGGGGAAACCGACCTTCGACCGGGACAATCTGCCACCGAAAAATGTAAAAAATAAGCTTGAAGGAGGTTTTGGGAGATGTTTTTCAGCTTTGAGTGATGCTGGAGACTTGTTGTTTTGTTTTTCATTATTAAACCCACGATGAGAATAAAACACAAACACAATAAGCGCCATCTATATATTTAAGAATGATTTTAAAATATTTATCGCATTTATTCTATCGTTTTCTGTTAAGAGGTAACAAAGAAAACAATATTTCCTGAGTAACTAAAGAATATTTTCGCTTCGTATGAACTGACCAGGGCTGCTTCAACGATAGAGACTAGAATGATGATAGTCCCAATATAATAATTATAGTACATAACAATTAATTAAGGGGGTAGTGGTCTATTAATTCATTTATTCTTTTATATTTTAGTTTCCTCACTAGACCGCCCTGAAACTTAGAAAAACACCTCCTAGACCCCCTCTCAAGATAAATTTGTACATTTTTCGGTTCGTTATAATTACAGGCTCGCTATCGCTCGCCAGGAAAAAAATCGACACCTAAATGGCACGATAGGTTTTAAAATTGACAACGGAATGGAGCTAAAGGTGTTAAAATCGCCAAACTACTGGGCCGAACGTCTTAAAATGTCAAAACTAATGGGGCTAAACACAAGGGAGAAAGGGGTCCAGAAAAACGACCCATCTCCCCTTAATCGTATTTGAAGAACCAGGTTATAGTCTCGTGGAGGACTATGTCTTCATACACGGGGCGAGTGTTTTTTAGAATTAAACCACGACTATTTTACACACCTTGACGATGTATACAGACTAATAACACACACATAACAAAGCCACTCCAACAGCTTCCTCTCTCTCTCCAACACCCCTTCTCCCCCCTCTCTCTACAATCTTCAGAAATAAGGAAGAGTAGAAAGTAGCTACGAGGTGCAACCGTTGTAAAGGCTTATCCCTCAATACCTTCACCTGACCTGACCTGACCTTCCTCCCTGACGACTCGGCTAAGTGATACGATTTTAACCCCTTCTGTACCGAGGCCATGTTTTTAATTTTATTCTAGCTACATTTAGATGATTTTGTGATGCTTTAAATAGGATCTGTGGTAGTAAAAGGGGGTAAGTGAGACGGTTCCAAGCCTGTTAATTACTGGAGGGACATATTAAGGGGAGGTTTTTAGTGTGTTTCCTAGACTTCCATCAAGCTTGAAATTACACCCCCATGACCCCCTTTCAAGATAAATTTGTAAATTTTTCGGTAGAAAAATTTCCCGGCCGGAGGTCGGTTGCTCTTAAATTACAGGCTCGCTATCGTTCGCCAAGAAAATATCGACACCTAAATGGGACGAAAGGTCTTAAAAGTGACATAAATGGGGTGAAAGTTCTTAAAATCGCCAAACTAATTGGGCGAACGTCTTAAAATCTCAAAAGCAATGGGTGGATGGGACTCGTTAGCCTTGGTCGGCAACTCATCTAGGGGAGACATCCTTATACAAATCCGGGTGGATGGGACTCGTCAGCCTTGGTTGGCAACCTGTCTAGGGGAGTAAACCTGATACAAATCCGTACTGCTTACCTAAGGGTAAGGCAGGTTAGTGGATGGATTAGCCGAACACCACTGTAGAAAAATAGTGCTAACAAGATACACAGAGGGCCTCGGAGTCTGACGGATCCTAAAATGAGTGGTCTATCCTGTAAGTCCTTCACTAAACTGGCTTGGGTTGTCCCTCTCACAGGGAATAGGTCCACTTGGGGGCATTCTGTGTATGGCCACCCTCGTAAGGGGAGTAAGGCGTCCGGCAATAGATATATATATAGATAGATTAAGCTTAAGAAGAACGTATACCCATTAAAGGGCTATAGACTATCTCAATTAATCTTTTTCAGCTTCCATATAATCTTTTCTAAGCTTCATAAACTCGTACAAATGCAGCTGAAATATAAACTAAAGGACGTAACCGGTACTGTAAGGGTTAAGGGGGGTGACCTGTTTTGTTCTGTTCTTTTTTATCTTTCTCTGGCTTGTACCCATTTGGCCCCATTCAGCCTACTGTTTTAAGATGTTTATCCCCATCCAGGTGTCAATTGTTTACTGGTGAGCGGTAGCGAGCCAGCATATTTTTTATTTTTGTTTGACAGCAGGTTAAATTTGTACATTTTTCGATAGACAAATTTCTCCGGCGAAGCCGGATTTCTTCATATAATGCTGGCTCGCTATCGCTCGCCAGGAATAAATCGACACCTAGATGGGAATAAACGTCTTAAAATAGTTGGCTGAATGGATACAAGCCAGAGAAAGAGAGAAAATGAGAGAAATAACAAAAAGCAGGTCACCCCCCTTAACCCTCTTGTCCCAAAAGTTTGTTTTATACTGAATAACTTCTAGTAATATTCAGAATAAACAAACGTATACTAATCATCAAAGGGTTATTTATATTTGACATGCTATAATCAAATATGTTGTATCTGTTCTGATCAGTATATGTGTTGTTGGTGTCGAATCCCGGCAGGACCATATGCTTTCATTAGTTTATTCAAGTACATTGTGGTTTGTAATGGGTGATTAATGTTAAGAACGGGCTGTACCTTTATTTCTACTCATGCAGGATATGAATTCTACATTAATACTCTCATGAATAGTAGTTAATATTTTATTCATCATATGTATGAATTATGTTGTTTGTAGTCAACCTCCCCACTCGATACTTAGCCTAGGTAAGGACAATACAAAGACAAATGCTGTATAATTAATTGACTATACAAAATCCCTGCCCTAATTTATTCATCGTTATTTTCTCTGGTCGCTGGTTGTGTCATGATAATCATTTGCACTTGCTTTTGGAGAGTTGTCGGTATTTAGCTTCGTGTTTAATCTAGCAGCGATGAAAATGGACTTGTTGACATTTCTCCTGGGTGTTTTCCAAATCTCGAAAGTTTGTATTTTTGCATTTTCCTTGGGGCTCGATTCCTCTAACTTTTGAGGTGACTCGGGTGGTTCTTCGCTTGTCGTTTTCTCCTCAGGAAGGGGGGACCTGCGCACTACTCCCTTGTGCCTCAAAACTTGCTCTCTGTCTAGGGTCGGACCCCCTGGTAAAAATGAAGGGATTTTAGATGGACGAGAACGGGTGCGAGATTTTCCGCGTCTTCTGCCAGTAGTCGGACGGAAGCCAAGTATCGTCGATTTTTTTATGTGACCGAATGGTTTGCTTGATAGAATCGGATGTGAAGAGGTAGGGTGGAACGATTCAGGTGTGGTGAGAGGGTGGAAGGTCGGGCGGGAGAGCGAATGAGTCGGAGAGGATTTGGTTGGGTGGAACTGTGGCTCGGGAGTTGAGAGAAATGGGAATGAAGTGGAAGGTTTGAAAGGAGTTCGAGTTAAGGGATGAATGGGAGTTGAATGGAAAGGAGGACTTGTGGCTGGATGGACGGGCGGACCTCGGGACGGGCGGAAGGTTGAGAGCGTTGATGGATGGAAATATGGATTGGAAGACGAATGGAAGGGAGATGAAGTTGATGGATGGAATGAGACTAAGGACTTGGGGTGAGTGTTTCGAGGCGGAGAACGGAGGAGATGCACGGAGGAAGAATGAATGGCTGGGCTAGAAGAAGGATGGGAAGGTGGATTAAAGGATAGAACGGGGAAGGAAGGAGATGGATGGAATGGGGTTGGTGTTGATGGATGGAAGGGAGCTGAAGTGGATCCAAAATGTACCCGTGGTCTAGTGGATGGATGGACAGAATGGAAAGAAGTTGGATGGAAGTCTAGTCCGTCTTGATGATGATGGGTTAAATCGTTAGGGACTGGATGAATAGGCGCTGGAATGACGTTGAGAGACGAAGATTTGACATGGTGATTCGGTGATTGGCTGATGGTATGGAGGTGCGGTTGGCTGAAGTGATGAAGTGGCGAGGATGTGACAGGATGAGGTGAGTGACTGAAATGCGGAGAAACTAATTGTCTGAAGTCATGCAGAGGCGAAGTGCTGAAAGAATGAAGAGGTGACGGACTGACATGCTGAGGGGCTTGACTGATGCTGCTGATCGGTGAGTGACCCGTGATATGAGGGGCGGAACTAAAGGGGTGGAACGGAGCAAACGTGACGTGATTATTAGGTGAGGAAGTGACATGATGGGATGATGGAGTTGTATGGTGCAAAGGAGCGAACGTGACATGACTATTAGGTGAGGAATTGACATGATGGGATGATGGAGTTGTATGGTGGAAAGGAGCGAACGTGACATGACTATTAGGTGAGGAATTGACATGATGGGATGATGGAGTTGTATGGTGCAAAGGAGCGAACGTGACATGACTATTAGGTGAGGAATTGACATGATGGGATGATGGAGTTGTATGGTGTAGAGGAGCGAACGTGACATGACTATTAGGTGAGGAAGTGAAATGATGGGATGATGGAGTTGTATGGTGTAAAGGAGCGAACGTGACATGACTATTAGGTGACGAAGTAACGTGATGGGACGTTGGAATTGCATGGTGAAAGGGAGCGAACGTGACGTGATTGTTAGGTGAAGAAGTGATATGATGGGACGTTGGGCTATCGTGGTGTAAAGGAGCAGCAGTGAAGTGATTGTGTGGAGAAGAAAGGAAATTGTGATGGAGAGGCGTTGGACTTACGTGATGGCTTGCTGAATTTTCGTGAAGAGGAGCAATAGTGACGTGATTAGGACCTGGACTGAAGCTTAAGAAGGGAGACTGATTAAAGTGACTGGATGATGGGGTGCTAATGTGCGACTGAGTGACATGATTGTGAGGCGAGGGAGTGGTAAATCGAAAGGGTGCTGATGTGACTTGCTGGTGAGATGCCAGGCCAAAGTTATGGTTAGGTGTTGAGCTAAATTGGTGATGTGGTGTGTTGGTGATCGGGTGAATAGGTGACGAAGTAAGTTGGTGATGGAGTCCTGAACTTCCAAGATGGGACACTGGATTGATATTCTCCAGGAACTGATCAGGGATTCGACCAAAGTTTTGAATGAATGCAGGATGAAGTGGAGCTACAGAACCAAACGCAGGAGCAGGCGAAGTAGGAGAAGAACCTGGAAAACCAGACGCTGTGCCAAAAATCCCCGACCCTGGTCCTGGAATACGAGAATTATGACCAGAAAATCCAAATAATTTACCTGGAATCGCAGAGGACCCAGTAGCGGAGACTGTAACATGATTGGGAGAAACTGCATTTGAAGTATCATGAACAGGGCCGAAATTTCCAGAAAAGGAGCCTGGATTTCTTGACACGGAACCAGTTACGATATCCTGAAGGTTAGCACTGTGGAAGTCTTCCTTGGGTACGAATAGAGAGAACTCTGTGTTTGGTCTTTTTGGGAAATTGACACTGATGGGTGAAAGGTCATGCTGAGGATGAATAGGCTTGAAATTGAATAAGGAGTGGAACTGATTTTGAGGCTGGAATACATTTTGAGAAGCGTCATTTAATCTGTGTTGATTTGAGAGTTGAGTGTTTGTGAAGGGTTGGTTGGTTAGCAAAGGAAAGAAGGGTTGCTGTATTAGATTGTGCTGGGGAGTTGATGTTGTTAGTAAAGGTATTGGGGAATTTTGACGATGTGTTACTGGTTCTGCATTGAAATGTTGTATTGGTGAAGTAAGTGGAGGTCTAGAGGAGTGGAGTCGTGAAGTCGGAAAGCTGTGGTGTGGTATTGGTGAAGTTACATGCGGTGCTGGAGAATCAAAGTGTGAAATTGGTGAATCGTGGTGTGATAATGGTGATGTGAGTTGGTGTACTGGGGAATATAATGTGGGAGCTTGTGAGGGCAGTGAAAGTTCCGGAATTCGAGAGTGTACTGGGTGAACTGCGCCTATATCATTATGATGAGGGGAGATGAGAGCCGGTTGCGGAACAACTGGTTCGGATCGGTGACGTATGGGTCCAAAGATACTGGGTTGAAACGATGTACCACGAATGGATTTGGAATTTACAGGTATTGGACGGGGTACAATAGGCTGCTCTCGAAGATTGTTACGCCCGGAGGGAACTGGCAATCTTGGTAGCCGGTGGTGCACAGGAGTACCAGGTATAGTGAAGCCTTGAAGCTGTGAATTGGCTAGCATTGGTGAATGAAGCTTCGGATTCAAGTTGACTAAAATTCCTTGGTCACTGAGGGCCTTGAGATTCGATAACTTGGCCAGTTGGTTGTCATTGGAGGTTCCTGCATGCTTGTCGGTGTTCTCTGGATGTACGGCGACTCCTTCATATGTGACCTTAGCGTTGTAGCCGTTCTTTCCCGCTGTGTACTTGACCACCTGCACACGTCCGTCGGGGAGGGCTACTCGGTACTCCCCCGAAGTGGTTCCATCTTCCTGTGACTGCTGGTGCGCGAAGTTGTTTCCAGTCTTGACGTCGTTGACCCCGTAGGAGAAGAGGAAGCCTGGATAGGGGCCCTGTGGGGAAGATACCAACATTAAGGTATTGGATTGCATGTTATTCCAGCCTACTTAAAATGAATGGACTATAGCTTTGCTCCCATTTAACCCCTTCACCACGATTGCGCCTTTTTACTTTTGATTCTGGCTTAAATTATACAATTGTATGCAGTTTAAGAAGGACCTGTATAATTCAGAGGTTTTATTGAGATCGTATTTACCCCTTTGAGTCTTAGAGGTAGATTATAAGCTAAAGAAAATCGTCTTGTGGTAACCAGAATAGGATGAAAACTACGTCATCTTGCTGAAGGGGTTAAGGAGTGTAAATTCATGTTATCAGCTGTACATTTGGCCACATGAGTTTGTTTACATTACGTTAGTTCTGTGGCCGACTGTACGGTAGCGCTAATGAGTAATGTCTCAGTCGTCATTACATTTGGTTTGCTGTGGGCTGTATTAATGTCTGCCGGATGTTGAATAGGGTGGGTAAGTGTAGGAACATATTTATATATCTCACTCGGAAAGAATAAATAAAGTTTTAGATATTGCTGATACCAATTATTGATCAAAATATACTTGGTGTCAAGACATGACTTATTTTGCCGACTGTACCTACTCCTATAGTTTCCAATGATTACAGCACGCTAACACCTGAACGACACAAGCTACAATTATGTCGTTAAATGTCCTGTAGCGGCGGAACTAACAGCGGCATGAAACCTTCGCGAACAAAATTTAATACACTATGCTAAAACTGGATTCGCTTGCTTGTGCAGTCAGAATTGATAGGCTGGAAAACGAGAGATTGTTCATATTACATTATCTAGTCTAAATCCCTTGTTTGTAGTCATTATACATAATTAATAAGGGGAGATGGGCCGCCGTTTTCCTGGTCCCCTTTCTTCCTCATGCTTATCCCCATTAGTTTTGAAATCTTAAGACGTTTGCCCCATTAGTTTGTCGATTTTAAGACTATTTGCCCCATTTCTTTGTCAATATTAAGACCTTTCATGGCCTTTAGGTGTCGATTTTTCTTCCTGGCGAGCAATAGCCAGCCCGTGACATTTTTCTACAAAAAATGTACAAATTAATCTTGAAGGGGGATCTAATGGATGTTTTTTTAAGTTTGATGGAGGTCTAGGGAGGAAATAAAAAATAAATAAATGAATATATAAATAAATAGACCCCCAAAATAACCACTGTCCCCTTAATATGAAAGGGGGGGTAGCGGTCTGAACTGAGGGTGGATGGGACTCGCTATAGCCTTGGTCGGCAACCCATCTACGGGAGACAACCTTATAAAAATCCGGGTGGATGGGACTCGTCAACTTTGGTCGACAACCTGTCTAGGGGAGTAAACCTGATACAAATCGGTACTGCTTACATAAGGGTGAAGCAGGTTCGTGGATGGACTAGCCGAGCACCTCTGTTGAAAAATAGTGCTAAAAAGATACATAGAGGGCCTCGGGGTCGGACAGGTCCTAAATAGAGTGGTCAATCCTGTAAGTCCTTCAGTATACGGGCATGGGTTGTCCCTCTTACAGGGGATAGGTCCACTTGGGGGCCTTCTGTATATGGCCACCCTCATTAAGGGGATAAGGCGTCCGGAAATAGTTAGATAGATATTTAAAATTAAAATATGATTTCAGAGGCTATCAACCCTTCTGGATTATTAAGCCAGCACACTGTAAGTTAAGAATAGCGTCAGGATTGGAGCCCCTTCACGAGAAGTACAGTCTCTTTTGTTATTATATATACAATATATACAATTTTAATATAAACCCGTATACTGCTTACCTGAGGGTCTTGTGATGTAGTTGTCTTTAGGGAGATGGTCAGGAGGAGCAGGAACAACACAGCCTGAGGGGATAATTAGTAAGTTAGTTAAAATAGCACTTCAGAGGCTATCAATCCTTCTGGACTAATAAGCCAGCACACTGTAAGTCAAGACTAGAGCCCCTTTCCGAGAACTCCAGTCACTTGAGGGAACAATATATAGTTAAAATAGGACTTCAGAGGCTATCAATTCTTCTGGATTATTAAGCCAGCACACTGTAAGTCAGGACTAGAGCCCCTTTCCGAGAACTCCAGTCACTTGAGGGAACAATTTTAGGACTTCAGGGGCTATCAATCCTTCTGGACTAATAAGCCAGCACACTGTAAGTCAGGACTAGAGCCCCTTTCCGAGAACTCAAGTCCCTTGAGGGAACAAGAGATACATAACTCAAGTAAACAGTGGTTACTGCAATAATTCACTACCTAATTTAAGTACCACCAGTTTACCTTCATTAAGGCGGGATGTGCGTATCTATTTGCTCATTAGCTATCTTTTTTTATATTGTTTTTTTTTTTTTTTTTTTGCTTCTTATTCCTATTTGGAACAGCGAATCAAGCGAATATTTCTACCATTTGGGAAGCGTCGGGCAGGGAATGGGTTAGGGAATTTACAGCCCATTTGCTCCAGCGCTTTTAGAGTTACAGAGGATAGGGGTTCACGATTTCCGGCCCACCTATAACACCGATGATCACAAAATCCCCCCTACACCCAAGCGTAGTGATACAACGAGAGAGAAAGTTGTAATAATGTCATAAATAATAATGGTGTGGGTGGTGGGGTGAGTCTGGATGTGGGGGGTTCGGGGGAAGGGGAAGGAAGGGGGGGGGGTGACATAACGAGAGAGATAGAGCTACCTGTTGAGAGATAGGGAAGGGGGGGGGGGGTGACATAACGAGAGAGATAGAGCTACCTGTTTGAGAGATAGGGAGGGGGGGGGGGTGACATAACGAGAGAGATAGAGCTACCTGTTGAGAGATAGGGAGGGGGGGGGGGGGTGACATAACGAGAGAGATAGAGCTACCTGTTGAGAGATAGGGAGGGGGGGGGTGACATAACGAGAGAGATAGAGCTACCTGTTGAGAGATAGGGAGGGGGGGGGGTGACATAACGAGAGAGATAGAGCTACCTGTTGAGGGATAGGGAGGGGGGGGATGACATAACGAGAGAGATAGAGCTACCTGTTGAGAGATAGGGAGGGGGGGGGGGTGACATAACGAGAGAGATAGAGCTACCTGTTGAGAGATAGGGGGGGGGAGGGTGACATAACGAGAGAGATAGAGCTACCTGTTGAGAGATAGGGAGGGGGGGGGGTCACTACCGCATCTGAGGGGGTCTAAGTCAGTTTAAGGGGAGGTTTTTAGTTAGTTCCCTAGACCTCCATCAAGCTTAAAATTACACCCTTTCAAGATAAATGTGTAAATTTTTCGGTAGAAAAATGTCCCGGCCAAAGGCCGGTTCCTCTTAAATTACAGGCTCGCTATCGCTCGCCAGGAAAACATCGACACCTAAATTGCATGAAAGGTCTTAAAATTGACAGAAATGGGGCGAAAGTTCTTAATTATGGTGCGAATGTCTTAAAATATCAAAAGCAATGGGGCTAAACATGAGGGAGAAAGGGGGCCAGAAAAAAATCCCTCAAGTGGATATCTCCCCTTAAGGGGGGGGGGGGTATTTATTTGTTAATTTACTTATATATTTATTACTATTTTTGTTTCCTTCCTAGATCTCCATCAAGCTTAAATAAAGATCCCCAAGATCCTCCTTCAAAATAAATGTGTATTTTGTGTTTGGTCGTCGAACAATGTAAAAGCCTTCGCTAATTTCTATTAGGTGGTGGTGCATGGGTTGAGATAAACATGGACAATAATCGCCAACCTGCACATAATTATCTTGTAAAATGCAATGTCACTGAACTAATTATTAACAACGGTATAAAGGATTTTGTGGATCGTCTACACCGGACCTGTGATGTTCAATTCTCCCTGTAAACATCTTCGGTAGTTTTGCTTAAAGAAATTCAAGTCTCTGGCCAATTGTTTGTTTCTGAATTATGCTAGGTATGTGAGAGCAGAGCTAAATGTCTAAATTATTGTTGTGTATTTGAATCCATGCCCTTATAATATTTAATTAATGTATACGTGTGTGTTTGGGTTGATATTTGTATTTACATCTTAATGTCTGAATATTCTGTATACAAATATTAAATAATTATGCAAGGTGAGTCGGTCTAATTGTGTTTGTGTGTAATTTTGTCTTTTGTGTGTAATCGGTCAAATATGCAAGTGGTTAAGACGGGCAATGTAGCGTCCCCACAAATGAAAGCTTGATATTGTGTAATTGTATGCATGTGTGTGTGTGTGTTAGAGAGAGTGAGAGAGAGTGTGAGAGATAAGTAGCTAGCTAGATAGATAGATAGAGAGAGAGAGAGAGAGAGAGAGAGAGTGTGTGTAGGTTTATGTGTATGTACTGTATGTGCCTGTGTATGTAGATCGAGCCGAATACCGAATATATTGCCATTCGACTGTTGCCTCTATAAAGCACTGACTGTTTATGTAAGCCGATGAGTGTGGTGGTGACTGGCCCAACAGTTAATGACAGGTATTGTCTGCCTGTCTGCTTGTGGTCACTAACTTATAAGGGAGGCTGCAATTTCCTCATCAATATCCCAGATTTAGCGTGACAGCAGCCTCTTCCTGTAATTTAGGAGGAACCATGGCGCTTTCGACCAGTACATTTTTCTACCGAAAAATGTACACACTTATCTCGAAAGGGGGGGGGGGGGGTCTTGGGAGGATACTTGAAACAAACATAAATAATGGTAATAAGTAAATGCATAAACAACTAAATACACATCTCCCCTTAACCCATTCAGTACCAGGGACGTCCTTCTAATCATACACTGGCAACTTTTAGACGATTATATTCAGCTTAGGAAGGACCTCTAGCAATATTAAGGCTTCAAACTATCTCAACCAACCCTTTTTTAACTACCACAGATCCTTCCTAAGCTGCATAATATCGTCTAAATATAGCTAGAATAAAATATAACACGTCGCTGGTACTGAAAGGGTTAAGTCTTCCTGACCACGACGTCTCTGCCTGCTTGGCTGTGTACTGCAGTCTGATCACTAGGAGTAGGCCATAAGGTTTAGTTTTAACCTCTTGTCATTCATGAAGGGCTGGAGCAAATGGGCTGTAAATGTCCACACCTATTGTCCTATACCCTGTTCCAAATAAGTAGGCCAAACCTCTTGAACATTAACCTCTATAACTCACAAACGACTGAAGTAATTGAGCTAATATGTCTACCAATTGGGAAGGGTCAGCCACGGAATAGGTGTGGGAATGTACAGGCCATTTGCTCTAGCCCTTTCTGAGTTACAGAGGATAAGGTTCACGATTTCTGGCCTAGCTATTTGGAACATGGTATAGTTGACTTTTTCCAGGTGGTAGACATAACCGCTTAACCCTTTCTGTACCGACGACGTTTTTTTTTTTTTTTAATTTCAGCTACAGTTAGACGATGTCATGTAGCCTAGGAAGGATATATGTTAACGAAAAGGAATTAATTGAGATAGTCTGTAGCCATTTATGACATTGGATTCCCATGTGGATGATGTGGGCTGGGTGTGAATGGGAGCTGCCTAGTGTGGGCCGCGTAGCCTTGTGCAGTTACAAGCCTATAACCAAAAGGACGTCACTGGTTACTGAGTGAGTTCATTACTGAAGTTCTTTAAGGGGAGATCTCCACTTGAGGGATTTTTTTCTTGACCCCTTTCTCCCTCATGATTAGCCCCATTGGTTTTGATATTATAAAACGTTTGCCCCATTAGTTTAGCGATTTTAAGAACTTTCACCCCATATTAAGACCTTTCGTGCCATTCAGGTGTCAATTTTATCCTGGCGAGCGATAGCGAAACTGTAATTTAAGAGGAACCGGCCTTCGGCCGGGAAATTTTTCTACCGAAAAATGTACAAATATATCTTGAAAGGGACTCAAGGGGGTGTAATTTCAAGCTTGATGGGAGTCTAGGGAACACACTAAAAACCTCCCCTTAAGAGAGGTCAGTATCGGGAGTTATAGCCTGACTACACTGAACAGGGTATAGTGGTAGATACGTATCAGGATTAAGCAATAATTATTTAAGGGAAATATATTTTGATGAATTCAGGCATCTCAATCTTTAATATTTGTAATTCATGGCATCAGATAAGGTGTTACTTTTAGCGTTTATATTATTATAAACATTAAAATAATAATAATATTAATGATAATGATAATAGTAATCTTACCTTTTATTTATTCCACTCTCAACACCAAACGCCTCCCAATGAAATTAATTAATAATAGTAATAATAACACTTATTATTATTATTATTATTATTATTATTATTATTATTATGTCTACTATTCCTGCCATTAATATTATTAATGCTAATACTATTATCATAACCATCACCTCATATTAACGTATTATAAATATATTAAGTATATCTCACAAATACACGTGAGCATGGACAATCGTCCTGACTGTCGATGGTTCGAGCCCGTCTGGGAGTATAAAATTATAAATATATTCGCACCCAAACTTTCCAATCTTCTATGACTATTAAAATGCATAGTCATAGTAATTTCCCTTGACTGGTATTCCGTATTCCCCGCACATCACGCCGAGTACTCCATCATATTTCACACCCATAATTCCCCTTCCCCAGCCTCACGCTCACCCTATCCAAGAGAGGCTCCACCAAACAGAGACGGGACAACTAGCCTTTATTAATCCCATTTGTAAATCCTTCTAGTGAAAAAAAAACTGATAGTTACTTTTTTAAGATATGAACTTTCACAAATTTAATGTTATCGAATAGATTTACTTTGATGTTTTGCAGGTGAACCCTTACCATTATATTATTTGCACATCGACAATTATTGAATGGTACATACAACTAAACTTGCTTCAAACTCCGTGTGTCCAGGCATTTTGGCTCGAACGTCCCTTGATTTTGGCCCTGTCACTCTTTCAGTTCTGGGGGAGGCACTCGTCACAGGCGGTTCTGCCTTTTGTCTCCCTCACTCACATAGACAAACAACAAATATAGATACATGAGTCACTTGCAGTTCCACAAGCGCTATTATCTACATCTTTATATTCAGGTTTGAGTCTCTTAAGGGGAGACTGACCGTTTGTTTGGTCTATTAATTAATTTATTCATATATTTTTTTAGTGTCCTCCCTAGACCTCCATCAAGCTTAGAAAAACAACCCCTAAACCCCTCTTCAAGATAAATTTGTACATTTTTCGGTAGAAAAATGTCCCGGCCGAAGGCCGTTTCCTCTTAAAATTGCAGGCTCGCTATCGCTCGCCAGGAAATAATCGACACCTAAATGGCACGAAAGGTCTTAAAATTGACTACGAAATGGGGCGCAAGGTCTTAAAATCGCCAAACTAATGGGCCGAACGTCTTATAATCTCAAAACTAGTGGGGCTAAACATGAAGGAGAAGGGGGTCCAGAAACAGTGGTTACTATAACTGGGCTCCTGTGTTCTAAAGTACTCTGTTCCTTCCCCTCACTCCCCCTCTTCCGACTTTTAACTTCACGTGTGGTCTCGGTCGGTGGCCCCGGTAACAACGCACTCATTTTCCTCGTCATACGCTAGACTTAACTCACCTTTGTTTTCTATATATATACGCACAATATTATATATACGCACATTATTATATTCCGGGAGCTGTGTCGATTTTTTCCCGCGAGACAGCATATTTTTAATGTGTTTTTTACAGCAGGCTAAATGTGTATTCGATAAAAAAATGTCTTCGGCGAAGCCGGATTTCTCCATACAATGCTGGCTCGCTGTTGCTCGCCAGGAAGAAAGCGACACCTGGGACGTCTTAAAACAGTAGGCTGAATGGGGCCCAATGGATACAAGCCAGAGAAAGAGAGAAAAGGAGAAAAAAGCAGGTCACCCCCTTTATAGTTTGGAAGCGCTTGTCTACAGAGATAAACCCCATGGAGTGTACTGAACAACATTTTGGTGTGTCATGGCGTATTGAGTAAGCACTTGGTTCACTGTCGGGGTTCGATTCCACCTCGGGGTCAGACGGTTGGGTAATATCCTTGCACCTTAACCCCCCCCCCCCCCCCAGGGGGTAAGTGAGCATTCATCTAATGTTGGAGGAAACAAAAAAATATGCCTCACCCATCCTACTGCGTGTCGTACAAGGCGACTAATAGGGGGAAGGCGATAGACTTGTGGACCAACAGCCATTACTATGAAATCAAATCGTTATCTTAGCACTGTCTTGGTATGGCACTGCCGAGGCTGGTGGGGTGCGGATAGGTGCCACAGGGGACTGAATCTTGCCTGAGCGCTGTTTGGCAGCACACCTGAGTCGGCAACATTGTTTGCATGTTGGAGCAGTGTTGGGGCAGGACTTTATTGTTATATAGTCCAAATTGCCTAATATACAGTAGAGTCTTGTTATGGTGCTGTCTTTTTGTAACACTGTTAAGGCTGATGTGGTTGCAGATACTGCAGGTGCATGTGCTGCAAGGGGACTCTGTTGAGTCTTGCTGAGGCACTGTTAGCACTATACCAACATCAGCCACAGTGATGACTTGGTGGGGCAGTGCTGTGGCGGGACTGTATTGTCCTACAGTACACTCCAACTACTGAAAGGCAACCCCGTCTGAGCCGTTACAATGCATGTAATGGAAAAATTACGCTAAACCATTGTATGTATGTATGTATGTATCTGGGACAAAAACTTTACGTAATAGCACGTTGGATTAAACCCCGACACTTTTCGTCCAACTAGAATTCCTGTCCTCACCACCTACCACTTCCTCTGTCCCCATCCTTTTTCCAGACATTCCAACTACCAAATATATGCTATGTATCTCTTTCCTTTATGAATGTATGTATGTAATGTACTGTATGTATGTATGATTGTATGTATGATTGTATTTATGTATATATGTAAGTATGTATGTAATATGTATGTATGATTGCCATTGAAAAGTTATCTGAGCACTGAAATTCAATGGGCAGTACCCAGGGGAGGCCACATAGGGCATATGATAAGGAGTTGCTGGAACTCCTGTTTCATTTACCTGGTTTCCCACACGGTTTCTATTATTTTGTGCCTTACTTACATAGAGAGTTATCCAGCTAACTTACTCCTCCTATTAATATCACTACACTTAACAAGCACATCACACTTCTTTTCAACACGCCTAAATTACCCCAAACGTACCTTGATGTTGGCGCTCTATTACTCTTTCAACCCAGAGGGGACACTTGTTACAGGTAACTTTGCCTTTTGTCTCCTTCATGCACATACAAATAAAAATAGTATATCCTAAACACGGTAATTATTGAGCACGGCGATTACTGTGGAGTAGGGTTGAGTAGTAAGGTCTGGTCAGGTAAGGTGATAGTTCGGGGAGATGACCTTTACAACGGCCCCCCCTATTGGTGTTGTGATCGAGCTCATTTTCTTTCCTAAGGTGATGGTCAGAGTCCCTGCATTACCTGAGAGGCCATGGCAGTAAAGGGGTGGGGATGTTGACTGCAGCCCGTGCGGTAGATGACTGACCCGCGAGGTGACACAAACCTTGGCTTATATACTACAGCAGGGAGGACACATAAAATCAATCATCTATCACTATCGCGTGTATGAAATGTCTTGTATGTATGTGTAATGGCAGCGGTGATCAAAATACTTGCTTGTCTCACTTTTTCTATATTCATGTTGTCATTCTCTTCGGTTTATAAATTAGTCTCTCTTTCTCTCTCTCTCTCTCTCTCTATATATATATATATATATATATATATATATATATATATATATATATATATATATATATATATATATATATACAGTTTATCTTGGTGTCTATCTGAAACGAAATATTTGCTCGGTGTTATGTCATAATATGTGTAAAGGATTCAGATTGTTATAAGGGATTGATGTGTTGTGAAAGTGAGCTTGATGGGGTTGCTAGGATAGGTGGGCGTTTGTAATGATAAAGAACAACAGGTTATGAAATGTGAAGAAAGTGAGAGATTTTGGAACAATAACATGTATAAAGGTTGTGTATAAAGGAGTACAAAGGAAAACAAGCAACAACATATATATTGGTCCTTATGAGGCTACTTGTAACTAAACTACAGATCCTATGTGAAAATGGGAAAGGCTACCTAAGTATAGAGTGGTGCTATTCGTTTGCAAACGCAGTTAATCGGGATTAAGAGAGATATATTCATTTAGTAGATTTGTGAAAGTTTGAACAGTACTACACTCAATGACACTACTAGGTGTTCCATTTCATAAGTTTACCACTCGATTAACTAAGAAATGTTTCGCTTCATGTAAAGGAAAAGGCTTTCCAATCAGCTTACATTTCTTCAAATGAAACACTCCGTGATCTTTTATTTGTGTTGCAAAAATATGAAACTTTATCTAAATGTAGAATCCAAATTGGAGTTTCTTAAATTAATGTATGTAATTTGTTGAAATAAAGACAGTTATTTGTTTTAGAATAGTGTCTTATGGCTTTGTTATATAGTTCCTCGCTTCACCTCGGGTCGCCCAGTCGCTGTGTTGTTTACGTTCAGTGAGTGGTTGTGTGGCTCGTCTGTTCTCTGCAGTTTGTCCTACATTTCCCGGACCTTAGAAGTTTGTGACATTCTGCCGTGGCCGAGGAGCCAGAGACAGTATGGAGGTAAGATAGACGAGCTGTTTCTGTCTGAATCTCGAAATGTTCAAGTTTGTATTTAGACGGTGAACTACTTCTTCTGTCTTGGGTCGAAGGGCGGGAGAGTCATTTGGCTGGACCCTGCCGCGTTAAGGGAGCCCACCTCGCTTTTTTTTTTCTCTTTCTCTCCCTCTCTCTTTGGCTTTTATCCATTCGGCCCCATTCAGCCTACTGTTTTAAGACGTTTACCCCCATCCAGGTGTCAATATTTTCCTGGCGAGCGGTAGCGAGCCAGCATATATATATATTTTTTATTTTGACAGCAAGCTAAATTTGTACATTTTTCGATAGAAAAAAATTCCGGCGAAGCCGGATTTCTCCATACAATGCGTGAGGCGAGCGGACACGGCCACTTTATGACAAGACGGTCCCTCACCTGAACCACAACTCGTGAACAGTTCTGAAGCAGTATTGAAGCCAACATGTTACGTTGTTATTATTTCATTGCCAATGTTATAGATGTATTTCAAGGACACCACAAAAACACAAACAATCTATTGTTACTATTGTATTAAGTATCGCAAGTATATTAGAAGCAATATTCAAGGTATTAGTATTATTATGAATGCTTTGAAATTAGTTCGATGTTTCGTAAGTATTGAGAAAATCCAATGATCCAAGACACCCTAACTTTAAGCATTCAAAGAGTGTATGAAATGGTAAGAATACCTTTCATATTTTGTTGTATTTTGACAATATTATCCGTCAAACTCCATGACTGTGTTTATGTGGTAGGAGGCAGTGACAACGTTTGTGTACAGTACATTATTTGTAAAGCACTGCTTTTAATAATCGTGAAGAACCAGTTTATCACTCCTTAGCTAACCGTGTCTGCTCACCACACGTTTCGTCAACCCTGGCATCAACTTCTCTCGAGCCAAGGGGGTAAAGGGTACATCACACAGTCAGGAGTGCGAGCTAGTGGGAGTCTAACAGGAGTCACTAGGAGTCATCGATTATCACCGCGAGCGAGTGGGAATCTAACAGAAGTCACTAGGAGTCGCTAGAATCACTAGGAGTCATCGATTTTCACCGCGAGTAGGCCCTCGAGTCCGAATTGTCCCCTACTCCTAGTGACTCTAGCTCGCACTCCTGACTGTGTGATGTACCCTCAAAACAATTACCCTCGACTAACGATCCGAATGCATTCAGACGGCAATGACGGGTGGGCTACCTATGAATTCATATGTGTGGCTTTTAGACCATGTTCCATAGATCATTATAGATTTAACCCTTCCTGTACCGGTGCCGTCCTTTTAACTTTATTCGGGCTATTATTAGACGTTTATAGTCAGCAATTAAGAGCTTTCGAACTATCTCACTTAACCATTTAACCATTTACCCCGAAAGGGGTTGAAATAGGGGAGCTATCCCCCCGCCAAAGGCGGCTTTCTAGGGCCTTTCCTAGCTGATTCTGAGAAGATTGGGTTCTAGTCATGTGGTGATGGGCTGGTCTATCAGAGTGAGAGCTGATCAATCTCTGCCATACCCATAGCTTACTCTGACTGTTCCTTTAACTTATATATTTTCTAGATCTCAAGATCTTCCGTGGATTGACCTCCCAATCTACCAAGATTGGAAGCCAAAGCGTCACATTTTTCCCTTGCCCCTCAACTTTCTCTTCATAATTGCTAAGGGGCACAGGGCCCTGGGTGGGGCTTTGGTTTTCCGGGCGTTTCCGCACCCTCCTCAGCTCCCCGCCATGGAGTGGCTTCGGTCACCCAGGCTTTATTGTGGTCGGCGGGGAGGGTTCTGTGGGGGCACTCGGTTATGGCCTTGGAATTGCTCGGGGCCTTGGGGCTGTTCGGCCAGGCAGCTTGGGGAACAACAACAACAACAACAACCATTTTTACAACGACAGATCCCTCTTAAGCTGCACATAAACGTCCAAATATAGCAGGAATAAAATACAAAGGACGTCGCCGGTATAGAAGGGGTAAATTTCGTGTTCTCGTTATATCTCTTGCATCACCGACTCCACTAACGATCCTATATTCATTCAGACGGCAATGACGGATGGGCTGCCTGTCATTGTGTTATATGCTCCTGTAGTTCATGTTCGGTAGATCATTTTAGCTGGTAGATAAGGGTTAAGTTTTGTATCGTACTAGGAACCCACACTAGCTGGTAGGTGAGGGTTAGTTTTGTATCTTACTAGGAACCCACACTAGCTGGTAGGTGAGGGTTAGTTTTGTATCGTACTAGGAACCCACACTAGCTGGTAGGTGAGGGTTAGTTTTGTATCGTACTAGGAACCCACACTAGCTGGTAGGTGAGGGTTAGTTTTGTATCGTACTAGGAACCCACACTAGCTGGTAGGTGAGGGTTAGTTTTGTATCGTACTAGGAACCCACACTAGCTGGTAGGTGAGGGTTAGTTTTGTATCGTACTAGGAACCCACACTAGCTGGTAGGTGAGGGTTAGTTTTGTATCGTACTAGGAACCCACACTAGCTGGTAGGTGAGGGTTAGTTTTGTATCGTACTAGGAACCCACACTAGCTGGTAGGTGAGGGTTAGTTTTGTATCGTACTAGGAACCCACACTAGCTGGTAGGTGAGGGTTAGTTTTGTATCTTACTAGGAACCCACACTAGCTGGTAGGTGAGGGTTAGTTTTGTATCTTACTAGGAACCCACACTAGCTGGTAGGTGAGGGTTAGTTTTGTATCTTACTAGGAACCCACACTAGCTGGTAGGTGAGGGTTAGTTTTGTATCTTACTAGGAACCCACACTAGCTGGTAGGTGAGGGTTAGTTTTGTATCTTACTAGGAACCCACACTAGCTGGTAGGTGAGGGTTAGTTTTGTATCTTACTAGGAACCCACACTAGCTGGTAGGTGAGGGTTAGTTTTGTATCTTACTAGGAACCCACACTAGCTGGTAGGTGAGGGTTAGTTTTGTATCCCATTTACTGGGTACTATAATCTGTTCATTCTAGCTTGGGCAGAAATCGTAACTTCTAACCTCTGTAACTCAAAAAGGGCTGGAGCAAATGAGCTATACATTTCCACACATATTCCCTGGCCAAGTCTTCCTATTTGGTATGAATATTAGCTCGATTACTCTAGTCCTTTTTGAGTCATGAGAGGTTATGTGTTACAAGTTCTGTCCAACCTAGAATATAAAGTCCTTGCTGGTAGGTAAGGGTTAGTTGTGTATCCCATTTACTGGGTACTAGGAACCCATACTAGCTGGTAGATAAGGGTTAGTTTTGTATCCCATTTACTGGGTACTAGGAACCCATACTAGCTGGTAGGTAGGGGTTAGTTGTGTATTCCATTTACTGGGTACTAGGAACCCATACTAGCTGGTAGATAAGGGTTAGTTGTGTATCCCATTTACTGGGTACTAGGAACCCGCACTAGCTGGTAGGTAGGGGTTAGTTGTGTATCCCATTTACTGGGTACTAGGAACCCATACTAGCTGGTAGGTAGGGGTTAGTTTTGTATCCCACCTACTAGGTCTAGGTTAGGTTGGGTTGTTTGGTTAGGTTAATCTGAAAACACTAAGACTCAGAAGCAATAATAATTAATAATATGCTTAGCACACTTGTGGGTGTTCTTTAAGGTAAGTGACCCAGTAGACCGCAGGCTAAAGTGTGAATATCCAGGTAGACTGCAAGCTTAAGCGGCACCCATATAGGCTATATATGTACACATACATGCAAATACATATACATGCATACATACTTAAATACACACACACACACACACACACACACACACATATATATATATATATATATATATATATAATATTATATCATGTTTAGCCCCATTAGTTTTCAGATTCTTGGGACTTTCGGCCCATTCGTTTGGCGACTTTAAAACCTTTTGCCCCATTTCTTTGTCAATATTAAGACCTTTCGTGTCATTCATGTGGATTATTTTTCCTGACGATTCTCTCGCCTGTTTTTTTTAGGAGGAACCAGCTTTTGACCGGTAATGATAATAATAAAATAATAATAATAATGATATTAAATCTATTCATATAAACTGTTATCGTACCAAAGTATCAAATTATAGGACAACTTGACGCAAAAAACAAAAAAATATGATAAAGAAAAACACATACAAGATACACAAATAAATACCCGGTAATAATAATTGTGACGCCAGCCTAGAACGTCAACTTCCCGCTGCGTTTAACATGTGATTTATTTTCGACCCCCGTATTGCTCGAAAATTGTGACATCTTACGTAAAATTGCAACGCTTTCCGCAAACTTACGACATGTGGACGTAAAATTTCGTCGATTGTGTATTACGACTCATGCCTATGGATATTTAACACCGCTTTTATTTGTCAACTCGTATTTTTGAATCTGTTGTCATTCAATTGCTCAACTATTTCTAAGCTATAAAAAGCAGCATAATCTTCGTTTTTAATTGTTGTTTGTGTTCTTGTCTACACAAATAAATTCCTTGATGGTATAATGATTAGAGTGTTTAAAATTTGTATGTGGTAACCCAGGTTCGAATCCCGGTAGGATCACATGCTTTCATTAATTTTGTTGGGAGGTGTTTGGTGTGTGGAGTGAAGTAAATTAATTAGAATATAAACACCCATGTACACAAAGACCCTGTTCCACCTTTCTTAATAATTAATGTAAACTTATCCAATTAACCAAGTGCAGATTGTGTGTATTTACTTATATATCTCTGACCGTTTTGGTGGGGTCAGTACTCAAGGTATTAGTGAGTTGGGCCTATAATTGGGCCATGTAATGGGGGTTGGGTGTGACAGGGATCTGCCTTGTATGGGCCGATCGGCTTTTTGCAGACTCCCATTTTCTTATGTTCTTATGTTCTTATAATACGGGTGGGTCCAATAAATATAAGGGGTACTCCGTGGTGTATTGCTTCGCGTGCTTGTCACAGCCAAGAGGATCAGGGTTCGATTGTACCTAGGGAAGAGACATTTGGGCAAGTCTCCTTACACCTTGTACTACTGTTTCACCTAGCAGTATAATTAGAAACTTGTCTTGATAGCCTAATGCTTAGTGGGCGGAATTTCGGTGTGAGTATCCTTGGTTCGAGTCCTTGGAGTACCACATGTATTCATTACTTTCATTGATTTCACTAGTTAGGTTTATTTGTAAATTAATTGGTGGGTTGGTGAGAACAAATATGAATAAACTGACCAAACCCATGGAGTGTACTGAACAAGCTCTATCCCCTTGGTGTTCTGTATCACCCAGACATTAAGGGGAGGTATTTAGTTTGTTCCCTATACCACCATCAAGCTTAAAATTACACCCCCTTGAGTCCCTTTCAAGATAAATTTGTACATTTTTCGGTAGAAAAATTTCCCGGCCAAAGGCCGGTTCCTCTTAAATTACAGGCTCGCTATCGCTCGCCAGGATAAAATCGACACCTGAATGGCACGAAAGGTCTTAATATGGGGTGAAAGTTCTTGAAATCGCTAAACTAATGGGGCGAACGTTTTATAATATAAAAAACAATAGGGTTAAACATGAGGGAGAAAGGGGTCAAGAAAAAAATCCCTCAAGTCGAAATCCCCCCTTAATGAGGAACTGCGATGTAAATCAATGTGGCTCAGAAATATGCCAGGGTAAATTTAATGCTTAATTCATTTTTCTTATATTCATGTCATGCCATTAGTAAATATAGATTACTTTTCATCAGACATAACCAAACTTACATGATACTTATCAGCACAACACACACACACACACACATTCTCTGGACCACTTTGCACCATCACCACTTTGTATAGCTCAGTCACTTCAGTCAATACCACTCTAAGGACCACTTTAAGGAAGCAATTTGGTTGAGCCCGAGAACTTTTAGTCTTCTACTGTACTTCTCACTTCTCAGCATGTTCTTCCTCTGTCCAATTCTTCTTCTTTCCTATTTTACTTGAGCCATCTAGTCTGTGGATAGTAGCGAAGGGACTGGGGTTCTCGCATAGAGGCTCCAGTCCTGACGTTATTCTTGACTTACAGTGTCCTGGCTTAATAATCCAATAGGGTTGATAGCCTCTGAAGTCCTATTTTAACTAACTATTTTAACTAAGGGGATAGTGGCTATTTTGTTTATTATCTATTTATTGAGTTATTCATATACTTTGTATTTCCTCGCTAGGCCTCCATCAAGCTTATACAAAAAAAAACAAAAATCTTTACGTGTCGATTTTTTCCTGGCTAGCGATAGCGAGCCTGTAATTTTAAAATAAATCGGGCTTTGGCCGGGATATTTTTCTACCAAAGTGTGTACAAATGTATCTTGAAAGGGGGTCTAGAGGGTGTTTGTCTAATCTTGATAGAGGTCTAGCAAGGAAACTCAAAAATATATAATTAAACAAATCTATAGACCAAAAACCAAGCACTACCCCCTTAAAAACCAAGCACTACCCCCTTAAAGGTCCACAGTTTCGAATTGGGATAACTATATTTTATGCTCACGATTGTATTGGGGTGTTGTTTTTGTTAGGCGAAGTGACGGTGAGGCGAAGAGACCTGCTCCGGTTAGGTGGAGCAGATTACGGCAGAAGCTCATCTCATTGATTGATGTTGTTGTTGTTTAAGGGTTATAGCTATGTAGGGTAACATGACTTACCCCCCCCCCCCCTCTCTCTCTCTCTCTCTCTCTCTCTCTCTCTCTTATTATAAGTGTTTATTTCTTTAAATGGATTCTATTAGAAGTTTTTATTCAGTTGGCGTCCAACAATTGACAGGCTTTGAGCTATCTCACTTAACTCATTTCACTACCACAAATCCTTCTTAAACTGCACAACATCGTCTAAGCATAGCTAGCCTAAAACTATAAATACGTCGCCGGTACAGAAGGGGTTAATAGCGTTGTTCCGGAGCGTGAGAAATGTCGTCTGCCTTTCCCTTTCTTCCCTTCTCCACCTTGACTGTTTTTCGACTTTCCCCCTCAGGTCAGGTGAAGGTATTTAGGGATAAGCCTTTACAACGGCATCTCGTAGCTACTTTCTACTTTTCCTATTTTCTGAAGAGTGTGGAGAGGGGAGGAGGGGTGTTGGAGAGAGAGGAAGCTGTTGTAGTGGCTTTGTTATGTTATGTGTCAAGATGTTTCCCCCTTGTTTTTCTTTGTTCAATCCAGCTACTATCCAGCCCACGCAGTGTTGCCAATTTAGCTACTTAACCACTAGATTTAGAGGTATTTACTTCCATCTACATCTAACGACAAACATTTTAGCGATATTCTAGAGATTTCAGAAATTTTAGAGACATAGTCCAGGGATTGTGCCATTATTCTAGCGATTTTGTACGCGTTCATTATTATTTAGCGACATTCTAGCTACTTTTGAGAAGGGATCTAGCGGTATTTTGTGTTGTCCTTTGGTAATCCTGAGCTGAGTGATCGTCTGTAGGAGGATGGCTTTGTTTACATAATGTGTTAGTTTGTTGCTGTATTGTTGAAGATACTGTTTACATAATGTGTTAGTTTGTTGCTGTATTGTTGAAGATACTGTTTACATAATGTGTTAGTTTGTTGCTGTATTGTTGAAGATACTGTTTACATAATGTGTTAGTTTGTTGCTGTATTGTTGAAGATACTGTTTACATAATGTGTTAGTTTGTTGCTGTATTGTTGAAGATACTGTTTACATAATGTGTTAGTTTGTTGCTGTATTGTTGAAGATACTGTTTGCCTCAAGATTAAGGGACATTTTATATTTTTGTTTATATTTATATATTTACATAATGCATTTTTTAAAGTTTCCTCCCTAGATCTCCATCAAGCTTAAATAAACACCCCCAGGATCTCAATTTGAGACCAACTTGTGCATTTTTTGGTGGAAATATGACCCGGCCGTGTTAATTGGCATTTATTTCATATATATATATATATATATATATATATATATATATTTTTTTTTTTTTTTTTTTTAATCCTAAATGTAGGAAGTCCCGTATCGTTTTGTGCATTGAGTTACACACCTCATTGACTTCCGTGGTCAGTTCCCATGGAGGCTGCTGTGAGTACTATCCGTCCCTGTGAGTTATAGTCGATCTCGGGGATATTTGACTTGGCTGCCATAGTGATTGAATTATTCCTATGGCCCCTCCCGTCTGACCCTCAGTGTGTGTTATATAGGAGGTGATCCATCTAGGTAATATACAGTATTATGGGGTGTCTTATTGGCCCACCTCGTTTTTGTTTTCCCTCTCTCTCTCTCTCTCTCTCTCTCTCTCTCTGGGTTGTATCCATTTGGCCCCATTCAGCTTACTTCTTTTAAGACGTTTATCCCTATCCAGGTGTCGATTTCTTCCTGGTGAATGGTAGCGAGCCAGCATATTTAAAAAAATGTATTTAACAGCAGACTAAATTTGTAAATTTTTCGATAGAAAAATGTGTCCGGCGAAGTCGGATTTCTCCATACAATTTTGGCTCGCTATCGCTCGCCAGGAAGAAATCGAATCCTGGATGGGGATAAACGTCTTAAAACAGTAGGCTGAATGAGTCTGAATGGATACAAGCCAGAGAAAGAGAGAAAAGGAGAGAAAAAACCAGGTCACCCCCCTTAATTGATCGTGGTGTCGGTAGGTGGAGGAGAGAGAGAGGCACAAATTCAAAATACATGATAAAATGCGAGTGTAAATGGAGGTGAATGCTTGAAACAATCCTATATATTTAGCCTATGAGAAAGGATAACAGGTTTTTCATAATACGTAGACGGAGGCCTTTTATATAAAAAAAAAAAAAACAAAAAAAAAAAATGAGTCAGTACGTATGAGAGTCAGTTCGTATGAGTCAGTACGTATGAGTCTGTATGTATGAGTCAGTACGTGTGAGTCAGTACGTGTGAGTCAGTCCGTGTGCGAGTCAGTACGTGTGAGAGTCAGCACGTATGAGTCAGTACGTATGAGAGTCAGTACGTTTGAGGTAAATATAAGATAATATAAGACTAAGTCACCAAGATCTATGGAGGACATACACAAATCTGTACAAAATATTATAACCAATATTTTCGTTACTTTATCTAACCTTGCCAGTCATGGGAAATTATTATACCTTACTTGATATTTTGTATGTAGAAACTTATAACTAATAATAATCCTATGTTTGTCTATGAATGACACTCGGTATTAACCCCTTCTGTACCGGCGACGTCTTTTTAACTTTATTATGGCTACTGCTACCCTATTTATTCAGTTTCAAAAGGGCCTCTGGTAATTAACAGGCTTCGAACTATCTCACTTCACCCTTTTTACTACCCCAGATCCTTCTTAAACTGCACAAAATCGTCTAAATTTAGCTAGAAAACAATTGAAAGACGTCGCCGGTAAAGAAGGGGTTAAGGGTGTGGGGTTTATTTATTGGTACATTTATTTACTTATTTATAATTTTCTTAGGAAAAATCGACTCTTTATTGGCACAAAAGGTCTTAATATTAACAAAGAAAAGGAGGTGAAAGCTCTTAAAATCGCCAAACTAATGGGGCAAACGTCTTAGAATTTGAAAACAAAACTAATGTGGCTAAACATGAGGGAGAAGGGGGTTCAGACAAACTACATTCCGTTCGTGGTATCCTTTATGGACGCTTAATGAATCTAGTTACTTAACCCCATCTGTACCAGTGACGTCTCTTTAATTATATTCTTGCTACGCTAAAAATAAATTCCGAAGATTAAGTTGTATGGAATATCTACATATAGGCTACTGTACGGGTATTTATGGCGGGTATTGGGGGTGTGGTAAATTTAGCATTACTATGTACTGTTACACTCGAAGAAATATCCCTATAGTAATTGAAGCAAAACGGACAAACTACTGTATGTATGCTTTAGTCTCCCCTACCCCTACCTCGTCATAGCTCATTATACCACCATCCGTTTTCTATTGGTGGTTGGAAAGAATTGGAGATCATTGTCAAGATTTATAGGGTTCTTGATCATTGTGTTATCCTTGGGTGGGTCTCGTTATTCAAGGTGTGTATAGAGGTCATGTGTGCGGATGCTTGATTCCAGGTCATATATTTTTAGAGCCAGAACACACACATACACACATAGACACACACACACACACACACACACACACACACACACACACACACACACACACACATGTAAATGATGGTGTGTTATCGGTACAAACACAAATCATGCACGTTTACAAGTTAATTTTTCGTGTGTTTAATCTAACCTAACCTACCTAACCAACTTAACTTAACCTTGCCTAAACACTAAGTTACTAAGTATTTTAGCAATGTGTGTACATTATAGTTTACCTACCAATATTGTGAAATATGTATCCATGAAACCATCAATACATGCACACGCGCACACACAGACACACACACACACACACACACACACACACACACACACACACACACACACACACACACACACACACACACCAGATTGGCTCAACGGAGGCTATATCCGAAAACAAATGTTAGAAAGAGTTCACAGAAATCAGCCTAGTACGCATTCAATATAACTTTCATTCACCTGCCCACATATCTCATATGCTCAGCTCACAATCTCTCAGACGCATAGACAACCACACACACACACACACACACACACTCAGAATCATATAATCACACGGACACATAGACGACCACACACACACACACATACAATCAGAACCGTACAATCACACGGGTGCATAGAAAACCACACAATACACACATACACTCAGAACCATACAATCACACGGGTGCATAGAAAACCACACAATACACACATACACTCAGAACCATACAATCACACGGGTGCATAGAAAACCACACAATACACACATACAATCACACAGGTGCATAGAAAACCACACAATACACACATACACTCAGAACCATACAATCACACGGGTGCATAGAAAACCACACAATACACACATACACTCAGAACCATACAATCACACGGGTGCATAGAAAACCACACAATACACACATACACTCAGAACCATACAATCACACGGGTGCATAGAAAACCACACAATACACACATACACTCAGAACCATACAATCACACGGGTGCATAGAAAACCACACAATACACACATACACTCAGAACCATACAATCACACGGGTGCATAGAAAACCACACAATACACACATACACTCAGAACCATACAATCACACGGGTGCATAGAAAACCACACAATACACACATACACTCAGAACCATACAATCACACGGGTGCATAGAAAACCACACAATACACACATACACTCAGAACCATACAATCACACGGGTGCATAGCAAACCACACAATACACACATACACTCAGAACCATACAATCACACGGGTGCATAGAAAACCACACAATACACACATACACTCAGAACCATACAATCACACGGGTGCATAGAAAACCACACAATACACACATACACTCAGAACCATACACTCACACGGGTGCATAGAAAACCACACAATACACACACATACACTCAGAACCATACACTCACACGGGTGCATAGAAAACCACACAATACACACATACACTCAGAACCATACACTCACACGGGTGCATAGAAAACCACACAATACACACATACACTCAGAACCATACACTCACACGGGTGCATAGAAAACCACACAATACACACATACACTCAGAACCATACACTCACACGGGTGCATAGAAAACCACACGCACACAATCAGAAACATATAATCACACGGACACATGGACAACCATACAAAAGATACACACGCAAGAATGTTGTAA
This sequence comes from Paralithodes platypus, assembly GCA_032716605.1. Lineage (NCBI taxonomy): Eukaryota > Metazoa > Arthropoda > Malacostraca > Decapoda > Lithodidae > Paralithodes > Paralithodes platypus. The sequence continues at coordinate 14,059,004 of CM064530.1, forward strand.
GGGTGAAGGTCAGTAGTGGAGGGGAGAGGGGGTGGACACGAAGAGAGAGGAGGGGGAGAGAGAAAGGAGTGTGAAGGAAGAACAAAGCCAAAGTTAAAGTAAAGTTCAGGAGCATACGCTAAAACAGTGCGTAGCCGCGGCACTCATCTTGTCCCATTGCCCTTTGTAGCCTGTGGTTATTAACCCAATACAAGGGCTACTGCATTTTTGTGGGTTACCACAGGTTACTTCCCTAGAGGGAACGTCACAACTGTCCACTAACACTAGGTATCTAATTCATTGCTTAGGTGAACAGAGGCATTGAGTGTTAAGAGACTGCTTATCTGTCTCGTTCAACCCAGAAATTGAACCCGGGACCTCTTGGTTAGGCTCTGAGCGTGCTAACCACTGCACCACTGGTCACCTGTGGTAGCTGGTCACGGGTTAGGAGAGATAAATTGACTCCAACCCTTTCTTCTCTATCTGCCGGAATATGTCTTGGAATACAGACGAAAGCTTGCAGCTCGGTATTTCATTTTCCTAACGAGGGAAGGCAGGACTCGTGGAAGATATATACAAGAGAAATGCAAAGAGAGGGAATAAGAAAGGAAAGGAATGTCCGGGGAATAGAAGGAAGGGAGGAAAGAGAGGACAAATGGGAAAGAAGGAAAGTAAAATGGAAGCGAAGGGAGGAAAGACAAGAAAAGGGGGACGAAGGAAAAGAAAATTTGAGAGGGAGGGATCAATGAAAAAAATCGTCATTAGAAGATTGAAAAGGTGGTTATTTAGGAACGAAAGGGAAAGTGAGAAATGAGGAAATAAAGTAAATTTCTAGAGGAATTAATAAGGATTTGATTTGATTTGATTATTTTATTAAGTTGGTATAAATACAGGATATACAAGTGTTGCATACAGGTATGTGAATACACGGAGACTCAAAAGGCTGAAGATGATTGGGCTTTCTTCCCCCCAGTCTATATTGTAATATATATATACAAATCAATATTTTCCTTACATACATACAGAAAAAAAAACTAAATGACAGTATATGACATCCTGTGTTTAGGAGACAAGGGCTGGTATTTAATCCCTGCCAATCCCCAGTGGGCTGGAAAACGGCTAGATTTTCTCTTAATGAGGAAACCGGACCGCCCCCCAGCCCACCTGGGGTCACTTAGCAGAGATTCACACCTTTCGGGCAAACTCATTTATTACTTTTTAATTATACCTATGGATACACCAAGCTACCTACATTTTGGCGACTTGTAAATTGTAGAGTAACTGATAAAAATGGGAAATATGCTAATCACCATCGGCTGAAAATTAAAATGGTTGTGATTTTTCCTATTAATGGGCGTGTTTTAGTCTGATCGTCATTATATATATATATATATATATATATATATATATATATATATATATATATATATATATATATATATATATATATAATATATACACACACAAGGTTAGATACAATCACGAATTTCAAGGCTACAGGCTTTTTCACGATACAATCACGAATTTCAAGGCTACAGGTTTTTTCACGGCTATATTAAAAAAATTGCCCCATAGCATAACATGGGGCCGAGCTGTCTCAAATAATAGGCCGAGCTGTCTCGCCGTCATGGCCGAGCTGTCTCAAATAATAGGCCGAGCTGTCTCGCCGTCGTGGCCGAGTTGTCCAAAAGTGGGCCGAGCTGTCCGAGCCGAGTTGTCCCATGGGCCGAGTCGTCCAGTCCCCATTGTAGATATTAGCTAGACAATTATAGTAGGCTACATCAATATAGTAATACAAGTACAATTTAAAACAATAAGTATAATAATAATAATTATAGTGAATATCAGTAGTTCTATTTAAGGAGGGAGGGAGGGATGACAATAGAAGCGGAGGAGGAAGAAAACGAACCAGGTGGAGAAGGGGAGGGATGGAGGGAGGAAGGAGATTAAAATGGATAGAAAATGGAAGCAGAAGTGAGGATTAAGGGGGGGTCACCTGCATTTTGTCTCCCCTTTTCTCTCTTTCTCTGGTTTGTATCCATTCAGCCCCATTTAGCTTACTGTTTTAAGACGTTTATCCCCATCCAGGTGTCAATTTCTTCCTGGCGAGCGATAGCGAGCCAGCATTGTATGGAGAAATCCGGCTTCGCCGGAGACAAGTTTCTACAGAAAAATGTATAAATTTTGCTTGCTGTCAAAAAATTTAAAACAAATTTGCTGGCTCGCAACTGCTCGCCAGGAAAAAATCGACATCTGGATGGGGATAAATGTCTTAAAACCGTAGGCTGAATGGGGCCGAATGGATACAACTCAGAGAGAGAGGGAGAGGGAGAGAGAGAATAACAAATAAACGAGGTGGGGCCCCTTAAGAATACCAATCATAATATCCGCTGACCGCACACACTGCCGGAACTCATCACATCCTGCGCCAACAACTCCCCCCCCCCCCCCCCCACCCTGCAAAAACGCACTGCATACTTAAAGCTCATTAAACTTTGCTTGGGAATATATAGAGTTTATTAGTATTTATTGTTTCGTATTGTATTCACCCTATAAACCATGCGAGTATTCCTTATTTTCTTTCTCTCTCTCTCTCTCTCTCTCTCGCTCTTTTACTGCACACTTGAAGCTAACTAAACTTTACTTGGGAATGTCAGAGCTTAATATTATCTTATTGTTTGGTATTGTATTCACCCTATAAACCATGCGATTATTCTTTATTTTCTCTCTCTCTCTCTCTGTTTATTTTTATTAGTATTATTTTATTTGTTTACAGATTTCTATACTTCACATTTGATACTGATTAAACACTATTATGCCATTAGTGTCTATAGTTGTTGTATTCTAGTTTTCTCTGTTTTTCCTCTGTACAACGAATTTACTAAAGTTAGAATGCCTGAAAGTTCCTAAACACATAATTTGGGAATAATAGGATTGGCAGAAAAGCAATATATTTGACCTAATGTTTACTAATACTTCACCCAAGGTGGATTCTCTCTCACCACACCCAAAGGAGCTTCACACGAGAGATTTAATTGACAATATTCGCTAGCCAGTATTTTTCCGGGAATTTTGAAGGGATCTCTTGCGTTGGTATCGAACACTTTTGTGAAGATATATTAAAATAGGTCATGGTATTATATTAACCCATTCAGTACCGGTGACGTCCTTTTAACTTTTTCTGGCTACTATTATAGACGATTTTATTAACTTAGATAAAGGGCCTCCGGCAATTTACAGGCTTCGAACTATCTCACTTAACCATTTAAAACTACCACTGATCTTTCTTTAAACTGCACAAAATCATCAAAATGTAGTTAGAATAAAATTAAAAAGATGTGCCGGTAAAGAAGGGGTTAAAGGTTTATATCATGAGAAGCCCGACCAGCGGTGACGATAAATGTTAAGGTGAAAGCTCTCGTGGGATAACACCTTTAACTGATTATATAGCTTACATGGAATCATGAACTTTACCCACCTTAACATTCACTTTAATATAGCAGAAACAATGATAATACAATAATAACTTTATCATTGTTAATGATAATATATATATAAATAATATTAATCATCACGATAATAATAATATTAATACATATACTATTAATACTACTACTACTACTACTACTACTGCTACTACTACTACTACTACTACTACTAATAATAATAATAATAATAATAATAATAATAATAAAAACTGTGTGAAAAACTACGCTGGCGGAGGTATGCGCTTTACCGATCACTTCCTATATTGAATCATATCTTCCTTGGTGCACATCCTATCTGCCCACCAACTTTCATGAAAATCGGTGTATAACTTATTGATAATATCTTGTTTAAAGACAGACAAACAGACAGACGGAGGCAACACATAACCAGCGTTGCCACGGCTTGAATTTTTTTTCAAGATCTTGAAATATTGACCCCAATCTTGAATGCTTGAAATAGATTTTATAGAAACTCAAATATCTTGAAAAATTCTTAATTCTTTTGTGTTATTCTCTATGTTGTGTGTTAATATTAAAGAATCCCAGATAAATTCAAAATTACAATGTGCTCTGTCATTTACTTAATTTACTAAGTAATTTGGCAGGCAATACCTTGTGCAAAATAGGCTTATACATTTGAACCCGTGGTCACCCTTGAAATATCAGAAGTTTGGTCCAAACATAAATCTTTTAATGATGGGAATGATCAGCCAAAGTTTGGATTATTCTCATATCTATTGTGTGGACTACTTGCACTGCTGCACTCCTTAGATTGTGCTGAAGGGTGTTTTATCAAGTATAGTTAGTAAAAACAAAACAGCCTCAAAACAAGAACAGTGGCGAACCAACTACTATCCAAACAGGCTATCTTCTCGCCAAATAGCTAAGTGTTCTTAATGGGTTCCATCAAAGGATATAATAGAAGATTTAAAATAAGGAAGATATTATTGAGGGTACACTGAGTACCTCCATATGATTAAGAGAAAGCCTCTATCCCATCAAGCAGATTACATAAGAACATAAGAAAATGGGAGTCTGCAGAAAGCCGATTGGCCTACACAAGGCAGATCCCTGTCACACCCAACCCTAATTATAAGCCCAGCTTAAAAACACCATTAGGACTTCCCTCACCGAAACGGTCAGAGGTCAGAAAAACGGGGATCTGCAGATCCCCACACCTGGCCTACACCTGACAGATCACCCTCACACCCAACCCATCTCGTCCATATGAACATAAGAACATAAGAACATAAGAACATAAGAAAATGGGAGTCTGCAGAAAGCCGATTGGCCTAAGCAAGGCAGATCCCTGTCCCACACAACCCCAATTACAAAGCCCAATTATAGGCTCAACACTCTAATACCCTGAGGATCATCTTACCAAAACGGTTAGAGATTAACGCAGGATTACAGAGCGCTGATTGGCCCAACCCGGCTGATCCCCCTTCACACCCAACCCTTCTCGTCCATATGCTTATCCAATTTTATCTTAAAGCTCCCTACCGTTTTTAATCCCACTTGGTAGTCCATTCCACCCATCTACAACTCTGTTACCAAACCAATATTTGCCTATATCTTTTCTGAAACGAAATTTATCTAATTTGAAACCATTGGTACGAGTTCTTTCGCTATCACTGAGCTTTAGTACATTTGGCATGTCCCCTTTGTTAATCCCACTAACCCACTTGAACACCTCTATCATATCCCCTCTAACTCTGCGTCTCTCTAACGAATGTAAACCTAATTTCTTCAACCTTTCTTCATACGGAAGATTTCTAATATTATGGATCATTTTTGTCATTCTACACTGTACTCTCTCCAATGAATCTATGTCCATTCTGTAATAAGGACACCACAATTGGACAGCATAATCCATATGGGGTCTCACTAATGACAAGTAAAGTTTAAGATAACATCAGCAGTTCTGTTACTCACACTCCTAGAGATGAACCCGAGAATCCTGTTTGCCTTATTACGAACGCTTATACACCGTTTTCTAGGCTTCAAATCATTGCTAACAAACACACCTAGATCTTTCTCGCAGTCTGAATTTTCTAATTCTAAATTAGCTAGTTTATATTTAACATTTGTTTGCATCTTCCCTATCTTTAATACCTTGCATTTGTCAATGTTAAACTTCATCTGCCAATTTACTGACCATTCATGTAAGGTATCTAGATCCCTTTGGAGGCACTCTATATTGCTATCTGAATCAATTGATCTCCCCATTTTAGTATCGTCTGCGAATTTACTTATCCTACTAGTTATACCTAAATCTAGGTAATTTATGTATATAAGAAACAACAGGGGACCTAATACCGATCCCTGGGGGACACCACTTTTGACTGCTCCCCACTCTGACTTGGTACCATTTATGCTGACTCTCTGTTTTCTACCAATTAGCCATGACCTAATCCATCCCAACAACGACCCTCCTATTCCATGTGCCTCAACCTTTCTCATCAATCTCTCATGAGGGACTCTGTCGAAAGCTTTACTGAAATCTAAATATATAATATCATATGACTTGTCACTATCTACTGCTTCATATAACTCTGAGAAAAAGCTAAGCAAATTAGTAAGGCAAGAACGTCCCTGAGTGAATCCATGCTGAGAAGAATTTATGAAGTTAAATTTTACTAAGTGGCTTCTAATTTTCCTAGCAATAATAGACTCTAGCAACTTTCCTATGATTGACGTGAGACTAGTGGGACGGTAATTGGATGCTATCGATTTATCACCTTTTTTGAAGATCGGAACTACATTTGCAAGCTTCCAAGCTTCTGGAACTAAACCTAAATGCCTATCTAATTGTACCTTAAAGCTCCCTATCGTACTTGATCCCACTATAGCACTTGGTAGCCTATTCCACCTATCTACAACTCTGTTACCAAACCAATATTTGCCTATATCTTTCTTGAAACGAAATGTATCTAATTTGAAACTATTTGTGCGAGTTCTTTCGCTATCACTGAGCTTTAGTACATTGTTCATGTCCCCTTTATTAATCCCACTGACCCACTTGAATTCCTCTATCATGTCCCCTCTGACTCTGCGTCTCTCTAACGAATGTAAGCCTAATTTCTTCAACCTTTTTTCATATGGAAGATTTCTAATATTATGGATCATTTTTGTCATTCTACGTTGTACTCTCTCCAATGAATCTATGTCCATTCTGTAATAAGGACACCAACATTGAACAGCATAATCCATATGGGGTCTCACCAATGACAAGTAAAGTTTTAAGATAACATCAGCAGTTCTGTTACTCACACTCCTAGAGATGAACCCTAGAATCCTATTTGCCTTTTTTCGAACGCTTATACACTGTTTTCTAGGCTTCAAATCATTGCTAACAAACACACCTAGATCTTTCTCACAATTTGAGTTTTCTAATTCCATATTAGCTAGTTTATATTTAACATTTGTATGCATCTTCCCTAGATTCTGCTTGTGAAGAAGAGCATACAGTGATGCAGACATGTTTGCAGTGATTCTCTTATTCAACTTTTACACAACAGGTTTACCTGTTATATTTGATAAAAATGTAGGCCTATGCTTTGATTTTTTAGCTAAAAGTTGGAACTGTAGTAATAGTACGGTATAGTCTCACCTTCAATTATTCTCTGTAGGCCTATATACTTTTGTTTTCTACAGATAATATTATCTAAGCAGTTGCCTATTCATGTATATTTATGTTTTTGCATGAAGATTCATTGATTGGAATTGAAATATGTGTAGTTGGCTGTAATTTGAATGTACCTTGATTTTTGTTATCAATCTTGAAAGATTCAGACACAAACCTTGAGAGAATATTTTTTTTTCGTGAGTGGCAACACTGCACTTAACCTCCGTGCAATTTCGTGGGCGGAGACAATGACAATGAAAACAAAAACAAAAAACAAAAATTCCACACACATCATAGAATTAAATCACCACTCATATCATATACCTAACCTATAATTAAATAAGTTACCTAAAGCTCCTACGTCACTATAGAACAGAGAAAATGGCCTTGTAATTTATATATTATATATTAAGTTATTATATTATACTTTGATTTCGCCAAGCATGTTAGATTAGGAAAGAATATATATTGATCGAACTTCCTGCACTCGACATAATTACATACAATTAAAACATCTACCGCATAATAGGGGGTAGGTGTAATATATTTGTTTAATTATTTATTACTTTATTATTATTATAGTTTCCTCCCTAGGTATCCATCAAGCTTAAAAAAACATCCCCACATCCCCCTTCTAGACAAATTTGTACATTTTTCGGTAGACAAATGTTGATCCTAAATTACAGGCTCGCTATCGCTAGCCATGAAAATATTCACACCTAAATGGCACGAAAGGTCTGAATATTGACAGAGAAATGGGGCAAAAGGTCTTACAATTGCCAAACTAATGGAACGAACGTCTTAAAATCTCAAAATGAATGGGGCTAAACATGAGGGAGAAAGGGGGGCCAGAAAAAAACACCATCCACCTGCTGGAGGCCCTTTTTAAACTGAGCAAAATCGTCTAACGTTAGCCAGAATATACAGGTAGTTAAAAGGACGGCACCGTTAGTGAATGGGTTAACACTGGGCTATAGTCTATTCGCTGTAAGTAGGCCAGAAATCATGACCTCTAACCTCGGTAACTCAAAAACGACTAGAGTAATCGAGCTAATATGTCTACCATTTGGAAAGAGACAATCAAGGAATAGACGTGGAAATTTACAGCCAATTTGCTCTAGCCCTTTTTGAGTTACAGAGGTTAGAGGTCATGATGTATCGCCTACTTATAACGAATAGACTTATAGGATATGAGGTGAATATAGAATGTATACACCAAAGTTCATTATTATCATTGCTTATAAAACCCGTGAGAAGTAGACATTGGAAAGCTGCTAATGCCGGTATCACACGAGAGATTTTATAGTCAACATTTGATGATCAAAAAAATTCTGGTACCATTTCTGGAATATTTTGCACTGGTATCAGAAACTAGACTGATGATAGATGAATTTAGGTAACCGAAATATTTGAAAAGCTGACCTCATAAATGTTGAGGGAAAAAGCGCTCGTGTGATACCGGCTTTATCATATGGTCCTGAACTGCGTGGGAGTTTGGCTAAGCATATACTTTTATTTGTAATGGGAATGTTGTATAATCTATATAATATATTTATATTCATAATTTGCACTATCATGATAATTAATCAGTTTCTATTGTTATCATTAGGAATATATTTATTATGATTATTATTAATGATATTAGTAGTAGTAGTGGTAGTAGTAGTAGATAGCAGTAATAGTAGTAGTAGTAGTAGTAGTAGTAGTAGTAGTAGTACTCATTGACAGACAATGTTGTTCATATTAGCCAAAGACTATTGAAGACAATATATTCAAGAGGGAATCAATTTATCAAGTGGGCACACACAAGTATGGAAAACTTTATAAACGCTTTATGAACTCACCTGTAGCCTAGCTATCTGGATATGCTACGGATTCCAAAATACTGCTATAGTTAGTAATAATGGGAAATTCATGTTGCCCTTGTAAACTATACAGTACTGAGATAAATCACACTTCTATAATATAGCAGGTTTACCACAAGCTTCCCCCCCCCTCTCTCTCTCTCTCTCAAATAACCATGTCAAACATGATTTCCTGTCACCCTCTGAACGCTTGACAAGAAAAGAGGAATGAACCTGTCTTAAGTCTCTCTCTCTCTCTCTCAAATAAACACGCAAACATATTATGATTTCCTGTCCCCCTCTGAAGGCTTGACAAGAAGAGAGGAATGAACTTGTCTAAGTCTGTCTCGCTCTCTCTCTCTCTCTGAAAATAAACACGTCAAACTTATGATTTTCCTGTCCCCTTCTAAACACTTGACAGGAAGAGACGAATGAACCTGTCTTAAGTCTCTCTCTCTCTCTCTTTCTCTATCTCACTCACTCACTCCCTCCCTGCCTTACTCACTCACTCACTCAACGCCTGACAGAGAGAGAGGAATGAGGACCCTATCTTTGTTTATAATAGCTTGTGTCTGTCTGGGTGTGTCGCGGTGTCATGCAACCACTGCACACTTGAAGGTGACCACACTTCCTTGCACTCTGTTTTTGTTTTGTTATTGTACTTTATTTATATTTATTTATATATTTTTAATATGTTTTTATTTATCATGTTAATTTATTTATTTATATATAATTATTTATGTATTTATTTATATTATTATTATTATTATTATTATTATTATTATTATTATTATTGTTTGTTTGTTTTTTGTTTTTTTGTGGGTTTTTTTTTGGGGGGAGGGATCTTTTTTTTCGATCGCAAGACTTTAAGGGGTGGAACCCCTTCTACACAATGCTTAGCCCCATTAGTTATGAGGTAAACATTTATGACATTCGCCCAATGGGGGACCGGATAGCATCGTCTGCTACTCTTTCACAAACACCCAATAGTAATCAGTTTCCATCCAGTAAGTCGAAATTATTTATATATCGAATTTGAAATACAGAGGAAACTTACGCGATTTTGTATTACCTTAGGGCTAGGCTGATAATTATTGTAGGCTAGCTTGGGTCATGTCAATTTCGGCCCAGTCTTGATTGTCAAAAAAGTTAATGTTCGACGTTTCTTGCACATAGCTTATCCTATTTGCTGGTTTCTGGAATAACATATTATTTTACCCTATTTTAGCCTACTTTAATATGGGAGGCCTAGCCTAAGTGGGGTTAGATGATGATGATGATGGCTATAGGTAAGTTGGAATGTAAAAGGGTTTGGGGAGAGGAAGATAAAGTGGAGAAATGCGAAGTAAAGTAGGATATTAGAGGAATTAGAAAACTCAGACTGTGAGAAAGATCTAGGTGTTTTTGTTAGCAATGATTTGAAGCCTAGAACACAATGTATAAGCGTTCGTAACAAGGCAAACAGGATTCTCGGGTTTATATCTAGGAGTGTGAGTAACAGAACTGCTGATGTTATCTTAAAACTTTACTTGTCATTAGTGAGACCCCATATGGATTATGCTGTTCAATTTTGGTGTCCTTATTACAGAATGGACATAGATTCATTGGAGAGAGTACAACGTAGAATACCAAAAATGATCCATAATATTAGAAATCTTCCGTATGAAGAAAGGTTGAAGAAATTAGGCTTACATTCGTTAGAGAGACGCAGAGTTAGAGGTGACATGATAGAGGTATTCAAGTGGGTTAGTGGAATTAATAAAGGAGACATGAAAAATTTACTAAAGCTCAGTGATAGCGAAATAACTCGTACAAATGGTTTCAAATTAGATAAATTTCGTTTCAGAAAAGATATAGGCAAATATTGGTTTGGTAACAGAGTTGTAGATGAGTGGAATGGACTACCAAGTGATATAGTGGGATCAAGAACGATAGGGAGCTTTAAGATACAATTAGATAGGCATATGGACGAGATGGGTTGGGTGTGAGGGGGATCTACCAGGTGTGGGCAAATCGGCGCTCAGCAGACCCCCGTAATCTTGTGTTAATCTCTGAGCGTTTTGGTGGGGTCAGTACTCAAGGTATTAGTGAGTTGGGCCTATAATTGGGCCTTGTAATTGGGGTTGGGTGTGACAGGGATCTGCCTTGTATGGGCCGATCGGCTTTTTGCAGACTCCCATTTCTTATGTTCTTATGTCAGCAAAATATCACTCCTTTCTATATTTATTAATGTTACAGAAATATTACTCTCAAATTATATTCAGTATATTGTCCAATATACAAAGTATATATGATGAATATATATACACTGACTTACGGAAGCGAAGCATGGACGTTGGTTGAGAGACTCAGACCAAGAGTGAGAGCAGTGGAAATGAATTACTTAAGGAGTGCGTGCGGAGTGAGTGCGTTTCAGAAAAGATATAGGCAACTATTGTTTTGGTAACAGAGTTGTAGATAGGTGGAATAGGCTACCAAGTGCTATAGTGGGATCAAGAACGATAGAGAGCTTCAGATAAAATTAGATAGGCACATGGACGAGAGGGGTTGGGTTTGAGGGGGATCTGCAGGGTGTGGGCCAATCGGCGCTCTGCAGACACCCGTTTGCTGACCTTTGACCGTTTTGGTGAGGTTGGTCCGGATGGTATTAGTGATTCGGGCCTATAATTAGGCCTTGTAATTGGGGTTGGGTGTGAGAGGGATCTGCCTTGTGTGGGCCAATCGGATTTCTGCAGACTCCCATTTTCTTATATTCTTAATGATCACACAAGAAGATAGAGAGAGTGTGAGTAGAATATGTGTTTGTTCGTATGTTCTTATGTGTGTGTGTGTGAGAGAGTAAAAGTGTGTGTGTGTTTGTGTGCGTGAAATTGTGTGTATGTGCTATTATAAGTACAGTAACACCACAATAGCCACATACCTCTTACACTCTCTTATATTATATAGTACAAACAAAAACAAACCCAAATAATAGGTTTTCGGTGACGCAGCAAGAACACAAAGCCAAGGTTACTACTCTGCGTCATAAAAAAGCGATGATTCCAAATGGCAGACACGAACGCTCAGGGTTGCCAAATAAAGAAAGCTAGATAGTAAATAAACGCTGATAATAGCTGGAATAATGCCACAATCTCTACAATATCGCTCACAAATGGCTCAAATCTGCAAAATATCGCTAGAATAATGCCACAATCTCTACAATGTCGCTCTAAAATGGCTCAAATCTACAGAATATTACCAGAAATAATGTCACTAGATGTAAGAATTTGCCTCTAGATCGAAGTGAATACCTCCAGATCTAGCGGGAAAGTAGCTAAATTGGCAACACTACGAGCGCTAGTCTCACCATTAAAATCACGCAGGCTTCAATACGGTCCAGCGGTTCCTAGGGGGGATGACAGTATTTATTTCCTCAGTTGTATACTTTTTATCATAATTATTTTAGTTTCCTTATTATTATTATTATTATTATTATTATTCCTCCCTAGACCTCCATCAAGCTTAAAAATAAACGCCCCCTAGACGATGAATTTGTACATTTTCGGTAGAGAAATATATCGGCCGAGGGAGGAACGACATGGCGGCAGTGGGATCAAAGGACAAAACGGGTAAAGGGGTTCACAGAGAGAGAGAGGGGGGGGGGGATCTATTTTACCTTTAACTGACATATATATGTATACGGTAACAAGAGAAAATTTATGAATGGCTTAATCGGAATCACCACAACCTATGTTATTACCGTGGAATATGTGTACAGAATACCCGTTTATTATTACCGTGGAATATGTGTACAGAATACCCGTTTATTATTACCGTGGAATATGTGTACAGAATACCCGTTTATTATTACCGTGGAATATGTGTACAGAATACCCGTTTATTATTACCGTGGAATATGTGTACAGAATACCCGTTTATTATTTGAAGTGAGGTGAATTAACCAATTGCGAATTTCAGGCTATAAGGAAGTTGGATCTGTAGACATCGATAATAAATATAAATGCAATAATAATGTAGGTGTTTGATGGCTAAATGATATGTTGAATTGGGTTTTATGTATTTATAAATGTACTATAACCGTATTTTAGTTGTAATTTCTGTTAAATATCGATGTCTACAGCTCCAACTTCCTTATAGTCTGAAACTCGCAAGTGGTCAATTAGATGTGAGGTATACGGTAAAGATATGCATATCAACATTTCGTTATGAATAGACAACATTATACTACAATTCAGGAAAAATATATATACATCTGCAGCCTTTGCAAGCCAAGAAGAAGTAAAATTAGCTAACAAACTTTTAAAATGTGGGAGAACAAACTTCTAGGTGTGGGCGAAAGGGCTGTGTTGTTTGGACGAAAAGACCAATATTTAGGCGAAGGGATTGCAAAGTGTGGGCGAACGAACTTTGGGCGAAAGACTGTAAACTGTTGGATAGGGATTGATCATATAGTTGCGTCGCCATGTATGCTCTTGACTGTCTATTTGTATCGGAGGCAATAAATAAAATGGTGTATCACTATTTTTATTCATAATAATGTACACACGTTATATATATATAATTATATACTGTATATATATATATATATATATATATATATATATATATATATATATATATATATATATATATATATATAATAAAGACATTGTAACTACTGTATATTAGCAAAGTATATACAATATTTATACACGCAATTAAAAAAATATAGAATCTTATTTACAAATGATGGAAACTCACACAAAGATACAGGGAAACTACACACACACACACACACACTCACACCGAGATGTAGAGGATGTCTTTATAGCGTAATGCATAAATGCGCGGAATTTCGGTGTGAGTATCCTAGGTTCGAGTCCTTGAAGTGCCACATGTATTTGTTGATTTCATGAATTGAGTTTAGAAGTAAAGTTGGTTGGTGAAAAAAAAATATGAAATAAGGTCAAATAAAAGAAGTTAAGGGGACATTTTTTTTTTTTTTTGCATGGTTTTAGGGGATTTAGAAAAACGACCCATGTATGAGAGCGAGGTGGAGGGACAGAGAAGGAGAGGTAGACCGATAGAGAGGTGGAAGGATGGAGTGAGGAAGTATATGAACGAAAGCGGTGCTGATTGGGGGGAGGGGCGTCGACTGACTGGGGACAGAGGTGCATGGGGGCGGTTCGTTCGTGGCCACCCCTTCGGGGATCACGGCGTCAGGCAATAGATAGATAGATAGAGAAAAACGACCCATGTCCGCTTAACTGGATCCTTATTGTCAAGGTCTGAAGCATGTGAGATATTGTCAAAGCAGTGCATTGTCTTGTTTGGGTTCGATTACAGATTCAGGTGGGTGAGGCATTTAAAGTAGTTAGAACTGCATTCCAGGTAACAACAGTACAGGTAACAACATCCGTCAGCTTATCCACCCCATAACATTTCTGAAACAACAAGAGGATGCTGGCAAGGAGGTACATAATCTGAGGGAAGAGTACGTGTATTCCCCGGAGTGATGGATATACGTTAAAATACCCATGTACTTCGCTTTTGGTGTTCAGTCGGGATTGGAGCTTATGGAACATTGTCTGGTCATACAATTGATGGTGCATGTAGATTATGTTTGTCCTCTGTTCTACGAGAAAGGGGACAAGGGCAAAGGGCACAGTTGAATTCATATATTTGTTGTCACACAGAAGTTCCGGGGGTCGTCTGGAGGGGTTTGCCACTGCTGCACATGCTTTTGCTAGTTCCATTGGTTCCTTGATTTTCGCCAGCAGTTTCCTGTATTTTGTTGAAGAGCTTCGTGATTCTGCGACGGGGTTTGCTACTTCTGCCATGTGCTTTGGTGATTTTCTAGAGGATTTTGTCTTGAGTTGTGATCTTTTGGCAGGGGCTTTGGATTTCACCGTGCATTCCCTTTTGGGTCTCGAAGCCTGTGGTTGTGCCAGTTCCATGGCCCGTCGCTCCAAGACCTCTTGATTATAATTACGAATAACCTCATTCAGAGTGGTGGCCACTCCATAGTTATCTGAAGGTACCTCTTGTTCGGGTTTGTCTGTTGTATGTGATCTGTGAGGACTTTCATCAGCCCTCAGATGTCCAGCCTCATCCGACTTATCGCTTTCTTCACTTTCTGTGGCAGCATCCCAATACATCTTGGCTGTCCGCTTATAATCAAGCGGAAAAAGATTATATTTGTCGTGCTTTCCCCTACAATTAGGACAGGTCATGGGCCACTCGGGTTTATTGTTCAGGATACCTAGCACACAAGCAGTGCACAGACTATGGTTACAGGGGAGGCGGAGACGGAGATTGTACCCTTGCATACAGATGGTGCACCTGTCAGGCTTCTGTTCCTTGGCACCTGCAGACTCCCTCCCTCCTCCTATACAGTGCTGGTCCTGGGTAAGAAAGACGTTCGAAATTAGGGCAAAATTCACAATATATAATAAGATTGAAAAGTTTGTCAGTCTTACATCTCGCTTGCAGATTAAGGGAGGTGACCTGCTTGTTTCTCTCTTTCTCTGGCTTGTATCCATTCAGCCCCATTCAGTCTACTGTTTTAAAACGTTTAGCCCAATCCGGGTGTCGATTTTTTCCTGGCACGCGATAGCGAGCCAGCATTGTATGGAGAAATCCGGCTTCGCCGGAGAAGTGTTTCTATCGAAAATGTACAAATTTAGCCTGCTGTCAAAAACATTTACAAAAATATGCTGGATCGCGGAAAAACCCGACACCTGGATGGGGGTAAATGTCTTAAAACAGTAGGCTGAATGGGGCCGAATGGATACAACCCAGAGAGAGAGAGGGAGAGAGAACAAAAATGAGGAGAACTCCCTTAAGCAGTACCAGAGAACTGCCTTTCACGCACCCCGTTCAGTCATAAGAGCCAAGTTTATATACATTTATTTAACCCCTTCTGTACCAGGGACGTCTTTTTCATCATATTCTGGCAACTATTAGACGATTTTGTTCAGCTTAGGAAGGACCTCTAGCAATTATTTGGCTTCAAACTATCTCATCCTACCATTTTAACTACCACAGATCCTTCCTGAGCTGCATAATGTCGTCTAAATATAGCTAGAATAAGACATAACAAACGTCGCTGGTACTCAAAGGGTTAAGAAAATACAAAACTACGAAGACTATTAATCCACAGCCCATTTTGAGTTATAGACGTTATAGGATTCAGGATTTCTGGCCTACCTACATGGGACAGGGTATAGTCTAGCACACATGTTCTCTCCATTGACCATCCTTCTCAGCATTGTTATTAAGGGGAGACTGGCCGTTTGTTTGGTCTATTAATTAATTTATTCATTATATTAATTAGTTTCCTCCCTAGACCTCCATCAAGCTTAGAAAAACACCCCCTTCAAGATGAATTTGTAAATTTTTCGGTAGAAAAAATTCCCGGCCGAAGGCCGGTTCCTCTTAAAATTGTAGGCACGCTATCGCTCGCCAGGAAATAATTGACACCTAAATGGCACGAAAGGTCTTAATATTGACAACGAAATGGGGCGAAAGGTGTTAAAATCGCAAAACTAATGGGCCGGACGTCTTATAATCTGAAAACTAGTGGGGGCTAAACATTAGGGAGAAGGGGTCCAGAAAAACGGTCTGCCTCCCCTTAACCCCTTCTGTACCGGCGACGCTTTTTGCATTATATTCTTGCTATATTTAGACGATTTTGTGCAGTTTAAGAAGGATTTGTGGTAGTAAAAAGGGCTAGGTGAGATGGTTTGAAGCCTTTAATTTGCTGGAGTCCCTTTTTAAACTGAATAAAATCGTCTAATAGTAGGCCTACCCCAGAATACAGTTAGAAGGACGTCGCCGGTACATAAGTGGTTAACATCCTTCTTTACTTCCGTTATACCTGGCATCACCATTGACTCCATTTCTTAGAATAACAGATACGAAATATAAGTTGAAATAGCAAGAGGATGTTAAACGGTCATAATTTGCAATATTTATACAAAACGACTGAATACTTATGTGTTTAAACAGTTTAGAGATTTTATGCAAAATTATATAACAAATTACTGGTGACAAGAACACATACACTAGCATTACAATTTTGCATACAGTCTATAAGAAAGGCTTGTTTAAAATTATTAGTATATATGGTTTTATGCAGGATATATATATTTCTGGAAATATGATGGTGGTTGATGACACTCCTGCAGTGTCATTAAGTGCCAGATACTGCAAGATTTTCATACATATAAATTCTTCTCTCTTCGCGAGATTAATATTATGCAGTGTGGGCATTGTACAATATGTAGCATTATATACTACATTAAATAAAATACAAGGCATTGATTCACTTTAAGAGCAGGCTTAGAACATGAGCTTATTCTTCAAGTTGTTGGAAAGGGCGAGTCTGTGGGGGGAATACCAGATACTTCGTGTCAATCTAATTATTTTCCTCATTAAGAAATATCCAAAGCATGTCAAAGAATGCTAGGATCATACAGTATTATCAAGAAAAAGTAATCAAGGAAACGAATGGACTGGTTTTGTTACAAGTGTCCATAATTCAACTTATTTGAGTCGATTTCTCAACTATTTAATGGTGACCGGGTCGTATGGCAACACGATGACGTCAGCATCATGGCCGCTACTCAGAGCGCATGTGCAAACCCCTCGAGAGTATTTTTCAAGTTTTCTCATTTACAGTGTGTTTTTAACCATCCAATATATTTTCATATATACCTATATATTAAATCTACGTGAAAGAATACTCAGTCTGCAGCAGAATGTTCATTTACAGGCAAAATGAGAAAATCTTATTCTCATTCATAAATCTGTGTTTACTACAACCTCTTTAACTGATTCATTCGATCTTTTAATTTTACGCACTTCGGTTTTAACTTCATACATTCGTCCTTTTAACTACACAGTGGTGCCACATCAATTACACTGGTTTCCCAAGTCAGCCCTATTCATAAAACCCCAAGCAATATAAGCTATAAAATACCCTTAGTAAAATGACGATTTGTTTTATTTATATGTTTAGGGCTACCAATAGGCGATATCATTCATGTTAGGAAGGCAGCTATGGTCCTTTCTAAGCTACATAAAATCGTTTAATGTTAGCTAAAATTATTACTGAAGAGGTAAAGGTAAGTTAGCGGTGTCGATTTTGGAAGACTTTGACCGGATCCAGTGCCATATTAAGCCGGTATCACACGAGGGCTTTTATAGTCAACATTCGATATTCAAAAAAAATCTGGCAACATTCCTGGAATATTTTGCGCTGGTATCGGAAACTAGACTGATGATAGAGTGTTGAGGATAAATGTTGAGGGAAAAAGCGATACCGGCTTTATTGTCATAGCCTATAATTATGTGGTTATGTTGTGTTATGAGGTGTTATGATCCTATTCTTATCCTTTCCTCTAAACTCCCGCACATCATACTGCCCGAAACCATTACAAGTTTACCCCCCAGTGACATAAATATCCACCAAGGTCTATTTAATACTGTAATATATATATATATATTATATATATATATATATATATATATATATATATATATATATATATATATATATATATATATATATATATATATATATATATAATATATATATAAATAATAATAATAATAGTAATAGTAATAATATGTAATTTATGTAACTTACCGCCCGCTGCATGTACTCTCTCAGATAATTCAGAAATTTGACCATCAGCATAACCGTCATGGCGGAGGTTAAGAATTGCACGAGATAGCCTATAGATAGGTCAGCACCAAAGATCCGGTGATGTTGGAGGTAGACGACGAGCTAGTTCTTCTCCCTTCCACTGCTCGTGCTCGAGTAATTCTAAAGACTGGACTGGATAAAATTTTAGGAGTGGCTTAAAGTTTAAGGCTTGGGTACCGGTCAGTCAGGGTTGCCAAGGTCGTGTCACAAGTATAGCTATTAATAGTTCGTTTTCTTTGGCCGCTATTTAAGAGGATATTAAGATTTACACTAGAAAACATGTCTTACTCTCTAGCATAGCTGAAACCAATTAATAAAGACGTCAACGGTACAGTAAGGATTAAATCTCATTAATTCTTAACCTAACATGTATATTTCGGAGTATTTTGTTTTGCTATTTAAGTGTTCATAGTGGGCAAGCATTGGCGGCTGACAGTTCACATTTATTCATACAAGAAAAATAAACAAACTAACAGATTCACTCCAGATGGGGGGATCATGGGAAATAACCCTTTCAGTATCCGGGCATTACTTACTTAAGGGGGGTGACCTGCTATTTTTCTCCTTTTCTCTCTTTCTTTGAATTGTATCCATTCGGCCCCATTCAGCCTACTGTTTTAAGACGTTTATCCCCATTCAGGTGTCGATTTATTCCATCCCAATAATATCTTCCCATTGATTCATCTCGTAACACATTTGTAAATATATTAAACATGACTGAACAATGCTTTGATTATAAGGTTTCCTTCGTGTGAGCTAAGAATTATTTGTTTGCGTTTACTAAATCAAAATAGGCTACAAGGTGAAGATACGGATTTTGACCCAGACTGTGCTGTAGTGGGTCAAACCATGGATATATATGTATATATATATATATATATATATATATATATATGTATATATATATATATATATCGGCCACCGCCAAGAAAATAAAAACAAAAACAAAATAATAATAAAATAGAGGAAATTAAAATAAATAAATAGGAAAAGTGGGGATTGGGCCTGAGCATATAGATAGATAGATAGATAGATTATATATAAAATTAAATCTCTCTCTCTCTCTCTCTCTCTGTCAGGGTTTTTTAAAGCCAAAGGACACAGCTTTTGCCTAAACCGAAGGGGCTCTGATTTATTATTTTTTTTTTTAGCTCACTGCCTTTCAAGTTTCACAAGGACAGTATTTTTTGCATTATTTATACTTGTGTTTATTATTATTATTATTTATACTTGTGTTTATTATTATTATTATTTATGGACGATGTTTGTGACAGCAAATTATGTGGCAGTGCATTAATTGTTATTTTTATATATTGTCGCTAAACTGTTGCCTTAAGGGGGGTGACCTGCTTTTTGTTATTTCTGTCCTTTTCTCTCTTTCTCTGGCTTGTATCCATTCGGCCCTATTCAGCCAACTATTTTAAGACGTTTATCCCCATCTAGGTGTCGATTTCTTCCTAGCGAGCGATAGCGAGCCAGCATTATATGAAGAAATCCGGCTTCGCCGGAGAAATTTTTCTATCGAAAAATGTAAAAATTTAACCTGCTGTCTAACTACTACTATCACCATCACCACTACTACTATCACCATCACCACTACTACTATCATCATCACTACAACTGTCACCATCATCACTACTATAATCTATTCGGTGTAAGTAGGCGAGAACTCATGTCCTCTATCCTCTGTAACTCAAAAAGGGCTAGAGCAAATTGGCTATAAATTTCCACATCTATTCCTTGACTGACTCTTCCCAAATGATAGAAATATTAACTCAATTAATCTAGTTCTTTTTGAGTTATCAGAGGTTAGGAGTTACGATTTCTGCCCAACCTAGAATGAACAGACTATAGTCACCATTATACTATGCCAGGGAAATCTGAAGGAAGTTAAGCAATTTTGAGGCTTCTTGATCACTCTCATCCCAAGTTGAGAAACTTCAAGATTACCCCTCCATTCAGTTGGATGTACGGCACCCCAAAGTCCTTACACTGTCTGTAAGTTAAAGAAACCCTATTAAGGGATCTTTGTTAACTGTGGCATCCCATCAGTTAACATAAAGGCTTCTAATAGGCTGTATCGGCAATATTAAAGCTTGAAGTGCACAGGCATCCCTCCACTTCTACTCTTGATATTGTAGTTACGGTAACTGTGCCCTATAAAAGGAACTGTTTTATTACTGGCATCCCAGTGATTAACATAGCCACCTTCTCCAGGTTACGCTTTCCCTAGTTGAAAGTTGAGGAACTCAGGCATCCCTACTCCTCAATACTTCCACTATTGAAAGTTCACAAGTGTCTTATTAGAGGAACTTTGTTAGTACTGGCATCCCAGTATTTAACATAGTCGCCTTCTCCTAAGTTACACTTTCCTTAGTAAAAGTTGAGGTACTCACGCATCCCTATCCCTCAACACTTTACTAGTGAAAGTCTACACTCCCACTTCTCACAGGAGATCTTGGCAGCCCACGATCTTTTGTGTTATAAGGGCTTGGCGAGACCCTCACGGGGACTCTGCAGACATAAGTCCTAGGTGCATTTCGTCTGTGGCATCCCATTAGACTTTGCAACTAAAAGGTTAAAACACCGCCCTGAGTTCCTTGAACCTCTTAAAACGGTTAGAGACAGTCAAGAAGATAAGTACTAAAATCTTCTTGTGTTCGTCTGATATCGTGCTATTCCGTCATAACTGAGGCACGATATTAAAGACCCCATTTCAAGAGTACCTTAATAGAACTTCATCACTGGTTAATATAAAGGTCAGGATAGACGAGTATAAATGATAAAGCTATAGGCTGAAATACTCGCGTTACTCCGATATGGTGCCGAACTTTTTAATTACGAGTTACGGAGCCATTATTTAAGACCCCACACCCATTAACCCATCTGTAAAATTACTTCACACGACCGGCCAACCTGGACGGCCTACGGAGACTCAGAAGACTTCAAGCAGCTAGTGTTCTACATCTCTAAGAAAAGATACCTAAGTCGATGCCAGTGACGAGGCAGATATTAAGTTTGAGTTCAAAAAGTTATACAAATATTCAGAGTTCGCTAAACTCCTTATTTAGAAATAAATCCTCAAAGTGTTCATCAACGAGAATTTATAGAAACAGATTCCCTATAACAGTGTACCAGTGTTAAATTCGTTTAGTACACCTCTCTAACTTAAATAAGGAATCAAATCCAAATAAGACGGATTTCGCATAAAAATTACTGTCATATTTCCGACCAATAAACTCCTTATTTTTAAGAAAATAATTCAAAGTGTACATAAATTAGAATCTATAGAAACAGATTCCCTCTACAAGTGTATCAAAGTTAAAATCAGTTACTACGCCTTCCTAACATAGTAAAGAGAATTAAATCCAAATAAGACGGATTTTCGCCTAAACTAACACTGAAATTATACCGACCAGTGAAAATATCTTAGAGTCCACAAAACTTGAATTCAATCTTGCTAAGTATACCAATGTGCAAGGATATATATTCATAGAAAAGAATTATAGTGACTTATCTTAACCTCGTCAAATACTAGTACAGTAGCTGATTATACCCAAGTTACGGGTAAAGTGGACATTAAGGTAACTGATTAAGTGTTTATACAATCTTTCGAAAAGAGAATATTGATTTGATCCTAAAGAAAGGAAATTCAATTTAAGCCGCATTGAGCATACCTGATCTCCATCTACAGTAGATCCGCGATCGTGCTATAATATATTTAATTAAGTTGTAGCCTACCATTTATGATCTCATGTTAACACATTCTTGTTCAATAATATGTACTTAGGGAATAAGTGAAATAAAGTTGTATTATAAACTATATTTTGGCATTATATGTATCCTCTATTGTCTTCATTGTATGAACTTGGAATTCCCAGTCTCTAAAGAACTCACCTGAACTAATAGTTAAACCTGAATAAAATCAGGGCATAAAAAAAATATTTAAATTAACAAGTAAACCTTGCAACCACATTAAGGTAAATATCTTTCAGCAGGACACTTGCAGTACAATAATAATATAGAATATATAATTGGAAGTGGTATTGATTAATAGCAATGCAATGAGTTTGCATTTCTAAGCAAGTATAGGTTTTATATAGCGTGTAACATCAATTACATAATATCACCCTAATGTATAAATCATATTTTAAAAACAAATTATGACACTTAAGACATAACTAGGGAGCATATGATAAATGGTCTAATTCTACTATACAGGATGGGTATACTGTATGGTAATACTGCGGGTTTTATGAAGGATCAGGTATTATTTGCAATTAAAGATCCGGTCGAGAGAGAAAGAGTTAAAGTATTCAAGTGAAAACCTGGAGGTGGATATACAATTATTAAGCTCATTTACAACTTTCACATAACATCAGCTGTAGGAAAATGCGGCACTAATAATTTTCAATGAGAGAGTCAAGGAGATGGCTACATAAACCCAATTTAAGACACGAAATAAATAAGCATGAATAAAACAAAACATTCAATAAAATGAAGTGAAGAAGAAACGAGCGAGGTACGTGGAGAGTAAGAGGGTGGTGAAGAGAGTAGTGAAGGAAAGTAAGAGAAGAGTAGATGAGGAATTTGGAAGGAATCTGAGTGTAAAATGGAGGGAGAGTAAGAAACTGTTCTGGAAAGAAGTCAAGAAAGTTAGGGAAGGTAGCAAGGGAAACAGTAAGGGTGTGAAAGATAAGAATGGGAGAATGCTAGCCGAGAAGCAAGAGAGAGTCGAAAGATGGAGGGAGTACTTCAGTGAGTTGCTAAATGAAAGGAATGAAGAGCCAGCAAACATAGCTGGATATGGTATGGGAGGGAGAAGAAGAGAAGTAGTGGAGGAGGAGGTGGGGATCAGGAGGTCAGAAGTGTGGGAAGCCATGAAAAGAGTGAAGTTGGGGAAAGCACCAGGAACAGATGGAGTGTGTGGGGAAATGTTGAGGTATGGTGGTGAGATAGTGATAGAATGGGTATGGAAAATGTGCAAACTAGCATGGGAGAAGGGGAGTGCACCCGATGACTGGAAGACTGGCATAATAGTCCCCCTATATAAGGGCAAAGGGGAAAGAGGAGTGTGTGGTAACCACCGAGGAATATGTCTTCTAAGCGTAGTAGGGAAGGTATACAGTAGGGTAGTGATTGAGAGAGTGAGAGTGAGAACGGAGAAATGGATAGGCGACGAGCAGGGAGGTTTTAGGAAGGGAAGAGGATGTGTAGATCAGATTTTTACCCTGAATTGTGTTGTGGAGAAGTATCTGGAGAAGAAACAAAAGGTGTATGTTGCCTTTATGGACTTGGAGAAGGCCTATGACAGAGTGGATAGAGAAGGTTTGTGGAAAGTACTTAGAATATACAGAGTAGAGGGCAAGTTGCTGAAAGCAGTGAAGAGCATGTATGAGGGTGCAAAGGCGGCAGTACGTGTGGAGAGTGAGCAGAGCGAGTTCTTTGACCTGAATGTTGGTTTGAAACAGGGGTGTGTGATGTCCCCGTGGTTGTTTACTGTATATATGGAAGGAGTTATGAAAGAAATACTATCAAGAGCAGTGGATGTTGGTGTATCGCTGAAAAGGGAGGGAATTGAGTGGAAGCTACCTATACTGCTGTTTGCGGATGATACAGTTCTGATGAGTGATAATGAATGGGAGTTGCAGGGTCTGGTAAATGAGTTTGGAACAGTGTGCGAAAAACGTAATTTGAAGGTAAATACGGGGAAGAGCAAGGTTATGGTCTTCGAAAGGGGTGAAGTCACAGAGTGTGAGGTGAAGCTGAACGGTCAGGCTATGGAGATCGTCAACTCTTTTAAGTATCTGGGCAGTGTGTTGAGTAAAGATGGGACTATGGATGAAGAGGTGCGGGAGAGGGTACAACAGGGGAAGAGGGTTGTAGGAACGCTAAAAGCAGTAACAAGAAATAGGGTGGTCAGTATGGAAGTGAAGAAGTCCTTGCATGACAGTGTGGTAATCCCGACACTGACTTACGGAAGCGAAGCATGGACGTTGGTTGAGAGACTCAGACCAAGAGTGAGAGCAGTGGAAATGAATTACTTAAGGAGTGCGTGCGGAGTTACATGGAGGGATAGACAGACTAATGAGGAAGTAAGAAGGAGGTGTGGTGTGGAGGTAGATGTGCTGGAAAGTGTGAAAAGGAACAACTTGAGATGGTTCGGCCATATGGAACGTATGGAAAGCGAGAGAATGACTAAGAGGGTGTACGAGAGCGAGGTGGAGGGACAGAGGGGGAGAGGTAGACCGAATATGAGGTGGAAGGATGGAGTGAGGAACTACATGAACGAAGGCGGTGCTGGTTGGGGGGAGGGGCGTCGACTGACTGGGGACAGAGGTGCATGGGGGCGGTTCGTTCGTGGCCACCCCTTCGGGGATCACGGCGTCAGGCAATAGATAGATAGATAGAAGAAGTCCTTGCATGACAGTGTGGAAATCCCGACACTGACTTACGGAAGCGAAGCATGGACGTTGGTTGAGAGACTCAGACCAAGAGTGCGAGCAGTGGAAATGAATTACTTAAAGAGGGCGTGCGGAGTTACATGGAGGGATAGACAGACTAATGAGGAAGTAAGAAGGAGGTGTGGTGTGGAGGTAGATGTGCTGGAAAGTGTGAAAAGGAACAACTTGAGATGGTTCGGCCATATGGAACGTATGGACAGCGAGACAATGACTAAGAGGGTGTACGAGAGCGAGGTGGAGGGACAGAGAGGGAGAGGTAGACCGAATGAGAGGTGGAAGGATGGAGTGAGGAAGTACATGAACGAAGGCGGTGCTGGTTGGGGAGAGGGGCATCGACTGACTGGGGACAGAGGTGCATGGGGGCGGTTCGTTCGTGACCACCCCTTCGGGGATCACGGCGTCAGGCAATAGATAGATAGATAGATGAATAAAACAAAACTATTTAAAACACACTGTACTCGTCTGTTTAAGGCAATTGCAAGTTGCGGTATAGAACTCAACAGAGGTCATAATCATATTGTAAGCCTTTGCAATATTGGTGTATTTATTGACTAATTCAGTTGAGCTGGTTTGGTTGTTGTAATTCGTTTTGCAAGAATAGCTACAGAGATTTTTGTGGTTGAAGAGATAGGCATTGTGGGTGTTGTTTTCTTAGTTTGTGAGAGAAACCATTCAAATTTGAATAGCTGGGTGTCTACTGGTGTGGCCTGATTTAGTGGATACGGTGAAGCGTGGAGGAGACAAGATAAGGGGCAGGTGATCTGTGTGCTGGGGTAGCTGTTTTATGGCTGCTTGATGTGGATTAGGATAAAAACAATGGGTTTGATATGGGTTTCGATTTCCTGGTTAGGTAAGTGGGAGAGTTGGAGGTGATGGTACTGGTAGAATAGCTGATGAAGCCATTGTTGGGCTAGATTTGGATGGTGAAGGCTGTGGCAGTGTAGTTTGTTGTAATGTTGGTTTCGGTGGATTTAATGTTGGTACTGCCAGGAGTAGTTTAAGTTTATGAGCTAATAAAAGTAAGGTGAGTTGGTGTGTAGCTGATATGCAGTTGCATCTGCAACTTGCAGTTTTTATTTTTACGAGGCGGTACTCTTTGCTGTGTTTCATCTGATCAGGTTGGTTTGACTTGAGGTGGCAGGCAAGGACGTTGTGTATTCTCTATTGCCCGGGTGGCAGTTTCATGGTGATTAAGGTGGAAAGGTGGGAGCTAGGGGGCCATGAAGGTTTTACTTGTGTGAGCATGGTTTTAGGTGGTGGAAGTAATCCTGGCAGTCCATGGAGTTGTGTGTGTATGTGTGTGTGTAACTGTGTATATATATATATATATACCGGTATATATATACAAGGTGTCAAACCAGAGAAATATGAGCAGTTTCCACGTCACCCAATGAGGTACTGCACTAGACTCGTTATTTTTTTATAGTGGTTTTCCCCAGGAGGCCTATATCCACTTTGATGATGAAGGTAGGTGGGTGAATAATGGTGGATGAATGAAGGTGGGTGAATGAAGGTGAGTGAATGAAGGTGAGTGAATGAAAGTGGGTGAATGAAGAAGAGAAATGGAGAAGAGAAATACTGTATGTATATATATATATATATATATATATATATATATATATATATATATATATATATATATATATATATATATATATATATATATATATATATATATATATATTTTATATATATATATATATATAATACGTATATAAAATATAATATTTGACATAGGCATATAATAGAGCCGGGAAGAGGTGCTCGTTTATGGCATTGGCCTTGCTCGGGACCATGGGGCTGTTCGGTTAGACAGCCTGGGGAACAGCAACAACAACTACACAACAGGGAAGGGGAAAACAAAAAGCCTAATAAAGTAAATAAAAAAAAATAAAAATATAAATAATAAAATAATAGGTTATATAAAATAAATTATGTATATATATATATATATATATATATATATATATATATATATATATATATATATATATATATATATATATATATATATATATATATATATATATATATATATATATATATATATATATATTCAACTCTAGGCTACTCAATGTCCAGTAATGTTTGAATGTCCAAAGTCGAAAGTCGAAAGTCCAATATCCAACAGTTCTCAGGATTATATTGGATATTCAACTCATAGGCTAATCAATATCCAGTAATGTTTGAATGTCCAAAGTCCAAAGTCCAAAGTCCAATATCCAACAGTTTTCAGGTTTTATTGGATATTCAACTCTATAGGCTACTCAATATCCAGTAATGTTTGTGTTATGCCCTGATTGTATACAGGTTTAACTTGGTATAGGCGAGTTCTGCAAGACTGGGCTATTGGATATATTGCAAAGTACATAAAGGAAATCAACAGGGGACAAAAATAATCGTGGATAAATGGTTTGTAATACAGCTTTATTTAAACTGTTAAACACTCGGGTATAGAGTACGTAATAGGATTCGCACGAACAATAGATGTTGGAGCACTCGGTTAAGGTAGTGGCCTTTGTATCGTCTCTTAGCACTGCTCGCGGATTTGAATAGTTCTTTCGCTTCCCACTTCCAACGTTCAGGAATTATTCTTCTGATCACATTACTCAACGATACGTGGATTACTTAAGGGGAGGCTGAAGCTTACACCCCCAAGTCAGCCTGTATAAGAGATAGAGTTTCTGGCATTATACCATCTTATTATATATGGTAATACTAAGACTCGATGACAAAATCAGATATCTATGTGCGCGCGCGCGCGCGCAAAATGTCATAACATTTCATTGCACTTTTGTAAAACCATCTAGTCACTCAAAAATTTTCGAATTTCCCGCAATTTTTGCATGGCATACAGTACAAGAATCCCCAACACCGTGCCGTTTAAAAATACCCCTATTGAATAATAGAAAGTGCTGAAATAAATATATATATTACATTATCATCATTGGTTACAGCTGATTTGACTCCAAAAGGGGCAAAAATCGGAAATTTTCGGCAAATCGGGACTTTTTTAAACGGACAGTCCTTCCTATGTACCCCTATGTACTCTATGTAGAAGGGGAATGTATTTGAGCAATAGATACAAATATAGATAGACTCGTAAGTGCCAAAGAATGGTACCAAACCACACCAATTCTTAGATTTCATGTCTAGAAAAATAATTTGGGGCAGAAAAAACAGTTTGTCCTGCTTAGCATCCGTTTTCTCTATTAGCGCGCACGTAGAAGATCGAGAGTAATGGGTAACTACACAAAATTTTCGTCAGTGGGATTGCTTTTCCGATTTTATGAGACAAATATCTACATAAAACCATGATTTTTGGGCCCCCCCAAGGGGGCCCTAGGGCTATCATATGGGTGTTTATGCCCTCATATGATCATTTATATTGCTTACAGCAGCCCTTTAGACTACAGACACAAAACAAAAAATTGTGTGGCTGAAAGGAAAAAAAATAGTTTTTCGGGGGTCGAGGTCGAACCCCCGGCCCGGGGGGTTATGGATGCGATATGTTTTTTTGTTCCTTCCTATGCTATTCTCCTATGTTGAAAGAAGCACTATAGAACATAAACACAATAATTAGAAATTTTGATCTCTGGGCTCAGAAAAAGGTTCAGCCTCCCTTAAATCACAAGGCTAGGCATCTCGTTATCTTGAGTTGGTGTGTTGGGGGCTAACAGCGACTCTTTTGCCGTCCAAGATGTCCGGGAGTGTAGAGAAGTGTACAGTTGGGCTAATTTGTCTAGCCGTTGATGACACGTCGTTATGGGACTCCTACTGAAAGCCTTAAATGCCTCTGTCATCGGCATAGCCAGAGAAAACAGTGGATCGAAGTAACGTAAGACAGTCGGGAGAACGACTTTTCTTACTAATTCTGGCCTTATGAGGAGGTTCAGACGTGCAAACGGCTTCTCGCCTTTCGGTCAAACAGACAATTGTTTGCCCAGGAATCTTCTCGTCGAGTCTTCTCCTAAACTCGCGTAATCCCTTCTAACATAACCAGATCTTTCTACCTGGGACCGGTTATGAGTTATGAATCGGTTGTTGAAAGATATAATCTTGCCCCTGGTTTCTCAGTTGCAACAATATATTTTGTCAAGGATTGATTCGCTCCCTCACAGAGGCATTTGGATCGCGAACACCGCAAATCACTGTAAATCCTGAGGGTGGAGCTGGGTAATATATCCACGACTGCGGCGCTTCCGTTACAGGGCTTATATCCTCTCGAACTGGCTTGTTTTTGGCGCGGAACTATATATAATGGAGAGGGGGTTCCTTTGTCTAACTTTTGGATGTCGGAGGGGAATACAAGTTAATTTAATCCCTTAGTTGAAGAGGGTAGCATTAAAGGTCTATTATAAAGTTAGCATGTAGGCTGCAATAGGAATTACCTTTTTCTGACATTTACTCTAAGACAAATTATTAATATGAGTTGAGAGGAGGATGTTGGGGAAACAAAAAACTAGTTTGTCCAGCGCCTTTGGACTCAAGCGGTAAGGCAGCCTACGTTAATATTATCTCTAGGATCCTCCTCTGAGTTAGCTGAAATGCTATTAGGAGTCTAACACGGGTTAAGGGGGACTTGGGGGTTAGATAGGAACGGGATAGGAATAGGATTTAGGCTGGAATCGAAAACTTGGAGGTTGGTATGGGTTGTAAATACCCGGAGTTTCTAGCAAGAATTTGGCGGCATAAGGATGTCGGTAGTCCTACGCGAGGGGGAGATGCTGGGCCTCTTTGAGGGGAGGAAGGGGGGGTTAGCCTCGCGCGCATTAATTCACTGACCAAGGTTGTAGGGGTGGTTAGTTATGTTAGGGGTATTGAAACAAATAATTGCCCAGAATGACTAGGCGAGTCACACGGCTGAGGTTCGTATTACCGGACAGTCGTGGTGGACTCCAGAACAGAGGGGGAGGGGCATAGGTTTACTGAGGTGTCTTCAGATCGCCGTCGTACCTACCCAATGAAAATATTATAGTCTGCATGCATGGTTGGTACCTTAATTAAATACATACTTAGTTGGTACATACAAATGTTAAGGAATAAAGTAATGTGGATTGTATACTAGAAGGCTGTGATTGGAGAGACGTATACATATATGGAGTTATGTGGAAGGGAGACAACGAAGTTGGTGTGGTGATCCTTATAGCTATCCTGGCCTGTGACGCCGGTCCTTTCGTTCCTGTGGCATTTTAATAGTTGATATGCAGTGCGCCGGGTTGCCGTCGGAAGGCCATTAGATTATACTGGGCCCCAATTTCCCGTGGGGTGGTGTCATGAGGTGGGCCAATTTGCTGTCAAAAAGGCCATTTGTGACTATGCTATGGACCAATTTGCCTTACTATACTACATAATAGGCTATTAGGCTCTCGCGTCATTGACGGAGAGAAACACTGATAAATATATATAATTGCCATGCGGTGCGCCGGTTTGCCGTCGGAAGGCCATTAGATTATAATGGCCCCCAATTTCCCGTTGGGTGGTGTCATGCGGTGGGCCAATTTGCCGTCGGAAAGGCCATTTGGGGTGTAAAAATGGTCCGCCTCCTCGTGGTGCACCCTGGAAACGTTTTCTTAAACGGCTAAATGGACCATAATTAACATACAAATATACCAGCTTCCTTGGCCTGGTACTTGACGAACTATTATCTAGTCCAGCTAGGGCCCGACCCTCTCTCCCTAAGACAATTATCCCTTGTCTATTCAATCATTCTCCATTCATTCCTATTCATCACCACCTCTCTTGCCTGTTCTTCAGTCATCCCTCTATCTTCCAACGCTTTTATTTCACCATCTCTCCATCTCCTCCGAGGTATTCTTCTCAATCTATTTCCCCTTGTTTTTTATTCCAATATTCTTGTAAGCCTTTCCTCTCCCATTGTCACCACTGCATCGGGTAAACACACTTAACACACAGGTGTGAAAACAGAGTATTTAACACCACCACAGATAGCCGTCACATACACACACACACACACTCTCTCTCTCTCTCTCTCTCTTGTGTTTTTTCGTTCTCTATCATATTCTACTTCAGTCGCTCTGAACTTTTCTTGGTTGCAATTTCCCTGTCATACTTTTTTTAGTTTTCATCTATCTATCTATTGCCAGACGCCTTACTCCCCTTAATGAGGGTGGCCATACACAGAATGCCCCAAGCGGACCTATTCTCTGTAAGAGGGACAACCCGAGCCAGTTTACTGAAGGACTTACAGGATTGACCATTCAATTTAGGATCCGTCCGACTCCGAGGCCCTTAATCTTGTTAGCACTATTTTTCTACAGTGGTGTTCGGCTAGTCCATCCACTAACCTGCCTTACTTACCCTTAGGTAAGCAGTACGTATTTATATCAGGTTTACTCCCCTAGACAGGTTGCCGACCAAGGCTGACGAATCCCATCCACCCGGATTTTTATAAGGTTGTCTCCCCTAGATGGATTGCCGACCAAGGCTAACGAGTCCCATCCACCCGTAGTTTTCATATGCGTTATATTTCTTCATGCACACACACACCGAGGTCATTCCTAAGTTGAACAAATTCGCCTCTCTCTCTCAGAAAGATAAATATGTAAATCATTACGGTCAGGAGCGAAGCTAGCATAGTGTTACATTCCAAATATAAATACAAACAGTTTAGATAAAATTGAATACTAATATATGAAGCAAAGGTTTAACACTAAACGTGCGATAGAACTCACGGAAATATGTGCATAGCGAATGCAATAGGCCTCACGGAAGCAAGACCATGAAAAAAAATACTAAAAAACGCCCTAGGGGCTTTCAAAACAAAGGAATATTCTTCCTATGTTTCTGCCAGGAATCAAGCCAAATCTGTTCTTCGACTTGCCAAGCACTCTTTCATCAATAATAAATGAACTAAACTATCCAACTCTAGCTCTTCCCAAGCTTTCTGGCATCTAGCCAAAAACCTCTCCAACAATTTTTCTTCCTCGTCTTTCCCTCCCCTTTTCCACGCTGATGGCACAACCATCACTTCTTCCTCTGACCAGTCTAGTGAACTCTATTGCCTCATTCTTTCCATCCACTCGTCCCTACCCTTATCTTTGACCCGCGTGTTTATCTAATTTTTCCACTTCCCTGAGCTCCACGTTCTCATACTCTCACCCATCATTATTCCACGCATCCCATGCTCCTCTATTTTCTTATCACACATCCCATTCCACTTGCTCTCCTCCTTTGTCCATTCATACACCTTCCGTGCCCATCTGTTCTCGTCCATTCTTTCTATAGTCTTACCCTGTATCTCAGCGTTCCCTTCGCTATTCTTTCGGCGAAGGAGCTCCACCCTGCTTCTCCTCTCACGGCCTCCGCTGCCGCGAGCTTGTTGGCACCCAGGGCCATTCTACCAATTTTGTTTTGGGTCACCTCCATTTTCGCCAGGTCATTCGCCGTCCATTTCATGGTTTCTAGCCCATACATCAAACTCGGTACAGCCATTCCCTTCCATACTCCTCTTACCACTTCATACTTATTTGCTCTTGTCCTTGCTACACTGCCCAGCCTTCCCACCCACTGATTCGCTCTTGACAACCTCGCATTCTTGGTTCTATCGCACCCTTTCTCGTCCATTATCATTCCCAGGTATTTATATTCCCTTACTCTCCTTATAGTCCTACCACCAAGCGACCAGGTTTTCATCCTCGTCTTCTGCGCCTCCATTCACCACAAGCACTTGACTCTTTTCGCTACTGAAATTAACATTGAAATCCTCACCGTACTTAGTCACCACATCTAGCAGAGTTTGCAGGTCTTCTTTACTTTCGCTCAGAATTACCACATCGTCGGCGTACATCAATATGTTCAGTACCCTCTCTCCCACATTGATCCCTATTCCCGTCTTCCCAACTCTCACTGCCAACTCCTCAGTATACATCCCAAATAGCCACGGTGATAGTACACAGCCCTGTCTCACTCCTCTTTTGCTCTTCACCCATTCCGTCTCGATGTCTCCTAGACTGTATTTCCCTCTTGTGCTCTCATACATACTCTTTATTATGGTCACAACCTTCTTCCTCATTCCCACCTTCTCCAACACCTTACTCATCTTATACCTATTCACCCTGTCAAATGCTTTCTCTATGTCCAGGAACGCTATGTATCCCTTCTTTCCACTTTTATTCCACTTCTCTATCACCTCCCTTATCACGAACATGTTGTCTTCACCTCTTCTGTCTTTCCTGAACCCATTTTGCTCTTCTCCCATCACCTTATTCCTCTCACATATCTCTTTTAACCTCTCGTTCATGATCCCACAGAACACCTTCCCCACTGTGTCAGTCAGACTGATTGGGCGATAGTTTTTTAGCTCACTCTTGCTCTTGTGACCGCCCTTATGTAGCAGGGTCACTCTACTTTCATTCCATTTGCTAGGGACTCTCTCTTCATTCCATATCTTTTTAAACAGTATATACATACCTTCTATCACTCCCTTTCACCCTTCTCTGTAGAACTCGTATGGGATATCGTCCAGCCCCGCAGCCTTTCCTGTTTTCAACCTTTTTACATACTTAGCTATCTCATCTCTGCTTATTTCCTCATCCATATTCTCGTTTATCTTTCTTTCTATTTCCAGATACACTTCATTTCTGTCTTCCCTTTCATTTGCACCGCCTATATTCTCCCAGAACTCTTTTATCGCTCGTGTTTTTTCTGTGTTTTCCCTTATTAACCGATCATTTACATTTAGCTCTTCTACATTCACTCTCTCTCTGACTTGGTCACCTCTCAGGAAAGCATACCATTCTCTGCCCCCTTCCTCTCCCTTTGCTCTTAGTTCGTCTACCATTTCCTTTTCTGTTTTCGCTCTCGCCTTTCTGATCATGTGTTTCACTGTCTTCTGTTTCTTCTTGTACTCCTCCCAGGCTTCATTGTACTCTTGCCTCTCATTCTCACTGTTGTCTTTGTTCTTCCTCAGTCTTCTACACTTCCTGTTACATTCCTTCCTCTCTTTTCTTGCGTTATCTATCTCATCACTCCACCACCTTTTCCGCACTCTTTTGCTTCTGCCTGTCTTTCTTCTTCCTACCCATTGTAAGGCCACTCGTCTTACAGTTTTAACTAGCATTTCATTCAGTTCCTCTACACTCCCCTCACTTCTCCATGTCTCTTGCTCCAGATCCTCCCTGAATAGTACCCAATCTAAGCTCTTGAGCTTCCACCCTGTTCCTTGGTCCCTAGGGACCTCAACCCTCCCTTCTCTCATGCACATATATTCCATCATCATCACATTGTGGTAACTCATTATGTCTACTTTACGCTCCTCGTCCACCCACATATACTGTACCTGTTTTCTTGCTCTCTTATTCACCAGGATATAATCAATTGCTAACTCACCCCATCTTCCACTCTAAGTTACTCTACCCTCAGCTATTGTTTGGTTTAGAATTTCCATATTGTTCTCCTCAGCGAAGTCTAGTAGCAGCTGGCCATTGTTATTTGTCTCCTCGCCTAGGATGCCAATATGGCCATTCATGTCTCCCATCACAATCACCTGCTCTTCCATCCTTTCGTGTATTAGTGCTTTCACCACTCCATATTTCCTATTGTTGTCTTGTCTTGCACTCGGGCCTTCCACCGTCATGTAGCACACTACTAGCAGAATCCTCTCACTCTTTCCTCTTACTCTGTAGCTCAGGTTCCACGCCATGATATCCTCGCTCATTTCCGAATCACCAACATTTACCTCCTCCATATCAACATCCAACCCGTTTTTCACTATTATTCCCCCCCCCCCACCTTTCTTTTTCCACTTACTCCGTCCTTTCCCAATCATTTTGTGCGTTTCTGTACACATTTCGTTCCTTTCCCGCAGTTGCGTCTCCGTTACCCCCACTATATCCATATTCCATTCGTTTATCTCCTTGCACATATCTTCCAGTTTGTACTGAATTTGAATTGCCCGCCAGAAACAATCAACAAAATAAATTTTGGGACTTTATATAAATATCAACATTAGAGCTTTAAATCTATATAATTCAGTCTGTATAGATTGTTGATTCAAATAAGGTATATATTATAGTTCAAAATTAATCTTACTATGTAAATAAATACTTTAAATTATTAGTTACTATAGTTGAGATTATTAGCCAAAACGTAAACATAGGTCGGAAAGTTCGGACTCGTTATTATTCTGTTGTCTTTATCTAAGTGTACATTAGAGAGAGAACAAAGGGAAATATATTATATTGATGTTTTAATGTGAACTCCATCTTTACTGAAGTTGTCTTAAGAGATACTGAAAGTGGGCAACCGTATCTTAAGTGGCGAAATTGAAACGTCGAATTCCTCAATGAGCGTCTTTCACCCAGGTAAACTATTTTAAAGCTTATTTCTCATACATAAGAGCCACAAATAAAACTTCAGACATCTAATAACATCAACGACAAAACAACTCCCAACACACAGAAAACCTACCCCTAACCAATACAGTACGGTACCACCCATACTGGTACTGTACTGTACTGTACTGTACTGTACTAGACCTCTGCCAACCTTACAAAATCCGAACATGACTCAACCCGATTTGACATAACAACTTACCTCCTATTAGACCTTAATAACCAATCCACACAGATCTCATAACCTTAAAAACTAAGAAGGACAACCAATCCCAATTAAAACAGGAATTCCTAGAAATCCTGAATAGCCTACCCAGCATAAAAATTCCGGAAAAACTCCATTTATTGGTCACCAATTTTCCCATGGATTTTTTTATTTTTCCCTGTTAGTTTTCATCAATATATAGTGTTTAGAAATAATTAGAACCCTCGGCGAAACCGTTTTCCCCATTATACAACGATCTTAAGACACGCCGCCCGATAGTGGGGAGGGCTATGAAGTACAGGGAAAATGAGGGGTTAAATGTGTAAAACGGCGATACAAACGTATTCAAGCAAAACTTGGCTCGGGTTTGAAGGTATTTCAAAGGTCTAAAACCCAATATTTCGAAAACCCGAGCCAAGTTTTGGTCAAAGCTGGCTCGGATTTTGCGAGTTTGTAGACAACAAAATGACAGTAACCTCATTTAGAAATTTGGCTCAGGTTTCCCAAAATTGCAAAGCCATAAAACCCGAATTTTGGAAAACCCGAGCCAGGTTTTGGCCAAAGCTGGCTCGGATTTTGCGAGTTTGTAAACAAACAAATGACAGTAACCTTATTTAGAAATTTGGCTCAGGTTTCCCAAAATTGCAAAGCCATAAACCCGAATTTTGGAAAACCCGAGCCAGGTTTTGGCCAAAGCTGGCTCGGATTTTGCGAGTTTGTAGACAAACAAATGACAGTAACCTCATTTAGAAATTTGGCTCAGGTTTCCCGAAATTGCAAAGCCATAAAACCCGAGCCATGTTTTGGGAAAATTGTCTCTGATTTTGCGAGTTTTAAGAGTAAACAAATTACACTAACCTAATTTCGATTTTTGGCTCATGTTAAGCTATCATAGTGTTTACAAGCCTATACCCCTTTGAAAGGACATTAGCCTAACCTAACAACCTTACCTAACCTATCCTAGTATTATGGGTGGGGGCTGCCGCCCCCACACCCCCGCTATTTGCATCTTTGACAGATTGTTTGTGTATTTGTCTGTGAAAAGGGGGTAATTGTTTAGTGTATGGCCTGCTAAAGAAAATGGATTTTTGAGCACAGACTAAACCAAATGTTCACTACTGTATTTACATAGCTGGTCATTAACCTACCCTAACCTAACCTAACCTAACCTAACCTAACCTAACCTAACCTGGGCATCCTGGGGGCTGCTGCCCCCAGACCCCCGCTGGTCTTGGGATGAAAAGTGATAAAAAACACATATCTCTTACCTCATTATTCAAAGTTTTGTATTTGGTTTAATATACACTTACCAGGTCATTTGAACAGTTATATTGCTTCTATATATCATATAATACACCATAGAATACGTTTTTAATAACTAGACAAAAAAAAAGAGTACTTCGATTAAACAATTACGGAAATACCTTAAAACACGAGCCAAGTTTTGCTTAAATAAATTTGTTTTCGCCGTTTTTAAACCCGCGAAAATAAGAAAGCGTAATTGCATACCATATTGAGATGTGGAGGGAGTAGGTGAGGAAGAGATGCGTCCACGTTTTCGACGAGGAGTTACGACGAGTAGTGGTTTTATTTAAAAACCAATAATGACCGCATCGCCACTGGTCTGCCGGTTCATAATAGTAACATTCGTTTGAGCAGAGTTTGCAGGAAACAGAGGTAGGCAAACAACCATGGTCAGTAAAAACCTTAAGGGCTGCACTATTGTTCCTTGTAGTGTCAATAATCACTGAATGTGGGAGGGTGAACAACCATTACAAGCGGCGTCCATGACTAAAGTGAGGAGAGACTTAAATGAAGGTGTGTAGCTGTGATTGGTTCAGTGCAATGATGTAATCAAGGTCAATAAACTCACCTGATAGGTTGCTGGTTGTATGCGTGACGGAATCTATGAGTTTAATGACGTGGTCAGAAAAAAACCCCAATAAGAATCCAGAAGTGTCTCGTGACGTATTGCGCAGGAGTTAGGAAATGAAACTCAGTATTTCCAATGAGGATTGGCAGATGGCGTGATAGTATTACAAAAGTTGAAGGATAGAGCTCTCCAGTTCACGAAAAAATGGCGTCGCTGAAAGCCGCGCCGTCTATAAGAGAGTATTGACAACCGTTTTACGGTAGGTAGACATGTTGTTACCGTTTTTTTTTAATAGGTTTTGCCGAGGGTTGAAACTAATTTTAATATGATGCTTAGAGCATATAGATTCCATATCTGTCTTCAAATATGTCAAAATAATTGGTGACCAATAAATGGAGTTATACTAAAATTCCACTCACATATACACAGACGGATCACTCATCAAAAACGGAAACACCACATCCACGTCAGCAGCACTATGGATCCCAAAATTTCATCTAATCGTGGGATGGAAGCTCCCCAAACAAACATCAGTGTTCACTGCAGAGCTGTACGGACTCAATCAAGCACTAGAAATCATCAGTACCCTTCCACCAGGCCCATACACAATATGCTGCGACTCCAAGAGCGCTATCCAGGCCATTACATACAACACAACACAAAGTAAGGAACTCGTATACCCCATGCTCCAACTACTCACTAACCTCCCCCTACAAGGTTATACTATGAGCTTCCAGTGGGTACCTGGCCATATAGACATACTCCACAATGAAATAGTCGATGAACTGGCCAGGGGCATGCACTCCCTCAGAAGAATTACACCCCTCCCCTACACTACAATAGACAGAGCCAACATCCTAAAAGAAGACATCCTCCAAGACTTCAAGGGTGAATGGAAAGTCACCATCACTGGCACAAGATACGGAAATATCAAACCCGAATGGTCCATATGGAAACATACAAAATACAAGAATAAAACTCTAAATACAGCTACATTCCGCCTACGGACAGGACACACAAGACTAGCGGAGCACATGCACAGAATGGGACTAGAAGAAGACGAGAACTGCCCCTACTGCCTCACCCCAGAAACAGTGGAACACTATCTACTTCATTGCCATAGACATTACAGCGCTCGCACCCACCTGAGAAGAACAGTGGCACAACACAGAGGGACCTTCAATCTACATCATATCCTAGGAGGAGGAGATATTGACCAACAAGGCAAACATGCAATTGCCTCAGCTCTAGGAACATACATAAGAGCCACAAATAAAACTTCAGACATCTAATAACATCAACGACAAAACAATTCCCAACACACAGAAAACCTACCCCTAACCAATACAGTACGGTACCACCCATACTGGTACTGTACTGTACTGTACTGTACTGTACTGTACTGTACTGTACCTCTGCCAACCTTACAAAATCCGAACATGACTCAACCTGACTTGACATAACGACTTACCTCCTATTAGTAATTAGACCTTAATAACCAATCCTCATCTTACCTATTTACTTACCCTCAAAACACTTTCTAGTCCTTAATGACCTTGACCTATAGTTAAAACTATGTAGGGTACAATACTTGTACTCACTATTTAGACATCCTATCTGTAGATCCCTTTCAACTAACAAACTTCCCTTCCCCTCAGCAAGCAACTCTATGCCTGTGCAGTAATCTGGAGATCTGAAATACTCCGAGCAAACTGCACATATAAATATCAAGAAGAAGAATCCTCATCTTACCTATTTACTTACCCTCAAAACACTTTCTAGTCCTTAATGACCTTGACCTATAGTTAAAACTATGTAGGGTACAATACTTGTACTCACTATTTAGACATCCTATCTGTAGATCCCTTTCAACTAACAAACTTCCCTTCCCCTCAGCAAGCAACTCTATGCCTGTGCAGTAATCTGGAGATCTGAAATACTCTGAGCAAACTGCACATATAAATATCAAGAAGAAGAAGACAGGCCTTTTAACATAATGAGTGTTCACCCTACTTAACCTTTATCACCTTCAGGAAACGATAATATTCAAGGACACTAGTGCGACGTTATGAGAAACAATTGATTAGGCTAGGGAAAATAGGCGAGGCACCAATAGATTCGCCATATTTTTCTCTATAGGCCTATAGTCTAGCCTAGGCCTAGTCCGCATGGAGGATTTTCGTTATCAACAAATTGAAAAATACCTACTTCACAGACAAATACACCAACAATCTAAGTCAAAGCGGGTGTGTGGCCGTGTGGGGGCGGCAGCCGGCAGCCCCCACCTATAATACTAGGATAGGTTAGGTAAGGTTGTTAGGTTAGGCTAATGTCCTTTCAAAGGGGTATAGGCTAGTAAACACTAGGATAGCCTATACCTGGTCAGAGGTAAGAAGAAGAGTTCTGGATAAATCTACAGTTATACTACCCCTATTTTGTCGCTATTCTGTTGGTACTAATGGGTCAATATTATTAGTAGTAGACTTAGTATGGTTTGATGATGCGCGGAAATGTATATTTGACTTGTAATAGATAGCCTACATTGAAGTATTACAAACCTTCGCGAACCCATAAACAGGGAACGTGAGCTGGGTTTAGACCGTCGCGCACCCATAAACAAGGAACGTGAGCTGGGTTTAGACCGGTCGCGAGACAGGTTAGTTTTCGGTTAGGTTAGGTAAGGTTAGGTTAGGCTAATGTTAAAAATACTAAAATGCGACGGTCCTCGGTATTAAACAATACTGTATAGGCCTATCAAATAAAAAATAAAAAACAACAACAAATTACCTGAAAAACTCTTATCTGGTTGGTGATATTTTTGTTATCAAAATAGGCCTAGCCTAAGTTTTTTTTCCAGTTTCCGCGTCTGCTGAACCATCCAAAAACACGCTAAAAGGCGTGTTTTGAAGGGGGGAGGTAGTGGGGGAGGGGTAGTATAACTGTAGATTTACCGAGTCCTGCAGTAGTCTCCTTGAATGCTACCAAGAAAATATCTTGGAGGTGGTGTGTTAGCTTGGATTTAAATTGGCAAAGGGAAGTGGAATCGACTATTTCAGCTGGGAGTGAGTTCCATTGCTGAATTACTCGGCAGGAGAAAAATCGCTTTCTGGCTTCAGTTGTGGAGTGGGGAACAAAGATTTTATATTGATGGCCTCTTACGTTATCATAAATGGCAAATTTGGATAGCCTAGGCCTAGGGCCCTAGGCCAACACCATAGCATCTTGTTGGTTTGACATAGGCCTAGGCCCTAATGCTGATAGGCCTATTCATAAAGGAGACCTAGGCCTATGCCAGTTAGGTTTTCATATTTTTCCCCTAGTTATTAGGCCTATGCCAGTATGCCGCCTAGGCTAGGCTATTTAGAAACGGCTCGCGTACTCTTGTCGGGTCACAACCTTTACGTTCGCATCTAGGCCTAATTGTGATGGATGTAGTTACCGGGTGTACCACTACCGACATACAACATAAATCATCTATAAATACTTAGGCCTATAATAAAATAAATACTTATAGCCTAAATCTATAATACTAGGTTAGGTTAGGTTAGGTTGTTTGGTCAGGGTAATGTATTTTTGTATCCAAAGGCAGTCAAAATAGACGGGAACATGATGGCGAGCGTCCGCGTACAGTCGTACACCCGGTATTCCGGTAACTACATTCTTGCCGCCTAATTTAATATTTTTTTCCAAATTTCCACGGGCCCACGGCCTGCTTGCTGCTGTTATTTACCCCCGTAACCTCCTGCTGACTATATATGATGATAATAAGTCCTGGAAGGATGAGGGGGGCGCGCGCGCGCGGAGTCCCCGACCGTAACGGTAGTAATTCGTGACCGCAAACGTGGGAGCTTTTTCGGAATAGGCTAAATACCTCTTTTTCTGTATTTTCTTTCATCGTGGCTAGGCCTAATCTCTTCTGCTGCAACGGTTTTGAATTTGTTCCAGAGTGATTCATGGACTTTGGCTGGGAACCTTGTGCCACTTTAAAAAAATCTGCGGTAAGGATGTAGTATTCGGATGTAGTAGTCCGCCTTGTTTACACTACTCGGCTCGCTCGTGATCATTTTCCCGTCTATTTTGACTGCCATAGGATACAGTAATAGGTTGAGGCGGGGTTTTGCCCTAGGACTCACACCCGCATGATTTATTGTCATCATCATATATATTGCCAGCAGGGGGCAAATGACAGAAATAATCAAAATAGACGGGAACATAACCGCGAGCGCACAACTGATGTAAACATGACCGTATACTACATCCTTCTCAAATTTGCTATGGAAAGAATGTGACTATTTGCATTTTCTAAATTTTACCATAGCCCAAACAGCTAAATTATCTGATAATTTAGCTGTTTGGGCTTCTTGTGATAGTTTCTATTTTTTATTTGTTGTACTTTGTAGGGCAATTGTGGGGCTTAGTTCCATGAGGGGCAGGGTGATGGGTATGGGCGCACACATACAAACACACATGCACGCTTACACTAACACACACACTAACACACACACACTGGAGTATGGAGTATGCAGCAGTGGTGTGGTCTCCACACCTTATAAAACATAATAAAAAACTGGAAAGAGTTCAGAGAGTTGCCACTAAGATGATAGCTAGCCTTAGAGACCTGCCTTATGAGGAGAGATTGGAGAGGCTAAAGCTGCCAACGCTGAGGGAGAGGAGAGAGAGAGGTGACATGATCATGATGTTTAAGTGTGTGAAAGGTTTTGAGAAGATCGACAAGGGAGATTTTGTGGTGAGGGACGAGGGAAGAACCAGGGGTCATGATTGTAAGTTGAGGAAAGTTATATGTAAGTCTGATGTAAGAAAGTTCAGCTTCCCGTATAGAAGCATTGAGTGTTGGAATAAGTTGGATGGGGAGGTGGTGGGAGCAAGAAATATCCAAACTTTTAAAGCAAAATTGGATAAATGTAGAGAGAGAGACAGGACAACACGAGCTTAGGCTCAAATCCTGTATACTACAATTAGGTGAGTACACACACATACAAACATCATGTTTTTGGTTTTCATCAACGACCTTCAAATGGGAATAGGCTCATATATATCTATGTTTGCTGATGATGCAAAATTAATGAAGCATATTACAAGTAGGAGTAGTTGTGAAGAATTACAGAGAGACCTAGATAAATTATATGAGTGGAGTCAAACTTGGAAAATGGAATTCAACACGAGTAAGTGTCAGGTTCTTGAGATGGGAAAAAGTAAATATAGACCTTCTTGGGGATATAAAATAGGAGATGAAATAATTAGTAAAGCTGTGAAAGCAAAAGACCTAGGGGTAGTTATGGCAGACAGCTTGTCACCTGAACAGCATATAAATAAAATAACTGGTGAAACCTATGCAGTATTGACTAACATGAGAATAGCTCTGAATTATTTAGATGAAGAGATGTTAGCAAAAATAATAGGGACAATAATACGACCAAGACTGGAGTATGCAGCAGTGGTGTGGTATAAAACATAATAAAAAAATGGAAAGAGTTCAGAGAGTTGCCACTAAGATGATAGCTAGCCTTAGAGACCTGCCATATGAGGAGAGATTGGAGAGGCTAAAGCTGCCAACGCTGAGGGAGAGGAGAGAGAGAGGTGATATGATCATGATGTTTAAGTGTGTGAAAGGTTTTGAGAAGATCGACAAGGGAGATTTTGTGGTGAGGGACGAGGGAAGAACCAGGGGTCATGAATGTAAGTTGAGGAAAGTTGTATGTAAGTCTGATGTAAGAAAGTTCAGCTTCCCGTATAGAAGCATTGATTGTTGGAATAAGTTGGATGGGGAGGTGGTGGGAGCAAGAAATATCCAAACTTTTAAAGCAAAATTGGATAAATGTAGAGAGAGAGACAGGACAACACAAGCTTAGACTCAAATCCTGTATACTACAATTAGGTAAGTACAATTAGGTGAGTACATACTAACACACACACACAATCACAAAATAGTGGTTTGTGTTAATTTTATGTTTGGTCTTTCCTGGTGTTATTCCCATCATACCACCTATAACAAGTACTTCAATGGGTGTGT
Source organism: Paralithodes platypus (assembly GCA_032716605.1). Classification (NCBI taxonomy): domain Eukaryota; kingdom Metazoa; phylum Arthropoda; class Malacostraca; order Decapoda; family Lithodidae; genus Paralithodes; species Paralithodes platypus. Next base: position 14,102,562 of record CM064530.1, read on the forward strand.
GTTAGTTGGAAGTAGTGCAGTGTGGTGTGAGAGACAACATATGGACAGAGCCAAATATACGGTAGATAAGATGAAAACACATATTGAGAGAGAGAGAGAGAGATTTCCCTCATGCCACCTATAACAGGTAATTCAATGGATGTGTGTTATAGTCTATTTTTTTCCAGCTGAGGGTAAATTGTCATGTTTCTATCTTTGTTACTACTCAGCTATAAGATATATTTTGTAGCGAAATATGATGTTAATTATGAAAACTTGGCATTAATACGAGACACAGCCATAGTAGTTTCATATTTTTCCATTAAGTAGGCCTATCGAGAAATCAGCTACCAAAGGATTCAATTTACCATCAGCTGGAAAAAAAAATAGACTATAGTTGGAAGCAGTGTGGTGTGAGAGACAACAGATAGACAAAGCCAAACATAGATAAGAGGAAAACTTATATAGACCAGGTGTTCATGTTTCCCACCAGTAGTAGTGTGGGTTTGAGAGAGGAGGGGTGTCTTCACTTGCTGCTTGCTACACATCAGGTACTTTTATTCTGGCTATCAGTAATATAACACAATACAGTATAAAGAATAGTGATATAAGAATATTTATAATAGTAATATACGAGTTTCCCAGTAGTAGAAGTGTGGGTTTCGTTTTTTAGGGAAGGAGGGGGTCTTCACTCACTACTTGCTACACATCAGGTACTTTTATTAAGATTATTAGTAATATAACACAATACAGTATAAAGAATAGTGATATAACAATATATATACTAGTAATATGCGAGTTTCCCAGTAGTAGAAGTGTGGGTTTGGGTTGTAGAGAGGAGGGGTTCTTCACTAATTACCAACTTCACCTCAGGTACTTTATTATAGCTATCAGTAATGCAACATAGTATATACCGGCATACTAATTAATAAAACATAAACAAATACAGATAAGACAATAACACAAATTCTCAGGTGTCCATGGGTTCTAGAGAAGATGGGGTTCTTCACTCATTATTTCCTGTGCAACTCTCTAACCCAAGAGTGAAACATTATTCTCAGTCTTTCTTCTATTCAACTCTTGAGCTCTGGAACTCTCTCCCAGAATCAGTCTTTCCCTCTTCCTATGACTAATTGTTTTCAAACTCTGTGTGTCTTCCATGCATCCATCCATGCACATACCGGGTATCGTTTTCTTTACCGTACAGCACCACCCTACACTTATACCCCCCCCCCTTCTCTCTCTCTCTCTCTCGCTCTCTCTCGCTCTCGCTCTCTCTCGCTCTCGCTCTCGCTCTCTCTCTCTCTCTCTCTCTCTCTCTCTCTCTCTCTCTCTGTGTGTGTGTGTGTGAATATTAACCCTCCTCTCCTTCTCTCCCCCATTCAGTTTGAGAAGGATTGGTGGAGATGGTGGAGGTGCGAGTTGGTGGAATGGTGGCGATGGTGGTGGTGTGGTCGGAGTAGCCTCACCACCACCACCACTACAACTGCAGGTTAGTTGGTTTTATTTATGTAGTCAACACATGGTGATTCTATTTAGTAATATCAGTTTGTTAATGTTGATAATGTTAATGTTGCTAATGTTAATGTTGCTAAGCAAAGAAACATGGGAGATTGGGACATCTTTCACAATAGAGAGCTTTAAGATAAAATTAGATTGGCATATGGAGGAGATGGGTTGGTTGTGAGGGGGATCTGCCGGATGTAGGCCAATCGGCGCTCTGCACACCCCCGTTTTCTTGTGTTGACCTCTGACTGTTTTGGTGAGGTCGGTCCTCATGGTGTTAGTGAGCTGTGCCTATAATTGGGGTTGGGTGTGAGAGGGATCTGCCTTGTGTGGGCCAATCGGCTTTCTGCAGACTCACATTTTCTTATGTTCTTATATTCTGCCCCCTAGGAAGGTACCAGCAACACCCTGGACGTGAAGTTTGAGTCGCCCGTCAACTACTGGTACTCCGCCCGGGAATACGAGGCCCAGGCGGCGGACTATGTGGTGCCGCCCAAGTGTGTGGACCCGGCCTTCAATGGGGAGTGTCACGCCAACCACATCCGCAAGATGCAGGCCTCGTTCAGCTGGGACTGGGGACCGGCCTTCCCCAATATTGGCATTTGGTTAGTTCAATTCTTCTTCTTCTTCTACTGATCTATCTACTTATCTATGTCCATTTAACTATCCATATCTGTCCCTCCACTTCTTTGGGATATATATTGTATACAGCTGAGTCCCGTGCAGAAACGCACAGGACACCAAAGCCCAACCCAAGGCCCTGTTCCCCTCAACAATTATGAAGGGAAAGTTGAGGGTTTAGAGTTATTGATGTTACCTTATTTCTACAGGTATATAACAACTGATTGTGGTTTTGTGGGTAGTTTTTATTTCATTATCTTGTTTTGCTAAATCTTCAATGGGTTATTTCCACATAGTGATATCGATAAGTTCTTTTGTCTTTATATTGTGCGGTTCCTGTTTTGGTTTGTTTGTTCTAAGTTTTACATTTTAATTTGGAAACAGATTAACTTGCTCATGTAGTAATGTACACCCTATGTGGTGGATTGTGTTCTTATAATTCAAATTTTGTTTTGCTAAAGCGTTGGTTCCACATAGCAATTTTGATTATTTTGTTTTGTCTTTATATTGTCTTGTCCTCGTTTTGGTTTATATATTTTGCAAGTTTTACATTTTAATTAATACTATTTTGTTATGACCAGGAAGGATTGGAAGCTCGTGGGTTGGAACTCGCTGCTGGTGACAGATATTTACTTCGCAGCCGTCCCGACCTCGCCCCTTCCGTCAAAACCCGATTCATCCTTCAAACCAGGCTGGGAGGTCACTGTTAAGGTCAGTTTGGGTTAGATTTATATATAGGTCTCCCTCGATATACGATTGAATGACGTTCCTGAAAACCCGATCTTAAATAGAAAAATAATTTAGAAAACCCTGAAATGAATGGGGTAAATAGGGATGCGTTCTGGGACCAGCCAAAACCCAAACCTAAACGCCTAAAAACCTATAATAATAACATAAATTGGGTTATCGGATAGTGAGGGAGACCTGTACAATGTACATACACTACGGTAAATAGAGTGAGGGATACATAGGGGTTATGGTTTCTGTCTATGGTAGGTATCTATATATCTATCTACCGGTATATACTCTGGCACATATATGAGGGCCCTGGCCCAGTGGGCTAGTATAAAATAAACACATCTACAACAACAACAACTCTGGCACATACCCCATTTGTATATTTATTTTTTTATTTTTTTATTTTATTTTTTTATTGGGTGTTGATACCTTGAGACAGGTATAGATAAATTTATTTAAACTAAGTGGCAAATTAAGCTTAACTATCAAGTTAGATGAAGATATGCAAGTCTATGAACGTGGAGGGAGCTGCACCAAGGGGCAGAGCAAGAAAGACGTGGGATCAGACCTTATGGTCTGATCCCAAATTTAAAAACCCGACAAGTGAGGCAGCTCTGAACAGCGCTGCCATTAGGACGAGATCAGAACCACACGTTGTGTGAAGCACATGGTTATAAAATGTATGTATGTACTTATATGTTTTCTGTATATGTATGTACAGTAGGTAGAATTGAAGTAGAGTAAGAAGTGTCCAGTCACCTTTAGCCATCAAGTTTCAAATAGGTAGAGTTAAATTAGTTACAATGTTAGTCATCATGTTTTAAGTACGTAGGATTCAATTACTGTTCTTTAAATTAAGTTCCAAACTGATTAATCAAGTTATAATCCCAATTAATTTATGTTCTATTTTCCCTTGTATCAGGTGTGGTGTGATGCATCCATAGAGTCCGGTGAGATACTGTAGATGGTAGCCTCACTATATCCCTGGGCAACATATTCTCTCACAAGAAGGGAGTCACCGCCACTGTCCAGGATTATCAGGCGGTGCTGGAGGCGGCCTACACTATAGATGAGGTAAAGTCAGGGTCGCGCCAACAAACAGGAGCAATTTTGTTTGAAGACTTGACTGAATATGAGAAGAAATACAAGAAATTTAATCTGAAGTACAGTAGTATTGTTTTGACCATGTTATCACTTCCAAACACATAATTTGAACTTAAGTCACAGTTTTATCCTTGCATACCGGGTATCACTTCCTGCACACCGATTAATGCATATTGATCATGCACCTTATGAATAGTTTTGACCATCTAACAGGCCTATTTGATGATGCAGATGATGTAGTTTTTAACACTGTACACTCCCTTGATTGACAGGGCTAGAGCATGCCCTTGTTACAGGGACTTTACTGGACATTTTGTCATGAATTGCTAGACCGAGCTTCCCAAACTCTTGCCGTCTACCAATATCACGGGGTAGGATCAAACTGCAGACCCTTGAATCAGCAGTCACATGTGCTACCTTAGTAATATTTATTATGTATGTACTGTACTATTATTAAAAGTGGGGAATGTGCCTGAGTAAATACATACATACAGGTAGATACATACATTATTATTTATTATTATTTATTATTATAGAACGAGGTAGACATGTGGTGGCCCAATGGTTACGGTGAGCAGCCCCTGTACCAACTGACTGCCTTGTGGACCGACACCAACCAGGTCGAGGAATCCACCAAGTCCGTCCGTGTGGGCTTCAGGACTGTCGAGCTTAACCAAGACTTTATCGACCCCAGTAATGAAGCTAAGGGTAAGGAGAGAGAAAAAGAGTGTGTGTGTGTGTTAAAGAGAGTGATTGAGAAAGAGAGAGTAAGAGTGAGTGAGAGAGAAAGAGTGTGTGTGAGAGAGAGAGAGACAGTGATTGAGAATAAGAGTGAGAGTGAGTGATTAAGAAAGAGGGAAGGAGAGTGAGTGAGAGAGAGAGGCCGAAGAATCCACCAAGTCTGTCCGAGTGGGCTTCAGGACCGTCGAGCTCAACCAAGACTTTATCGACCACAATAATGTAACTAAGGGTAAGGAAAAGAAATTGTGTGTAAGAGAGAGTGATTGAAAAAAAGTGAGTGAGAGAGAGACACCAAGCAGATCAAGCTGAACCAAGACTTTATTGACCCTAGGGAAGAGAGAGAGAGAGAGTGTGAGAGTGAGATTGCAGTGAGATAGAGAGGGATGGGGATTGCAGTGTGTGTTCCTATCATGGCCTTTACAGGAACGCCCTTGTCAGCGTTTTGGATAGTTTTATTGAGTATGTGTACAGCATTGTTGATGTTAGTGATGGGTGTACTGTTTAGAGTTGTGAAGTGTTGTTCTGTCTCATTTGTGAATGCTTCCCAGTTAGCTCTTTTATAATTGGTGTATGTGTGTTTGTGGCTAGCTGGGGTGATTCTGGTTTTGGTGGTTATAATGATCGGGAGGTGGTCAGAGCCTAAGGTTCTGACCACCCTCCAGGATGTTGTGGGGGCGAGTTCTGGGGAGCAAAAGGTGATGTCTGGAGATGATGGGTTATAGAGGGCTTGGTGAGGAATATGGGTATGTTGATGGATGTCGTTAAGGATGATGAGGTTATCAGTTTGGTTTTGTAGTACCAGCCCTCTGTCTGTGTCGGGGTTGTCGACAAACCAGGCCGACGTCTTGGCGTTGAAGTCACCACCCAGGATGATGTGTGGGGTGTTTGTGATGTGTTGTAAGTGTGGTCTGTATTCATTTGGTACTGTAGGGGATGTTTGGGGAGGGATGTATGTGTTTATGATGGTTATGTTGGAGTTGTTGCCAGTGCGTATTTTAATAGATTGTACTTCTGTTGTGTTATCATTTGGGGGGAGGAGGGATTTGGTTTGTACACTGGTAACTATGTATGATATTTCTTTGTGTACCAGGGTGATGAGTCCACCGCCGCCGCCGAAGGCCCAGTCTTGTCTGATGGTGGTGAAATTATGAAATGTAGGTGTTTTTTGTGTTGTGAAGAGTTTTGTTTCTTGTAAGATGGCAATGTGTATGTTATGTTGTTTGATGAAGTGTGAGAGTTCGTGTTTCTTTGTGTTGAAATAGAGTTATCTCACTCTTATAATTACCTCTCCAAAATTAGTTTTCTGCCCACAGCTAACTCAAAGACAACTGCAGAGGTTGAAGTAACTAAACTAAAGGTTTCTAAATACCCCTGATGGTAACAGAGGCTTTAAAGTATCCCCCAATAGGCTCAAAATCGCATCATATGTCGGAGAGGGTTAATAACAAATATTTGTTTTTCATTGCACATAGCCAGCTACTGTTACAGAAATAAGATATCAAGTGTTACATACTAAAATATATGTATCTAAGTTACTGCCTTGAAAAATAATTATGAATTACTAAGAATCAATATAAATACTGTATACAGTATAACGTACCAATCTGGTGTTTCAGGGTGTAGGGTCGTAAGTACAATGAAATATTGTATTTAGGGTCGCCATCAAAATAGTTTGGGAACCACTGCGCCTATGTGGTGGATTGTGTTCTTTCATTTCATAAAGTTTATTTTAGTAAGCGTTGTTTCCACATAGTGATTTTGATAAGTTGTTTTGACTTTATATTGTCTTTGTCCCAGTTTTGGTTTGCTTTGTTTGCAAGTTTTACATTTTAATTTATATGGTGTTGACCTTTTGACATTTTGATTAGTTCTTTTGCATTTATCTTGTGTCGTCCCAGTTTTGTTTTTTTATTTTGCAAGTTTACTTTATAATTTGTAACTTCAGTACTGTACACTACTTGCATGTTACGTATCTTATGTCTCTCTACCAGATTGCAGATGAGCTAGGGATACTGATCTGGGAGGACCTGATGTTTGCGTGCAGTATGGACCCTGTTGGGGACGCGTTCCTGAATAGTGTGAGGGCGGAGGTGGTGACCCAGCTACGTCGCCTCCACCACCACCCCAGTATACTACTGTGGGCCGGGAATAATGAGAACGAGGCAGCACTCAGAGATGATTGGTATGTATATATGTACTGTATGTATGTATGTACTGTATGTTTGTACATCCTTTGCCCCTCAACTTTCTCTTCATGGTTGCTGGGGGGCACGGGGCCCTGGGTGGGTCTTTGGTTTCCCGGGCGTTTCCGCACCCTCCTCAGCTCCCCGCCATGGAGTGGCTTCGGTCACCCGGGCTTTATTGTGGTCGGCAGGGAGGGTTCTGTGGGGGCGCTCGGTTGTGGCCTTGGGGCTGTTCGGCCAGGCAGCTTGGGGAGCAACAACAACAACAACAACAACAAGGGGAGGAGAATTCCTAGCCCCCTGCCCCCAAACATGAACCACACAATATAAAGACAAAGGAACTTATCAAAATCACTATGTAGAAATAACACATTGAAGATTTAGCACAACAATACTATGAAATATAAAAAACACAAAACCACCACATAGAATGTACCGGTACTTCACTATATGAGTAAATAAGTTTGTTTCCCAGGTAAACTATTGTCTATTCATTCTAGGTTGGGCAGAAATCATAACCTCTAACCTTTGTAACTCAAAAAGGACAAGAGTAATCATGCTATTTTTTTTCTACCAAATAGGAAGACTTGGCCAGGGAATAGGTGTGGAAATTGACAGCTCATTTGCTCTAGCACGTCTTGAGTTGCAGAGGTTAAAGATTACGATTTCTGCCCAACCTAGAATGAACAGACTACAGTTGAGGCACGAAAATGGCGTGAAAAGACAAATCAGGCCACTCTTTCTTACAACAGGATCTCTACTTGACCCCATGTTCATGTTACAGTTCACTACTACAACTACATCCTGGACGCCTGGCAGGGGGAGAACTTCCCGTGCTGCCGATTTGCTTCAGAGTACGGCTTCCAGTCCTGGCCTTCCTTCAAGTATGTCTCTCATTTATATTGTATTTCACCTGCTTTTATAACCTCACAATGTCTTGATGCTGTAATGGTTAGAGCGTGTGGGTTCTGTATGTGATATCTTGAGTTTGAACCGTGGTATGACCTGTGGCCTGTTGTGTCATAAAATGTTCTTTCCTCTCTCTTAAGCATTAGGCTATTCATAGTGTAGTTACGTACAGTACATTATTAGATTAATATCCAGTATTCGATAAATGGATATACTGTAAAATCGTAGTCATATACTTAACCTTTAACTGTCTTGATGGTGTAATGGTTAGAGTGTGTAAGTTCTGTATGTTATATCCTAATTTCAAATCCTGGGAGAATCACATGCTTTCATTAATTTCATTTGGGGGTTACTGGTGTTAAGAACGATGTTAAAAATATAAAGTAATAAATATAATATAATAGGCCTTTTATTTTATTAAGCGTTATTTCCACATAGCGATTTTGATTAGTTCCTTTGCGTTTATCTTATGTCGTCCCAGTTTTGGTTTGTTTATTTTGCAAGTTTTACATTATAATTGTTGTGTATGTGTGCAGGTCTATGAGTGAGGTAACCATTGAGCAGGATTGGGGCAGGAGTTCGGCCATGTCTTACCACCGCCAACACCATCCCCTCGGACAACAGGAACTGGAGATGCAGATAGGGCTACATATATATGGTCATGCCTCCGGACGACGGACAGACGATCACTTACCAATACTACCTCTATCTTTCACAGGTACCGATAATAGTTTGTTGGCCTTTTTTTTCTCTCTCTCTTTTCCCTCTTTGCAGTTCTATATTTTTTATTTCTTTCTCTTTTTTTCTCTCACTTTCTGAACAGAATTTGTAACACTCCACAATTTTGATGTCATCCTATAGGTAGCGCCAGCGTACTTGACAATAATCTTGACCCCTTAACTTCTTATAACTCGAAATGACTGAAAGCAATTGGGCTGACGTTTCTATCATTTGGGAAGAGTCCACCAGGAAATAGGTGTGGATATTTACAGCCAGTTTGCTCTTGGCCCTTTTGAGTTACAGAGAGGTCAGGGGTCAAGATTATTGTCAAGTTCGTTGGCTCTAGCTATACCTCCTAGAAATGTTTTACCAGATTAACTTGCTCATGTAGTGATGTACACCCTATGTGGTGGATTGTGTTCTTTTATTTTTAAATTATTATTTTACTTAAGCGTTGTTTCCACATAGCAATTTTGATTAGTTGTTTTGTCTTTTTACTGTGTTCGTATAAGTTTTGGTTTGTTTATTTTGCAAGTTTTACATTATAATTACTAAGGATGGCCAGTATTTATTTTTGCTCGCTCATATATTCTTCCACCACTAAGTCTTTCACTCATGTATTGTTAAACCATTGGCATTAGTTTGAATCAACATCTTAGCCTGATTTAGTCTCTCTCAGTTCTTGCATTCTCATCCCTAACAGTCTCTAGTCTCATCTTGCCCTAATCCTTTGGTCCAGCCCTATGAGAGTTTTGTTCTGAAACTCAGTGGTCTGGTTAAACTATCACATAAAACAAATACACCCTATGTGGTGGATTGTGTTCTTTTATTTATAAATCATTGTTTTACTTAAGCGTTGTTTCCACATAGCGATTTTGATTATTTTTGTTGTCATTTTACTGTGTTCGTATATGTTTTGGTTTGTTTATTTTGCAAGTTTTACATTATAATAAAAAAAGTTTGCCAGGTGTAAGTGCTTATGGGGGACTTTGTTGAGTCTTGCTGAGACACTGTTAGCACTATACCAACATCGGCCACTGTGATGACATGATGGGGCTGTGTTGTAGCAAGACTTTATTGTACCCAATACCCAATCCCACCCCTACTCTGTGCAACTCTCCAATCCGAGAGTGAAACGTTACTCTCAAACTTTCTTCTACTCAACAGCTGAGCTCTGGAACTCTCTCCCAGAATCAGTCTTTCCCTCTTCCTATGACTTAAATTGCTTCAAACTCTGTGTGTCCAGGGATTTTGGCTCGAACGTATCTTTATTTTGACCCTGTCACTCTTTCAACTATGGGGGAGGCACTCGCTATAGGCAGTTCTGCCTTTTGCCTCCCTCAATCACATAGAAAAAAAAAAAAAAAAAAAAATGTACTATAGTTATTATGTTCCCTCCACCAACTGACATTACTCCTAATCTCAATTAATGAAATCAACAAATACATGTGGCAGTCCAAGGATTCGAACCTGGGATGCTCACACCAAAATTCAGTGCATTTATCCATTGTGTTACGAAGACAGTAAAAGAACTGAGACCACGCATTCTGTGGATGGAGCGGTCTTTAAACTTATATGTAGATACATACAGTATGTCCTAAAGGTACTGTATACTGATACTTGTACAATTAAAAACAAGGGAAGTTTACAAACTTTTCTGAGTGACTGTGTACTTGTGTATTGTGTAGGTTCACCAAGCCATAGCAGTAAAGCTGGAGACAGTTCTACCGGCGCTGGAGGAGTTCAGTGACGGACAAGGGTGAAAGGTACACCATGGGAGCGCTATACTGGCAACTCAACGATATATGGAGCATCATGGGCATCTATTGGTCAGTTCAACATTTGTACAGAATTTACCAGAACGTCCTGAACTTCCCAAATTGACTAACTCCTTGAGTATGACGAGAGTACGTTAATATATGCTTGATTAATTTGATTGGGGCCCAATTTCACTTACTCATATAGTGATGTACACTCGACCAAAAACAATCTTTACACTAACGCTCAAAACATTCTGGATGTGGGTCGAAATCTTATGATAATACCTCACAGACTTATGTTTCACCCGATTCATTCCGTTCACACTAGATTTTATTTACAGCTCACTAGTGTAAAGATTGTTTTTTGGTCGATCGTACATTCTATGTGGTGGTTTTGTGTTCTTTTATTTCAAAATGTGTATTTTGCTAAATCATTATTTCCACATAGTGATTTTGATAAGTTATTTTGTCTTTATATTGTGCAGTTCCTGTTTTTGGTTTGCTTGGTTTGCAAGTTATAAATTTTAATCTAACCTGGAGCTGTGTTTTTGTCATCCAAGCTGGAGCTTGAGCAGTCTTGGACCTCCCAAGACATGCTGGGTGCTATTGGTGATCTGTCTGCCAAATCCAGTGTCAATTTGATGAGCCACAAAGTTTTGATAGCGTAATGCATAAATGCGCATAATTTCAATGTGCGTATCCTAGGTTCGAGTCCTTGGAGTGCCACATGTATTTGTTGATTTCATTAATTGAGTTTAGAGGTGAAGTTGGTTGGTGGAAAAAACAATAATAATAATCTGATTTTTATACTGCTGTTCATGTTCACACACTTGGGAATCTCAACATAAATAACACACAAAGATGTTACATGGCACTGGCTGCCAGGAAAATTTTGATCATAGAAAATTAACTGTAAAATTTCCTGTATGATAACCCCTAATACATAACTGATTTTACAGAGTACAAAGGGTGGTGGAAGATGCTGCACTACTAAGTCAAGAACTTCTTTGCTCCGGTTATAACGTCAGTATACATGGATGTAGAAAATGTAAGTCCATCATTCATTTTTGGCCTGGATATACACTAGTCTATTTATATCCAACTGATGCTAATTTAAATCCCATACCACCTGATTTCTCTATACTTAACCTAACTTCTGTAACTCAAAAAGGGCTAGAGTAAATGGGCTGTATATTTCCACACCTATTTCCTATCTGACTCTTCCCAAATGGTAGAAATATTAGCTCCATTACTCTAGCCATTTCTGAGTTATAGAGGTTAGTAGTTAAGAATTTGGACCAACTCATATTGAATGACTGTAGTTCAGGTCAGGGATGCTTGGAATTTTATTTGCCATAGCTATTTTGAAAGGTGAATGTAAAAATACTGTACAAATGATATTTTGAAAGATGCAGTAATATTCACTGTACTGTTTATGGTATTTGGTACTACATAGAAGTAATTTGTTAAATCCTACTTTTTTGGAAGTCAAGTTTTCTCTTAACCCTCTCGCTATCCTGTGGACTCTGGGGTTGCCGTTTAGCATTCAGAAAGAGAGTTCTCTCAATCTCATAATTATATCTCCAAAATAGTTTTCTACCCACAGCTCACTCAAAGACAACTGCAGAGGTTGAAGTAACTAAACTAAAGGTGTCTAAACATCCCGGATGATCACAAAGACTTTTAAGTATTCTAGAAAGGGTGCAAATCGTGTCCTGTGCATGAAAGGGTTAAATTACAAAGTAAAGTACTGTAAGTTAGTTTGGAAGGTATTATACCTTAGATAAATTGTGTTCTATTCTAACTTCTGTAAAACTGTCTTGATGGTGTAATGGTTAGAGCATGTAAGTTCTGTATGGGATATCCTAGGTTCGAATCCTGGGAGAATCACATCTATCTATCTATCTACTGTATTTCTATATGGCCACGAACTAAACGCCCCCATGCACCTCTGTCCCCAGTCAGTCGACGCCCCTCCTCACTTGCTTGCATTAATTTAATTTGAGGGTTATTGGCGTTAAGAACGATGTTAAAAATATAATCGTATAGCAGTAACAAAAAGAATAATTAAGTCCTCATTGTACAGTCGCGCTAATAAGTGATGTCTCGGCACCGATTATGTTTTGATCAATAATTGGTACCAGCAATATTTACACATGCTTTCTTTCTTTTGAGTGAGATATACTAACATGTTCGTACACTTACCCACCCTAATCATCATCTGACAGACATTAATACAGCACACAGCGAGCCAAGCGTAACGACACCGGAGACACGACCTATTTGGCCAACCATACTATACTTTAGGTGTTAACTATATTTATCCATCAGGTGAAAGTGTACGTGGTGAGTGACCTGATGGATGACGTTGAAGGTGCTACTCTCACCATCAACCTCCATCGCTACGACCAATTGGTTCCTGTATCATCATCCAACACCACTATCACTGTGGTTAGTACAGTATATTAATAATTTTTAGCTTTACGAACAGTATAATAATTCATTCAGGTTCAGGGGTAGTTTATAGAGAGGCCTTCCTTAGGGTTAAGGCCCCATTAATTACTCCTTCCTTTCATCTATCCGTAGCCTATGATAGCACAGTTGGAAAGTGTGTACATGCTTAGATTGATATGCAGGATTCGAAACTGCATAATAAATCTTAGGCTTGTCCACCATTCTTTAACTGTCTTCGTAGCGCAATGGATAAATGCACTGAATTTCGGTGTGAGCATCCTAGGTTCGAATCCCTGGACTGCCACATGTATTTGTTGATTTCATTAATTGAGTTTAGGAGTAAAGTCGGTTGGTGGAGGTAACATAATAATTATATGTGTCATCAGCCAACACAAATATCACTGCATTTAGTATATCTATAGCTCTAATAATGCTGCCTCTTCTTTATTAACAAAACCATCAATGTGGTTAGTATATTAATAGCTCTACCAACACTACTTCTGTATTCTCTAACAACATAGCTATCACTGGGGCTTGTACATTAATAGCTTAACCAACACTATCTCTTATGTGTCATCAACCAACAAAACTATCACTATTGTTAGTACAATAATAGCTCTAACAATACAACCTGTACCGGTACTTCTCTTTTATCTAACAACATAACTATCACTGCGGATAGTACAATAATAGCTCTAACAACACTACAGTGCTTCTTTATTCTCTAACAAAAAACTATCACTGTGGTTAGTATATAAATAGCTCCAACATCACTACTCTTATGTGTCATCAAAAAACAAAATGATCACTGTGGTTAGTATATTAATAGCTCTAACAATGTTGCCTCTTCTCTATGCTCCACCAACATTACCTCTTAGCTATTCTCTACCAACAAAACTATCACTGTGGTCTGTGGATAGTACATTAATAGCTCTAACAACACTACCTCTATATTCTCTAACAACATAACTATCACTGTGGTTAGTATATTAATAGCTTTACCAGCACTACTTGTATGTTTTCTCTATTAGCAAAATTATCACTATGGTTAGTACAACAATAGTTTTACCAACACTACCTCATCACCACTGTTGATATACTATACCTGGCTGCAGCAAACTTGACAGTTGATTATACACCTTTTCAGAGCACTTGCTCCGATATTGTCTTTATGTTGTGTGGAACCAAGAAGAAAATTAAGAAGAGATAGGCGTAGGGATGCAGCGACCCCACCGCCCGCCACTTCGGTGGTGCAGTCAGCCTCTGTAGCAGTTATGGTGATTTCTTGTTACTGCCTTATTGTAGCACGGTTAAGGCTGGTGTGGTGCGATTCGCCAGGTGCAAGTGCTTCAGGGGGACTTTGTTGAGTCTTGCTGAGACACTGTTAGCGCTATACCAACGTCAGCCACAATAATAACATGATGGGGTGTTGTTGTGGCAAGACTGTTGTACTGTGCTGCAGTAAAGAGACTAAAAGCACGCTCTCTGTGGATGAAGCGGTCTTTAAACTTGTATTTACTTGTATGTGTGTACAGTATAGGCGTTTAGTTATCTCTGATTAGCTAATATTTGTCTTGTGATTATAGTTATGCTTTAGTTTGCTGTGTTTGGCAGGCATTTCAGTTAAGTTATCCAGTTTCTCAAATAGATTAAGACAAACATAGTATAGATAACTTTCATAATCCACCTGCAAGTCTCCCTCGATTTACAATTGGGTTACGTTCCTGAAAACACGATCTTAAATAGAAAAATCGTATAGCAAACCCTAAAATTAATGGGGTAAATGGGGATGCGTTCTGGGACCAGCTAAAACACAAACACAAACACCTAAAAAACTTATAATAATATCGAAAATCGGGGCATCGAATAGTGAGGGAGACCAGTATTTACTTTGATGGTTTTGTAATCTATGTATGTATGTATGTATTTTGTATTGTAAAGTGGTCAAGCAGCAAATGAAGCGTTGAGATCACTTTCATAATCTATACAATACATACTTATTTAATTTGATGGTTTTGTATTCTATGTATTTTATGTATTTTGTATTCTAGAGTGGACAAGCCGCAAATGAAGCGTTGAGCCTGAACATCTGGTCAGACCTTGAACTAGACACCCACTGCCAGGACGGACTGTACGATGCTGTAGACGTGCGTTTCCTCACCTCCCACCTCACACTACCCGAGGCAACACACTGCAACCTCATTGGACGACCAAAGGACGCCCCTCTCCTACATGCCCAGCTCCAGGTGGGTCATTATTTAACCACATTTCCTTTAACCCTTTGAGTACCAGTGTTATATCTTATTCTAGCTATATTGAGACGATATTATGCAGCTTAAGAGGGATTTGTGGTAGCTAAGAGGGTTGGTTAAGATAGTTTGAAGCCTTATTATTGCTCGAAGTCCTTCTAAAGCTGAATAAAATCGTCTAATAGTTGCCAAAATACAACGAAAAGGATGTACTGTACGGGTTAACTCCTTCTGTGCTGGCGACGTCTTTTTAATTTTACTCTAGCTATATTTAGACGACTTTGTGCAGTTTAACAAGGATCTGTGGTAGTGAGATAGTTCGAAGCCTGTTAATTGCTGGAGGCCCTTTTTTAACTGAATAGAATCTTTTAGTAGCCAGAATAAAATTAAAAAGACATTGCCGGTTCAGAAGGGGTTTAGGAGGTAGGGTATACTTATTAGTTTATCTATAACTACAGTATATTTAATTTATTTAACATCCTCCCCTACATTATAATACTACATAGGTAGCATATGTACAGTCGTGCTAATAAGTCATGTCCCAGCTGTCATTACGTTTGGCTTGCTTTGTGCTGTATTAATGTCTGTCAGATGTTGAATAGGGTGGGTAAGTGTAGGAACATGTTTGTATATTTCACTCGATATGAAGATATGAAGCTTAGAAATTGCTGATACCAATTATTGATCAAAACATATCTGGTGCCGAGACATCACTTATTTACGCGACTGTACCTTGGAAAGGCATTGTAATGATTCTAATAAGGTGCTATAAAGCAAATATGCTAATAAGCAGATCTTTAGGGATGTGCTTATGTGGGCCAACCTCACAACTCCCCCCTGTTACTACTCTCCTTGACGCGGTTGGGGGGCTTCGGGGCCGGCGACTGGGGCTTGATGGGGGATGGTTGTGGTAATTTCCCTTCTTATCTCCCCTCGAGCTTTCGTCCTCAGCTTGACTAATTTTGAGTAGTTTTTCTTTCCTCATTCTATGTTTTTCCCCTTCTATTCTTATTCTGTCCCATCCGGCTGTCCTCGGGCAGCCTCTATCTCATGTCTCCCTGGCCTGGCTAGGTGGTTGACTCCTGACCCGTTTGTCTCTTCAGTTGCTGATGTGGCCGAACTGACTTGATTCCCTTCGGTAATGCATTTTTTGCTTCTCGATGTGTTTTTTCTACCTTCAACCTGATCTTTCATTCTTCGCCCTGATCACTTCTTGGTTGGTGTTGCGGTGTAGCAGTTCTTGCCTCATCCTTCGGCCCTGCCCTATAAGAGCTCTGATGTGGAGCTCATGTGGTCCGGCTGAACTGATGAAATGGCGATAAATGTCTGCGTGTCTTCACCTTCCTCGATTTGTTCCCCTACTGCCCTTCCCTATCTATCTTGACTCGTTTAGTTATATATCTTGATCGAATCCTTCGGGCCAGCCCTATGAGAGTTCTTTCATGGAGCTCAGTGGTCTGGTTAAACTAATATTAAAAAAAAAAAACAAAAAAAAAACACAACTTCTGGTCACTGCCACGGGAAAATCAGATTGTCTAGGTAGTCTAGGGTGGTAAATTTTACTAGGTAGATGCAGACTTCTATTTCAAAGACGTTTAAGTTAATTTAACTCAATTCAGTAATCCCTATCAAAATCGTTATCTCACGCACAGGGCATATCCCTTTCCATACCATTAAGTGCAGTTTAAAAGTTAAGCAAAGGTGGGAATCAACATTGGTATTTGAATGTTCGTTAATAATGCCTCTATATTTTCTAATGCTCAACCCTTATCTACCTCCAGGTGAGTGTTGTATCTGAGCCGGTAGTGTCAAGTGGCAGCAACTGGACCTTTACCGTGAGCGTGACCAGTGAGCCGTGGCGCTCTTCGTGTGTCTCCAGACAGACGTGGCGGGCATCTTCTCCGACAACGGCTTCATCATGACCCAAGCTTCCGTGGAGGTTTTCTTCTACGCCGACAAAGAAACCACCAAGAGTGAACTGGAGGCTTCACTAACGGTCATGTCCCTCACCGACACATACACCACACAGGCTCAGAGGAACCAGGAGGGACTGAGAGATCAAGCCTTCCACCCCAACGACCTCAATAATGTCATTTACTTAGACTAGGAGTTCAACCAAAACAAGACCAGGGCAGACTTAGAGATCGAGCCTTCCACCCTAACGACCTTAATAATATCATTTACTTAGACTAGGAATTTAATTAAAAGGCAAAACTTGCAAAATAACAAACCAAAACAGGGAATGCCAAAATATAAATTAAAATGTAAAACTTGCAAAACAAAAACAAATCAGGAACTGTGCAATATAAAGATACAAGAAACTATCAAAATCACTATGTAGAAGTACTGCATTAAAGATTTAGCAAAACAATACTATGAAGAAAAAAAACTCACAACCACCATAATGTATTCCTGTTTCATATTAAGGTTGTATGGCATTAATTCTGTGATAATAGTATAAATACTGTAGGCAAAACTGTGATCATTTTGTTATTATAAATTTTATCAATCCCAAGTGCAATTAATACTTGTGCAATGGTCACAGTTTGATCTACAGTATTCAGTTGTGCATATGAAGAATTTTATAGCTGCATTTTATAGGAAATTATTATATTTATAAAACATATAGCTTGAATTTTATTATGTATGTTGATATTGATATAAAACAATAAATTTTATTGGATGCAATATGGAGTATTCTTTAATTCCTTGACTTGTGTCTTAGTATATTTATAAATTGTTTGATAGCACAGTAGCAATTTATTTTTGTATTTATTTATTTTTTGTGAGAAGTTTAACCAGACCACTGAGCTCCCCAAAAGACAGTAGCTATAATGATACATAAACACATATTGTTATCTAATTTGAAGAAGTTTTTATCAAATTAATTAATATTTATAACATAAAAACATAAAATAATGGGAGTCTGCAGAAAGCCGATTGACCCACACAAGGCAGATCCCTCTCACACCCAATCCATCTCGTCATGCAAGGCAACGATTGGCTAAACTGACTAAATAATTTCATGGCATAACAATCAAGTATCAGAAATCCTAACACCTAAATGGCACAAAAGATCTTACAATTGACAAAGAAATGGGGAAAAATGTCGTAAGATAGCCAAACTAATGGGCAAACGTCTTGAAATATCAAACTGAATGGGAAAAAACATGAGGGAGAAGGGTTTTCAAGAAGATATATATATATATATATATTATATATATATATATATATTTTTTTTTTTTTTTTAGCTCCAAAATCTTATTCCTTTCAACACAGGACACAGTCATATATTAATTGACTACTTGCGAGTTTCGTTCTATAAGGAAGTTGGAGCTGTAGACATCAATATTAAACAGAAATGCAATAATAATTTACGTTTCTGATGGATAAATGGTATGTCAAATTGGGTTTTATGTATTTATATTATGTACTGCGACCGTATTTTAGCTAGTAATTCTGCTAAATATCAATGTCTACAGCTCCAACTTCCTTATAGAACGAAACTCGCAAGTGGTCAATTGAACTTATTCTGGCTATAATTAGACGATTACCTCTCGGAATCTGAGGGGTCCAAAGCAACTCAATTATACCTCCGACTCCCACAGCTCCTTCCTAAGCTGAATAAACTCGTCTAATGATCTATCAATCTATCTATATACTCAGGCCCAATCCCCAGTTCTATGTTTTTTTTTTTTTTTTTTTTTTTTTTAATGATAGCCAGAATAAAAGTTAAAATGACGTCCTAATCTTCAAGGGGAATATTGCCAAGTAATAGACGAGACAGAAAGGGGCGAGGGAACGTGAAAGTGGTCCCGGACCCTATAAGAATTGGAACTTTAAATGTTGTTTCTATTTGGGCTCTGTCTCGAGTTGGCCACCCTCAGTTATGGGGTATGTGTCTGAGTATATACATAGCCTACATACAATACAAAAGGGAAAGAAACCATGCCCGCCAGCCAAAATGAAAAGATGTGTGTGATTTTGCGTTTTGTTTTGTTTTTCTGATGTGTTGGGATGTCACTGTTCGGGCTCTGTCTCGAGTCGGCCACCCCCATTAAAAAAAAAAAAAAAAAAAAACTTGGGAAGGTGCCAGAGTACATACATACATACATACACACATACATACATATATACATACATACATACATACTTATATAAATAAATGTATGTACAATAGCCTATTATACACAGGCACATAACCCATAGCTAAGGATGGTCCACTCGAGTCAGAGCCCGAATACATACATACATACATACATACATACTTATATAAATAAATGTATGTACAGTAGCCTATATACTCAGGCACATAACCCATAGCTAAGGATGGCCGACTCGAGACAGAGCCCGAATAGGGACAAAATAACAACATAAAAAAAAAAAATAATGATAATAATAATAATAACAAATAAAAATATATAAACAAATCACACATCTAGGACGCCCAGGAGAAGACTCAGAGACCTAGGACTAGCCTTCTATGAGGGTCAAAATAAGATATACAAGTTGTTTACAGTAAGGTATACATAATGGAGTCTAGAAAGAATAGCCTGTCATTCCCCAGATAGATGGCCCTACTTATCAACCACTGTTATCAACACTGCAGCAGAAAACCACCGAAAGAAGAAGAAGACGGCCGTACTGTTCCGACGTGCTGGTCTCTTGTGCTTTTCATTTTCATTTTCTATTTCACGGGCTATTGCTCAGGTGGGCCATCGGGCTTGCCAGCTGGCTTTCCTGGCTAGAGTCAGTGGGACCGTGGTGGGTAGTGCTGGGGGATGAGTGTGTGTAGTGGGGGTGGTGAGGGAGATGTGGCGGGCCTGGCGGCCATGGACGATCAGTCGTTTGGTGGCCTGAAGCGGAGTCTGGTCCTTGATGAGGTCGCTGATGGCCCTCCCGGGCCTCTCAATGATGGGGCCAAGGTGCAGAGGAAGTTGTCGGTGGATGGGGTGCCCGGTGTGCCGGTGGGCCTGGCCCAGGGGGCCGTGGGGGTGCCGGATGGCTCGGACGACGCTGACTTGGTAACGTACATTATCCATTCTGTTCCTCGGCGGCGTGTCTTTGACAATTCTGCCAGGGTTACGGCGGCTGTGGGGGCCGCTCCATTTGGTGAGTATGTGCGGCCACATGGCATCACGGTACTGGGTCGGGGTGAGGCCCTGTGTGTCTCTCTTCCCCGCGGGGTTATTGGTGTGGGGATTAGGCCTCTAGAGGAGTTGACTAGTTTCGGGGACTGGACGGTGGTGTGCCGGGAGTCCATTTCCCCGGGGGATAGCAGGTATTCCTGGGGGAAGATCGGCCCTGTTGACCCTGTCATTTCTGAGAGTGCCATCATGGGGTCCCTTAGGGTCCTGTCTGATGATCATGGGGTTGCGTCAGCGGCCCTGGAGGAGGTCACGCGGCTCTCTAAACGCGTGGAGGGGGATGGTGGAGGCGAGGGGGGTGGGTCGGGTTCTCCCTCGGTGAGTTCAGGGGTGGTCCGCTTGCGTTTTCGGGGTTGCTTGCCTTCCAGGGTTGTCTTAGGCTCGGTGTGCTATCCAGTTTCGAGGTACTCTTTTAGGCTGCTACGGTGTTTCACCTGCCATTTTTTTGGTCATGGTTCGATCACCTGTCGGAATAAGGTGCGCTGTCGGAACTGTAGTGGGTTTCATCCTATGGCTTCGGGTGACCACTCGTGCCCTAATTCCCCTAGTTGTTATTTTTGTGGTGGTGGACATCGGGTGACCTCCCGCTCCTGCCCCGTTTTCTTGAAGGCTCTAGCGATCCATGAGGGCTACAAACAGGAAAAGTTTGGCCTGCCTGATCTCAACCGGAAGGTTCGGGAACTGAATCCTACCCAGCGTCGGTCTCCTCCGCGTTTAGGGTCGTCTCCGGTTGTACGTGGCTCTGCTGGCCCGCGTCTCCCGCCGAGGTCGGCGGCGGAGGGTGACCGGCTGTATGCTTCGGTGGTCACGGGCAACAGGTTTGAGGTGTTGGGGGATCGGGCGGATGACCTGGATGTGATTCGGCCGCATGGTGTTGGCGTAGGGGTCATGGACGAGGTGGTTCGGCGTGAGGTTCGGGTCTCCGAGGGGGCCTCCTCTGACGCTGAAGTGGTCCTTCATCGTCCATCGTCCCCGAGGCATCTGCGCCGTCGTAGTGGTCCTCGGCCTCGGCCCAGGTTGTTGGATGCCTCTCCTCCCAGGGCTCCGTCGCCAGTCCCCCTGATGCTCCCTCCCCCTTGCCCGAATAATATTTCTGTCTCTCCCCGGCCTACCTCTGGTCCTTTAGCGTCTAGTGCTGGTCGTCCGACGGTGAGGCAGCAGTCTGCCCCTCCCCCCCCTGTACCTGATACATTTGGCTCGTTGGTGACGGATTTCTGGGAGTGCATAGTGTCAGGCCGTACTCTCAAGGAAGTTTGTCTCGCATTGATACCCAGACTGTTGGCTCTGTTGGTGTCCCGTTAGGGTTGCCCAGGTTATCGGAGAAGTTTCTATTGTGGAATGCTCGGTCAGTTCACCGTAAGACTCAGGATTTGCGGTTGTTGGTGGAACGTGAAGCCCCTATAGTGGTTGGGCTCTGCGAAACTTGGCTTTCTTCCACGTTACATTTCCGGATCCCTCATTTTAATGTGTATCGGGCGGATAGGGACTCTAGGGGTGGTGGTTTGGCTCTAGCGGTGCGGGATACGGTCCCGAGCAAGATGTTCGGTTTGCAACGGTTTGCTGGTGGAGACCTGGAGGTTCTGGCGGTGAGCGTGGCCTTACGGAAGGGGTGGGCTACTGTGTTCATCTGTTATAACCCTTGTCGGAATATTGCTCTGCCGGAATTCCAACATTATTTTAATCAATTGCCGTCGCCCTGTCTGGTGATGGGGGACTTTAATGCGCGTCACCCGTACTGGGATCCGTTGGTGCTCAGGGCGTCTCGGAACCGTACTGGTACCTCGCTCTTTGAAGCGTTATTGGATAGCCCTTCCTTTGACCTTTTAACCCCACCTGGTCTCCCTACCCGCGTCGATCCGCATACCGCGTCCTCCTCCACCTTAGATCTCTGCTTGGGTAATGACCTGTTTTTAGGTGCTCGGGTTACCACGGGTCCATACATGGGGAGTGATCATCTGCCAGTCTTGATTGATGTCTTTGGGTTTTCCTCTCCTGCCCCTCCGCGTTCCCGCCCGAGGTGGAGGTTCAGTGCTGAGGGATGGGGACAGTTCCAACGTGGCCTCCGCTTGGATCCTCCCTCTCTCGCGGAGTCGGTGGGCTCGGGTGCTGAGGCCATTTCAAGGGCGCTAACTGCTGCGGCAGGTGGGGCCTTTCGGATGACGGGCCGGCCCCCTACGGACAGGCCCACTGTTCCTTGGTGGACCGCGGAATGTGCGGTCGCGGTCCGGGTTCGTCATCGGGCTTGGTCTGTCTGGCGCCGTCATCCCTGTGTAGAGTTCAAGCGGGAGGCACGGAGGGTGGATGCCCGGTGCAAACGCACTCTCTTGAAGGCGAAGCGTGGGTCTTGGGCTGCCTTCTGTCCTACGTTGAGGTTTGCCAGCTCCAGCAAGAGGGCGTGGCGTTTTGTTAGGCAGATGAATGGCCAGAGGGTGGACGCTTCTTTCCCTCTTACTGTTGGCGGTCGGCTCGTTGGCGATGCGCAGGAGCAGGCGGATTGTTTGGCAGATCACTATCGGGTGCTGTTTGCGGCCCCACCGCAACTACCGGATGTGGATCGGCTGGAGTCAGTAATTTCGTACCATCTTGAATCTCCTGATCCTGACGGCCTTGCGGATCCGCTGACCGCCCATGAATTGCACCGCACTTTGGACTCCCTCCCCAAGGGTAAGGCTGTGGGTCACGATGATGTGGCGTATGAGATGCTTGCCCATCTGCCGCGGGAGGGGTTTGATGTGTTGCTGGACTTCTATAACAGGAGCTGGTCTACTGGTACCTATCCGGCTCTGTGGAAGTCGGCCCTCCTCCTTCCGTTCCCTAAACCGGGTAAGGATCCCTCTTTGCCATCTTCACGTCGGCCCATCTGCTTGTTGTCGGTGGTGGGTAAGGTGATGGAGAAGATGGTTTCACAGCGGCTCACTTGGTGGCTGGAGACTAAGGCACTCCTTCCTGATGTTCTTCATGGTTTCCGCCCGGCTAGGGGCACCGTGGATGTGCTCCTCCAGCTGGAATATCGCATCCAGGATGCGTATCGGAACAAGAAGGTGCTCCTCGTGGCGTTCATCGATGTTGCGAGTGCCTTTGATTCGGTTTCCCATGCCGGGGTCCTATACAAATTGGGTATGCTTGGTGTACGTGGGAAGGTTTTATCGTGGCTCTGCAGCTACTTGCTTGAGAGGTCCCTTTCTGTGGCGGTTGGTACCTCTACGTCGCGGCCTTTCCCTGTCCGCCGTGGGGTGATTCAGGGGTCGATCTTGGGTCCACTGTTCCTGAATGCCATGTTGTCTGATGTCCCTCGGTCCCGTAATGCTACGACGATGGTGTATGCCGACGATCTTGCCACCCTCTGCTCCGCGGACACGCTCTTCCAGGCCCAGACTGCTCTGCAATTGGCGGTTGATGAGCTCTGTGAGTGGGCGAGGGACTGGGGCCTACGACTCAATGCCCAGAAGAGCGCTCTCATGTGCTTCACGTTGAAGACTAAACTCCCGGGTCTGCCTACGATTACGTTGGGGGGTGAGCCTCTCACGTATCGTACGTCACACACCTTCTTAGGTCTGCGTTGGGATGGGCCGGTATTGACGTGGAGGAATCATGTGGACTACCTGCGATCGTCTTGCATGAAGCGGCTGGGTATTATGAAGTGTATAGCCGGGTCCAAGTGGGGGACGTCTCGGGATGATCTGCTGTGTTTTTATGAGTCTTTCATCAAGAGTAAGGTGACTTATGGTAGTGCAGTGTATGGCTCGGCTTCGTCGTCAGTTCTTAGCCGCTTGGACCCTATTCATAACACGGCCCTCAGGGTGGCGTTGGGGGCTTTTTGTTCCTCCCCTACGGTGTCGCTCCTAGCGGAAAGTGGGTCGTTGCCTCTGTCCTGGTCTCGGGTGTTGTCGGATTGTAGGTGGGCGGGGCGAGTTGCTACTCTTCCTGGGCATCACCCGTTGTCGGGCCTGCATGCTTCGTCAGGGGTCTCCAGGACTGCACCATCGTGGCCTGTGTAACGGCGTCAACCTTTCCTGGTGAGGAGCCTCCTCCACTATCGGCAGATAGCTGTGGACCCTCCCTCTCCCTCCCCGACCCCCTCTGTGTCTCCGGTCCCGCCGTGGGTTGATCTCACTCCTCGCATCCGGGTTACCTTCCATGAAGGTTACCGGACGTCGACGGATGCTGGACTTGCCCGGGCCTATTTTGCTGAGCTGGTGGGGTCGTGTTATCAGGGGCACTTCGGTGTCTTCACGGATGGTTCCTGCGTCCCTCCGGCCTCCTCGTCCGCGGCTGTCTACTACGAGGACCTCTCCCTCTGCCAGACCTGGAGGTTGTCTGGACACCATCCCATCGTAGCGGCGGAACTGTTTGCCATTCTCCGAGCCCTGGAGTTTTGAGCGGTGTCATATTCGGCCTCAACGGGTCGTCTTGTACTCGGATTCCCAAGCCTCCCTCCATCTGCTCCTTGCGGCCCGCCCGGCTACATATCCTCGTCTTGTCTTCGCCATCCAGGTGTTGCTGGTTCACTTTTTAGGTCATCCGTGGGAAGTGGTCCTCCAGTGGGTTCCTGCGCACTCGGGCATTCGTGGGCAACACGGTGGCTGATGCTGCGGCGACGCTGGCGCACGATTCGGTAGAGGTTGAGTCGGTTGACATGGATGCGAGGACGCATGCCCGGGTTGTCGGGCGGGCTAGTCGCGGTCTTTGGGACAGGGAGCTACGGGTGCTGTTGCTACAGACGACCATGGGGAGATACCGGTGGGATTCGTGCCCCCAGCCTTGGAGTCGACACCCCCTGCGGAAACTCGATGTCTCGCTGGCCAGGCTGCGTATTGGACACACTGCGCTGTCGCACACCTGTTCCGACTCCGCATGGTACGGTGCCCGGACTGTCGCTGGTGTGGACAGCCCGAAACCCCTGAGCATCTGGTGGAGGTGTGTCCGCGGTTCTATAGTCACAGGGTCAAACTTAGGGACTCGGTTTGCCGTTTGTCGTCTCGGGGGTTCAGCTTAGGGCTCTTGTTAGGCCACGGTGTCCGGGATGCGGATGTGTGTTCTCAGCTCTCTCGTGCCTTATGTGTCTTCCTCTTGGCGACTCATGTTGCCGATATAGTATAGGGTCCCACTGACGGTTAGTCTTCTAGGGCCAAGCAGGTGGCATCCACCCGAAGGCCCTTTAATAGTAACAACAACAACAACACTGCAGCAGACGACGAACCCAGAACAAGTAAGTAACACCAATTTACTCAACCATTGGACCACACCAAGGACATTCAGGTTTAATGTAAGGTATAGTATAACCTTAGATCATCATGGACAGCAGTTATATTGATGGTGGGCTTATATAGCATCTATAATAAGCATTTACAACTCTAAGCAAATCCAAAACTCTCTCTGACGCATGCGCAGTAGTATTTTCAGCCTGATGCCATTTTGGGGACATATGTGTACAGTTGTCCACGGGTCCAGCTATTATGTAGCTACTTGTTATGTTATTACTTTAATTATACGTGTTGTCCCTGTTCGGGCTCTGTCTCGAGTCGTCCACCCCAAGCTATGGGGTATCTACCTAAGTATATAGATAGATAGCTAGATTCTAGATATGTATATGCGTAGAAATAATTACAAATATACCTAAAATAGACTTGACAGATAATGTCATATAGGCCTACCTGTAAATAGCAAATATTAAACATGATTAGCGAGGGCAATTCGCACCAAAATGGCATGAAATGGAGCGAAAGGTCTTAAAATTGCCAAACTAATTAGGCGAACCTCTTGATATGTCAAAACCGATGGGGCTAAACATGAGGGAGAAGGGGGTCCAGAAAAAGAACCCTGAAGTGAAAATCTCCCCTTAAGAATTGCCCTAACCAACTATGCCACCTTATTATAACAGAAGGTATATGATTATAATGACACATAGAGGAAACTAATTAATACTGCTAATAATTAATTAGAACTAATAAATAATCATATATAAATAAATTAATGTCGCTAATAAAAATAGAACGGAGATTGTAAGGCAGTTGGTAAATCCAATGCATTGTGGGCGGAGTGTATTGACAAAACAGTGAGTCTTTAATGTTGTCACCAAAATCCGCCCATCCAGACTTCGCCCACTTCCTCAATAGTGGGTGGAATCTGGTGACATAAGGGACATAATTGGCGTCACCAGTGTCACCAAACTCCGCCCATTTCCTCCAGAGTGGGGGGAATTTGGTTATGGGTAGTCACAGGCCAATCAGAGTCACCAAACTCAGCCCACTTCCTTAATAGTGGGTGGAGTTAGGTGACATAAGTGGCGTCACCAATGTCACCAAGCTCCGCCCACCACCTCCCAGCATTGTGATAGGCCTACAGTAACCCCGCCCCCTTCATACACCATATTGACCATAATATACCATAGTCATACTAACGATAATAACCCCTTCATTATATTCTGGCAACTATAGTAGATGATTTTACACAGCTTAGAAAGAACCTGAGGGGATATAATTGTCCCTTTATTAATTGTCAGAACTCCTTCCTAAACTAAGTAAAATCGTCTACTAATAGCCAAAATATAATGTTTGTTTCAATTCGATTGTGGTGTTATTGCTTCACATGTAAGCCGGTATCACACGAGAGCTTTTATAGTCAACATTCGATGATCAAAATTTTTCTGGCAACATTTCTGGAATATTTTGCACTGGTATCGGAAACTAGACTGTTGGCAGATGAACTAAGGTAACCGAAATATTGTAAATGTTGACCTCATAAGCTGCCAGACCAGTGTTGAGGATAAATGTTGAGTGAAAAAGCGCTCGTGTGATACCGGCTTTAGTATACGTCTATGTGTACATTTAATATGTTTAGGATTTTGTATTTCCTTCATATTTACCTCATTTATGAATTGATTTTTATTTTTATTTTGGGCAACATTGGAGGATTATAAGCAGTTTAGGAAGGATCTTGAGCAATCAGAGGGGTAAAAAGGATCCCAATTAACCCTTAAACGTCCTCAGATCCTTCCTAATCTTAATAAAATCGTCCAATGATAACCAGTATAATATGAGTAAGTGTGTCCTCGAATACTGAAAAAGTTAATTTATTTTATTATTCATTGCAGATGGTGTTTTTGGCGGTAACAAGGATGACGTCGGAGCATTTGGACTACAACACGTCTTTCCTCAGCTGGACAAGATCGCCCTCTGCGCCCCCCCCCCCCCCCATCAATATACCCATATAACCCATAGCACAGAATGTTGCCCTAGAACAGCCCTCTGCGCACCCCCCGCAATATCAATATACCGGTACCTATGTAACCCCCTACACAGCATGTTGCCCGAGAACAGCCCTCTGCACAGCCCCCCCTCCCCCCCCCAACACACACACACACACACACTATCAATATACTCATATAACCCATTGCACAGCATGTTGCCCGAAAACAGCCCTCTGCGTAGCCCCCCCCCCCCCCCCCCAGTGGAATAAACTGTAATACTAGACATTTA
This sequence comes from Paralithodes platypus, assembly GCA_032716605.1. Taxonomy (NCBI): domain Eukaryota; kingdom Metazoa; phylum Arthropoda; class Malacostraca; order Decapoda; family Lithodidae; genus Paralithodes; species Paralithodes platypus. Next base: position 14,130,151 of record CM064530.1, read on the forward strand.
AAAAAAAAAAAAAAAAAAAAAAAAAAAAAAAAAAAAAAAAAAAAAAAAAAAAAAAAATCTACGGGGGAAGCACTACCTTTCTCGCAAAACCAAACGAATATCGCCTCGGGCAGTATTGTGACGTCAGAAAAACTTACAAAGTTTCAGCCAATCAGAAGCCAGCAACTTTTTCTAGGGGTCTAGAATTCATACGCTATGCCCTAAGGTAGACAGGTGGGGTTCATCCTACTCGCGCCATAATTTGCTCTGCTCTCTGTGGGTTCGGTCAAGGGCTGGCTAGTCTGTCGAAAATATGAGTTCGTAAAGTCATATAATTCTACGGGAGGAGCACTACCTTTCTTGCACAACCAGACACATATCGCCTCGGGCAGTACGATGACGTCAGACAAAACTTTCAATCTTCAGCCAATCAGAAGCCAGCAACTTTTTCCAGGGGTCTAAAATTCATACGCTATGGCCTCTCGGGTGGACGTTTGGTTCATCCTACACGCGCCAGAACTTGCTCCGCTCTCTGTGGGTTCAGTAAAAATATGAGTTCGCCAAGGGTAACTAAAATTGCATATAATTCTACGGAAAAAGCACAACCTATATCGCAAAACCAAACGAATATCGCCTCGGGCAGTATTGTGACGTCAGAAAAACTTGCAAAGTTTCAGCCAATCAGAAGCCACCAACTTTTTTCAAGGGTCTACAATTCATACGCTATGGCCTAAGGTGGACGGGTGGGATTCATCCTACTCGCCCCATAACTTGCTCAGCTCTCTGTGGGATTGGGCAAGGGCTGGCTAGTCTGTCGAAAATAAGAGTTCGTAAAACCAGACAAATATCGCCTCGGGCAGTATGATGACAAAACTTTCAATCTTCAACCAATCAGAAGCGAGCAACTTTTTTCAGGGGTCTAAAATTCATACGCTACGGCCTCTGGGGTGGACGTGGAGGGGGTGGGGGGGGGTTCATCCTACTCGCGCCATAACTTGCTCAGCTCTCTGGGGGGTCGGTCACGGGTTGGGTAGTTTGTCGAGAATATTAGTTCGTAATGTGTTCGTATAGTGGTGGTAAACCCATTTTATTCAGGATTTGAAGGTTAATCACTATCAATATACCCATATACCCACTCGTACAGCATGTTGCCTTAGAACGGCCCTCTGCTCAGCCCCTCCTTCCCCCCCCCCATCAATATACCCATATACCCCATCGTATAGCATGTTGCCTTAGAACATCCCTCTGCGCAGCCTCCCCTTCCCCCCCCCATCAATATACCCATATACCCCATCGTACAGCATGTTACCTTAGAACAGCTCTCTGCGCAAGCCCCCCCCTTCCCCCCCCCGCCCCCATCAATATACCCATATACCCCATCGTACAGCATGTTGCCCTAGAACAGCTCTCTGCGCAGTCCCCCCATTTCCCCCATCAATATACCCATATAACCCATCGCACAGCATGTTGCCCTTGAACAGCCCTCTGTGCAACCCCCCCCCCCCCCACATCAATATCCCCATATAACCCATCACACAGCATGTTGCCTTAGAACAGCCCTCTGCGCACCCCCCCCCCCTCAATACACCCATATAACCCATCACACAGCATGTTGCCCTAGAACAGCCCTCTGCGCAGCTCCCTCCATTAATATACCCATATAACCCATAGCACAGCTTGTTGCCCTAGAACAGCCCTCTGCGTAGCCCCCCCTCCTATCAATATACCCATATAACCCATAGCACAGCATGTTGCCCTAGAACAGCCCTCTGCGTAGCCCTCCTCCTATCAATATACCCATAGCACAGCATGTTGCTCCAGAACATCCCTCTGCACACCCCCCACAATATCAATATACCGGTACCTATATAGCCCATCACACAGCATGTTGCCCGAGAACAGCCCCCCCCCCCCCTCCAACACACACACACACACACACACTATCAATATACTCATATAACCCATCACACAGCATGTTGCCCGATAACAGCCCTCCGCATAGCCGCCCCCCCCCCCCCCCTCAGCCCTCACCCCCAGTGGAATAAACTGTAAAAACAAAAAAATCTACGGAGGAAGCACTACCTTTCTCGCAAAACCAAACGAATATCGCCTCGGGCAGTATTGTGACGTCAGAAAAACTTACAAAGTTTCAGCCAATCAGAAGCCAGCAACTTTTTCTAGGGGTCTAGAATTCATACGCTATGCCCTAAGGTAGACAGGTGGGGTTCATCCTACTCGCGCCATAATTTGCTCTGCTCTCTGTGGGTTCGGTCAAGGGCTGGCTAGTCTGTCGAAAATATGAGTTCGTAAAGTCATATAATTCTACGGGAGGAGCACTACCTTTCTTGCACAACCAGACACATATCGCCTCGGGCAGTACGATGACGTCAGACAAAACTTTCAATCTTCAACCAATCAGAAGCCAGCAACTTTTTCCAAGGGTTTAAAATTCATACGCTATGGCCTCTCGGGTGGACGTGGAGGGGGGGGGGGGGGGGTTCATCCTACTCGCGCCATAACTTGCTCAGCTCTCTGGGGGGTTGGTCACGGGTTGGGTAGTTTGTCGAGAATATTAGTTCGTAATGTGTTCGTATATTGGTGGTAAACCCATTTTATTCAGGATTTGAAGGTTAATCACTATCAATATACCCATATACCGACTCGTACAGCTTGTTGCCTTAGAACAGCCCTCTGCGCAGCCCCTCCTTCTCCCCCCCCCATCAATATACCCATATACCCCATCGTATAGCATGTTGCCTTAGAACAGCCCTCTGCGCAGCCCCTCCTTCCCCCCCCCATCAATATATCCATATACCCCATCGTACAGCATGTTACCTTAGAACAGCTCTCTGCGCAGCCCCTCCTTCCCCCCTCCCATCAATATACGCATATACCCCATCATACAGCATGTTACCTTAGAACAGCTCTCTGCGCAGCGCCCCCTTCGCCCCCCCCCATCAATATACCCATATACCCCATCGTACAGCATGTTGCCCTAGAACTGCTCTCTGCGCAGCCCCCCTTCCCCCCCCCATACCCCATCAATATACCCATATAACCCATCGCACAGCATGTTGCCCTTGAACAGCCCTCTGTGCAACCCCCCCCCCCCCCCCCATCAATATCCCCATATAACCCACCACACAGCATGTTGCCCTAGAACAGCCCTCTGCGCAGCCCCCCCCTCAATATACCCATATAACCCATGACACAGCATGTTGCTCTAGAACAACCCTCTGCACAGCTCCCTCCATCAATATACCCATATAACCCATCACACAGCATGTTGCTCTAGAACAACCCTCTGCGCAGCTCCCTCCATCAATATACCCATATAACCCATCACACAGCATGTTGCCCTAGAACAGCCCTCTGCGCAGCTCCTCCATCAATATACCCATATAACCCATCACACAGCATGTTGCCCTAGAACAGCCCTCTGCGCAGCTCCCTCCATCAATATACCCATATAACCCATCACACAGCATGTTGCCCTAGAACAGCCCTCTGCGCAGCTCCCTCCATCAATATACCCATATAACCCATCACACAGCATGTTGCCCTAGAACAGCCCTCTGCGCAGCTCCTCCATCAATATACCCATATAACCCATCACACAGCATGTTACCCTAGAACACCCCCCTGCGTAGCTCCCTCCCATCAATATACCCATATAACCCATCACACAGCATGTTGCCCTAGAACAGCCCTCTGCGCAGCTCCCTCCATCAATATACCCATATAACCCATCACACAGCATGTTGCCCTAGAACAGCCCTCTGCGCAGCCCCCCCCTATCAATATACCCATATAACCCATAGCACAGCATGTTGCCCTAGAACAGCCCTCTGCGTAGCCCCCCCCTATCAATATACCCATATAACCCATAGCACCGCATGTATCCCTAGAACAGCCCTCTGCGCAGCTCCCTCCATCAATATACCCATATAACTCATAGCACAGCATGTTGCCCTAGAACAGCCCTCTGCGTAGCCCCCTCCTATCAATATACCCATATAACCCATAGCACAGCATGTTGCCCTAGAACAGCCCTCTGCGTAGCCCCCCTCCTATCAATATACCCATATAACCCATCACACAGCATGTTGCTCTAGAACAGCCCTCTGCGCAGCCCCCCCCCCTATCAATATACCCATATAACCCATAGCACAGCTTGATGCCCTAAAACAGCGCTCTGCGCAGCCCCCCCATCAATATACCCATATAACCCATGACACAGCATGTTGCCCTAGAACAGCCCTCTGCGCAACCCCTCCCCCCATCAATACACCCATATAACCCATCACACAGCATGTTGCCCTAGAGCAGCCCTCTGCGCAGCTCCCTCCATCAATATACCCATATAACCCATCACAGCATGTTGCCCTAGAACAGCCCTCTGCGCAGCTCCCTCCATCAATATACCCATATAACCCATCACACAGCATGTTGCCCTAGAACAGCCCTCTGCGCAGCTCCCTCCATCAATATACCCATATAACCCATCACACAGCATGTTGCTCTAGAACAGCCCTCTGCGCAGCTCCCTCCATCAATATACCCATATAACCCATCACACAGCATGTTGCCCTAGAACAGCCCTCTGCGCAGCTCCCTCCATCAATATACCCATATAACCCATCACACAGCATGTTGCGCTAGAACAGCCCTCCGCGTAGCCCCCCCCCCATCATCATACCCATATAACCCATAGCACAGCATGTTGCCCTAGAACAGCCCTCTGCGTAGCCCCCTCCTATCAATATACCCATATAACCCATAGCACAGCATGTTGCCCTAGAACAGCCCTCTGCGTAGCCCCCCTCCTATCAATATACCCATATAACCCATAGCACAGCATGTTGCCCTAGAACAGCCCTCTGCGTAGCCCCCCTCCTATCAATATACCCATATAACCCATCACACAGCATGTTGCTCTACAACAGCCCTCTGCGCAGCCCCCCCCTATCAATATACCCATATAACCCATAGCACAGCTTGATGCCCTAAAACAGCCCTCTGCGCAGCTCCCCCCATCAATATACCCATATAACCCATAGCACAGCTTGTTGCCCTAGAACAGCCCTCTGCGTAGCCCCTCCTCCTATCAATATACCCATATAACCCATAGCACAGCATGCTGCCCTAGAACAGCCCTCTGCGTAGCCCCCTCCTATCAATATACCCATAGCACAGCATGTTGCTCTAGAACAGCCCTCTGCGCACCCCCCACAATATCAATATACCCATATAACCCATCACACAGCATGTTGCCCTAGAACAGCCCTCTGCGTAGCCCCCCTCCTATCAATATACCCATATAACCCATCACACAGCATGTTGCTCTAAAACAGCCCTCTGCGCAGCCCCCCCCTATCAATATACCCATATAACCCATAGCACAGCTTGATGCCCTAAAACAGCCCTCTGCGCAGCCCCCCTATCAATATACCCATATAACCCATGACACAGCATGTTGCCCTAGAACAGCCCTCTGCGCAACCCCCCCCCCCCATCAATATACCCATATAACCCATCACACAGCATGTTGCCCTAGAACAGCCCTCTGCGCAGCTCCCCCCATCAATATACCCATATAACCCATCACACAGCATGTTGCCCTAGAACAGCCCTCTGCGCAGCTCCCTCCATCAATATACCCATATAACCCATCACACAGCATGTTGCCCTAGAACAGCCCTCTGCGCAGCTCCCTCCATCAATATACCCATATAACCCATCACACAGCATGTTGCCCTAGAACAGCCCTCTGCGCAGCTCCCTCCATCAATATACCCATATAACCCATCACACAGCATGTTGCTCTAGAACAGCCCTCTGCGCAGCTCCCTCCATCAATATACCCATATAACCCATAGCACAGCATGTTGCCCTAGAACAGCCCTCTGCGCAGCTCCCTCCATCAATATACCCATATAACCCATCACACAGCATGTTGCCCTAGAACAGCCCTCTGCACCACCATATCAATATACCCATATAACCCATAGCACAGCATGTTTCCCGAGAACAGCCCTCCGCGTAGCCCCCCCATCAATATACCCATATAACCCATAGCACAGCATGTTGCCTTAGAACAGCCCTCTGCGTAGCCCCCCTCCTATCAATATACCCATATAACCCATAGCACAGCATGTTGCCCTAGAACAGCCCTCTGTGTAGCCCCCCCTCCTATCAATATACCCATATAACCCATCACACAGCATGTTGCTCTAAAACAGCCCTCTGCGCAGCCCCCCCCTATCAATATACCCATATAACCCATAGCACAGCTTGATGCCCTAAAACAGCCCTCTGCGCACTATCAATATACCCATATAACCCATCACACAGTTGCCCTAGAACAGCCCTCTGCGTAGCCTCCATCAATATACCCATATAACCCATATCCTCAGCCCTAATATCGCCATACCCATAGCAACATGCACAGTCAATATACTCATATAACCTCGCACAGCATGTTGCCCTAGAACCTCGCAAGCATCTCGCAAAACCAAACGAATATCGCCTCGGGCAGTATTGTGACGTCAGAAAAACTTACAAAGTTTCAGCCAATCAGAAGCCAGCAACTTTTTCCAGGGGTCTAGAATTCATACGCTATGGCCTAAGGTATCATAGCATCCTACTCGCGCCATAACTTGCTCAGCTCTCTGGGGGGTCGGTCACGGGTTGGGTAGTTTTTCAAGAATATTAGTTCGTAATGTGTTCGTATATTGGTGGTAAACCCATTTTATTCAGGATTTGAAGGATATACCCATCGTACAAGGCCCTTACGCAGCCCCCCCATCAATATACCCATATAACCCATCAGCATGTTGCCTTAGAACAGCCCTCTGCGCAGCCCCCCCTTCCCCCCCCCATCAATATACCCATATAACCCATCGTACAGCATGTTGCCTTAGAACAGCCTCTGCCACAGCCCCCCCCCCCCCATCAATATACCCATATAACCCATCACACAGCATGTTGCCCTAGAACAGCCCTCTGCGCAGCCCCCCCCATCAATATACCCATATAACCCATCACACAGCATGTTGCCCTAGAACAGCCCTCTGAGCAGCCCCCCCCATCCATAAACCTATCATAACCATCACACACCATGATGCCCTAGAACAGCACTCTGCGCAGCCCCACCATCAATATACCCATATAACCCATCACACATGTTGCCCTAGAACAGCCTCTGCACAGCCCCCCCCCCATCAATTTACCCATATACCCCATCACACAGCATGTTGCCCTAGAACAGCCCTCCGCATAGCCCCCCTATCAATATACCCATATATCCCATACCCCAGCATGTTGCCCTAGATCAGCCCTCTCCACAGCCCCCCCCATCAATTTACCCATATAACCCATCACACAGCATGATGCCATAGAACAGCCCTCCGCATAGCCCCCCCCCATCAATATACCCATATAACCCATAGCACAGCATGTTGCTCTAGAACAGCACTCTGCGCACCCCCCATCAATATACCCATATAACCCATACACAGCATGTTGCCCTAGAACATCCCTCTGCACAGCCCCCTCCCCCCATCAATATACTCATATAACCCATAGCACAGCATGTTGCCCTAGAACAGCTCTCTGCGTAGCCCCCACAATATCAATATACCCATATAACCCATAGCACAGCATGTTGCCCTAGAACAGCCCTCTGCGCACCCCCCACAATATCAATATACCCATAGCACAGCATGTTGCCCTAGAACAGCCCTCTGCGCACCCCCACAATATCAATATACCCATATAACCCATAGCACAGCATGTTGCCCTAGAACAGTCCTCTGCGCACCCCCAACAATATCAATATACCTATATAACCCATAGCACAGCATGTTGCCGTAGAACAGCCCTCTGCGTAGCCCCCACAGTATCAATATACCCATATAACCCATAGCACAGCATGTTGCCCTAGAACAGCCCTCTGCGCACCCCCCACAATATCAATATTCCCATATAACCCATAGCACAGCATGTTGCCCTAGAACAGCCCTCTGCACACACCCCACAATATCAATATACCCATATAACCCATAGCACAGCATGTTGCCCTAGAACAGCCCTCCGCATAGCCCCCCTCCTATCAATATACCCATATAACCCATAGCACAGCATGTTGCCCTAGAACAGCCCTCTGCGTAGCCCCCACAATATCAATATACCCATAGCACAGCATGTTGCTCTAGAACAGCCCTCTGCATAGCCCCCCTCCTATCAATATACCCATATAACCCATAGCATAGCATGTTGCTCTAGAACAGCCCTCTGCGCACCCCACACAATATCAATATATCGGTACCTATATAACCCATCACACAGCATGTTGCCCGAGACAGCCCTCTGCACAGCCCCCCTCCCCAACACACACACACACACTATCAATGTACTCATATAACCCATCGTACAGGATGTTGCCCGAGAACAGCCCTATGCGTAGCCCCCCCCGCCCCCCGTCAGCCCTCACCCCCAGTGGAATAAACTGTAATACTAGACATTAAAAAAAAAAAAAAAAAAAAAAAAAAAAAAAAACCTACGGGGGAAGAACTACATTTCTAGCAAAACCAAACGAATATCGCCTCGGGCAGTATTGTGACGTCAGAAAAACTTACAAAGTTTCAGCCAATCAGAAACCAGCAACTTTTTACAGGGGCCTAGAATTCATACGCTATGGCCTAAGGTAGACAGGTGGGGTTCATCCTACTCGCGCCATAATTTGCTCTGCTCTCTGTGGGTTCGGTCAAGGGCCGGCTAGTCTGTCGAAAATATGAGTTCGTAAAGTCATATAATTCTACGGGAGGAGCACTACCTTTCTTGCACAACCAGACACATATCGCCTCGGGCAGTACGATGACGTCAGACAAAACTTTTAATCTTCAGCCAATCAGAAGCCAGCAACTTTTTCCAGGGGTCTAAAATTCATACGCTATGGCCTCTAGGGTGGACGTTTGGTTCATCCTACTCGCGCCAGAACTTGCTCCGCTCTCTGTGGGTTCAGTAAAAATAGGAGTTCGTCAAGGGTCATTAAAGTTGCATATAATTCTACGGAAGAAGCACATCCATTCTCGCACAACCAAACGAATATCGCCTTGGGCAGTATTGTGACGTCAGAAAAACTTGCAAAGTTTCAGCCAATCAGAAGCCACCAACTTTTTTCAGGGGATTAGAATTCATACGGTATGGCCTCTCGGGTGGATGTTTGGGTTCATCCTACTCGCGCCATAACTTGCTCAGCTCTCTGGGGGGTCGGTGACGGCTTGGGTAATTTGTCGAGAATATTAGTTCGTAAGGGGTAACTAATGTGTTCGTAATAACATAGCCCCATGGAGGTATATTGGTGGTAATTAACCTTTAATTATACGGATAGAAAGGTAAATCACTGTTAATATAGCCGATGATTCTATACACCTTATAAATTTGGACGCCATCTTGTTTCCAACTCGCCGCCATCTTGTAAACCTTTTCAGTATTTTTGTTTTGTTTTTTGGACGCTTTATTCCTAGGTTGTTCTGGCTAACATTAGACGATTTTACGCAGCTTCGTAAGTGCCTCTAAGAATCAAAAAGTTATGAAAAATGGCTATTAAGATCTTTGGGTATAATATATTTTGAGTGATTTAACTATCTAACTGGTCTAAGATGGGTTTATTACGGTCAATATATCTTGTTAAGGGTAGGTTGTCATGGGCACTTTATCGACCCTTTACATACCCATATATTTTTTTATTATTATTATTATTATTATTATTAACCTTTTTACTTCCACACATCCTTCTTAAACTGCACAAAATCGTCTAAATGTAGCAACAACAAAAATAAAAAGACGTCCTCGGTACGGAAAGGGTTCATTGTGTAGTTAATTATGGACACGTTAAATGCCCTTCCATACCCTTTTTTGTGTTATCTTTTAGTCTAGCTATATTAGCACCTATGTTAGGATTAGATAGTTAGAATTGATAATATGAAGCATTATTATTGCTAATAGAAGCTAAATTAGCTGAATATAATTCTGTGAATATAGATAGGATGAAGGAGGACGTCCCTGTACTGAATGGTGATATATATGAGAGTATATTAGTGATCTATATAGTATTTGTTTTAGGTAGGTTTTAGAATATTAAGGGAGTGGGGTTTTTTTCTGGACCCTCTTCTCCATCTTTAGCCCCATTGGTTTTGAGATTTTCAGACGTTCGCCCCATTAGTTTGGTGATATTAAGACCTTTCGCTCTAATTCTTTGTACATTTTAAGACCTTTCGTGCCGATTTTTAAGGGCGAGGTTTGGAAATATAACAAAAACGCCCAAGAAGTTATGAATTAATAAATAGAGCTAAATTATCCTTACAGACATTTTAATTAATTAATTACATTTATAATATTAATTCAGTGTGTGTGATTTTGTGTTTTGTTTTGTTTGAGGTGTTGTGATGTCCATGTTCGGGCTCTGTCTCGGGTCGGCCACCCCCATAAAAAAAAAAAAAAAAAAAATGGGGTAAATGCCAGAGTACATACATACATACATACATACACACAATTCAGTATACACAATCAAATGTTGTTTTAGGCTACCCTTCTTAATCTGAAATGCGTAATCGAATCTTGAAAGGGTTATTTGAAAGTAGACCTAAATTGAATGATCTTATTAATCCTAATGTTTACTGTATAATATTATTGTAGGCCTATGTAAAGCAAAAATATTATGTGATGTAAATATATGTGTGGAAAAAGTGTGTTAGTAATTTCAGTAATATATAACTAATGAATCAACTTGTGTTTCAGATTCGTGTGTTTTGAAGCCGAGCCTGTGTTCATGGATAGGGTCTCTAGATTAACAGAGTACGTAGTCGTAGAAGTTCCGGCCGCCATCTTGATTCCATACTCACTTCCTGCCAAGCACTCTTTTCAGTCAGGATACATTGATGGATAGGAATAGAGAAATAAGTATCAATGTTAATAGAATAAACATCATATGCTCAATAATAAAGCTTATAAATAATGGCGAGGTATATTCTACAGCGTGAGTTGGAGTCAAGATGGTGGTCGAATGGCAAGTTGTGTACTATGTTAATATATGCTACCCTAGTTTTGGTGGGCGGGGCAAGGCGAAAGGGTAATTATGCAACTGTAATTTAATTATACAAGGCACAGTGTTTAATAAGGCCATTAACAACATCAATAATATGAATATGCTTTTAATATACAATAGTATATTGCTAAGTAGGTCAATTAGGCAATAGTTTGAGATGGGATTGATAATTACTGGTTTTTATTGTATAATTGGCAACTCTTCTACAGTACATAGCAACTATGAAGAACATGGTGAGGGTAGTCTGCCTGCAGTAAATGGAAATAGTCTACGGAAAATGTATTCCTATTTTCACCTATTACTATTACTACTAAAAGTTATCATTTACGGGCGTATACTAGATGATTTTATTCGGCTTCGGAAAGACCCGCTTAAGATCTACAGGCCCTTCCTAAGCTGAATAATATTGCCCAATGAAAGCCAAAATGTAATAAAAATAATGGAGTTTCTATTCTTAACCCTTTTTAGTTTAGGTGACGTCTTTTGTTATCATAGTTACATTTAGAGGATTTTATGAAGCTTAGGAAGGACCTGTGAGAGTTAACCCTTGCTGTACCGATGACGTTTTTTTTAATTTGATGTCGGCTACAGTTAGACGATTTTATGAAGCTTAGGAAGGATCGGGGGTGGTTAAAAGGGTTAATTGAGATCATGTGTAGCGTTTTAATTGAGGTCCTTCCTAAGCTGAATAAAATCGTCTAATTAGGTGCTTTGTTTATATATTTAGTTAATTTATTTGATGTAGCTTTGTAGGCCTATATATTCATTATTAATTTTAGCTTAATTAAAAACAATTGTCATATATTTTATTACATTCGTGTATGATGTATTTATGCATATGAATAAAGATGAATTTATTACAACCTATTTCCCTAACCTTAACCATTCAGTAGTGTAGACACAGGCAACTAGTGCTTGCTAATATATTAAAGGGCAAGAAGGGTTTTTTCTTAAATCCCTTCTTCCTCATGTTTAGCCCCATTAATTTTGAGATTACAAAACGTTCGCCCCATTAGTTTGGCGATTTTAAGACCTTTCGCCCCATTCATTTGCCAATATTAATACCTTTCGTGCCATTTAGGTGTCTATTTTTCTTGGCGAGCGATAGCTAGTCTATAATTTATGAGGGTTTCGGATGGTAGCTTACATTTCTCTACCGAAAAACGTAAAGAATAACATGCTCTTTCAACTATGGGGGAGGCACTCGCTATAGGTAGTTCTGCCTTTTGTCTCCCTCAATCACATACAAAACAAAATACAATGATATGTAAACAATAAAAATATAATTTTGCCAATATATTTAATTTATGGTTAGTGTACATTCAAACTGAGAACAGTTTGTCCCCAAAATGGCGACCGGATGAGAAGTTGTCCGATTTCTCCCGTCATCGAAGGGGGGGAGGGGGGGGGGGGGGATGAGAAAGGGGGTTGAGGGGGGGGGATGAGAAGGGGGGTTGAGGGGGGTGGGGGGGGGGATGGATGTCTCTCCGTGTAACTCGAGACAAGGGCTGAGTGGAGGCAGGTTCTAGAGCCCAAGGGAGGAAGGTTAGATCGCTGCTCGCTGTTAGGGCGATTCCTTCGTGGCCATCCCCTCGGGGATCTAGGCGTTCATGGGGGGATCGAGGGTTCTAATGCGTGGCAATTTTTTTTTTTTTTTTAGGACACGAGAGCATTGATAAAGGTGCATAAAAATCTCGGGTACTTTAAGTCCACTTGGCATAGGAACTCTCTCTCTCTCTCTCTCTTTCTCTCTCTCTCTCTCTCTCTCTCTCTGTGAAGGAAATACGACGACAACCATTAAATATTCACAAAATATGTAAGTTAGAATTGTCAAACTTATACCAAAAGATAGAGGATACAAATACGCACAATTTATATTAAGTAAATTTTATTCAGAAATGTATGGTTAGGGAGATATTGACGATTTTGTGAGTGAAATTCTCGATCATCTGTCACCCAATAGTTGCCATCAACCACCAGCAATACAACCGAGGCTATATAAGCTCTCAATTTTCGCCTGAATCGATCATTTTGTTCCCGGTCGTCCAGCTGTAAGGAGGTAAGTCTCGTGTGCTCCCATTTTCCCCCATTGTTTTTCCTGAAAATAGAATAAATTAAGGTGTAATAGCTAAATAACGTGACTTATTTACCACCAGACCCGAATTTGTGGACAAGAGCTTGTCGTTTTCCCATAATACTTCATACGTTTGCATTAAATAAGGCCAGAAATGTGATGGAAAAAGCCGGCAGGTTTGACGAACATTCTGGAAGCCGGCACTTGATTGTTCGCTCAGTTCTACCTCAACCCTTTCAATAAAACCATGTCTCAATAGTATGGCGATCACTAGTAGATTTGATTCATTTAGGAAGAAATTGAGATCCAGATTATAAATTGATGGCATAAACTTAGGCTATATTCCCATGTGACTTTTCTAAACGGAATTGGGCTAAGTATTTTTTAACCTGAATATAATTTATATATTGATTAATTACCTATTAACCCACGAGTAATAGATGCCTTAATGATAACGTGGAGGATTTAGTTAGAATATTTGAATTGGATTTTGAAAACTTAGGCAAACTAGCGAATCGAAGCCGGCTGACTAGACGCCTCGTGGTTATTGATCATTAAGGGAAGAGGGTAGTTTTTCTGGAACCCCGTCTCCCTCATGTTTAGCCCCATTGCTTTTGAGATACGTTCGCCCCATTAGTTTGGAAATTTGAAGAACTTTCGCTTTTTTTTTCAACATTAAGACCTTTCGTGCCATTTAGGTGTCAATTTCTTTCCTGGCGAGCGAAAGCAAGCCTGCAATTTAGGAGGAATCGGCCTTCGGCCTGGACATTTTTATACCGAAAAATGTACAAATATATCTTGGAAGGGGTGTAGGGGGTGTACTTTTAAGCTTGGAGGTCTAGCGAGGAAAATAAAACCAATTAATATAATTATAA
>CM064530.1:14144288-14300074 GCA_032716605.1 Paralithodes platypus
TTGGTGGAGAGAACATACTAATAGGTTATTATAGCTACCGGTATAATTTGACTTATTGTTTTGGAGCTATAGATGTTGATGGTAAAGAATTAAGAGTCACTTTTAATGAAAATCATTATTTTAGAGTACAGGTAAAAGCTTTGGGTAGGATTTGTTTTTTTTAAATTTGAACGGTCACTTTTGAGGTATCTGTTAATTTTAAGTCGCTCTTTAACAACTAAAGAGCGGCCTAGGCACTAATTTATATGTCCCGCCCAGCGGGGTGTTTTTAACCCTAAATAGGGTTGTTTACGTGATCATTTTCATGCCTAAATAAGACCCAGAGCGTAAAACAAGTATCTATCCCTGAAAGGACATAAACAGAGCTTTCCAATGACACCCCAACCATCCTTGTACGACCGCTAGTTTTCTTGCAACACGAGTGCAAAAACCATGTAATTAGGTACTTTCCCTACATAATTCCCTGTGTAGCGAGTGTGAGGGGGGAAGGGAGGGTAGTTTTCACTTCAGTGGGCCCACCGCGGTGGTGTGAGACGGTCATAGCCTTACTACGCTCCTCACACCGCTCAGCTCTCTCTCTGCAACATTACGTGCTGAAAATGGCACACGACATAAGTTGTGAACCGCCACTTAGTCCAAATTTCTACACGACATAAATTGCGCACCGCCAATAAAGGGTTAACCCTTAGGCGCACCTATAGTTTCCAATCAAAGTTTTTTCCCACTCCCTAAGTATATCTCGGCTCACCAGAGCCAGTTTTGTGCCCGGCGATAATTTGTTTCTGTGAAGTTTTTATCCACCAAAAAATCCTTGTATTTGGATTAATGAGATACCATCGGCTTTGTTATTGATTGAACTTGAAGATAAGCAAATAAAAACATAAACATAAACCACATTGGGGTACTCCGAAATAAGAATTGTAAAAGAAAATTGAAATACCTTATCTCCAACTCGTGCTAGCTCAAAATTTTGCCCACAACATTTTTGATTTGCATACATATGTGGAAGCGGAATTTAATGAGGATTCCACTGGTAACTTCAGAATTACTATAAACCAAATAGTTACTGAGATACACGAATAAACGTGAAAGTATCGAAAAACAGACTGAGCTGTACTCTGCTCTCTTCCCAGCCAGCCGTGAGTAAACCGTTAAACTGAGGGGGTTGCCAATTGTACCCATTGAACTAGGCTTAATACTTAATATCTTTGCCAAATATGACACACGTCAGTCGACACTTAATTTTTGGCGAATATTTTTAAGTTTAATGACTCTGAACGAGTCATCGTGCGCTTAGGAAAAAAATACCTAATGACTCTGGAAGAGTCATCGTGCACCAAAGGGTTAAAATTAATAATTATCGAAACGCCCTAAACAAAATAAGTGAAAAACATGCATTTAAATTGATCGGAAATTATTATTTTAAAACAAACTTGTGATCAGACTATAAGTGCCGATCTCAAATCCAAAAAATTGAAAAACCCTTAACAGGGTTGCCTGGAACGCCGCCATTAGGACAAGAGCCTGAAACTGCACGTATGTGTGGAGCATTCGGTCTTAAAATTTGATGCATGTACAGTATATCCAAATCTGTATACCATGGAATCCACTAACCTTTGTCTACGCTTTACAGCACAAGGATCGTACAGCCGACCAAAACCTTCCCAACGTCTCAAGATTATTTCAAGCTCAACGTCAGAAGATTAACGTCGCTAGGATCTCCAATCATCTATCTTCAATCCTCTACTTCAACTCTCCACACACATCGCTTCAGTTCAATAAGGTTCGTGAAGTTAGATAGGATATATTTGTTATGTTGGATTTGTTGGTTGTAAATTACCGTCCCTTGTTGAAATTAGTGTGACTATGTTGGTTAAGAATGATCCCCTCCCCTCCCTCCTCCCCCTTAATAAACTTTAATAATAGTGTATAGATAAATATAATTATAGATAATTAACTTTAAAAATAATCAAACTGAAACTGGGACAAATTCAAATTAAAGTAAAAATTATTAATAGAAATCACGCTAAATATAAAATGGAAAATTAAAACTATAAATTTAATCTATGAAATTAAGAGTAAATGTTCACTAAAGTAATATTAAAATTGGTGGATAGTTTTGTATAGAATTAGACTTGTTTCTGGCAAAGTAAAAGCGACTATATAATTAATCTATCTAAAGTGGGCAATCCAGCAAACTTTTTAAGTATGGATACTTTGTACAAGTAAAATATATAGCCTAAGTTTGAACTAAGTACTGTTCATATTAATAAAAAGTAACTCTTTAAAATCTAAAATTATCGAAGAGCACTAACAAAAATGTGTAAAAATTTATGTAAAATTATCGGAATTTAAACTTTGAAAACCACAAACTTCTAATGTGAAATAAAATTACTGGACTGAATTACAATGTTCCTTTTAAATCTTCGGTATTGCATTTAGCAAGTAAATTGTATATATAAAACTTTAAAAGTAACTAAAAGTTACTGTTCAAATTAACCCCTTCAAACTCATATGACGCAGAGGTTGCCAGATTAGCAATAAGAAATGGAGTTTCTCTCACTCTTATAATTACCTCTCCAAAATTAGTTTTTCTGCCCACAGCTACTCAAAGACAACTGCCAGAGGTTGAAGTAACTAAACTAAAGGTTTCTAAATACCCCTGATGGTAACAAAGGCTTTAAAGTATCCCCAATAGGCTCAACACAGCGAACTCAAAGACAACTGCAGAGGTTGAAGTAACTAAACTAAAAGTTTCTAAATACCCCTGATTGTAACAAGGGCTTTAAAGTATCCCTAATAGGCTCAAAATCGGGTCATATGTCGGAGAGGGTTAATATAACTTTAAAATTTAAAAATAATAGAAACTCCACTTTATATACTGTATGTGGTAAAAGTAATTCAAATTTATCGGAATTTAAACTTAAAACTACAAAGGTATACAATAATTAAATAAAAATGAGCGTGCACTGAATTAGAATACATTTCTTTTAAAATCGGTTACCTAAATGTTCGGCATTGCATTAGCAAATTAACAGTTAAAAGTAATAACTGGTCCCCCACTAGTAGTCCTTTTATCGATATACTATCTATATACTAGTTCACCTTCCCCCATTGTATATATTATTATTATTAATATCTATAGAACGGCTTATTTATTTGCTTATTTACTTATTAAAATTTAAAACTTGCAAACTAAACAAACCAAAACTTTGACAGTCAATATAAAGTCAAAATAACTTCAAAATCGCTATGGAAAAAATGCTTGCTAAAAATAATTAAAAGTTTGTTTAACCAGACCACTGAGTCTAGAACAAGACTCATGGCTTAAAATAAAATATAAGAAATATTATCCATAGAGCGGCATATTTAACACCTAATGAGCGGCCTAGGCGGTAATTTATATGTACCGCCCAGCGGGGTGTTTTTACCCTAAATAGGGTTGTTTAAGTGATCATTTTCATGCCTAAATAAGACTCAGAGCGTAAAACAAGTATCTATCCCTGAAAGGGCATAAACAGAGCTTTCCAATGACACCCCAACCATCCTTGTACGACCGCTAGTTTTCTTGCAACGATCGCGCAACACGAGTGCAAAAACCATGTAATTAGGTACTTTCCCGACATAATTCCCTGTGTAGCGAGTGTGTGCAGGTGGGGGAGGGTGGGATTCATGTCAGTTGGCCCACCGCGGTGGTGTGCGACGGTCATAGCCTTACTACGCTCCTCACACCGCTCAGCTCTCTCTCTGCAACATTACGTGCTGAAAATGGCACACGACAGAAGTTGCGCGCCGCCAATAAAGGGTTAATTGCTTATTTATTTTGTATTACTTTGTTTGCTCTCTAGACCTCAATCAAGCTTAAAATAAAGCACACCTTGTGCATTTTTCGATAGAAAAATTTCTTGGTTTGCTCTGTAGACTTTCAATCCAACTTTACCAAAAAAAACTTACATTTTTCGATAGAAAAAATGTGGTTTGCTCTAGACTTCAATTAAGCTTAAAAAGAACCCTTTGTACATATTTTGATAGAAAATTTTCCATACTATAATATTTTAGTATAATATTATGCTGTGCCTATGAAGACTGTCTGTTCACCAGTACATGGCGAGAAAGTATCCGCCGTTAGTACCGGACCTTGAAGGGACCGCGGCGGATATGAGTATTGACGTAGCGTACTGTAATTTATTTTTAGTATATTCTGGGCCTATGCCGACCGCCTGTTCATCGGTAAATGTTCGAGAACATATGAGCTGTTAGTACCGGACCTTGAAGGGACCGCGGCGAATATTAGTATTGATGTTGAAAGTGACGGTCTGTCCTGTAGCACCCTGAATCCCCCTCCCCCTCCCCCATTTCTATTACAACCTCTAAATCCAGCCTAACGTGATATATCCTCTATAAACATGAATGTAGCCAAATGATCTGCTTACAGGGTAAACTTTAAAATAACCCAGTGGACAAGTAGGATACTTTATTAACGTTGTGTGATAGTGATGGAAGAATAGGTACGGTTACGAAGGATTGTAATATTTTGGCATGATTTGATAGCGTAATACTTAAACTATGACCTTTCATGTTAATTGTCTTAATGCATAAATGTGCGGAATATTGGTGTGAGTATCCTAGGTTAGAGTCCTTGGAGGGTCTCATGTATTTGTTGATTTCATTGAGTTTAGAAGTAAAGTTTTGGTGAAAAAATATAAATTAATAAAAAATTCCTTTGACCTCAAAGGTTTAAATAAATACTAAAGACACTCAGAATAAATTGGTGCCTTTTTCGGTAGAAAAATGGCTCGGCCAAAAGCCGATTTCTTCTAAATTACATAAAAAGTTTTAATAAAAATGCCACACAAATGGGGCAAATGTAAGAAAGTTTAACTATCTTTTTAACTTAAATTATAATGTAAAACTTGCAAAATAAACCAACAACTTAAAGGAACGCAGTAAAAAGACAAGACCACTAATCCAAATGGCTAAGTATTATATTTGATGCAGTTTTGACCACCATGTACTCCCTGCTGACGTATAGCTGGGTTAGGGTGGGTGCCCTAATGATCGGGGACTTCAGTGAATGGTTATCACAAATGTATAGAAAAGTGTTCACTAAATGTAAATCCAGACTGTAATTCCTGCTTTATTATAGTTTTCCTTAAATTGTATTAAGTTTATGAAGGGTCTATGGCATCAAAGCGTTATTTGATTCGTAATTATGTTTCCTAAGCTTAATACAACTGTCTAAGGGTAGCTGTGATTAAAGTAAAATTAAAGTTATTTGAGATGATCTCCGAATCTTGCCAAAAATTTAATCCTGTAACCTATCTACTTATCCGGAATGTGAATGGAGAGTGCCAGAAGGGATCTGCCCCTTGTACAGTACTGCTACCCTGAAATGGGGATTGAATGCAGTAAGTTAGTTCACAAATTGAATATTGGAACCGCGGAGCATATCTCTCGGGCGGGGGAGAATGGGTTTTGGGTGGGTGGATTAACTTAAAAATTAAAGTATAATTTTGTGAGTATCCTAGGTTCGAGTCCTTGGAGTGCCACATGTATTTGTTGATTTCATTGAGTTTTGAAGTAAAGTTGTTGGTGTAATGGCTTAAGGTGCTTATGTTCTGGGTGTGGTGTCACATATGATGCCATTAGTTTATTAAATTCTGGTTGTGGTGTCCCGGGTTCGAATCCCGGGAGGACCATATGCTTTGATCAGTTTATTAAAGTAAATTTGAGTTTGTAATTGATAAGAATGGAGAGTTACTTATTAGATTTATAACTTTTATTTAATTGGGGTGGTACTTATTAGATTATTACTTTTATTTTTTTTTATTTTTTTTTTAGTATATTCTTGGAGGGTAGGGGTGGGATTATGGTAGGAAGGGTAACTTTAAATGTAATGTTTTTAACTGTAGAACTTTTATTTTATTTGTTTTTTGAGTATATTCCGGGCCCACGACTGCAGCCTGAAAACTAGTATGGTCACGAACCCGTCTCCTGCTCGCAAGCAACAAGGTTGTCAACAAGTAGTGATTCCGAACGTCAGGTCCTGCCCCCGAGGTGCCTGGGATATAGGGATGAACGGAGAGAGCGAGAGTTTGTTTATGTAGGCTTAGCTTCGGGGTATTAATTGTTCCACTGGTATCATTTATATTCCTTCGGAAGCAATGTTTGGAGAGTCTTGGCTCCCTCGGTATTAAGATGCGCATAAAGTTTATTCGATCTTTATATAATTTCTGTGTTTTAGGAAGGTCTTTGGCAACTCAAATCTACCCAATATATCGTAGCCTTGTGCATAATTCTTTGAAGGTCTTTATAGCGTAATGCATAAATGTGCAGAATTTCTGTGTCTCCTAGGTTCGAGTCCTTGGAGTGCCACATTTACAGTATTTTTTCATTAAATTTACTTTAGTAATATCCTTGGTTCGAGTCCTTGGAGTGTCCCATGTATTTTTCATTGAGTTTAGAAGTAAAGTTGGTTGGTGAAAAAATATGAATCCATAGATCCTTCCCTAAGCTGAATAAAAGCATCTAATGATCGAAGAAACTGAATGCTTTCTAATCCTGAAGGTGTTTATTAACTTAAAAGAATTTCCATCCTGGTGTTTTGGAAATATTTTAAGTTTGTAAGGGTTCTGTAAACATTGCTAACGGAGTAAATTTATACAAACCGAACTTGGCAAGGTAAAAGTGAATGGGAGAGCTTTGGTTACTGATTAGAGTTGCTTTCGTTAACTCTCCTAAGTTAAGGAAAGGAATTTATCTGCAGTATCCAAGCTTTAACCTAATTTATTTTACCGACGCTGATTTTAATGCACTATTAAGTCTTTGAAATGTTTTGCTCCATTGGTAAATAAAGAAAAATGAGATGTGAATTGTATCTATACCATATAAGCCCTTTATACATTTTGATATGCTGTATTGTTCAATGGATAGGTTAGGCTGAAAATAGAAGTACCTAGTTGTAGTAGTGACTAGTATAAATAGTAAAATATGGTAGGAATAAGTTTGGTAAAAGATGTGATAATGATTGGTTCTATAATGTTTAAGGTCTTTAATGTTTTTGTAATTAGTCTGGCAGCTTAGTTAGAAATTTGAATGTAAAACTTGCAAAAGAAACCAAAACACAAATGACTATATAAAGACCAAGTACTTGTCAAAATAGCAATTAGCAATAAAGTTTGAAATATTACAAAGTAAGAGCAAATAATGTTGGCGTAAGTGGAACTCCATTCTAGTTTGTGAGACTAATGGCAAATAACTGAAATAAGTTTGCAGTAAAATTTGTTTATTCCGATCCGATCCCCTGGGGGTTAGGGAATAGAATATGCCCCACGTGCCTTCTGCGTGTCGTAAGAGGCGACTAAAGAGGTTGGGTCGGTGGGCTTGCGACCCCCACCCGTAAAAAATATCTAGGCAAAGAAAAACGAACGAACAGCCTCGGATGCGGACGGAACCAACGTTGACGAACCACGACCGACTAAGGACATGCCTTCGGACATTCTGAGAATGGCTACGTGGAATGTTAGTGGCATGAATGATGGCACAAAAGAGAGAGAGGTTCTGGAAGTGTTAGTGAATGCCAGGCTGGATGTATGTGGAATGACAGAGACCAAATGGAAAGGTTCAGATGTGAGAGAGTGGGAGTGTGGAATGGGTGTGTGTGCTGGAGTGAGTGAAGGAACAGCGAGAGAAGGTGCATGTTTGTTTGTAAGTAGCAAATGGAAGGAATGTGTAAGAGAGTATGGGTCTGTGGGTTCAAGGATTGTGTGGGTGAGAATGAAAGTAGGAATACAAACGTGGGTGATTGTATGCGTGTATGCCCCGACAGAGGATATACTTGAAAGGAAGAAAGAGGAGTTCTGGATGAATGTGGAGGCGTGCCTGGAGAAGTTTGACAAGAACGAAAGAATATTTCTGATTGGGGATATGAATGGCAAGGTGGGTGATAGGAAAGTTGAGGGAGTGGTGGGAGGGTGGGGGGTACCATCAGAGGTGAATGGGAATGGTAGTGCACTTGTGGACGTATGTGTGGGGAGGAGGCTGTGGATAGCCAACACCTTCTTCCGACACAGAATGATCCACAGGTACACGTGGAAACGGATGTTGACGATGAAGGATAAGACAGTGGTGGAACGAAAGTCATTGATTGATTATGTATGTGTGGATGAACGAATGAAGAAATCTGTGATGGATGCTAGGGTGTATAGGGGTATTGGAGGGGGTCTGTCTGATCATTATGTAGTGGTAGCTAAGGTTAGGATACAAAAGAAGTGGGTGAGGAGAGCGGGAGGGAGGCGAGAGGAGGGTGGTGAAATGGTGAGGAGGGTGGAGAGGTTGCAGGAGGAGGAAGTCAGGGAGGAGTACAGGAGAGCAGTGGAAAGACGACTAGGTGGGTTCGACCTGGAAGTTATGGAGGAAGTGGAGGAGATGAGCAAGGTGTTTAAGGATGAGATCTGTGCAGCATGTGAGGAGGTGTGTGGAGTGAGGAGAAGAGGGAGGGGAGTGAAAGGTACAGCATGGTGGACAGAAGAGGTAAGAATAGCTGTGGAAGAAAAGAAGAAAGCATATAGAGAGTGGTTGGGTAGTAGAGGGAATGAAGATTCCGAGAGACAGAAACGAGCGAGGTACGTGGAGAGTAAGAGGGTGGTGAAGAGAGTAGTGAAGGAAAGTAAGAGAAGAGTAGATGAGGAATTTGGAAGGAATCTGAGTGTAAAATGGAGGGAGAGTAAGAAACTGTTCTGGAAAGAAGTCAAGAAAGTTAGGGAAGGTAGCAAGGGAAACAGTAAGGGTGTGAAAGATAAGAATGGGAGAATGCTAGCCGAGAAGCAAGAGAGAGTCGAAGGATGGAGGGAGTACTTCAGTGAGTTGCTAAATGAAAGGAATGAAGAGCCAGCAAACATAGCTGGATATGGTATGGGAGGGAGAAGAAGAGAAGTAGTGGAGGAGGAGCTGGGGATCAGGAGGTCAGAAGTGTGGGAAGCCATGAAAAGAGTGAAGTTGGGGAAAGCACCAGGAACAGATGGAGTGTGTGGGGAAATGTTGAGGTATGGTGGTGAGATAGTGATAGAATGGGTATGGAAAATGTGCAAACTAGCATGGGAGAAGGGGAGTGCACCCGATGACTGGAAGACTGGCATAATAGTCCCCCTATATAAGGGCAAAGGGGAAAGAGGAGTGTGTGGTAACCACCGAGGAATATGTCTTCTAAGCGTAGTAGGGAAGGTATACAGTAGGGTAGTGAATGAGAGAGTGAGAGTGAGAACGGAGAAATGGATAGGCGACGAGCAGGGAGGTTTTAGGAAGGGAAGAGGATGTGTAGATCAGATTTTTACCCTGAATTGTGTTGTGGAGAAGTATCTGGAGAAGAAACAAAAGGTGTATGTTGCCTTTATGGACTTGGAGAAGGCCTATGACAGAGTGGATAGAGAAGGTTTGTGGAAAGTACTTAGAATATACGGAGTAGAGGGCAAGTTGCTGAAAGCAGTGAAGAGCATGTATGAGGGTGCAAAAGCGGCAGTACGTGTGGAGAGTGAGCAGAGCGAGTTCTTTGACCTGAATGTTGGTTTGAAACAGGGGTGTGTGATGTCCCCGTGGTTGTTTACTGTATATATGGATGGAGTTATGAAGAAATACTATCAAGAGCAGTGGATGTTGGTGTATCGCTGAAAAGGGAGGGAATTGAGTGGAAGCTACCTATACTGCTGTTTGCGGATGATACAGTTCTGATGAGTGATAATGAATGGGAGTTGCAGGGTCTGGTAAATGAGTTTGGAACAGTGTGCGAAAAAACGGAATTTGAAGGTAAATACGGGGAAGAGCAAGGTTATGGTCTTCGAAAGGGGTGAAGTCACAGAGTGTGAGGTGAAGCTGAACGGTCAGGCTATGGAGATCGTCAACTCTTTTAAGTATCTGGGCAGTGTGTTGAGTAAAGATGGTACTATGGATGAAGAGGTGCGGGAGAGGGTACAACAGGGGAAGAGGGTTGTAGGAACGCTAAAAGCAGTAACAAGAAATAGGGTGGTCAGTATGGAAGTGAAGAAGTCCTTGCATGACAGTGTGGTAATCCCGACACTGACTTACGGAAGCGAAGCATGGACGTTGGTTGAGAGACTCAGACCAAGAGTGAGAGCAGTGGAAATGAATTACTTAAGGAGTGCGTGCGGAGTTACATGGAGGGATAGACAGACTAATGAGGAAGTAAGAAGGAGGTGTGGTGTGGAGGTAGATGTGCTGGAAAGTGTGAAAAGGAACAACTTGAGATGGTTCGGCCATATGGAACGTATGGAAAGCGAGAGAATGACTAAGAGGGTGTACGAGAGCGAGGTGGAGGGACAGAGGGGGAGAGGTAGACCGAATATGAGGTGGAAGGATGGAGTGAGGAACTACATGAACGAAGGCGGTGCTGGTTGGGAGGAGGGGCGTCGACTGACTGGGGACAGAGGTGCATGGGGGCGGTTCGTTCGTGGCCACCCCTTCGGGGATCACGGCGTCAGGCAATAGATAGATAGATAGATCCGGTACTCTTCAAGAATATACAGTACTATATATTATAGTTGCAAATGCAGTATCCCTAAGTGAAGTGTTGGTATAGAACTTTTAAATTATAAATGAAATGTATAGGTAAAAGATTTACCTAATGGTGTAATGAGTAAATTACCTGAAATAATTATAAAAATACTACGGGAATGGAAGCAAACCTTAATTGTCCATTTATAACTTTAGATCTTTCCTAAGCTGAGTAAAGTGGATTAATGGTCTCCATACATTCTGAAAATTAGTTTAATAGGCTGGAAGGCTAATAATTCAATAACAAATGTTAGCCTGAAGAAAGTAACTGTTTGTCATTTATATAAAGTCCAGTGAAGTCTAAGAATAGTGTAATCTATATAATTGGGGTTGAAAATGTGACTGATGCTCTGAGGAATTTGCCTATAAAATAAGATACCCTGGCTGACTTCCCAAATGCTAGAAATATTAGCTTTATTACTCTAGTACAGTACCAGTTATCTGAAAGTAAATTTTTGGGCAGATTATTGTAGATTTCCGTAAAGTCTAATTGGTCATTGGGAATATTATTATATATATGGGATATACAGTATAGCTGTATTTAGGAGTGAGGATTGAAAAATAGTTATAAATTTTACGGTATATATCCTTAAAATACTTTGAATCGGAAGGTTACATTTGTGTTATTTGTGCTTATGGCTCAAACTTGATTATAGCTTATGAGAAGAGTAGTTATTAATACAGTACTGCACCTACAGTATATATGGTAATAAGGATTATCTTTTATGGTACTAGGGAAGACTGATGGAGATAGTGATGCCTTGGTCTATAGTACGGTACAGTATGAAAGGTAGATTTTAGGTATAATCAATAGGCTTTTAGTTCATAGTTTTATAGAATTACTACTACATTAGGTATAATTAATAGGCTTTTAGTTAGTTCATAGTTTTATTGAATGATTAGTACAATTGGTATAGGTTTAGTTCATACATAGTTTTATTGAATGATTAGTACAATTGGTATAGGTTTAGTTCATACAGTTTTATTGAATGATTAGTACAATTGGTATAGGTTTAGTTCATACAGTTTTATTGAATGATTAGTACAATTGGTATAGGTTTAGTTCATACATAGTTTTATTGAATGATTAGTACAATTGGTATAGGTTTAGTTCATACAGTTTTATTGAATGATTAGTACAATTGGTATAGGTTTAGTTCATACATAGTTTTATTGAATGATTAGTACAATTGGTATAGGTTTAGTTCATACAGTTTTATTGAATGATTAGTACAATTGGAATAGGTTTAGTTCATACATAGTTTTATAAAATTATTACTAAATTTGTAAAGGGCTTATTTGTTATATTTATGATTTATGTATTTATTTGTCTTGTTTAACATGAGCTAAAAATGTCACTAACCCATAGTGTATTAATCCTTTTGGAATGCAATATATTTTTCCATATTCTGGCTTTTTGACAAATTTGAGCAGTTTAAGAGGGACCTTGGAGAGTCTAAAGGGCAATGACTAGATCAACCTTCTAAATCTCACAGCCCCTACCTAAGCTGAATAAAATATCCATTAGCCAGAATAAAGGAAGTAATTGTATACTGAAAGTTAAAGGTGCAAGTTCTGTTTGTATAGATGATTAAAGTTTACTTTTTCGAGATGCAGTTGTAGATTATTCATAATTATTCTGAGTTTTAATATTGACAACTTGAGTTTAATAGAAAGAAATTAATCAAACATTTGAAAATTAAAATTATAAAAAATATTGCTTGTAAAATACTTTGAAATTAAAGTAATTAAATCTATACTCTGGTACATACCCCATAGTTTGGGTTTGCCGACTTGAGACAGAGCCCACACAGGGAGTTTAACATTTAAATAAATAGATTTTTTGGAATATTTGAGCATTTGTCCAAAGACAAATAAAGTAATGACATTGGGTGTTTATGAATATACTCAGGCACATACCCCATAGCTGGGGTTGGCAGACTTGAGAGAGAGAGCCAAAATGGAATTAAATCTTAATCTTTGTCAAAATACTTTGCAATTAAAGTAATGAATTTGGGAATTTGTATATACCTGTACTCTGGCACATACCCCATAGGTGGGGTTGGCCGACTTGAGACAGAGCAGGACAAATTCTATCTATATACTCAGGCCCAATCCCAATTTTCCTAAAAAATAGAAATAAAATAGAAGTACTAGAAATTTTGCAATATTTAAGTCTTGTCATTTTTCTATTATATTGTTTCCACGTAGCGATTTTGATAATTTAATTTGACTTTATATTGTCCTTGTCCCAATTTTGGTTTGTTTAATTTGCAAGTTTTACATTTTAATGTCTACTCAAAGTTGTCTTTATTAATACTGGATATAGAAGCTATGCATATTTTTCTACAACTGCATAAAACAGTAATTAAATCTTTAATGGAATGATGGTTTAGAATGTGCATTATTTTGTATATGTTTGAAGACAAAAGACAAAGTATTGATTTATGAAGGCAATGTAATTCCCTCTGAAAATATGTCATGGTACATTTAAGAGGAAAATTATATATGCTTTCAAAATGATTCAGTTTTCACCACCATACACACCTTGCTCAAGAGCCGGGGTAGGGTGGGTGTCTTGATGATCGGGGACTTAAACAAATCAATACTTAAAATGTTTAATAAATATACGAAGTAGATATTATTTTACTCTATATACTTTAGTAGATTTTGTCAAGGACTGTCTACTTGACATCACTAAAAGTTTGCACATTCTAAAATTTATTCCGTTGAGATACTCTTTAGCCATAAATAAGTACATGCTATGGAATCTATTGAACCTATTTGAGAAAAAGTAATTTAGGGGTACAACATAAGATTTGTATGCAGTGTTTTAAAGAGTTATATTAATAGAAAATGCCTACTGAAATCTAAGTTTGAGATTAAATATTTATGGAAATGTACTTGTGCATTTCGATATATATTAATGTCCCTTGATTTTTGTTTATTTATATTGATATTTCAAAGAAAATGGACGGCTTACAAATTTGGTTCTGTATTTTAATATATGATAGGCCAAC
Organism: Paralithodes platypus; assembly: GCA_032716605.1. Lineage (NCBI taxonomy): Eukaryota > Metazoa > Arthropoda > Malacostraca > Decapoda > Lithodidae > Paralithodes > Paralithodes platypus. The sequence continues at coordinate 14,157,875 of CM064530.1, forward strand.
CTTCTTGAAAGTCTAAAAGGCTAGAAGAAATGGGCTGAAAGTTTCATATCCTATTCCCTGGCTGACTCTTCCCAAATTATGAAAATCCCATGCTTGATTCACGTTTATTGATGTTAATGGTAAAGAATATTGGGCAATTATAAAAGACTATTCTATTATAATTAAGCCAGATATCTTTGCCACTAAGATTAATAATGGGTAATCACTATGTGAGATTTCTTGGGAAGAGTTGACCAGGAAATAGGTGTGATAATACAGTTTATTTACTTTAGCCTTTTTAGTTAACCCATTGAGGAATATGAATCACTAAATAAATTTTGGTTACCTGACTATTATATGCAGCTTAGGAAGACTGTTGAGCAATGAGAGGGGTAATAGTAATGTATTAACCCTTAAGATTGATCTGGTACTTCCTAAGCTGAATATAAGTGAATGCTAGCCAATATTCCCAAAGTGCATCATATTTGAATTGGTTTAGAATTTTGGCCTTTATATATTTACTGCTATAATTACTGAGTGATAATCAGCCCCTTGATAAATATGACTAAGTTAATTCTGGATATTTGATTATTTTATGTTTCTTTGGAATTATTTTGGCATTTTGTTCTTATTATTCCTAAAGTGCATAGAATTTGTCTTGTTAATTCTGGCTATTGGATGATTTTTTAAGCTTTGGAAGGATCTGGGTCTAATGGAGTTTTATACTTTATTATTCCTAGAGGTTTTCCTGAAGTTCATAAAAAATGTCCTTAGTCAGCATGACTTATTCTTTTATGAGAGGGTTAAAGGTTCATGATTCCATTGGTGTACTTATTTGTGCTTAAGAGTGTACTGTATCATGTAAGCAATGGTTTGGCTGCATTTATGTAGGTTTGTCTATCACTGACTGAAAAAATCTGCCAAAGTACCTTATAAAGATTTAAAAATAGCTGGTAAATTTAAAGTATTTACATCGGTACAAATAAATTATTTTACTGTGCATATGCCATTTATGAAAATACAGTTTCTTTGCATGTTAAGTGAAAATATCCCTTAACATTCAAAGAAAGTAATATAGTATTAATTCATAAATAACATGCATAATAAAAGTAATAAATTTGTTACTGTATACAGATATTTTACTAAGATTTGTTTTTTATAAATCATTGAAAGTTTCTTTGGCTGTTATGTGATAGTTGACCATATTAAATAATAATAATCTTTGGTTGTCAAACTGTTCATTCTAGGTTGCTAAACTTTATAGCTTGAGTGTGCAGTATATACAAAGATTATTATGAAATCTGGACATGTTCAACCATACTTACTGAAAGAGCTAAACCAAAGTGTACCTATTTATGGTAGCCAAGTTCTTTTAAGTAATGTTGAATATTCTAGAAGCATAATGATAAAGTTCAGAGCCTTCATTATTTGTCTGGTCTTAAAGTCTCTTAAGATTGCAATTGCAAGTAGTTTCTCTGACAAAGTCTTTGGTTGTACTGTTTATTGTGGGTTGCATGTGTTCTCAGTGCATTTCAAACTTAACCTCCATAGCCCATGCTTGTGATGAGCTCTATTAACCTGTTTGGTACTGTCACTATATCTGGCTAGCATCAGATGATTTTAATCAGATTAGAAAGGACCTCTTTCCTAAGCTGACTAAAAATCTAATGAGGCTAGCCAGAATAAGTACTGAAAGGGTTAATGGAGCCTATGACAAGACTGGCTATGTGAGGTTAGGTTTGAGCACAGAGTTTTTGGTAAAATTCTGGTTGGTCAAGAAATTGTTAGCAAGAATTTAGAGATAGACTTTTGACTGATTTCCCCCAGAATTTTTGCTAAGTCCAGCTCTGAGGCTGGACTTAGCAAATTTCTAGGGGTGACTGAAATTTTTCAAAGTTCAGTGGAACTTAGCAAAATTTCAGTGGTGTAAACATTGGAACATTTCACAAGTCTAGTTCTAATCATCATCAGACTGGACTTGTGAAATTTTCCCAAGTTTACACCACTGAATTTTGTTTAAGTTCCACTTTGAAAAATTTTGCCGAACATATCTGAACTGAATTTTCCAAAGCCCAAACCAATTAAATTTTTTCCTGAGTCCAGTCTATGACTGGACTTTGGAAAATGTTGCATGTCCACAGTTCTGATTATGTTCGGAGCTCTGACTGGCAAAATTTTGCAAAGTGACAAAGCTAACTGAATTCTAAATTCTATTCATTGTTTTTACTTTTTTTGTATTACTTTAACTAAATACTCTTACTTTACTGAATGGGATTTAAATATTCAAGAGTCCAGCCTTTGGTATGAACCTAAGGTGAACTGTATCCTATTACATGTATTATAATAAAACTAAAGATATGGTATTCAAAACTTTTACTGGATTTCCAAATATTAAATGACTGTTTATCACATGTTAATTGTGATAGAATTACTCAAGTCTTCAATGGATTTCACTTAATGTACTTATAGTAACTACTAGTTCCATCACTTACAAACATTAGGCTTTGGGATTATCAACAACTATAGTCTGCCGTTTTAAATAGATAACATTTGATCACTTTAAATACTTTAGTAATATCACAACAATTATAGATTTTTAAAGCATCGGTGACAATGATATACTTTCAACTGATTACTATACAACTCGATCATAACTTTATAAAGCAGCAAAGACTAAGGGCAAACTAACTTCGGAAACTGAACAGTTAAAAGGTTGTACTGTAATTTCTTTGGGTACTGGATATTTTTTACGTGACTATGTTTTATGAATGATTATTATAATTAAACTTTATAATGACCAAAAACCTTTAAAACTTATTTATTTCTGTCTAATAACATTGACCTGGTATACTTGTTTCTCAAACCTTGTAACATTTGCCAAATTATAATTTAAAACTTTCAAAATAAACAAACTAAAACTTTGACTACACAAGATAGACTCAAAGGAACTAATCAAAATTGCTATGGAAATAACTTGATAAAATTCCAAACTTCATGGATACAATGGTCAACTGGTTCAAGTGACTGATGCATATAAATAATCATGGACTTAACAAGAATATACATTTCTGAGTGGCTTAGAGACTATGGCATCAGAGTGTACATGTACCAATAATATGGAGTCTCTCCTATTAAACTGAGTAAAGATTAATAAAACTATAAGGGAATGTGCCTGAGCATATACCGATAGTTAATTATACAAATAAAAGAAGTCCTCAATTATTGGTACTGAGAAATACAACATAGTAAGGACCTGCCTGAGCATATACTGATAATTAATTATACAAATAAAAGAAGTCTTCAATTATTGGTACTGAGAAATACAACATAGTAAGGAGGGCGGGTGCCCAACTCCGAAAGGAGTTGAAATAGGGGAGCTATCCCCCCGCCAAAGGCGGCTTTCTAGGGCCTTTCCTAGCTGATGCTGAGAGGATTGGGTTCTAGTCATGAGGTGATGGGCTGGTCTATCCGAGTGAGAACTGAGCGATCTCTGCCATACCCATAGCTTACTCTGACTGTTCCTTTTACTTATATATCTTCTAGATCTCAAGTGGCGGCGTCTTTTCCGTGGATTTAGTTTGCAAGTTTTACATTTTAATTGACCTCCCTACTGCCAACCTAGAAGTTGGCAGATTGGGAGCCAAAGTGTCACATTTTTCCCTTACCCCTCAACTATCCCTTCATAATTGCTGAGGGGCACAGGGCCTTGGGTGGGGCTTTGGTTTCCTGGGCGTTTCCGCACCCTCCTCAGCTCCCTGCCTTGGAGTGGCTTCGGTCACCCGGGCTTTGTTAGTGGTAAGCAGGGAGGATTTTGTGGGGGCGCTTGTTTATGGCCTTGGCCTTGCTCGAGACCTTGGGGCTGTTCGGCCAGACAGCCTGGGGAACAACAACAACAACATAGTAAGGACCTAAGTAAATATGCCATACCTATATTGCTAAGCAATTTTTCATCAATAAATTAAAATTTCAAACTAAGTAAACCAAAACTGGGACAAAGGTAAAATAACTAGTCAAAATTGCTATGTGGAAACCAGTAAATTATATAGCCTATCATTCATCAGACAAATATTACCATAATCAAAACTAATTATAATTTAAAATGTTCACAATAAACAACCAAACTATATAAAGACAAAAGAACTTATCACAATTGTGGAAACTGCTTGAGCAACAAAATTAAAGGGAAATCTAGCATCAACAGGTATCTAATGACTGGATGCTCAAGACAACTAAATGTACAAACAATAATGACCAACAGATTTGTTTTTGAGAAATTAAGTAAAGCAAATATTCAAACCAAACCAATAGACCTAAACTTACAATATAAACACAAGAACAAATCAAAATCACTGTGCATAACAGATAAGCAACTTAAAACACATTAAAATGAGCAAAACATCAACGCATTCAATACCAGAGAGGTCCTTTTTATAATCTGACAGCAAGACTATTTTATTCAGCTTAGGAAGGACCTCTAGCAAAAAATAAGGCTTCAATATATCTCTACCAACTCTTTTCAACCACTTTATTCAGCTTAGGAAGGACCTCTAGCCGGCTTCAATAATATCTCTACCAACTTTTAACCACCAATCGTCAAAATATAGCCACAATACAAATTAGCACACATCGCTGGTACTCAAAGGGTTAACGGACAAAACCAATGCAAAATGATAACCAAGTTACTGCTGGTACTCAAAGGGTTAACGGACAAAACCAATGCAAAATGATAGCCAAGTTACTTCTGGTACTCAAAGGGTTAACAGACAAAAACAATGTAAAATGATAGCCGAGTTACTGTACTGTCAAGATGTGTCAATCATGAAGGGGTTAAGCAAACTATATATGATAAACAACTAAAGCAACATAACGCTAAACATTCGGGAAACTAACATAATATCCAAACAAATGACAATTGATAAAACTAAAAACAAACTGACAAGCAAAGAAAAGGGAGCATCAACAGGAGGCATTTCACAAGTAGAGAAAATATCAAAGTAAACTATTCAAGCAAACAAATATATACCCATACACAAGCAAAATCTATTTTTTTTTTTCTATGTGAGTGAGGGAGACAAAAAGCAAAACTGCCTGTAGCGAGTGTCTTCCCCCAGAGTTGAAAGAGTGACAGGGACGTTCGAACCAAAATGCCAGGACACACGGAGAAATTCAAGTCATAAGAACAGGGAAATACTGATTTTGGGAGAGAGTTCCAATGATACAGCAAACCACTCAAATCAAGCCATACTGAAGAACATAAGTGTCTAATCAATATATAAAGTACCCAAGCAAAGAACAATACAATCAAAATATTCACAAGTAAACATCAACCATAGAAATGCATAATAGTACACGACAAAGTACAGTGGCGCTAATAAGTCATGTCTCGGCACCAAGTATATTTTGATCAATAATTGGTATCAGTAATATCCAAGCTTCATTTCTTCATATCGAGTGATATATATGCAAACATGTTCCTACACTGACCATCCTATTCAACATCTGACAGACATTAATACAGCACAGAGCAAGCCAAACGTAATGACAGCTGTGACATGACTTATTAGCGCCACCGTACACGACAAAGTACAACAAAGCCAACAACTGTAGATAATAATAATAATAATAACAATATAATAGGCTGGTACTGTATTGTACGAGCGCCAATTCTCCAAGTGGATTCACGAGCGCTCGCATTAACTTCAATTTTCAATCAACAAATATATGTTTATAGTCATCAGCACAGTAACTCTATGATCCGCAGTATCATAAGCCTTCAGAAATAGGTGCGACTTCACTGGTTTATTAACAGCATCAACACAAGTCAACTGGGTAACTAGCTGCAAGTCGATTGAATAGATGATAAACTAAGCAACCAAAAATGAAACGATTACTAATATTAAAATTAAAACTTGCAAAATAAACAAACCAAAACTGGGACAAACACAATATAAAGGCAAATAACTGATCAAAATCGCTATGTGGAAACCACGCTAAATAAAATAACATTTATGAAATAAAAGTAATGAATACATGTGGTACTCCAAGGACTCGAACATAGGATACTCGCACCAAAATTCCGCTATCAATTAAGTATCACCCTGTTCTTAACATTAATCATCAACTACAAACCCCAATGCACTTGAATAAACTAATGAAAGCATATGGTCCTTCCGAGATTCCAACTCTGGACACCGCACCCAGAACATAAGCACCTAAACCATTACACCACCAACACAAATCAAACACCACTAATGAAATCAATGAAAGTAATTAATACATATGGTACTCCAAGGACTCGAACCTCGGATCTCCCACCAAAATTCTGTGCACTAAGCATTACGCTATCAAGGCAAGAGTATAGCCCTGCCAATCAAGACGGTAAGCAGTGTTAATAACTGCATTACTGTATTTCCATAATTTTCCAAGACAAGCCATTTTTTGGTTTCTTGTAACTACTGTACTGTACTATACTTTTGTCCTACATATTACTAACCAGGCTCTGTCTTGAGTCGGCCACCCCCAGCTATGGGGTATGTGCCTCAGTATATACTGTACATACATTTAAACTACTGTAATACCCCCCCCCCAGGGGGTAAGGGGGCCTTCATCTAATGGTGGAGGAAAAAAGAATATGCCTCACGCATCCTACTGCGTGTCGTACAAGGCGACTAATAGGGGGGATGGCGATAGACTTGTGGACCAACAGCCATTACTATGCAATAAAGTCTTTATCTTAGCACTGTCTTAGTATGGCACTGCCGAGGCTGGTGGGGTGCGGATAGGTGCCACAGGGGACTGAGTCTTACCTGAGCGCTGTTTGGCACCACACCTGTGTCAGCAACAGTGTTTGCATGTTGCAGCAGTGTTGGGGCAGGACTTTATTGTTGTATAGTCCAATTGCCTAATATACAGTAGAGTCTTGTTATGGTGCTGTCTTTTTGTAACACTGTTAAGGCTGGTGTGGTTGCAGATACTGCAGGTGCTGCAGGGGGACTCTGTTGAGTCTTGCTGAGGCACGGTTAGCACTACACCAACATCAGCCACAGTGATGACTTGGTGGGGCAGTGCTGTGGCGGGACTTTATTGTACTACAGTACACTCCAACTTCTGAAAGGCAACCCCGTCTGAGCCGTTACATTGCATGTAATGGAAAAATGACGTTAAACCATTGTATGTATGTTGTATGTAATAAACAAAATAATTACATAACACTTACAGTATAGCCTATATAAATTAAACATATATACATACTATACAGTTACAATATTATTATGCTATACTAAATTTCTTTTCAGCTGACGATAAATTTAGTCCCTTAGCAGCTAATTTCTCAATACTTAATCCAAAAATATGAAAGTACCTGTACTGTACTATGTCTCTGTATCATAATTTAAATATTAAACTTTAAAACAAACTAAAAGGTTACTGAAAATATCAATATCATTAACTTATCAAAATGAAAATGTAAAACTTGCAAACTAAACAAACCAAAACTTGGACAAAGACAATATAAAGGCAAAATAACTTGACAAAATCGCTATGTGGAAATAACGCATACTAAAATATATATTTTTTTTTTTATGAAATAAAAAACCCCACAATATAAACTATCAAAATGACAACATACTAACAAAATGTATATGTGGAAAAATGCATTTACATTTATCGGAAATTAAACTTTGAAAACAACAAACTTATAATATCCACATTATAAGACCAAGTTTATATATTTACCACCATATATCAAAGCAAAATCTTCAAAATAACTGAGAAATCTTGATGGGAACTTTGCAATTTACCGTCACTTAAAAAGAAACACTATCTATGTAACTACAATGAAAGTTAAGCCGGTATCACACGAGCACCTTTTCCAACATTTATCCTTAACACAGGACTGGCAGCTTATGAGGTCAACAATTAAAACATTTTGTTCACCCAAATTCATCTATCATTAGTCTTGTTTCCAATACCAGAGCAAAATATTATATTTTTTCACCAACGCAACTTTACTTCTAAACTCAATTAATGAAATCAACAAATACATGTGGCACTCCAAGGACTCGAACCTAGGATACTCCCATCGCAATTCCGCACATTAATCAAATCAACAAATACATGTGGCACTCCAAGGACTTGAATCTAGGATACTCACATCACAATTCCGCACATTAATCAAATCAACAAATACATGTGACACTCCAAGGACTCGAACCTAGGATACTCACATCGCAATTCCGCGCATTTATTGCCAGAACATTTTTGATCATGGAATGTCGACTATAAAAGCACTCGTGTGATACCGGCTTTTACTAAAACATTATCACAGTACAGTACTCTCATTGTAATTATAACAAATGCATACAATATATAAACATTATCACAGTACAGTACTCTCATTGTAATTATAACAAATGCATACAATATATAAACATTGAACACAAACTCAAAAGTTACTGTTCAAATTAATATTAATTACATTGTAAAACTTGCAAAATAAACAAACCAAAACAGGGACAAAGACAATATAAAGACAAAAAGAACTAATCAAAATCGCTGTGGAAATAACGCTTAAGCAAAATATAATTATGAAATAAAAGAACAATCCACCACATAGGGTGCACATCACTACATGAGCATTAACATTAAAAACTATCGAAACAACTGACTAAACAAAATCTATACATGGAAAAATTATTCTAAATACCGGTACTGTATATCGGAAATTAAACTTGAAAATAACAAACTCCTAATATCCACATATCTGTACACCACTACACGAAACAGTAGGTCACTTGAGATCTAGAAAATATATAAGTAAAAGGAACAGAGAGTAAGCTGCCATACCCATAGCTTACTCTGACTGTTCCTTTTACTTATATATTTTCTAGATCTCAAGTGACGGCGTCTCTTCCGTGAATTGACCTCCCAATCTACAAAGATTGGAAGCCAAAGCGTCACATTTTTCCTTTGCCCCTCAACTTTCTCTTCATAATTGCTGAGGGGCACAGGGCCCTGGGTGGGGCTTTGGTTTCCCGGGCGTTTCCGCACCCTCCTCAGCTCCCCGCCATGGAGTGGCTTCGGTCACCCAGGCTTTATTGTGGTCGGCAGGGAGGGTTCTGTGGGGGCGCACGGTTATGGCCTTGGCCTTGTTCGGCCAGGCAGCTTGGGGAACAACAACAACAACAGTAGGTTGGTTTCCCACAATATATACTGTACATTCACATACCATAATCTCTATAGCCCTCTCATAACAATTCCTGGACCAATATGTTTGTCTTTATGTATTTACCTACATTGATTTTAAGATACAACTTGCTTCTCAATAAATTATAATGTAAAACTTGCAAAATAAACAAACCAAAACTAGGACAAGACAATATAAAGGCAAAAGAACTAATCAAAATCGCTATGTGCAAATAACGCTTAATAAAATTTCAAATTTGAAATAAAAGAACACAAACCACCACATAGGGTGTACATCACTACATGCACAAGTTAATTATTTCCCAAGCAAACTAATCGCACACATAACAATGCACTATCGTCATGTTCAAGGAATTAGTCAGTTTGGGAAGTACGGGTCGTTCTGGTAAATTTAACTAAATGACAGTAAACATAAATACAGTAAAAGTCCGTTAATCCGACGACCGATGATTCGAATCTCCCAATAGTCCGAATTTTTCAATTTGAGGCCAAATCCGAATTCACCCGATGGTCCGAATTTCAAGAAGTCCCAAAGTCCCCTTTTTGAGGCATTAGGCCACTCAAATGACACATAATGGAGCACACACATATCATATGTTCATGAATTCACTTTAAAAGTTTACCATTGTCATTGTAGCCTATTATCTACTTCAAAACATTCAGATTAATGGTCAAAGGAAGCTACTGATATAATCGTAAACACCTTCGTCTTCTTCTTCTTCCACATCGTCTGCTAGAGAGTTTGTTTTGCTCTTGAACGCATCCTTGGGACGCTCCGATGCGCTACTGGCTTGCACCGCATTTTCTGCAAGCGCATTCAGTCTTGAGCTTGAAAACGCACCTTTCAAGAAGTCCCAAAGTCCCCTTTTTGAGGCATTAGGCCACTCAAATGACACATAATGGAGCACACACATATCATATGTTCATGAATTCACTTTAAAAGTTTACCATTGTCATTGTAGCCTATTATCTACTTCAAAACATTCAGATTAATGGTCAAAGGAAGCTACTGATATAATCGTAAACACCTTCGTCTTCTTCTTCTTCCACATCGTCTGCTAGAGTTTGTTTTGCTCTTGAACGCATCCTTGGGACGCTCCGATGCGCTACTGGCTTGCACCGCATTTTCTGCAAGCGCATTCAGTCTTGAGCTTGAAAACGCACCTTTGGACGTATTAGTCTTGAGCTTGAAAACGCACCTTTGGATGTTCCGATACGCTACTATTTATAGTTCAGTGATCGGAGCATCCCAAGGGTGCTTTCAAGACAACAAGACAAGGGTGCTTTCAATACAATATAATATAACAGAGCACGTCACAAAAGGAAAATCACAAAAGGAAAATTACAAGAACCTCTCAGGGAAGTGCCGTTGTTAAGGCATTACTTCCCGAACCACATCTGATCTTCAAGAGCAAGACAAACTCGCTAGTAGACGGAAGAAGAAGAAGACGTTTATATCAGCAGATTCCTTTGACCATTAATCTGAATGTTTTGAAGTAGTTAATAGGCTACAATGACAATGGTAAACTTTTGAAGTGATTTCATGAACATATGATATGTGTGTGTGCACCATTGTGTCATTTGGGTGGCCTAATGTCTCAATGTTTTCGTCATACACAGGTTCATAGGGGTAAAGTCCGATAATCCGAAAAATCCACTAATCCGAACGAGAGCCGGTCCGCTGCCCTTCGGATTAACGGAAGTTTACTGTACTACATTATCATCAAAAGAACAGTAAAAATATAGATTAAATTCTTAGACTCACATTATTTTGGCACAGTTGTTGTCGTTGGTCGAACAGTTGTATCCGATGGCCCCGGTAGTGGAAGGTGTCCTATTGTGGTCCTCCAAACACATGTCCTGTACTTCTGACCCACCCACCACCAATCTGTAAAAGTTATAATGTGGTTAGCTTAAGGGGAGATGGGTCGCTTTTATTGGCTTATTTATGTACAGTATCTTTATATTCTTTTATTAGTTTCCTCCCTAGACCTCATCATCATCATCATCATCTCCGACGCCTTGCTTCCCCCTGGGAAACCCCCACTAGAGGATGGCCATGACAGAAACGTCTCCAAGCTACTTTGTCAAGACATGCCTCCTTTGCCCGTGCCACAATGCCCCTTCCACTACATGGAAGTTTTTCTTCAATATATTTTTCCACTTTCTTTTCCCATACCATAGGTGGTCTTCCACTACTAGCGGTTCCACTCACCTGACTCCCATATATCTTTCTTGGCATTCTGTCTTCATCCATTCTCTGAACATGACCATACCACCTCAAAGTACTTCTCTTTATCCACTCAACCACACCACAATCAATGCCCAAAGCCTGCTCTTCCATTCCAAAGGACTCGTACACTTCCCTATTACTTGGCCCATCTAGCCTATTCATGCCAGCTGCCATTCTGAAAAAGCTCATCTCCACAGCTCCACAGTTTGAAGAGGTCCTCGTCACTTGCCGTCCATGTCTCGCTTCCATACGAGAGTGTTGGGAGCAGCACACTGTTTCTCAGTGACTTTTTGACTTCCTGGCTAACCATTCTTCCTTTGAGAATACTATCAAGTTCTCCAATCACTTTTCTCCCTTGCATTTTTCTCTCTTTTATCTCACTCTCCATTTTACCATATTTGCATAGTACAGCCCCCAAATACTTGAAACTTTCAACCTCTTCTAGTACTTCATTTTTCAATTTTATTTTACAACTTTTCTTTTGTTCTTTCTTGATTCTATATTTTTCCTTGAGGCAAGTAAATTGTTCCATAAATTTAATCTTTTTAGGGTCAATTATTGTGACTGTATTCTAAAATTTGACATCAATAATTTTAATCAAGCATTTTTAACTTGAAGTTTCTTGTATAACCTCTGCTTACTTTTTGTCTGTATTTATTGTTTTTCTTTTTCTTTTTCTATTATTATTATTATTATTATTAATATTGATGATTTTTTAAATTTATTGTTCTTGTTAAAAGAGTACTCTTTGTTTAAATCTGTTGTTACTTCATATTTTGCAATTATTTCTCTTTATATTATATGTATTCATTGTCGATAGTATCAATTGCTTACTTTTGCGATTTCCTTAGTTTATTTGTGCTATAAATGTAGGTTATTTGTAGGGTAGTTATTGATAGGGGTCACTTGAGGCATGCTATGCTTACAGGTACCTACCCGATAGCACTATCGTTAGTGAGTGCTGTACTGTATTTTATATATTATTTTGTAATAGTATAGATATCTTATCAATATTTGTATTTTTTACTATTGTTAATGTCTTGTCATGTTGCAAATTTGATTTTAAATAATATTTTGACATTTAACATGTAGTTTCTTTATTCATGCAGAGTTTAGTAAAATTTGCCAGAACGTCCCGGACTTCCCAAACTTGACTACTTCCTTTAACGTGACGATAGTGCGTTGTTATATGTGCGATTGGTTTGCTTGGGAAACAGATTAACTTGCTCATGTAGTGATGTACACCCTATGTGGTGGATTGTGTTCTTTTATTTAATAATTTTCATTTTAGTAAGCGTTGTTTCCACATAGCGATTTTGATAATTTAATTTGACTTTATATTGTCCTTGTCCCAATTTTGGTTTGTTTAGTTTGCAAGTTTTACATTTTAATCTATAGTTTCATGCATTCTTCTCTCAAACACCATTTCCCTACATTGACCTTTAACTTTCTCTTTTCACATACCCTGTCAAAGTCAGTGACCACTCTCTGAAGTTCTTCAGCATTTTCCGCCAACAGGACTGCATCGTCCGCATATAGGCATGTTAAAATCTTCCATGTTCTTCCCTCTGATTCCAGTCTAGCTCCCACACCCATTGATACAGCCCTACATTCCCTAATCACTCCATCCATGTATATATTGAACAACCAAGCTGACATGACACATCCCTGTCTTACACCTACATTGACCTCAAAACTTTCACTTAACTTATCCCCTACCTTCACATTTGCCATTGCATTCCTATAAAAAGATTTTACTGCCATTAGCAACTTTCCTCCCACACCATATACTGTTAACACATCCCACAGGCCCTCCCAGTCTACTTTGTCGTAGGCTTTTTCCAAATCCATGAATGCTGCATAGAGTTTTCTGTTTTTGGCCAGATACTTCTCTACCAACAATCGCATTGAGGCTATCTGGTCAACGCAGCCCCTGCCCTTTCTGAAACCTCCCTGTTCCTCGCCTATTTTGTCATCCGTTATCTTCTGTAGCCTCTGCGTTACTACTCTTGCGTGTACCTTTCCAGGTATGCTAAGCAAGCTAATTCCCCTATAATTCTTACACTCTTCTTTACTACCCTTCCCTTTGTACAAGGGTACTATCACTGCTTTCCTCCAGTCCTCTGGTACAATTTCCTTTTCCCATGCTAATTTACATAACCTATGCATTATGTCAACAGCTTCTTCTCCTCCATATCTCAGCATTTCACCTGGGATGTTATCTACTCCAGCAGCTTTGCCCATTTTAAGTCTATTGATTGCTTCTTTTACTTCTTCTCTGCTTATCTGGCTTTCAACTACCCTGTTTATTCTACCTCTCTCCATTCCTATGGATGAGATCTTTGCCTTCCCCCTACTCTTTACAGCTAAGCTACTAAAATGATCTTTCCATACTTTCACCACACCATCACCCTCTACCCTAGACCTCAATCAAGCTTAAAAAACACCCAACCCAAGACCCTCCTTCAAGATATAATTGTACATTTTTCAATAGAAAAACGACCGGTTCCTCTTAAATTAGAGGCTCGCTATTGCTCGCCAGGACACAATTGACACATAACACAAAAACTCTCAAGACCGAGCAAGAACAGGGATGGGGGGTGGCAGACTCAAGACAGAGCAAGAACAGGGAAAACATAACATAAAACAACGAACACACACAGACAAATCACAAATTCACACACATCTAGGTCACCCAGGAGAAAAAATATGATTTAGTACAATATAATTTTGAAATAAAAGAACACAAATCCACCACATAGGGTGTACATCACTACATGAGCAAGTGAATCCGTTTCTCAGGCAAATTAATCGCACATACAATACTGTATTCATATTTTTCAGCAACCAAGTTTACTTCTAAATGCAATTAATGAAATCAACAAATACATGTGGCACTCCAAGGACTCGACCCTAGGATACTCACATCGAAATTCCGCGCATTTCTGTATTACGCTATCACTATGGTACTTAAGTATCTATTTTTCATTAACAAGTTGAGAATAAAAATTGCATAATAACAAGACATTTTACAGACAAACATAATAAAGGTTGATTCGGTGACAGTTTTTTTTTCAAGAATAAAACAAATTAAAGTGAGGAAATGTATGTACTGTATGTATATACGTACTCTGGCACTTGCCCCAGTTTTCCTATATTTTTTTTTTATGGGGGTGGCCGACTCGAGACAGAGCCCGAACAGGGACATCACAACACATCAGGAAAAGAAAACACTAAATCACACACATCTAGGTCATCCAGGAGAAATATCCAGAGACCCAGGCCTATTTGGGGTCCCCAGCAAAAGATACAGTAACAATTTTATAATTAATGTACCTGTGTGAAGTTAGGTGGCCCAGCAGAACTTGTGACTGGGGCTCGTTCCCCTGGTGTGGTGGTGGTGGTGGTGGTGGTGGTGGGTGGCTGGGGGGCTCGTTCCCCTGGTGGTGGTGGTGGTGGTGGTGGTGGTGGTGGTGGTGGTGGTGCTGGTGGTTGAGGGGGGTGCACGTGGGGGTCAGCTCTGTACTGGACACCTTTGGAGGGGGGCTGTCATCATGCTCCAGTAAAGTCGTCACCTGAAATTACAACAACATTTAATACCACTTCATAACAAAGGCCAAGGAAACACTACAATCAATTCTAGTTAATCGTCTGACAGCTGTCTTGATAGCGTAATGGTACAACTCGGAGGGTGCTTAAGCATTGAGAGTACTAGTGAGGATATGCATAAAAACAGGCTTAGATGGTATGGACAAGTGAAAAGTAATTGGGTTAAGAAAAAGTCTATGAATGTGGAGAGAGTGGCAAGGAGAGGTACACCAAGAAAGATGTGGGATCAGGTACAGGTCTCCCTTACTATCCGATGCCCCAATTTACGATATTATTATAGTTTTTTAGGCGTTTGGGTTTGGGTAGGGCCGAGAAGGCATCCCCATTTACCCCATTAATTTGAGGGTTCGCTATGCAATTTTTCTATTTAACATCGGGTTTTCAGGAACGTAACCCTATCGTAAATCGAGGGAGACCTGTAGTACAAACTGATCTCGCAGCCAAATACTGAGCTGCCTGGAACGCTGCTATAAGCTTAACAAAAAGTATCATGGAATAGTATTATAGTTTTTACCCATTATCCAGCAATCTTAACGGTTAACACCCACCACTAATGGGGAGGGATCAAATTATGGTTACCATGGGATACAGAATCCCCCCCCCCAAAAAAAAAAAAAAGCACACACACACACAAAAACAAAGGGAAAGTGGGGATTGGGCATGAGTATATAAATATATACTGTAGATAGGCATAATGGGTGGAAGGGAACTCTGCCCTGTGCCCTCCTCCCTCACCTCCATGACTTACCTTGAAGCGCTTTTGCCTCAAGGGAGTGTTGGTCCCTCGTTGATCCCCGAGGCAAGGCCACAGCGTCGCCGCAACCTTTCACCGTGTTGTATATACTCCAACTGGGACATGATGGAGTTGGAGGCTGCTGGGCGTGATGAGGTACCGGTATGTCCCGGAGCTCCAGCTTGGTTCGGGATGGTAGCCAGAAACTTGTCCAGTTCCCCCTTGAAGACCTCTGTTGTTACACCTGTAATATTTATCATGTTTATTAAATAAGTAACCCGTATCCCGGATCGCATCGGAGATCGGCCCAACATTCTTGACTTGTTTCTAACTTCTAACCCTTCTTCTTATACTGTCGATCTTTTCTCTCCTTTGGGCTCCTCCGACCATAAACTTATCTCTGTCACCTGTCCTATCTCTCCAGTACGGCCACCCGATCCTCCTAGCCGGCAGCGCTTGTGGCACTTTGGCGCTGCCGACTAGGAGGCTCTCCGGCAGTACTTCTTTGTTTTCCCATGGAATGATTTCTGCTTCCGTGGCCCGAGAACCCTCGGAGAGTGCTGAACGCATTACCGAGATAATCCTATCGGGCATGGAAGCATACATTCCATTCTCTTTCTCTCAGGCTAATGCTAAAAAATCTTGGTTTACTCACGCCTGTTCTACTGCTGTCCGCAATAAGGAAGAAGCATTCAAACGGTACCGACGCCTTAAAACTCAAGACTCATTCTTCCTATGTTTCTGCCCGGAATTAAGCCAAATGTGTTCTTCGACTTGCCAAACTCACTTTCATCAATAATAAATGCACTGAACTATCCAACTCTAGCTCTCCCAAGCTTTCTGGCCAAAAACCTCTCCAACAATTTCTCTTCCTCGTCTTTCCCTCCCCTGTCCCACTCTGATGGCACATCCATCACTTCTTCCTCTGACAAAGCTAAACTCTTCGCTCAAACTTTTGCTAGAAACTCCACCTTGGATGATTCCTTGGATGATTCCGGTGCTATTCCTCCCTCTCCGCCCTCCTCTCTCTTACTTATGCCTAATATCCTTATCTCTTCTAAAGATGTACTTTCTACCCTCTCTGGGCTTAACACTAATAAGGCGTACGGTCCGGACGGTGTTCCTCCTGTTGTTCTCAAAAACTGTGCTTCCGTGCTGACTCCCTGCCTAGGCAAACTCTTTCGTCTCTGTCTATCCTCTAACGTCTTCCCTTCATGCTGGAAGTTTGCTCACGTTCAACCTGTCCCAAAGAAGGCTGACCGCTCTCAACCTTCCAACTATCGTCCAATTGCTCTCATCTCTTGTCTTTCTAAAGTTTTTGAAACTATTCTTGCTTCCAAATTTCTTAAGCATTTCTCTTCTCATAATCTGCTCTCAGATCGCCAGTATGGCTTCCTTAAGGGTAGCTCTACTGGTGATCTTCTTTCATATCTTACTAACTCTTGGTCATCCTCCTTTCGGGACTTCGGTGACTTTTTCTATTGCACTAGACATATCGAAAGCCTTCGATAGAGTCTGGCATAAATCTTTAATTTCTAAACTACCCTCCTTCGGTTTCTATCCCTCCATCTGTGCCTTTGTCTCTAATTTCCTTTCCGGCCGTTCCATAGCCGCGGTTGTGGACGGCCATTGTTCACTTCCTCACCCTATAAACTCTGGTGTTCCTCAGGGCTCTGTCCTATCTCCTATTCTCTTTCTAATTTTTATAGATTATCTCCTTAACTGTACCTTAACCCCTTATTGGCGGCGCTCGACTTAAGTCGTGCACCAATTTGCAGCAAGTTAGGAGCATTATTAAGGCTTTTAAAGGGTTAAAATCGAGTGCAAATGGCCGGGAGCGCAGCGGGCCAGACAGCCGACTCCCAGGGCTTACCGCCGCCCATTAACTCATGTTCCCTGTGTTCTCGAGAGGCCGGCAGTGTAGCCAGTAGTGAACATAGCTGGGAAAAATATACCGATATATGCTAAACTCCCATGTTCGTGGCATCACTGCAAGAGAACCACGAGTGCTACGTAGCTTGTTCTGGTCTCATTTTGAAGCTTTTAGTGCCTAGTATATTGCTAAATATATATTTTTTTTCATGCAGATGCTTGATTTATCATGCAGGAGGGCCTGAATATGCCCAAATGAGCCCAAAACACCCCGCTAGACAAGGGTTCATTCCCATCCATTCATACGCAGACAACTCAACCTTACACTACTCCATTAGTTTTTCAGAACGCCCCAGCCAGCAATCCCTCAACGACAAACGTAATGAAGCCATAGAACTCTTAAATTCTGATCTAAATACTATTTCCAATTGGGGCAGAGAAAACCTTGTTAACTTTAATGCTTCCAAAACCCAATTTCTCCATCTATCTACCCGTCAGGATTTCCCAGCGGACTATCCCTTATTCTTCAATAATACAAAAATCAACCCTTCATCTTCTCTCAATATTCTTGGTGTCTCTTTTTCTTCTGCTCTCATTTGGAAGGACCATATTACCAGTCTTGCTAAGGCAGCCTCCCAGAAGTTGGGTGTGCTCAACCGCCTTAGGGGGTTCTTTTCCCCTGCACATCTTCTTGCTCTGTACAGGGGCATAGTGCGCCCTTGTATTGAGTATTGTTCACATGTGTGGGGAGGTTCCTCTCACACTGCTCTCCTAGACAAAGTTGAAAGGAAGGCCTTTTGGTATCATTAACTCTCTGCAATCTCTCTCTCTCCGCCGCAATGTTGCATCTCTCTCGCTATTCTATCGCTACTATAATAATCAGTGTTCCTCAGAGCTATCCCAGTGCATACCACCTCCTTTACGTAGGGCACGTGGTACCCGTCTTGCAACTCAATCCCACCCCTACTCTGTGCAACTCTCTAACCCAAGAGTGAAACGTTACTCTCAAACTTTCTTCTACTCAACAGCTGAGCTCTGGAACTCTCTCCCAGAATCAGTCTTTCCCTTTTCCTATGACTTAAATTGCTTCAAACTCTGTGTGTCCAGGCATTTTGGCTCGAACGTCCCATGATTTTGGCCCTGTCACTCTATCAACTATGGGGGAGGCACTCGCTATAGGCAGTTATGCCATTTGCCTCCCTCAATCACATATAAAAAAAAAAAAAAGAAAAAAAAAAAAAGAAAAAAAAAAAAAAAAAAAAAAAAAAAAAAAGTAACACACCGTTCTTAACATTAATCATCAATTATAAACCCCAATGTACAGTCTTGCTAATAAGTGATGTCTCGGCACCAAGTATGTTTTGATAAATAATTGGTATCAGCAATATACAGTATAAGCTTAATTTCTTCATATCGAATGAAATATTCAAACATGTTCCTACACTTACCCACCCTATTCAATATCTGACAGACATTAATACAGCACAGAGCAAGCCAAACGTAATGACAGCCGAGACATGACTTATTAGCGCCACCGTACTTGAATAAACTAATGAAAGCATGTGGTCCTCCCGGGATTCCAACTCGGGACACCACACCCAGTCTTATATAGCCTAGCCTAATTCATCGGCATAATTTCGGCGCTTTCGTCTGACACGGCGTCGGCGTTGGTAGCCTAGACTGGCGTTTGCTGTCTGTTTTGATGGTGGGCATTTATTTCCTTTATTATTACCACCAGGCCCACTGTCCCTATCACTGAATGCATTTGAGGAGAATACTTAAATACATATTATGAGGAGATTACTTATCACACATAATATATTTTAAATCAGTCATATATAGCCTAACTCATCGGCATAATTTCGGCGCTTTCGTCTGACATGGCGTCGGTAGCCTAGACCGACGTTTGCCGTTTTGATGGTCCTGGGAATTTAATTCCTTCATCATTACCACCAGACCCACTATCCCTATCACTGAATGCACCAAAGGCCATAATAAACTCGCAAGATAAGAGGTTCGGGCAGAAAAAAGCTTGTAAACATGTAGTTTTTCAACACAATGGTTGCCAGCCTGTCCACTGTTCACAGGCATTCACAGCCGCCGATGTTCTGTGACGTCATCGGGCGCTGTGTTTGAACATTCCCGTCGGTACGGAGCCGTGATAGCACCCTTATTGGCCGTGATAGCGGAAAAGTTGGGTTTTTTAGGTAGTCGCGATAGCAGTGAAACGCTATAGCAAAACCCACAATAGCAGAAGGATGAGTGTAATAATAAAAGAGGAAAATAAAATAAAAAATAGGAAAAGTGGGGATTGGGCCTGAGCATATACTGTAGATAGAATAGATAGATAGGTACAACATAATATGTTACAAATATGACATGTACCAGCTTTGCATAATTCCAACTAAGGATAGCCCAATAAGGCCGTTAGGCGTATTTCCATTGGGTTCCTTGAAATGTTATAAATAATTATATAAAACTTGCAAAAATAAACAAACCAAAACAAGGACGACACAATGGCGAGACAGAGAAAGGGGCGAGGAAAAGTGAAAGTGGTCCCAAACCTTAAGATTATAATGTAAAACTTGCAAAATAAACAAACCAAAACAGGGACGATACAATATAAAGGCAGAACTAATCAAAATCACTATGTGGAAACAACGCTCAAGCAAAATAAAATAATATTGAGATGGTTTATGAAGATAGTATGTACCCCTTCATTTCTATTTTTAATACAGACATATAGCGCATTTTTCAAAGACACTGTGGACCAGACAGCTTTTTTGTTTTGAAAAAAAAAAAATAAAAAAAACAGGCAATTTGTTCCTAACAGACTTTTCATATTTCAATATATCTAATTTAGAATCATAATTCAGTGTAAGCTATGTTAATTTAACATTATTATTGCTTCCAACTATGTAGGAATACAAATGGTTTTCATTTATTCAAAATAATTAGTTTGAGGTAAATGCATGATGCAGTTTTGGCAATAGCTCTTCCCTTTCAGTTGTCTAATATTTGAATTGTTTCATTCCGTTCCGCTTTTTCAGGGCTCTGATTGGGTGTCTGTCCCTCTGACGTCATCAAAGCCCTGCCCCCGGACCGTTGGCCACGCCCACAGTCTATGGTAGTGTCTGGTCTTGATCAGACACTACCAAATAATCTCGGGAGGCTGTCTGCTTCTGTCTAGTAAAATCACCAAAGATTACCATAGATTACCAGACATTCGCCTCTTTGTGCCTTTGAAAAACGTTATTTTTGTTTAACCAGATCACTGAGGCATATTACGAAACTATCAAGTCCTAAAGGTATGTTATAAGCTAAAGAAAATTGTCTAATGGCAACCCGAATAAGAATAAAAATTGTCTCGGCCGAAGGCCGATTCCTCCCAAATTACAGCCTCGCTATCGCTCGGCAGGAAAAAATAGACACCTAAATGGTACGAAAGGTCATAAAATCACTGGACTAATGGGGCGAATATCTTAAAAATGTGATTCCTCCCAAATTACAGCCTCGCTATCGCTCGGCAGGAAAAAATGGACACCTAAATGGCACGAAACGTGCATAAAATCACTAAGACTAATGGGGCGAATATTTTAAAAATCTGAAGAGTGATGGGAAGGAAAGAACCATTTGTCTACAGCCTATTGGGGTTAAACATGAGGGAGAAAGGGTGGTGGTGGTACGGACCTGTATGTCTGTGTTGGTGGTGGTTTGAGATAACCCTTGGTACAGGGAAAGTTTCTGCCAGCGTAGAAGCCTCCGTACACGGTCGCTATGCGGGGCCCTCAAGATCTCAGTCTGCAGAACAAGGAACATTGATTACATACATTTTTTACATACATAAACATTTTAAGACTGAGTGCTCCACACATCTGTGCAACTCTGTTCAACTCTCCAACCCAAGAGTGAAACGTTACTCTCAGACTTTCTTCTATTCAACAGCTGAGCTCTGGAACTCTCTCCCAGAATCAGTCTTTCCCTCTTCCTATGACTTAAATTGCTTCAAACTCCGTGTGTCCAGGCATTTTTTCTCGAACGTCCCTTGATTTTGGCCCTGTCACTCTTTCAACTATGGGGGAGGCACTCGCTATAGGCAGTTCTGCCTTTTGCCTCCCTCACTCACATAGAAAGGAAACAAAGCTAAAACACTAAAATAAAACATACGTGCAGTTTCAGTCTCTTGTCCTAATGGCGGCGTTCCAGGCAACCCTGTTAAGGGCTGCTTCACTTGTCAAGTTTTTGGATTTGAGATCGGCACGTATAGTCCGATCCCAGGTCTTCCTCAGTCCACCCCTTGGTGCAGCTCCCTCCACAATTAAAGACAGGGTATCAAATCAGGGTCATTTTGTGGGAATAGGTCTCTCGTTTGACACTCTGATCACAGACCTGCATCTTTTCACCCAATTTTGTTCATCCATTCTGTCCACAAATAATATGACAGGCCAACTGTCTCCCTACCTCTCTCTCTCTCTCTCTCCAAATGACCAAAATACTGAACCGTTTTAAAGATCTGTCCACAAATATGAGAGGCTCTCTCTCTCTCTCTCTCTCCAAATATCCAAAATACTGTACCGCTTTAACCCTTCACCCCCGGCTATGTATTCCATATATATTACCCGAAATCCGGTGGTTTTGGCCGAAAAACGTCTACGCCTAGGCTACCGCATCTTTATTTTGCTTGCTTCCGCATTCCCGCGCATCCTCAAGCGTAGATGTGTTTCGTACCTGTAGAATAGCGTTAAGTAGAGCTCTCTAAGTCAACTGGTTCAGTTGTGATGATGATTTCATTGGAGATAACTTTATGGCAAAAACAGCCACTTTACACTACTTTTCGATACTTAGCAATAACATACAGGCACACACGAACAAGCGACGCGCTCCTTCTTGTGGTCGGAGATGCGCGGCGTCGGTCCAGCCGGCTGTTGTTTACATGCGTCGGACGGACGCCTCGCACACCAAGCTTACAGGCTTTCAAGCACTGGGTGCCTCAGAGCCCTTCCGGGTTGCACGGGCCGAGTTTGTTATGGGTGCCTCAGAGCTCTTCCGGGTCTGATGGGTTAAAGATCTGGCCACATACAGTATATCACAGGCCAGCTCTCTCTATATACATATACTGTATATATATCACTCTCTCTCTATACATATACATATATATATATATCTCTCACTCTCTCTCTATACATATATATATCTCTGTTATTCACACTCACTCTCTCTATACATATATATATCTCTCTCTCTCTCTCTATATACATACTTTTTATCTCTCTCTGTCATTCACTCACTCACTCTCTATACATATATATATATCTCTGTCATTCACACTCACTCTCTCTCTCTCTCTATATATATATATATATATATATATATATATATATATATATATATATATATATATATATATATATATACCGTATATATCTCTCTGTCATTCACTCTCACTCTCTCACTCTATACATATACAGTAGGGTCCCGCATAAAACGTGTTCGCATAAAACGAGTCTCGATTAAAACGACCGACCTAAAATATTAATATTTAATTTTCGATCAGAACGAATGTGATCACATAAAACGAGTCCGCCGCCAAAGTGGGGTAAATCCGAGGAGTTTTCATATAGAGCGCCGAAATATCGTACAAAACGTACGAAATATCGTCGCTTTGTACGAAATATCGTTCGCTTTGTACGAAATATCGTCGCTTTGTATGAAATATAGTTCGCTTTGTATGAAATATCGTTCGCTTTGTACGAAAATTTTCGCTTACAGCGAACATTGACGATATTGCGCCACCAAAATGCTGTGTTCACATAAAACGAAATCGCATAAAACGCCCTCGTTTATCGACCATAAACTCGTTTTATGTGAGACCCTACTGTATATATATCTCTGTCATTCACTCACTCTCTCCTAATAACCAAAATACTGTATAATTTTAAATATCTGTCCACAAATATCATAGGCTCTCTCTCTCTCTCTCTCCTAATAAGCAAAAAAATACTGTACCGTTTTAAATATCTGTTGCTCCATCTGTCGTCCGCTGCACTACCGTCCATCTGCGAGACCACCGGCTTGGACTCCATGGCTAGGATGTGTTTGACGGGGGGCAGGGGGTCCGGGGGGTGGGGTTGATTCCCTCTTGACGGGGCGGGGCGGCTTCTGAGGCTGCGGCCTTCTCTTCCGAGGCTGTTGTTGGTTCAGAGTGCTGCAAAGGGAAAAGTAAACAGGGTGTTAAACTAAAGCCGAGTCCGCTGGTTTTAGTACAAAGGAGTACAAAGGAGTAGTACAAAGGAAATCAAGCAACAACAGTCCTAGTGACCCTTCTAGGCTGCTTGTCCTCCAAAACACTGAGGATCAAGAGTCCAAACAGTGGTTTAGAGTGGGTAAGGGAACATTGGAAAGGGAACTACTGCCCTGGAACTAATGTCCATGGCAGTCTTTATGTTTGTATATGTGCAGCTAAAATTATGGTTTATAGTTCAAATTGTTTATGGAAGTGATAAAATAGCCAAAACAATTCTCTATCTATCTATATGCTCAGGCCCAATCCCCACTTTTCCGTTTGTTTTCTTCTCTATTTTATTACTTTTTTTTTTTTTTTTGTATTTTCTTAGGGGTGGCTGACTCAAGACGGAGCAAGAACAGGAAAACACAAAACCCAAACCCAAAACAATTCTAATTCATGTTAATTTTCCTGTATTGATTCTCATATTCATTCAAGTCTCCAACAAAATTACTCCGGTTTGTCACCCTGAAAGTATATACTGTACTGTATATATATATATACATACAGTAACCTATATATATACAGTAACCTATCCTTCTTGGTCTGAGTCTCTCAACCAACGTCCATGCTTCGCTTCCGTAAGTCAGTGTCGGGATTACCACACTGTCATGCAAAGACTTCTTCACTTCCATACTGACCACCCTATTTCTTGTTACTGCTTTCAGCATTCCTACAACCCTCTTCCCCTGTTGTACCCTCTATATATATATATATACAGTATATATATATATATTGAGTATATATCACAAATACACGTGAGCCACTAAATGTTTCAAATCTCTCAGTGGGGTTCGAACCGTCGACCGTCAGGACGATAGCCGACGCTTTAATCTAGTACACCACGGCAGTGGCTATCGTCCTGACGGTCGACGGTTCGAACCCCACTGAGAGATTTGAAACATACATATACTGTATATATATATACCGTATATATACTGTATATAAAAATTATATATAAAACAAAGACAATAGAGGGAACAGTTGAAAAGGATGTCTCCCCCAAGAAAACACCCCGTAATTGCCGACTTGCGAGTTTCGTTCTATACGGTCGTAGTACATATATAAATACATAAAACTCAATTCACCATACCATTTATCCATCAGAAACGTACATTATTATTGCATTTCTGTTTAACCCTCCAGCCCCGGCTATTGTATTCTATAATTTCCCCGAAAACTGGGGGTTTTGGCCGAAAAACGTCTACGCCTAGGCTACCGAATCTTTGTTATTTTGACTGCTTCCGCATTCCCTAAGCGTAGATGTGTTTTGTACCTGTAGAATGGCGTTGAGTAGAGCTGTCTAAGTCAACTGGTTCAGTTGTGATGACGATTTCCGTGGCGATATCAGCCACTTATCACTACTTTTCACTACTTAACAAAAACAAACAGCCACACACGAACAAGGACGCCTCTCCTTCTTGTGGTCGGAGATGCGCGGCGTCGGTCCAACCAGCTGTTGTTTACATGCGTCGGACGGACACCTCGCACACCAAGCTTACAGGCTTTCAAGCTGCCGGAGCCTCAGAGCCCTACCGGGTTCCGCGGGGGGTATTTGTTATGGGTTTCTCAAGAGCCCAACCGAGTCTGGTGGGTTAATAGCGATGTTCACGGCTCCAACTTCCTTATAGCATGAAACTCGCAAGTGGTCAATTGGAACACCCGTCGACGGTGAAAATTGGAACACTCGTTGACGGCGACGAGAATTCCGGTAGACGAGAGTTCCAGGTACCACTGTGGGAGGGTGATGGAAGTGAATGAGGATATGTCCCTAGATAATGGCCGAAATTGCCCTCTTTGACAGGTAAATGTCCCTGTAATCCAAGCCCTAAGGGTTTATTTACTGTTAGGTATTGAAGAAAGAATGCCATACTCGCGAAATACCGCCAAAAATATCCCTAAATGTGAGGTAAAGTGACCTAAATGGTGGGCTTTTTTAAACTGAGTCACAGACGAAGAGCATTGTGGGTATAACTGAAAATTTACATTTTTGCAATTCGATATCCAAAAAAGAACAATTTTTGTAGAGAAATGAAAAAGTAATACATTCAAACAGTACTGTATGTAAAACACTGGAAGTCATAAGGGCAAGAATGTAGTTACCGGGTGTACCGCCCGTCTTCACTACGCGGACGCTCACCATCATGTTCCCGTCTATTTTGACTGCCTTTGGATACAAAAATACATTACCCTAACCAACCAATCACCAGACAAAGCATATCATCAACAATCTCAAGCACTCACCCGCCTGTGGCCTAGACAACATAAGCAACATACACCTCAGACACCTGGGACCACAAGGCATACAAACACTCACTAACATATCAAACTACAGCTATTCACACAACACAATACCAGACATTTGGAAGCATGGTATCATCATCACATTCCCCAAACCCAACAAAGACCCCACGCTACCCTCCTCGCACCGCCCCATCACACTCCTTTGCTCCCCCTCCAAAGTCATGGAACGCCTAGTATTACAACTAATTACACCCGACCTACCCCTAGCTCCAACACAACAGGGCTTTAGGCCACTGCACTCCACAAACACTCTTCTCACAGACCTTACACAAAGAGCTTTCGACGGCATCAACTCAGCTAGACCACCACACAGATCACTATTAGCCACACTCGACATTAGTAAAGCCTTCGATGCCATCCCCCGCCACAACCTAACAAACAAAATCTACAACACAAACATGCACAACAACACAAAAAGGTGGCTGGCCAACTTCCTAGCAGGCAGATGTGCACACGTATCTTTTGCCGGTCAGTCATCTAAAATCAGAAACTTTCCAAACGGAGTCCCACAAGGATCCGTCCTATCGCCCGCACTCTTCAATCTGTACATGCACGATATAACTACACCCAATACTCCCCAAATAAACTTAGCCTCCTATGCAGATGACATAACACTCACATGTACACACCATGACCCAAGAAGAGCAACAGATCTCCTTCAACCCTATCTCAACACACTACATGGCTGGTGCACTACAAACAGACTTAATCTTGCCCCAGCCAAATCCACCGCAACCCTGCTCACAAGCTGGACAGGTGAACACGAATACATCCCTCAACTCACCATAAACAACACGCCCCTAACACATACACACACACCCAAAATCCTAGGAGTAACATATGATACTCATATGACATTCAAACAGCACACCACAAACATTAAAAAGAAACTGACACCCAGACTTAACGCCCTCAGGTCACTTGCTCACACAAAATTTGGACACAACAAAGAAAGTACCACCACAGTATATAAACAATACATAAGATCAGTAATGGAATACGCAAGCCCAGCCTGGGCTTCTAACCTAGCTGAAACACATCATAAGACCTTACAGACTATTCAAAACAAAGCCCTGAAGATCATTACAGGCTGCACAGCTACTGCACCCACAGATCATCTACATCAAGAAACCAAAATCCTCAAAGTCAAAGACCATCTGGACATGAGAGGCACTCAATTCCTGGCAGCAGCCTCCACGAACCAAGACCACCCACTAAACTACATGGCAACACACCCACAGACACCAAGAAATATCAAAACAACACCCAGCACACGGTATCACACACAATTATTGTCCTCTCTCCGTCCCTGCCCACCCCGAACCAACTTCCAGAAGCACATCCATACTCATATCTCTCGCCAATCCATCCACTCACTCACAGACAACACGCAGCTGCATGCACGACCTCCCGAAATCCATCCTTCCGAATCTTCCCTCCCTCGCGAGGACAGAGTCCACCTGGCCAGGCTGAGATGCGGACACCATCCAGCTCTCCTGAGCTATCAGAAGAGACTGGATGACTCCGTTGTCGACGCCTGCCCGGGATGTAACACAGCACCCCATACCATTAAACACATCATCGAAGACTGCATTTCACACAACCACTTACGCCAACAACACAACCTACACTCAATGAGAGCTCTGTGGGAAAGCCCGATCGTGGCCATGGCCTTCCTCAGGGACTCGGGGCTGTTCGGCCAGGCAGCTTAGGGAACAACAACAACAACAACAACCCTAACCAAACAACCTAACCTAACCTAGTATTATAGATTTATAAGTATTTATTTTATTATAAGTATTTATAGATGATTTATGTTGTATGTCGGTAGTGGTACACCCACAATACATGTACAGTACAGTACTAGGATAGGTTAGGTAAGGTTGTTAGGTTAGGCTAATGTCTCCTCAAAGTTGACTATTTTTATACGGCTATTACCCACTCCACACCAATACATACCCTACACCCCATACCCTACCCTATACCCTACACCAAGCGGCTCGCTTGGTGTAGTGACTAGCGTCTCGGACTTCCACCCAGAAGGCCCGGGTTCGCGCCCACGCTCGGCGCGTTAAAGATTTTTCACAAGCACAGAGTCGTTACCATCCCTCATGAGCAAAGGGATGGGGTAGTAGTACAGGACCCCAATGGAAATACGCCTAATCGGCCTTATTGAGCTATCCTTAGCTAGCTTAGCATGCACTAGCTTTAAGAACTATTATTATTATTATTATTATTATTATTATTATTACCCCGTGAAATCCGAGCGTATATCTACCGTTAGCATATCTACCGTATAGTACCGTTATCGGGATGGATGTAGTGATCGGGCGTACGGTCGTCATGTTGTGCGCTCGCAGTTACGTTCCCGTCTATTTCGACGCTATATTTTCTGCTATTTTCCCCCTGTCATTACTAATGAATACTAGGTTAGGTTAGGTTAGGTTGTTTGGTTAGGCTAATGTATTTTTATATCCAAAGGCAGTCAAAATAGACGGGAACATGATGGGAAAGGTCCGACGCCACTACGCGTAGTGTAAACAAGGCTGGCGGTAAGCCCGCACTTAACATTCTTGCCCTTTTACCCAACCAGCGGGGATGTGGGGGCGGCACTGCGGCAGCCCCCACCCATAATACTAGGTTAGGTAAAGGTTAGGTAAGGTTGTTAGGTTAGGCTAATGACATCTCCTGAAAGTGGACTATTTTTATAAGGCTATTAGGCCTACCCACTCCACCCCGTGAAATCTGAGCCAACTTTTGACAAAAATTTGGCTCAGATTTCTACCATTAGCACTTTTACCCAACGAGCGGGGGTGTGAGGGCGGCAGCCCCCACCCATAATACTAGGATAGGTTAGGTAAGGTTGTTAGGTTGGGCAAATGTCTCCTCAAAGTTTACTATTTTTATAAGGCAAATAGATTATTAGCCTACCAACTCAACCCCGTGAAATCCGAGCCAACTTTTGACAAAAGTTGGGTCGGTTTTTCACAATTTTGAGTTTTCTTTATCTGAAAAAGGGTGAAATCCGAGCCAACTTTTTTTTTCCAATTTTTCGACTCTGAAAATTGGCCAAATCCGAGCCAACTTTTGCCAAAACTTGGCTCGGATTTCAACATTTTGGGTGTTTTCAATTTTCTTTATAATATTTTTAGAGTTACTCCCATAATACCCATATTTTTACCCCACCCAAAACCCCGCATTCCCAAACTCTCCCCTAGATTGTTGAGGTATCGGAATTACAATTAATACAAATGCTAATAAATAGTGCTTTCCTCACTTTCTAACAATAAAATAGGCCTACACACTTACAAAGCATTAAAATATAAAAATAAAATGGAATTGATATAGTTTTACACCGGGTCAAAACCATCGATATATTATTTAGACAAATATGTTAGTTAGGTCATGTACTTCATTGCCATATATGTCCACCCCGTCGGAAATTCATTATAAAAAAAATATAAACAGGGAACGTGAGCTGGGTTTAGACCGTCGCGCACCCATAGACAGGGAACGTGAGCTGGGTTTAGACCGTCGGCGAGACAGGTTAGTTTTCGGTTAGGTTAGGTGGTTTAATTCTAGTTTCACTTTCACAGCACACTCATCAATTTCTATCGCTTCTATAAATTTGTCATACACCAAACTTCATTCCTTTATATGTCCGTAGCGGCGCAAATCCATTATATCGAATTATTAACTACTGTCAAAAAGATAAAATCCCTCCGCATAGACGGGGCCGTCGCCATTGTCGTACTGACAGCACAAGACTTTTGAGCTCCTTCTCCCTGCCTTTCAGTCTAAACTAACACCCTCTTGCGGTCTTTTTCGGAAATATAGAGCCAATCACAGTCACGATTTCTACAACCCTACATGCCTACAACCCTGATAACCAATTACAGAACCCCACCACAAAGCATACGTCACGTACCTTTAAGCAAATCACAGGCCTACCCGATCGCACACCTCCGATCATTCCAGTCATGGCTAACGTGTGTGAGGGATGTGCTCCAGTGCACCATAGAATCATTAAAGAAACATTCGAGGACAATGAAGCAAGCCTTCAATTATTTAACTAACCACGGTGTTCTCCCAAGAAAAGTGATTTGTCCTCGCTGCGGTAGTCAATGTAAGTTGACAGAGGACAAGAAACTTTGGCGCTGCAACTAGGCTACACGTACTACGTCAACAAGAAACTTTGGCGCTGCAACTAGGCTACACGTACTACGTCAACAAGAAACTTTGGCGCTGCAACTAGGCTACACGTACTACGTCAACAAGAAACTATCCCTACCCAGTCTAACCCTGACGACCCAACCAACACCTAGTACCTGGTAGGTAGAGTTGTTTATTATTTTAATACCCGACTAGGTTAGGTTAGGTAAGGTTGTTAGGTTAGGCTAATGTCTTTTTAAAGTTGGCTATAATCGAGTAAACCCCTTTAGCCTACTAGGTTACTGTGTTTTTGGACTCTGAAAAATATATAAAGCCAACTTTTGTTAAAAGTTGGCTCGGGTTTATATATTTTTCAGAGTCCAAAAACCCAGTAACCTAGTAAACATTATAATACCCAACCAGCGGGGGTGTGGGGGCAGCAGCCCCCACCTATAATACTAGGTTAGGTTAGGCTAATGTCCTTAACCCTTAAAGAGCGGCGCTCGACTTAAGTTGTGCACCAATTTGCAGCTAGTTAGAAGCATTATTAAGGCTTTTAACCTCTGAAGTGCGCATGGGGGTAATTGGAAACGTCCCCCTGTGCTGACGTATTTGAGGTGTTTCCGTCACTAAAATATTCATTGTGCCATTAATAGCATTAATATTTATCCATATGCGCCTATTATGGGTTGATTATAAAGGTATTAACCTGAAACAACAATAAAACGAGTGAAAACAGCGTTTGGATGGTCAAAATCGGAGATATAGCCCGCGAGTTGTATAATGTATGGGTGAGGCAATCTGCTTTCCCGCCAATTTCCCCAAGGCCACTGAGACACAGTCGATCGATACTCTCTCTCTCTCTCTTGCACTCGCTTGCTATCAGTGATGACCACACCCTCCAATCGGATTTCTAATGTTAGCACGAAAATATACCTCAGAATAAGGGAATAACAGAGAAAATAGGTGATAACTGAAGGAGAGGAGGAAAGTGGGGAAGGAGGGGAGGTAGAGGACTGAGATTTTGCATGGCCCAGGGGCCAAAAAAAAAAAAAAAAAAAAAAAAAAAAAAAAAAAAAATTTTTTTTTCGATGTCAAAAGTTGATTTTTATTTTCTCTGACTCTTAAGAGTCTTCCCGCAGTGCGCCGGGGGAACTCTTAAGAGTCTCCCCGCAGCTCCCGGGTTAAACGGTTAAAATAGAGTCCAAATGGCCGGGAGCGCAGCAGGCCACATGTCCGACACCCAGGGCTTACCGCCACCCACTGACTCATGCTCCCTCTGTTCTCGAGAGGCCGGCAGTGGTACCAGTAGTGAGCGTAGTGGGAAAAAATATGCTGCTATACGCTAAACTCCCATGTTGGTGGCACCACTGCATGAGAACCACGAGTGCTACGTAGCTCGTTCTGGTCTCATTTTGAAGCTTTTAGCGCCTAGTTATTTGCTGAATACATTTCTTTTCATGCAGATACTTGATTGATCATTCAGGAGGGCCTGAATATGCCCAAAATAGCCCAAAACACCCCGCTAGACAAGGGTTAAAACCCAGTAACCTAGTAAACATTATAATACCAAACCAGCGGGGGTGTGGGGGCAGCAGCCCCCACCTATAATATTATTTACTAGGTTAGGTTAGGTAAGGTTGTTAGGCTAGGCTAATGTCCTTTTTAAGTTTAATAAATCGAGTAAATTGGTTTACTAGGTTACTGGGTTTTTGGACTCTGAAAATTATATAAACCCGAGCCAACTTTTTACAAAAGTTGGCTCAGGTTTTTCTATTTTGGAGTTTTTATAATATGAAAACCATCAAAACCCGAGCCAACTTTCGAAATTACGTTACTGGCTTTTTTTATTCTGAATAATTGAAAAACCCGAGCCAACCTTTGACAAAAGTTGGCTCGGGTTTTTCTATTTTCAAGTTTTGTTAATTTTCAATATACAGTATTATATTCAGAGTTCCTCAAATATTACCCCTTATTTTGGTCTTTTACCCCGCAATTTCCCTGGGCCGGTATTTATAAAATAATTTAAAAATTTCCCTAAAAGGAATTTTAACTAAAAGAAAATCCTTAAAAGTTATTCACAATACATTTAAAAGCAGCTTTTAGTGGAAGCGTTAAGAAGGCTGCCTTTTTTAACATCCAGGACGGGACGTGTGTTTCTTCAAGGTGCCTTCTCCTCAGACATGATTTATGGTGTTGGTGTGCCACAGGGCTCAATCCTCAGTCCGTACCTATTTGATTCCTACCTAGCAGACTTCCCTGACTTATCCCCAGTGCACCTAGTTGCATACGCCGATGATCTGACCCTATACTATTCCCATGAGGACCCTCTGACAGCGGCACGTACTATACAGGATGCACTTGACTCCCTTCACCAATGGACTTCCACCTGGGGCCTCCGAGTCAACCCCAATAAGACTGTCTTCCAAGTTTATTCCCGGAAACGACCTGTTCCAGCGATAACCCTCAAGTTCAATGGCGTCAATCTTGCACAGTCTGCCAGTCATCGCTACCTTGGTGTGGTTTTTGATGCCCCGCTCCTAACATGGAAGGACCATATAGACTACCTTGTGGACTCCTCACGACAGCGCCTGAACATCATGAAGGCTCTTACTGGTACAACGTGGGGTGCACATCCATCTACTCTCCGCATCTTCTACACTTCATACATCCGTAGTAAGCTGGATTATTGTTCCCAAGCTTTTGCCTCAGCATCTCCAACGACCCTCAAGAAACTAGAAGTGGTGCAAAACTCTGCCATGAGACTGATGACGGGTGCCCTACATTCCTATCCAATCGCTGGGCTTTGCAGTGAGAGCAATCTCCTGCCCCTGTCTGTCCGACGAGATATTTTATGTACATCTTACTTTGCTGTCACCTATAGCGCACCGACATCTCACCCGTTCTCAGCCAACCTACGTGATGTCCCACTCTACCCAGAGGGCGCTAGGGCGCTAGGGCGTGCAAAGTGCCATTTCGGGAAAGGATAGGCCGTCTCATCCAGCGCCACACTTTCATCTTCAGAAACAGCCATGCAACACCTCTGGTACCCCCTCTCCCTCCATGGGATTTTGTGGCTCCGAATGCATCGATAGACCCTCTACCTGGTATGCGGAAATCTGACGGCCCGTCCCACATCAAGCAAGCTATTCTCCAGTTGTTTACCCTGCTGACACTACTTACGTCTACACTGATGGGTCCCTCATCCATGGTGCTACCGGTATCTCCGTCTCGACAGCTTTGTGGGTTCCTAAATTTCATTTAGTCCAGGGATGGCGACTGCCCCACTGCTCTACCATATTCACCGCTGAACTTTTTGGCCTCTTCAAAGCTCTCGAGACCACGGTCACCCTTCCCCCTGGTCATTATGTCCTCTGCTGCGACTCTCGAAGTGCTCTCCAATCCATCTCCTACACCACTAAGACCAACAAAGAGCTTGTCCACCCGATCCTACAGCTTCTTGCTCGTCATAAGAGTAATGGCTCCTCAGTGTCCCTCCAGTGGGTTCCGAGCCATTCGGGTCTCCTTCACAACGAGAACGTGGATTCCCTTGCCAAGAACTTACACTCCCTCCAGCACATCACTAGGCTCCCCTACACAGTACGAGACAGGAAGGTGATCCTTAGCGACGCATTGCGACAAACATTTATCCACGATTGGAAGGCACAGATAACGAATACCCGTTATGGCACTGTCAAGGATGACTGGATGGTTTGGCGGCACACTCGCTATAAGTCTCCATCTCTCAATAGGGCAGCCACACGTCTTCGGCTGGGACACTCCCGGTTGGTGGCACATATGCATCGCCTAGGTCTCCACCAAGATGGCCACTGCCAGCACTGCAATACCCCTGAAACTGTTGAACATTTCCTACTACATTGTCATAGATATCATGGTGCCAGGGTCGCCTTAAGGGAATGCATTCTCCGCCAGGGAGGACAGTTTACCATCAAGCATATTCTTGGAGGAGCACCTCTCAACACCACCGATCTTCATATCATCTCCACGACTCTCTACGTTCCTCGCTGCTACGGGGAGGATCTCCGACCTCTGACGACCCTCCAACTACCGCTTCTCACCGTTACTCGTCTTCTGCAGACTCCTCACCATCTACAGTATGTTACGTGCTAGAAATCGTGCCCCCTCGCCATGAACCTTAATTAAGTCTTGTACTACTTGCGCAGTTATCTGGGGGCTACATCCCTGTTGACACTGTGCATCGTGAAGAAGAAGAAGGCTGCCACAACCGCTAGTTCGCTACATCTAGGAAGATTACAATCGATGAATAACATTTAATAGGTAAGTATAGGCTTCTAATTGCATATACTAATTACTATAAAACATTAGGGTAATTATGCAATATTTTGTTATTGTGAAATCTATTATATATTGCTAAATTGAAAGGGTAATATATTTACCATACCAAAACAATTGCATACTCCGGTGTGGCAGCATCTGAGATAGTTGCCAAAGTCGCGAGTTTTCACAATTCGTAAAGTGGGGTAATTTCGGAAATTTTTCGAGTTTGTTTTTTACAATTTCTCATGACTGTAAACACATTGTAGAGATTTAACTAGGTCAAGTGATGTGTAGTGATAATGCGCCGTGCGCCGTAATCCAGGAAGCCTCCTAAAATTATCCCCCATAATATCCTTATCCTAAGTCCGAAGTATTCTTGAAAAGTGGAAAACTTCGGACTTGTATGGTAAAAGCGTTTCCATTATATAATGACAATGGTTAATTACTTATTATCGCCAAAGTCCAAAGTTATGACCGAAGTCCGAAATCACCCCAGTTTACGGTATATAATTTACGAAAAACTAGGGTGTAAATAGGCTACTTGTTCTCGGATGTTATGAAATAGGCCGATCTTGTGACAATCGAATATTATATCTTAGTCCTTCTACACTCCTTTAATTTGGTCTATTTGTTAGTGATCTTCCAACAAGTACAGTATAGGCGTTTGTCAACGAGGACGCTGGAACTGTCGAGGTTGTGGGCGGAGGAGGAGGATTTACCCATCTAAAAATAGAGAGACCACGACCGCGGCAAAAAATGTAGTCGGATATAATACAGTATACAGTATGAATCGAAATGTTTAAAGTAGGTTGATATATAAGGTGGTAGGTTACTTTCTAATATAGCTTATTCGTTGGAGAACACACAGTGGCTCACCTTTGAGTAGTATGATGTGCGGGGTGGTATATGGATAGAATCAAGAGTTACCTAACATACTGCACTTGATAATATATCTAACCTACAATCATACCACCATGAGTTACTCATTCAGTTACATTTTGACCGTTGACAAATAACGTAGGGTATTAGGCCTACACACTTTCATCTCTGGGTTAAGAGCTTTGTTCCTCTGTCTCCTTCATGGTTTAAATGGTGTACTTCGATGAACTCGCTATAGGCCTATTAATCCAATTAATCTTTCTAACATGCACATTCCTTATTTCCTTGGCAGGGGGTGGCGGATTTGTTATTCAATCATCTTCATCGTCCTCTAAAAGTAACTTTTAAGCGCTAACAGTCCCAAGGGGAGCTTTTAGTTTTCGCTGGGTTTAAAAGCTACTTTTAGTCGCTAAAAGTTTTTTTGCCCAACTTTTAAGTTTTAAAAGTTGGCGCCATCTTTAAAAGCTACTTTTAGGCCTAAAAGTGCTTTATAAATACCGGCCCTGATCTTCATAGCCCCCCCCCCCCCCACTAGTGGGGGCCATGTAATTATATTGTTGGATAATGGGTAAATACTAATTTGCACCAGTCCTTGCTATAAAATAACACTGTAGGCCTATAGCTATAGGGCCTATCAAAGAAACCGGAACAACAAAGAAAAACAAAAAATCTAAAATCGCTGTGAAAGTGAAACTAGAATTTTACCGGTTAGGTTAGGTTAGGCTAATTTTTTTGCATTTTCCGATGGGGTTCATAAAAATACATGGGATGGATGTAGAGTTCGGGCGTACGGTCGTCATTGTTTACATAGGGCGGTTGCCGCGGTCGCACTTACGTTCCCGTCTATTTCGACGCTATATTTTCTGCTATTTGCCGGTCAATATACAGGAGGCGCTACAAAATAGGTAGCAAAATTCTAATGGTAGTTTTGGGTTCCTATCATCATATGCTTCATTTCTATATACTTTTTATCCCCAGGAAAAAAAAAAAAATCTTGGGATTTTTCATTTATTTTCTTGGGATTTTTTGTTTTGGTCATTAACCTAACCAAAAAATCTAACCTAACGTAACAGCCCCCAAATACATTTAGGTTAGGTTAGGTTAGGTTTTTTGGTTAGGTTAAAAAAAAAAAAAGGTCAATATTTACGAGTCACACCACAGCTGGGATCTCATTTTTAACGGTAGTTTTGGGTTCCTATCATTCTATGCTTCATTGCTATATACTTTTTATCCACCGGAAAATAGGCCTATTTTTTTTTTCTTGGGTTTTTTTTTTTTTTTTATAGGCTAGGCCTAGCATTAACCTAACCAAAAAACCTAACCTAACCTAACCTAACCTAACCTAACCTAACCTAACCTAACCTAATAGCTCCCAAATACATTTAGGTTAGGTTAGGTTAGGTTTTTAGGTTAGGTTAATGCTTTAAAAAAAAAAAAAAAAAAAAAAAAAAAAAATAGGCTAGGCCTTGCCTAAAAAAAAAAAAAAAAAAAAATCCGGTGGATAAAAAGTATATAGCAATGAAGCATAGAATGATAGGAACCCAAAACTACCCTTAGAAATGAGATTCCAGCTGTGGTGTGACTCGTAAATATTGACCAAAAAAAATTAAAAAAAAATCAAAGAAAAAAATTAAAAACCAAAGATTTTTTTTTCTTTTCCCCCGGGCATAAAAAGTATATAGAAATGAAGCATTATGATGATAGGAACCCAAAACTACCATTAGAATTTTTCTACCTATATTGTAGCGCCTCCTGTAGGCTATATTGACCTATTTCCCCGTAGAACTAGGGCAGCTGAGAGCGCCCATGAATTTACACTTTCTCCTCCACAATGCAGAACTTCTGCTTATCAGAATTCATTTATCCCCAGAGCTACTACTCTTTGGAATTCACTTCCCTCGAATTGCTTTCCACAAACTTACAATCAACAAATGTTTAAATCCAGTTGTTACAAACATTTTATGAATGGAGGATGCCTTTAGGCACATGGACCTTTTTGTTTTATCTGTTTTTCCTTCCTCCGTTCATTGTCTCTTAAAAAAAAAAAAAAAAAAAAAAAAAAATTTGCCCCCTGTCATTAGGTCTACTACATAAATACTAGGTTAGGTTAGGTTAGCTTAAAATAGACGGGAACATGATGGGAAAGGTCCGACGTGGCCGCCACTACGCGTAATGTGTTGTTGTTGTTCCCCAAGCTGCCTATCCGAACAGCCCCAAGGCCCCGAGCAAGGCCAAGGCCATAACGCGTAATGTAAACATAGATGGCGGTATGCCCGCTCACTACATCCTACCCAAAAACATTCCTAAAAAACAAGGAGAAAAAAATAGGCCTAGGCCTAGGCCTACTTGTAAAAATTGTCCCCGGTGTAAAACTGGATAGGCCTAATGGCCTATTTAGCCTACCATTAAAATAAATAACTCAAAATAACAGGAGTTGTAGTTATACATTCGGACCTACCGGCCGAGGCTAGGCCTAGCCTAAAAAAAAAAAAAAAAAAAAAAAAAAAAAAAAAAAAAAAAAAAAAAAAAAAAAAAAAAAAAAAATCTGGGGGGTCAAGAGCCCGAATAGGGAAAAAACAAAACAAAAACAACAACAACTAGGCTAGGGCTAACAAAACATAGCCTATTCAGTATTCACACACATAGGCTAGGCCTAGGTCGACCAGGAGAGAAACCCAGACCCAGGCCCATTTCAACCATTTGGGGTCTCCAGCACAAGATTCCCAGGTCCCAGATCCCCCGGAGAGGCTCTGACTTTCGCAGGCAGACACGCAGAGAAGAATCCAAACTAACCTAACTAAATATTAATGTCGAAAGAATAGCCTAGCCCTAGCCCTCATGGTGATTTGCCAAGTACAAACATATTATTCTGTCCAGTTTATCAGAGCATCCACAGGTTACAGGAGGGAGTATTTGAGTTAATATATTCCACAAAACATGCACGTTAATATAGAAGACTTACCAGGGAGGTTATTAGAGTTGAAAGAATGAGTAGATTTATTTGGCGGCCACGACAAAGAAGCTAGCTGGGGTCGGCAGTCATGCTTGGCTACAGTGTTACCAACTCCGCTAAAAGCATTGTAGATCGTGAACAATAATAATAATAATATTTATTCAGTTAGCAATTTACAGAGTTGGTACCACATAGTATGTTACAAATATGACATGTACCAGCCTTGCATAATTCCAACTAAGGATAGCCCAATAAGGCCGTTAGGCGTGTTTCCATTGGGGTCCTTGTGGGATTAGGTTAGCTGGCGGAAATGGGGAGGATAAAGAAATAGATACTTTAGAGAAAGTATTTCTAGGGGGTTATTTTAAGATACCTTACATCCTATAGTAAATATCAGTAATCAGTAATAATTTCAGTTTGGTTTGTCTATCTCTTATGTCGTATTTAGTAGTAGACATAAGCTTGGTGCTCCCTTCTTGCAGCTGTCCGGTTCAGGTGTTCCTTCAGGCTACGTCTGAAGGAATACATTGTTCTCTTTTCACGGACTGACTGAATCGTTATAACTCGTTATAAATCGTTATAACAATGGATTAATCTCTATGATATCGCTCTAGAATGGCTAAAAATACTCAATATCAACTAAAATTAATGTTGCTAGATGTAGAAAATAGCCTCTAGATCGAAGTAAATACCTCTTGATCTAGCGAGAAAGGTGCTAAGTTGGCAACATTGGATTCCCCACCAAAACAAGAGCTGTGGTGGTCGAGTGGTGAGCACGCTCATGAATCTGCAAGACCCGGGATCGAATCCCTGCCACGGCGGACATTTAGTGGGTGTGGTAGTACGTCCTAGCATGTTTCACATGCTCGCACCCAGTCAGGGAACATCCTGACGACGTATACAGACTAAACACACTTAACAAAGCCACTCCAACAGCTTCCTCTCTCCAACACCCCTTCTCCCCTCTCTACACGCTTCAGAAAAATAGGAAAAGTAGAATGTAAATAAGAGGTGCCATTGCAAAGTCTTATCCCTCAATACTTCATCTGATCTGAATCCCTGGTTCCAAATATTATTTTCTCTTGGAGCATTATTAGCCTATTAGTCAATATACAATTAACCTCTCCGCGGCGCACTACAGGGGTAAGACTGTGCGCACCTATGATGATTTTGGGACCTATTGCCAATTTCGATAAAAAGTACATCATCGTGTAGGGAATGTTTGCGTGCATCGGCCCATATATATTTGACCCCCCAAAAAATGTCTGGGGGGGGTAGGGGAACGGTCCGTAGTTGAAAAATGTGGAGCGAATGGCACCGCGCGGCTAGATTGTCATCGAGCGGCGAGATTTCCCTGCCGAATATTTACGCGCGCAGGGGATAGAAGGAGAGGGAGGAGGGGGTGGGTTACCGCGTATTATCACGTATATCTCCTTTTTCGAGCCCTTTTAGGCTATTTAGAGTATGTATACGTGTGTAGGGCACCCATATAACAATGAATATGCCTCATAGTGACCAAAAATTGCAATATATAAGGGAATTATAAGAGAATATTTAGGCGGGAATGAAGATGTGTTGGAGGTTTGGCGGCAATTTATGAGCTGAGAGTGTGGTTTACGCCATACATATCACGTATATCTTGTACGTAGAGCACTGTCACGCTATAATACAGACTTGTACGTATGTATACGTGCCATATATCAAAATATATACCGCATATAAACCAATTCATGCGATATTTACGCACATTATCAATGAGTTTCTATGCGTGAACCAAGGTGTGAGTGAGTTGTGGTGGGAATGAAAGGGGGAGAGGGTGTGTTACGCCATAAATATCACGTCAATCTTGTATTTAGAGCACTCTCATGCTATAATAAAGACGTGTACATATGTAGGCGTCCCATATAACAAGGAATATACCGCATATAGCCCAATTGATGCGATATTTACGCAAATTGTGAATGTGTTTCTAGCAGACGGAAGCCTGAAAGGGGGGGTTGGGGGTGGGTGGGTGGGTGGGAGGGAGGCATGCAGGGGTGCAGTGAGTGAGTGAGTCGTGGAGAGATGGAAGTAAGGCAGATCTCTAGATAGATAACCAGCTTAGTGATAATTGTGGAGGCGCCCCAGGCGTATTGATGTTTGGTATTTTGACCCTTATGTCTACCAGATGGCTGGTGTTCGTTGCCATCAACAGGTCTACAATAACATGAGTCAGGAATGGAGAGAGAGAGAGAGAGAGAGAGAGAGAGAGAGAGAGAGAGAAACTGAGACATGCGTATGTCGTACATATAAATGGACTTCAGAATTGCATTTTTATGCAAGCAGACATTGCATTTTAGACACATGTGAAGTACCACAGAAACATGTAGGCCATTGACTGTAAATAAAGTACTATATTTATAGACCACCAGCGACGGTGCTGAGTCAACACAGGCAGATTGCCTGTTGTGATAGAGGGCTAAATATAGACTGGTGTCTCCTTACACCTGCGAAAGGGTAGATTGCCACCAGAGAAACGTTTACTTATTTATTTCGAAGTAATATGCAATCTAAATGTATATTCGAGACCTACTGCAATTATTTGTATGACAGTCATGACTATGTATAATCCAATATACGCGCGTAGGCGAGACATAAGAAAGCTGGTTGAGCAATTTTCGACACCCACACAGTTATTATTCATTTTTATTTACAATATTATACAATACAAATGTATTTGTGAAGAGTATTTTTTCCATTATTGTATTTATACCAATTTTGTTCCCAGACAGAGCTGCTGTAGCTGGAGAATCAAGGAGCGGCAAGGGTCACCTCGTGACCGCCTGACCGTGTGAAAATGAGTGGAGTCACACTGAGAGGGGCAATTTTGCTGAGTGTTTGGGCAATTTTTGACAGAATAAAGTTATATAATTACTAATTCTTGACAGAGACAAACTATTATAAACCTTGGCATGATATAATTGATAATCCCATCAATTTACAAACGTAAATTGGTGGGATAATTCATTTTTTTTTTGTATATTGTCATTTCGATTGTACACACGAAGTTTTGAGTGATATTTGGTATGAGCTCCTGTGGCATGGTTGGTAAGGTCGCGGACTAGAAAACTCAAAGTGTCGTAGGGTAGTGGGATCGAATCCAGGAGGGGGTTATGGGGAAGGTTTTATATTGTCTAGAAAAATTTTTATAAATTTTTTTTTTTTACAAGATCATGCCATTGTATTCAAACAATATGAAATATTCATAGAATATATCATATTGTAAGAATACAATGACATGACCTTGTTTTCTTTTTTTCTTTTTTTATTGTTTTATTTTATTATCATAGTAGGTTTGACATGATTTATTGAAACATATTTATTTTTGTACAATTCATTTGAGGTAAGAAAATAATTATATACACATTACTTAGGCTAATAACAAACATATATATTGATATACTAAAAAAATAAGGCATATTACATGTAAATCTTTGAAACTTATAAACTAAATAATGAAACATACAATTATATAATGTAAAAGCTATATCACAGGGACATCTTTGGAACTTATACATTATATAATATATATGTTACATTATGAGGTAGCGTGATCAATTAGGTCAGGTCAGGTAAGGTAGGGCGCGAGTCCAGGGCAGGGCAGGGCAGGAGGCGAGTCCAGGGCAGGGCACGGGGCGAGTCCAGGGCAGGGCAGGGCAGGGCAGGGGCCGACACTCAGTAGTTCTTGAAGGTGTGGTAGTCCCTGAAGCAGTCACCCAGGCAGAGTGCAACTTTGCACTCGGCGCACATTGAGGTGACTCTTTTGGTCACATGGGGTTTCCTCACACTGGAGCTGCAGACGGTGCACTGCACCTGCCTGTGACGAGTGCCAATCAGCTCGGTGTTGGTTGTGTAGTGTCTTTCGACACCCAGCTGGATGCGGTCAGGAACGTGATCCCCACGCCATGCCGTACGTCTGTGAGTGGTGGTGGCATACTTCTCCAGGAGTTGGTAGGAGACGTTGTACACGAACTCCCGGAATTTCAGCTTCTGGTTTGGGGCCATATCCTTCTTCACCAACCACAAGTTGTAGGCGTTCAGCATCGTTATGTCAACTAGGTGGAGGAAGAGCTTGTGATACCACTTCACAGTCTTCCTCAGACACTCAACACCTGACAGCTGACAGTCAGACTTGTCCACCAGGCGCATGTTTTTGGTGTAGTCCACTACCATGTCGGGCTTGTAGATTGTCTTCCTGGTTCGGTAGTGGATTTTGCCAGAATCCACCTGGGCACCTGTGTGGACGGTGGAAAGCAGGTGGACGTCTCGCTTATCCTTCCACTTCAGGGCTATCAGTTTCCCACACTTCTCGAGCTGCTTGTATTTCTGCCCCTTTCGTCGCCTTCTTCGCACATGCCTCTCGCGGTGTTCCTTGGCCAGGTCGTCTTCTGAAGGTGTGTCACTGGAGGAGGCATCTGTGAGAGGAATGACATCACCTGTGAACTTTGGCATAAACTTTCTTGTCTTTCTGACAGTCCCACATGACCCCGTTTGGTTGTCATAAAGAAACTGGCAGAGAGCAGGAGAAGTATACCAGTTGTCAGTGTAGATGATGTGGCCTTTGCCCAGGTAAGGTGCCAACATTTTCCTGACGATGGCACCTGAC
The DNA here is from genome assembly GCA_032716605.1 of Paralithodes platypus. Taxonomy (NCBI): domain Eukaryota; kingdom Metazoa; phylum Arthropoda; class Malacostraca; order Decapoda; family Lithodidae; genus Paralithodes; species Paralithodes platypus. Next base: position 14,201,020 of record CM064530.1, read on the forward strand.
ATGCCCATGGGGTCATTGGCAGCGGCTTTCGGTATGTCAATGTCAGTGCCTGTATACACGATCATGTCAAGCACTATTCCAGTTTCACAGTCGCACAACACGAAGAGCTTGATTCCGAACCTATGCCTCTTCAAGGGGATATACTGCTTGAAAACAAGACGTCCTTTGAAGAGCACGAGCGACTCATCAATCACCAAATTGAGGAAGGGGTAAAAGTATTTCCTATACCTCTCCAACAACATGGTGAACACATCCCGAACTTTCCATATCCTGTCAATCCTGTTAGGATTTTCGTTGTCTGCAAAGTGCATAAATCTTAGCAGCAACAAAAATCTGTCACGAGTCATGAACTTATTGAAAGTTGGGGTGGCGATGAGAGGGTCGTGCTTCCAGTAGTGTTGCAACACATGCTTCTTGATCAGAGGCATGAGGAACAACAAGGCAAAGAACGTCAGAAATTCTGCCACAGTCGTATCCACCCAGCCTCGTATTCTCGCTTTTGGAGAAAGGACGTCCAATCTGCCAAACACCCACCTGTAGTAGGCGTTTGTTTGGGCAACGATGTACGTCATTACCTCCATGTCGAAAAAAGCGAGGAAGAAGTCGCTTTCATTCGCTTGATCATCACAGGGCCAGTTGTCAGTTGTTCCTGACGTCCCAGGATTGAACTGGGGCACGTCAGGTACAAAATTGACCCCGTCAGACCAATCGAACGAAGGCATGCCAGGGATCGGAATGTCGTCTGCGTCTTCTTCTGCGTCTGAAATATCGCTTCCATGGTCGCGATACAGCACTTCATCATCATTACCCTCCTCTTCACTCGACAGACGATGCCCTTCCTCGTTTTCGTCACCGACGTCGGACTCACTCCCACTGTCCACTCCCAAATCCCCCCACCCTTGGTCCCGTGCTAGGGCTTCGTCGTCGAAACCCGGGCTGCCAATGTCCTGCGAATCACCATCAAACAGCAGGGCGGCATACTTAGATGGTGTAAGATTTTTCCGGGTCACTTTGGCACGTGCGGGAGTCTTATGGACAGGGACAGCAGAGGTGGTGGCAGGGGCGGCGGCAGGGGCGGCGGCGGCGGCAGGGGCGGGGGGGGGCGGCGGCGGCAGGGGCAGCAGTGGTGCGTGGCCTTGATGGCAAGATGATGGTGGTGCCTGTCGCCCTTCTCTCTGTTCCTTGGGCAGGGGCGGCAGGGGCGGCAGGGGCAGCAGGGGCGGCAGGGGCGGCAGGGGCAGCAGGGCCGGCAGGGACACCAGGGCCAGCAGTCGCTTTCCCAGTCGCTTTCCCTCTCCCTTTCCCCTTCCCCTTCCCTGTTCCTTGGGCAGGGGCGGCAGGGGCGGCAGGGGCAGCAGGGGCGGCAGGGGCAGCAGGGCCGGCAGGGACACCAGGGCCAGCAGTCGCTTTCCCAGTCGCTTTCCCTCTCCCTTTCCCCTTCCCCTTCCCTGTTCCTTGGGCAGGGGCGGCAGGGGCGGCAGGGGCAGCAGGGGCGGCAGGGGCGGCAGGGGCGGCAGGGGCAGCAGGGGCAGCTGGGCCAGGGGCGGCTGGTGGTGGTGGTGGTGGTAGGGGCACTGTGGCTGGCGTACGGGTTCTCTTCCCTACGCCCGTGCCTTTAATTTTTCCTGCCCCCGCAGGTAATGCAGCCCTAGGGCGGCCTCCTGCGTCGCTGGTACCGGTGGCAGGGGTGGCAGGGGTGGCAGTGGTGGCAGTGGTGGTGGTAGTGGTTGTTGCAGTGGCCTGGGTCGTGGTGGCAGTGTCCCGAAAGACCAATGACCTCTGTGCCATTGCCCTGCTTGCACGTGTTTTACGTGCTTTTGGTGCTGGTGATTCGTCCTCTGAGCTGTAGGGCGTGTCGTACTGGTAGCTAGGGTCTTTGGCAGCCACCCTCTGCCTTCCACGGCGGCTAACACCACCAGAAGGAGGGCTGGTTGTGTCATCAGGGAGCGAGCGTGAGGGACGTGTAGGCTCCATGACTAGTGCGTGGTTACTGGCGCGGTGGTGCTTGCACGAGTGCGGGGCGAGCGTTTGGCGGGGTGGTATCGAGAGTTGACATGTAGTACAATACCCACACCAATTTTCAGCCGCCTGGCTATAAACGCGCGGTTTTGGTACGTGTTCAAAGTCTCTGCTCTTAAGAGTCTACCCGCAGTGCGCCGGGGGAACTCTTAAGAGTCTACCCGCAGCTCCCGGGTTAATAGAGACATATTCATAGACGCTCTACATATAAAATTAATATTGTTTTGCATGAATGCTGATTAGTACAAAAATTATGCCATCCATAGTCAGTCCAGGTATGAGGCTTCACTGATTGACCATCTCACAACCAACTCTAAAATATTCCATTCTTATATCCGGAAAAAGAAGGTGGGTAGACCCAGTATTGGCCCACTCAAGTCTTCCACAGGTAACATCATTCACGATGCAGGGGCTATGGCTGAACTATTTGTGTCTTCCTTTGCCAGTGTTTTTCAACATCTGCTCCCACCTCCCCTGCCTCACATCAGGTAACAGACAGTATAATTTCAGATATCAATATTAATCTTAATGATGTTATATCTGTTCTCAACAAACTTGATACGTCCTCATCGATGGGTCCAGACGGTATCCACGCCCACCTACTCAAATCCTGTGTCCATACCCTTGCATATCCTCTTTTGCTGATATACCGTGCCTCATTGGTCTCTGGAACCCTCCCTTCTGCCTGGAAGAGTTCCTCAGTTGTGCCCATTTTTAAAAAGGGTTCTCGCTACAATCCACTAATGTATAGACCAATCTCTCTAACTTCCATCTGTTCAAAGTCCTTGGAACGTATTATAACTAAATTTATCTATGAATATCTTGACTAACAATCTTCTCAATAAGGACCAATTTGGATTCAGACCAGGCAGATCATCCGAGGACCTACTCCTTCTTACTTACAATGACATCACCAAATGGATGGACCAGGGTTATAATGTTGACTTGATCCTGTTTGACTATTCCAAGGCCTTTGACGTGGTTAATCATGATATTCTAATCACCAAACTTTATAGCTTGGGAATTAGGGGTAGGGTACTGAACTGGATTAGGGACTTTCTCCATAACCGTATTATGCATGTCAAAGTAAATAATAATTTTAGTTCTTTCAGGGATGTGCTTAGCGGAGTCCCTCAAGGCTCTGTCCTTGGTCCCCTGCTTTTCCTCATATTTATCAATTATATTACTCGTAATATTAATTCGTCTACCAAAATATATGCTGATGATTTGAAACTGTATGTAAAAATCAAATATGATAACCTCTTAAATTTTCTTAATTGTATGTTTGCTTGCCAGTCTGATATAGACGTGCTTGCTAAGCTCTCTAAATCCTGGGGCCTAACGATGAACCCAGATAAATGTGTCCACCTAAGATTTTGTAGGAAAGAAATTGATTGGGATGACCTGGGTCATTCTGGCAGATACTATCTTGACAACTCCTTAATCCCTATTAGAGACTCTGCATCCGATCTAGGAATTTTAATAGATTCCTCCCTTAAGTTTCATACACACATCTCTAATATTGTCCACAAGGCTGGAGGACTCGCCCATAGTATCCTAAGGTCAACTGGCAACCGGGATGCCTCCTTTATGATGCCACTATTTATTTCCCATATTCGTCCCATATTAGAATATTCTTCCTCTCTGTGGAACCTTGGGTATTTGGGGGACCTAAGACTACTGGAGTCTGTTCAGAGACGCTGGACTAAATCTATTGGGGGTCTCGAGAATCTTGATTATGGTGAGAGATTGAGGATATTAAACCTATTTTCCATTAAGGGTAGACTTCTTAGGCATGACATAATTAAGTACTGGCAAATATTTCACGGTCTCTGCTCAATTACTCCTGAAGATGTTTTTGATCGTTCCCAATATTTTGCAACCAGGGGTCACCCATATAAAATTGCTCACTCGAGATGCCAGCTTGAAATAAGATTTTTTTTTTTAAATCTTAGATATGTGTCTCTGTGGAACTCTTTGCCCACATAATTGGTATCCCTGACTAACCTATTATCTTTCAAGGCTGCCCTTTCCGACTATCTTGCAGGAGTTTTATATGAATATTCATGATTTTGTCCTCGATGTCACACCTTCTGGCCTCCTCAACCACTTATACTTGTACCTTGTTTGTAAACGTAGCTGCTTATGATGCACTTTCCAATCATAGATTTCTATACTCCCTGTTTTTACTAAAAAATTTAAATTATCTTTGGGCTGGCGCATCAGCAGTGTGTGGCTTCCGTGGACCCTGACCTACCACTTAGCTCTGGGGTCTGGGAAGCCCACCAGGTAAGAATACCAGGTAAGGTAAGAATAAGTATATATTATTGGAAAACGAAAGATATAGTAGACTTTACGATACTTCAAAAAAGGCAAGAAAAACATAGGAGCGTCTGTACTCAGCCGGATACCTTACCCTCTACGCATGCGCGAAAATGCCTCCCTTGGCCCCGCTCCCCGTTCCCTGCGTTTAAATAAACCCTTCCAACCGTTCCTGCCAGCTCGCTCTGTAGTACAGTCACTAGAGTTCCTGCTTGGCATGCAGATATCCAGTGTTGGATCCCACTCGAAGTTTAGTATATTTTTATTTTGTTATTTGTGTTATTTGTGTTATGTTATATTATATTATATTATATTAGGGTTAGGTTAGGTTAGGTTAAGTTAGGTTAATCTAATTAAAATGTAAAACTTGCAAACTAAACAAACCAAAATTGGGACAAGGACAATATAAAGTCAAATTAAATTATCAAAATCGCTATGTGGAAACAACGCTTACTAAAATGAAATCTATGAAATAAAAGAACACAATCCACCACATGGGGTGTACACGAATGCTAGACTACTCGGCCCACGGGACAGCTCGGCCAGGACAGCTCGGCCCACGGCGAGACAGCTCGGCCCAGTAAAAACGAGACAGCTCGGCCCCGTGTTAATTACGAGACAACTCTTAATTAACCTAACCTAACCTAACCTAACCTACACATTATGAATCGAGAGAACTAGCCTATGACATAATTATACAATAAACGAACATTTCGCCCGCATTACACACACGCCATAAACGGGAGGCCATGTATGCAGCACCAAATCCTGCAAATCCTGTCTGCGCATGCGTGAGAATCTTAGGCCCCTTGGCACGATTTTTTTTCCTTTATACTATTATATTATCTTAACCTATCCTAACCTAACCTAACCTAACTTAAATTAACCTAACAGTTGAGCCTAAATAACATAATAAAAATATTAGGGAAAAGGCCGCGCATACGCAGAGGACAGGATTTGGTGCTGCATATATGGCCTCACCCATAAACCCTCCACTTAGCTCTCCCCATCCTAATCCTGACTGATCTCGTCAAATTGCCCCATAGCAAAACATGGGGCCGAGCTGTCTCAAATAATGGGCAAATAAGAGGACAGAATTTGCAGGATTTGGTGCTGCATACATGGCCTCCCGTTTATGGTGTGTGTGTAATGTGGGCGAAATGTTCGTTTATTGTATAATTATGTCATAGGCTAGTGCCTAGTTCTCTCGATTCATAATGTGTAGGTTAGGTTAGGTTAATTAAGAGTTGTCTCGTAATTAACACGGGGCCGAGCTGTCTCGATTTTACTGGGCCGAGCTGTCCTGGCCGAGCTGTCCCATGGGCCGAGTAGTCTAGCATTCAATACGAGGGGGATCGATCGCTGGTTTACTCAGTGACGGATGGACGTTCTACCGAGTGAGCTACGGAGAGTTCTGGATGGAACGGTTTGAAGGGTATATTTAAACGCAACGGAGGTGAGGGGCGGGGCCAAGGGAGCTTAGACTCTCACGCATGCGCAGATGGTGAGTGACGTCATGTTTTAGAGCTACATTCAACGCCTTCCTCGATTTGACCCAAGAAAGAAGGAAGAATGTGAATGTGAATGTTGAGGGTATATTAGTTTTATGATGCCTTTTATACTTTGCTTCTGGCTATGGTTAGATGATTTTATTCAGTTTAAACCTTTGAGTATATCAGTGGATTTTTTTTTTTTTAATAGCGATTATTAGATGATTTTGTTGTTTGGGAAGAAATTATAAGATTTATTGAGTTAATTTAGATTGACGTTACCTCTTTAATTAATAATAATAATAATAATAATAATAATAATAATAGTTCTTAAAGCTAGCGCATGCTAAGCCAGCTAAGGATAGCCCAATACGGCTGATTAGGCGTATTTCCATTGGGATTCTATACTACTACCCCATCCCCTTGCTCATGAGGGACGGTAACGACCCAGTGCTTGTGAAAAACCTTTAATGCGCCGAGCGTGGGCACGATCCTGGGACCTTCTGGGTGGAAGTCCAAGATGCTAGTCACTACACCAGCGAGCCACTAGAGATAATTCCTTAGCTACTTAAACTACAGGTAGCGCCAACGAACTTGAAAATAATTTTGATCCCTGACCTCTCTGTAACTCAAAAGGGCATAGAGCAAACTGGCTGTAAATAGCCACTCCTATTTCCTGGTGGAATCTTCCCAAATGATAGAAACGTCAGCCCGATTGCTTTCATTTATTTCGAATTATAAGAAGCTAAGGGGTCAAGAATATTGTCAAGTTCGCTGGCTCTACCTATAGTATAATGATAGCCTAAATACAGTGTATTAGTCTATATTTTGCTCACTATCATGATGTTTTGTATTAGGGTGCGTTCACAGCAAGGTCGTAACCAGACATATGGCGCAAAACGTCTGTCTTGAAACTGTGAAATTTCATTGAATTGACACTACCTTTATTTTCTTGATATGCACCATACAGTTATGCTCTTTTAAATAAACTACCTTGTTTATTTTAATCTTGTCTTGCCTTGTTTTCTTTTATTTGGCTTCTTTTAGTGCTATAGATTAGATGTCCAATTTATGACAAAAAACAAGCCAAGTAAGAGAAACAAAAATAAGAAAAGACGCAAATAAACAAGGTAGTCTATTAAAAAGAGCGTAACCGTATGGTGCAGATCAAGAAATATCAATGCAATTTCACTTCAAGCCTGACATTTTGCGCCATATTATGTCTGGTTACGGCCTTAGTGTGAACACACCCTTAGTCAAGCTATAGCAGACAAGCTGAGATGAATTGTGGATGTTGGGTCAGGCAGGCGCCAGTGGTCATGTGCAAATAACGTCCCAAGTGTCCTCTGAATCCCACACAGCAAACCCTACACCCGCCTGCTTGAAAAGAATCTCAACAATCCGCACGGCCTTCAGATCTGGATCAGGCAACATGTAGTCTAGGAAATGATCTAGCAAATCGCCAGTGGGGATGTGTGGATTGCCCGATGCAAACCAGGCGAAGGCATTGCAAAGGAAATAGCACGTGCCCAGTCCATCCCCCTGCATCTCCTCAGTGAGACTGTAAACCACGCTGGGGCCTGAATCACTCATCCGATGTACAATATCAAATACCCCACGCCTGATGAAGAGAGGGGAGGCAGAGTCAAAATAAATGAATTCGCCATCCAACCCTCGCCACAGGACCGTCATGTGGGTGTCTTCACCGGGGAATGGGTTGGGTACACCGTCGGGAATCAGCAGCTCAACATCCACACAGGAGCTCATGAAGAACATCCCGTGGCCTGGCAGCAAGGTGAAGGGATCGTTATGGTGCTGCTGGTACATTTCGAAGTGGGTTCCCAGGTAAGATTTTGATAGTAGCTCGCGGTGGATCCCAATGTGGGGAATAACCACTTTATTCAGCTGGGGGTTGTATGTCTGCATCATGAATATGTCTATATTGATGAAAATAATTGAGTTTTCAAGAAGCTAAGCTGGACAAACACGAAAATTACAGAGAAATGTTGACTACGTCCGACAAGCTGAGTCTCTAGAGTAGACTATAATGTCGACATCTCCCTTACGGACTCAACATATTTCTAATGTGTACTTTTTTATATATTTTTTACCTCAGATCATCGCAATATATTCTATTATGTAACACTTCATTTAAATATACATAATATTATAAGTATTGTTAGAATTTTCTTAAAATACATTTAATAATTAACTGGATATTAGATCAGTATAGTTTAGTTTACCAAAAAATATAATTCTCTCTCGTACGATATTAAAAAAAACGGTATTGAAAGCAATAACTTATTTATATTCAAAGTTACTCGCAACACTCCATCACAATACTGTATACGCTCACACAAGGACATGTGACATAAACATACAAATATACACTCACATTTACACACACAAATATACCATCCTTCAGCTTAAACGTTTTGAAGAGTATTGGGGTTTATGTTGAAGGGGGTACAAAAAAACACAAATACATTATTTTGCTTTGTTATAATATTAATATTTACAGTATAATAACAATAATAATAATGATAATAATAATAATAATAATAATAATAATACCCGGTATTAACAATAATAATGATAGCAATAATAATAATAATAATGATGAAAGAATACTAATTAAAGATTACAGACGAGAGAGAGAGAGAGAGAGAGAGAGAGAGAGAGAGAGAGAGAGAAAGCTGTTGGAGTGGCTTTGTTATGCCTGTTACTAGTCTGTATACTTTTGCACTGCGACAACAGGAGGAAGAAGGAGAAGACACAGCTCATCCCCCGCAACATACGGTATAATACGGCTTCCCTGCCCTGCACTGTATAGCTTCACACACTTGGACTGTCCTGCTCAGGGGAGGGTTCAGCTCAATGTTTATATACCCACTATACTCTGTTTATTTGCACCTGACGGTAAATTGACCACTTGCGAGTTTCAGGCTATAAGGAAGTTGGAGCTGTAAACATCGATGTTAAACGGAAATGCAATAATAATGTAGGTTTCTGATGGATAGAGGGTATGTTGGATTGGGCTTTATGCATTAAACCATACACTACGACCATATTTTAGCTGGTAATTCTGCTAAATATCGATACTTATAACTCCAACTTACTTATAGCCTGAAACTCACAAGTGGTCAATTGTCTTGTTCCATTCTTAATTACTCAACTATTATGAAGATTGTATTGCCAAAGATGTTGTTAATTATGAAAACTTGGCAATAATATGATGAACAGACAGTGGATTCTGATTTTTCTGTTAATTATAAAACAATCAGTAAGGGATTTAATTTACCGCCAGATGAAATGAAACAGAGTATAATGTGTTTATATTTGGGTTGAGCTCTCGTCACAAGTAGCAGGGTGTTAAACTAGGACTATTGATTATTTTATTCAATTTTAAGAAGGACCCATGTTATTTAGAGGGTTTATTGAGATCGTATTTACCCCTCTGATTCCTAGAGGTATATTATAAACTAAAGATAATCGTCTAATGGTAACCAGCCTATGATGTAAATGACGTAATGGTAGTAAAGGGGTTGAGACTGGAATGTATATAAGAAGGAATACCGAAAATTAACATGAAATTCCTTTGTTAATTTATTTCTTACGAAGACCTAAGAAGAATCATGAAACTGAACTATAACTTTGTATATCTACCCTCTGAAGATTATAACGCATTTTGTCGATTTATTCTGGTTATCATTAGACGATGTTTTTATATGTATGAAGGAGACAAAAGGCAACACTGCCTGTAACAGGTGCCTCCTCCAAAGTTAAACGAGTGAAAACAATTATTTTTCTTGGTGTATTGTGGTGTGCTTGTTTAGTGTAGCGGAGGTGTTTTTGAGAGCTAGCTGGATTAATCTCTGTGTAGGCGAGAGATTAGAGAAAAGCTACACTTTCCTTACCTTGAGCCTAAGGTTACACCGCTACGGATAGGTAAGGTCGTATGTTGTGTGTGTTTGTTGACGGTGTAGCGAGAGGTGCTTGTTTACCACTGGCTTCTCCTTCTTCCTTGGTGCTTATCCGGGCGCCGCACCAACTCACTCCCTACACCAGACACGCTCGGAGGATACCTTACTTTAATATACCATACTCTGATATACCTTACTCTGATACACCTTACTCTGATATACCTTACTCTGATATTCCTGACTCTGATATACCTTACTTTAATATACCTTACTTTAATATACCTTACTCTAATATACCTTACTCTAATATACCATACTCTAATATACCTTACTTTAATATACCTTACTCTAATATACCTTACTCTGATATACCTTACTTTGATTTACCTTACTTTAATGTACCAGTATCTTACTTTAATATACTTTACTTCTAAACTCAATTAATCTATCTATCTATCTATTGCCTGACGCCGTGATCCCCGAAGGGGTGGCCACGAACGAACCGCCCCCAGTCAGTCGACGCCCATCCCCCCAACCAGCACCGCCTTCGTTCATGTACTTCCTCACTCCATCCTTCCACCTCTCATTCGGTCTACCTCGCCCTCTCTGTCCCTCCACCTCGCTCTCGTACACCCTCTTAGTCATTCTCTCGCTTTCCATACGTTCCATATGGCCGAACCATCTCAAGTTGTTCCTTTTCACACTTTCCAGCACATCTACCTCCACACCACACCTCCTTCTTACTTCCTCATTAGTCTGTCTATCCCTCCATGTAACTCTGTACGCACTCCTTAAGTAATTCATTTCCACTGCTCTTACTCTTGGTCTGAGTCTCTCAACCAACGTCCATGCTTCGCTTCCGTAAGTCAGTGTCGGGATTACCACACTGTCATGCAAGGACTTCTTCACTTCCATACTGACCACCCTATTTCTTGTTACTGCTTTTAGCATTCCTACAACCCTCTTCCCCTGTTGTACCCTCTCCCGCACTTCTTCATCCATAGTCCCATCTTTACTCAACACACTGCCCAGATACTTAAAAGAGTTGACGATCTCCATAGCCTGACCGTTCAGCTTCACCTCACACTCTGTGACTTCACCCTTTTCAAAGACCATAACCTTGCTCTTCCCCGCATTTACCTTCAAATTCCGTTTTTCGCACACTGTTCCAAACTCATTTACCAGACCCTGCAACTCCCATTCATTATCACTCATCAGAACTGTATCATCCGCAAATAGCAGTATAGGTAGCTTCCACTCAATTCCCTCCCTTTTCAGCGATACACCAACATCCACTGCTCTTGATAGTATTTCTTTCATGACTCCATCCATATATACAGTAAACAACCACAGGGATATCACACACCCGTTTCAAACCAAGATTCAGGTTAAAGAACTCGCTCTGCTCACTCTCCACACATACTGCCGCCTTTGCACCCTCATACATGCTCTTCACTGCTTTCAGCAACTTGCCATCTACTCCGTATATTCTAAGTACTTTCCACAAACCTTCTCTATCCACTCTGTCATAAGCCTTCTCCAAGTCCATAAAGGCAACATACACCTTTTGTTTCTTCTCCTGATATTTCTCCACAACACAATTCAGGGTAAAAATCTGATCTGCACATCCTCTTCCCTTCCTAAAACCTCCCTGCTCGTCGCCTATCCATTTCTCCGTTCTCACTCTCACTCTCTCAATCACTACCCTACTGTACACCTTCCCTACTACGTTTAGAAGACATATTCCTCGGTGGTTACCACACACTTCTCTTTCCCCTTGGCCCTTTGCCCTTATATAGGGGAACTATTATGCCAGTCTTCCAGTCATCGGGTGCACTCCCCTTCTCCCATGCTAGTTTTCACATTTTCCATACCCATTCGATCACTATCTCACCACCATACCTCAACATTTCCCCACACACTCCATCTGTTCCTGGTGCTTTCCCCAACTTCACTCTTTTCATGGCTTCCCACACTTCTGACCTCCTGATACCCACCTCCTCCTAATGTGTGCAATCACTTATTAAATGTCACTGATGGTATGACTTTAATGTTAGCTTCAGAATAAAGTATGGGGAGCGTCCCCATTTATATCTATCTATCTATCTATTGCCTGATGCCGTGATCCCCGAAGGGGTGGAAACGAACTGCCCCCATGCACCTCTGTCCCCAGTCAGTCGACGCCCCTCCCCCCAACCAGCACCGCCTTCGTTCATGTAGTTCCTCACTCCATCCTTCCACCTCATATTCGGTCTACCTCTCCCTCTCTGTCCCTCCACCTCGCTCTCGTACACCCTCTTAGTCATTCTCTCGCTTTCCATACGTTCCATATGGCCGAACCATCTCAAGTTGTTCCTTTTCACACTTTCCAGGACATCTACTTCCACACCACACCTCCTTCTTAATTCCTCATTAGTCTGTCTATCCCTCCATGTAACTCTGCACGCACTCCTTAAGTAATTCATTTCCACTGCTCTCACTCTTGGTCTGAGTCTCTCAACCAACGTCCATGCTTCGCTTCCGTAAGTCAGTGTCGGGATTACCACACTGTCATGCAAGGACTTCTTCACTTCCATACTGACCACCCTATTTCTTGTTACTGCTTTTAGCGTTCCTACAAACCTCTTCCCCTGTTGTACCCTCTCCCGCACCTCTTCATCCATAGTCCCATCTTTACTCAACACACTGCCCAGATACTTAAAAGAGTTGACGATCTCCATAGCCTGACCGTTCAGCTTCACCTCACACTCTGTGACTTCACCCCTTTCGAAGACCATAACCTTGCTCTTCCCCGTATTTACCTTCAAATTCCGTTTTTCGCACACTGTTCCAAACTCATTTACCAGACCCTGCAACTCCCATTCATTATCACTCATCAGAACTGTATCATCCGCAAACAGCAGTATAGGTAGCTTCCACTCAATTCCCTCCCTTTTCAGCGATACACCAACATCCACTGCTCTTGATAGGATTTCTTTCATGACTCCATCCATATATACAGTAAACAACCACGGGGACATCACACACCCCTGTTTCAAACCAACATTCAGGTCAAAGAACTCGCTCTGCTCACTCTCCACACATACTGCCGCCTTTGCACCCTCATTTTTTTTTTTTCTATGTGATTGAGGGAGGCAAAAGGCATAACTGCCTATAGCGAGTGCCTCCCCCATAGTTGAAAGAGTGACAGGGCCAAAATCAAGGGACGTTCGAGCCAAAATGCCTGGACACACAGAGTTTGAAGCAATTTAAGTCATAGGAAGAGGGAAAGACTGATTCTGGGAGAGAGTTCCAGAGCTCAGCTGTTGAGTAGAAGAAAGTTTGAGAGTAACGTTTCACTCTTGGGTTGGAGAGTTGCACAGAGTAGGGGTGGAATTGAGTTGCAAGACGGGTACCACGTGCCCTACGTAAAGGAGGTGGTATGCACTGGGATAGCTCTGAGGAACACTGAGTATTATAGTAGCAATAGAATAGCGAGAGAGATGCAACATTGCGGCGGAGAGAGAGAGATTGCAGAGAGTTGGTGAGTGGACGGGAGTTAATGATACGAAAGGCCTTCCTTTCAACTTTGTCTAGGAGAGCGGTGTGAGAGGAACCTCCCCACACATGTGAACAATACTCAATACAAGGGCGCACTATGCCCCTGTACAGAGCAAAAAGCTGTGCAGGGGAAAAGAACCCCCTAAGGCGGTTGAGCACACCCAGCTTCTGGAAGGCTGCCTTAGCAAGACTGGTAATATGGTCCTTCCAAATGAGAGCAGAAGAAAAAGAGACACCAAGAATATTGAGAGAAGATGAAGGGTTGATTTTTGTATTGTTGAAGAATAAGGGATAGTCCGCTGGGAGATCCTGACGGGTAGATAGATGGAGAAATTGGGTTTTGGAAGCATTAAAGTTAACAAGGTTTTCTCTGCCCCAATTGGAAATAGTATTTAGATCAGAATTTAAGAGTTCTATGGCTTCATTACGTTTGTCGTTGAGGGATTGCTGGCTGGGGCGTTCTGAAAACTAATGGAGTAGTGTAAGGTTGAGTCGTCTGCGTATGAATGGATGGGAATTAAGGTACAGTTAAGGAGATCATTTATAAAAATTAGAAAGAGAATAGGAGATAGGACAGAGCCCTGAGGAACACCGGAGTTTATAGGGTGAGGAAGTGAACAATGGCCGTCCACAACCGCGGCTATGGAACGGCCGGAAAGGAAATTAGAGACAAAGGCACAGATGGAGGGATAGAAACCGAAGGAGGGTAGTTTAGAAATTAAAGATTTATGCCAGACTCTATCGAAGGCTTTCGATATGTCTAGTGCAATAGAAAAAGTCTCACCGAAGTCCCGAAAGGAGGATGACCAAGAGTTAGTAAGATATGAAAGAAGATCACCAGTAGAGCGACCCTTAATGAAGCCATACTGGCGATCTAAGAGCAGATTATGAGAAGAGAAATGCTTAAGAAATTTGGAAGCAAGAATGAAGAAAGAAGAAAGATACATGCTCTTCACTGCTTTCAGCAACTTGCCCTCTACTCCGTATATTCTAAGTACTTTCCACAAACCTTCTCTATCAACTCTGTCATAGGCCTTCTCCAAGTTAATAAAGGCAACATACACCTTTTGTTTCTTCTCCAGATACTTCTCCACAACACAATTCATATTGATTAGTTATTATTAGCAATATTATGAATATTTTATTAAGATTATTTCTATAAGTATGATGAAATATATATTTATCTTCTGTCGGTCGAGAGAAATCGAATGACACCAGGTAGAATTCCCTAGGACTTATAGTTTGGGCTACAGAGGACTTTTTAAAGTCCAAAAACTGGTCATTTGGGCCGATCTGGGAGGCCAAGTCAAATTCTAAATTCTAAACTAATGGTCCGATTTCAATTCTGTTTGCGCCATTCGAGTTAGCGTGTCAAAGTGTTGGCTACTTGTGGTATAAATTTGAACAATATCCACAAATAGATAACTCGTCTATGGGGTTTTTAAATTTTAAAATAGGCCTATTGGGCCTAAAAATTTGTCAAAATTAAAAAATCCATATACCGTTGGAATTACAACAACGTGACGAATCCAGATATACCCTTAAAAACTCGAAAATCGAAAATCACCCGCCAACTGCAAACATTTTCATGGGGTAAAATAAAACCCAGGCATTTTTGAAAAAATATTTTCCATTATAGGAGAATGGCTTGTCGAAAATGAAATCTACGACCATGTATGGAAGCTGTCGGTCGAGAGAAATCGAATGGCACTAGGTAGAATTCCCTAGGGCGTATCGTTTGGGCTACAGAGGACTTTTAAAGTCCAAAAAACTGGTCATTTGGGCTGTTCTGGGAGAAGTCCAATTTGAAATCCTAAACTAATAGTCCGATTTCAATTCTGTTTACGCCATTCGATTCAGCGTGTCAAAGTGTACTTGTGGTATAAATTTGAACAATATCCTTATATAGATAACTACGGAAAGTACTGATACTATACCTAGATTTCTAATAATATATATTAGTTACCCATTCAAAATATAGTTTTCTGTAAAGATTATTGAAAGAAAACTATCCCATCTTAAATATTGTATGGCTAACTATACTATTTGAACATAACATATTATCACTTACGTAGCTGCTTCATTATAACAAGGGGGTAGATTGGGTGGAAGGAAGACACAGGAAAGAGCTTTAATTATATACCCTTCTCTAACTAATAACACACTCAACAAAACCACTCCAACAGCTTCTTCTCTGACTTAGACAGCCATCATGTAGGGGACAGTGTTTTTAAACTATAAAATAGGCCTATTGAGCCTAAAAAATTGTCAAAATTAAAAAATGCATATGCCGTTGCAATTTTAATGACGAGACGAATCCATATATACCCATGAAAACTCGAAATTCGAAAGTGGCCCGCCAAGTGTAAAAATTTGCAGGGATTTTGGACAAAAATATTTTTGATTCTGGCCGAATGGCTGGTCGAAATTTCAATCTTCGAGCATTTATAGAAGCAGCTCGTCGAGAAAAATCGAATGGCACCAAGTAGAATTCCCTAGGACTTATAGTTTGGGCTACAGAGGACTTGTAAAGTCCAAAAAACGGTCCCCAAATTTCAGGAATAATGCGAGACAAACTATGCTTGGATAATCTTTTAGTATACTGCAAATAAGTAGCTGCATCCATTTGAAACAAACATGAGGTGTTGCCTCCAGTCGAGCTTCTGCCGATATACACTCCCTCCTATTGGCATCTGCTTGGATATATAGGTTATATAACTGTCCTGTGATTATTGTTGTTGGGGACCATGGTGATCATACCGGACCCACTGACCCAGCCCTGCCGAGCTCCTACTCTGACCACTGGCAGACTTTGACTGGCCAATCACTGCCCGGCTGCCGTGTGGACAACACCACAAGCGTGTTTAACAGACTTTTCCCGGTGAAGGGGCACAGCCCGCCGGACACTGCTTGATCGTGTAGACAGGGCTTAAGGGAGCTCAGACATTATTGTGCAGCATAATTTACTGGTTCGGCTCAATGGTTTAAGGAAGGGGTTTAGTTTGCTCTTTAAGCCTCTATCAAGCTTGAAAAAACACCCACAAGACCCCCCTTCGATATAAATTTGTAAATTTTTCGGTAGAAAAATGTCCCGGCCAAAGGCCGATTCCTCTTCAAATACAGGCTCGCTATCGCTCACCAGGAAAAAAATCGACACCTAAATGGCATGAAAGGTTTTAATATTGGCAAAGAAACAGGGCAAAAGGTCTGAAAATCGCCAAACTAATGGGGCGAATGTTTTGAAATTTCATAACTAATAGGGATAAACATGAGGGAGGAGGACTCGAAAAACCAACTACCTCCCCTTAATTATGAAAACTTAGTATTGACGTAATTAACATCATATTCTGCTTACCAGTAGACGATTGACTTCACCTTATGATCTAGTTCTAGGATCCTCTGAATTAAGACTTCTTAAGGGGGGTCACCATTTTTTGTTTATCTTTCTCGCCTTTTCTCTCTTTCCCTGGCTTGTATCCATTCGGCCCCATTCAGCCAACTGTTTTAAGACGTTTATCCCCATCCAGGTGTTGATTTCTTCCTGGCGAACGATAGCGAACCAGCATTGTATGGAGAAATCCGGCTTCGCCGGATACATTTTTCTATCAAAATTTTTAAAAATTTAGCTTGCTGTCAAAACAAAACTATATATATGCTGGCTCACTACCGCTCGCCAGGAAAATATTGACGCCTGGATGGGGGTAAACGTTTTAAAACAGTAGGCTGAATGGGGCTGAATGGATGCAAGCCAAAGAGAGAGGGAGAGCAAGATAAAAAAAGGCGAGGTGGGCCCCCTTAAGCTGCATAAAATCGTGTAATCGTGTAATCGTGTAATCGAGTAATCGAGTAATCGTCATCGTGTTTGCACTGTTATTATCAGGTATAAACTTAGCCATTTATTGTCTGTCCATTAAGGGGGCCCACCTCGCTTTATTTATCTTTCTCTCCCTCTCTCTTTGGCTTGTATCCTTCAGCCTACTGTTTCAAGACGTTTACCGCCATCCAGGTGTCTATACATATACATACATACATAAACATACATACATAAACATACATACATACCTTGGTTAACCCATTCAGTACCGGTGACGTAATTTTCATTATATTCTGGCAACTATTAAACAGTTTTATTCAGCTCAGGAAGGATGTCTACCCGTTAAAAGAATACAGACTATCACAATTTATCCTTTTAGCAACCATACATCCTTCCTAAGCTTCATAAAATCGTCGAACTACAGATGAATTCAAGCAAAAAGACGTCGACGACGAAAGGTCTTAAAAAATTGATGGAAACGGGGCGAATGTTCTTAAAATACCAACATTAATGTGGGGAACATCTTAAAATATCTAAACTAATGGGGCAAAACATGAGGGAGAAGGGGGTCCGAAAAACAACAACAACAACAACCCTTAAGTGAAAATTTACCCCCCCCCCCCCCCCCTCCCCAAGTCCTCGGTGCATAGGTGGCCAAAGCTAACAATCGTCTGAGGAAATTAAATAAGGAACTTCATTATACTATATAGTAGGATTACTATACCATGTTCTATATAAGGAGGCCAAAACTATTTAACATTAAGGGGAGATGGGTCGTTTTTCTAGACCCCATTCTCCCTCGCCTTTACCCCCATTAGTTTTCATATTTTAAGATGCTTGCCCCATTTAGTCTATCGATTTTAAGACCTTTTGCCCTATTTCTTTTGCAACATTAAGACCTTTCGTGATATTTAGGTGTCGATTTGTTGTCCTGGCGAGCGATAGTAAGCCTGTAATTTTGAAAGAACCGGCCTTCGGCCGGAAAAAAATTCTACCCAAAAATTTACAAATTAATCTAAAAGGGGGATCTAATGGATGTTTTTTTTTTAAATTTGATGGAGGTCTAGGGAAGAAACTAAAATTATAATAAATATATTGAAAAATCGACCTAAAATTAAACCATCCCCCCTTAACCTCTAAAACTCACAAACGACTAGAGTAATCGAGTAAATATGTCTACCATTTAGGAAGGGTCAGCCAGGGAATAGGTGTGGAAATTTACAGCCTCCATTTTTGAGTTGCAGAGGTTAGGGTTCATGATTTCTGGTCTAGATATTTGGAACCGGGTATATAGGTAAACTGAACATTATCAACTCTGCATAAGCAGAGTGGTATCGCCCCCCGTATAGTGGTACATGCAAACCAAAATGTCTGTCTGTCTGTCCGTCCGAGAACTCCTCCTAGACCGTTTGACGGATTTTCACCAAACTTCACACGAACCTTCGGTGGTGCGTGAATTCGACGGTAATTAAAAAAATGTTTTTTGAATTTGTGCAATAGTTATGATCTTAGGTCCAAAAAAAAAAAAAATGCCCCCCCCCTCCTACCCTGTACCTATTCCCTGTGTGTGTGTGCCCCTACGGGGCACACACATCACAGAATTATCAACTCTGCATAAGCAATTGCCCCCCGTATAGTAGTACATGCTGGCCGAAATGTCTGTCTGTCTGTCTGTCCGATAACTCCTAGACCGTTCGACGGATTTTCACCAAACTTCGCATGAACATTTGGTGCGTGAATGCGACGGTAATAAAAACAAGATTTTTTGAATGTGTGCAATAGTTATGATTTTAGGTGCAAAATATGGTTTTGACCCTCCCCCACGGACCCCCGAGAACCACCCCACCTCCAGACCCCTAACCCCCACCCAGCAATGATGGCGTTCTGTGTGTGTGTGTGTGTGTCAGAGCTGGGCACCACAAACAAAAAGTCAAGTCAGCAAACACAAATCAGCAAACCCAGAACATAACTTCAGCAAACACAAATGTGCAAACCTTCTGAAATTTCTAGTCATCAAATGCAAATATGCAAACGCAAACCATTTTTTATTAATTTTAAATTTAAACTACAGAATCAAGGGTAAATCAATAAATTCAATCTCTAATGTCAATAAATATATATATCTACTTTAATATAATGTTGCCCAACTTCCATGGACCTCAAGGATATACATACAGGCTTTTAAAGCTTGGAAATTGCTGTAAATTGCCAAAACATTCCAGAACTTGGAAATTGCTGTAAATTGCCAAAACATTCCAGAACGTCACCCGCAGTGAAAGGGTTAATATATATAGCATAGGCCACTTAGTTTGTCCACATGGGCAGTAAAACGTTGGGGCAACTTGCTTATGGGGAGAGTGCTTCAGTAATAATCAGTATTCGCAATTCCGCACCATTCAGGAGGAGGTACGCCGGATCACAGAGGTGCAAGGAGGCGATTTATTTGTGGTCCCCCCTTTGGGAATGGCAATAGGCTATATATGCCTAGATAGGTCTACTTTAGATAGATTAAGTAATTTAATAGAAAGTAGCCTAGGCCTATTAATTTTAATGCTCAGAATAAAGGCCTAGCTTCAGATCAAAATTTAATAACATTTTATTGTAGGCTAAATTTAGTCTAGGCCTATATCATACTTTCAAAATTAACACTTTCTACTTGACACTAATAAAATGAGTGTGATTATAGGCCTAGGCCTATACATAGAAGTTAGAACATGCAATATTTAGCCTAGGCCTAATAATGCTTTGAGGCATTTTGATGGAATTAGTGACTGATTATAGCCTAGACCTAGCCCTAGGCTATATATTATATATAGAAGTTAGAACATGCAATATATAGCCTACATGCTTTGAGGCATTTTGATGGAATTAGTGATTATAGCCTAGACCTAGGCTATATATATATATAGAAGTTAGAACATGCAATATTTAGCCTACAGGCATTTTGATGGAATTAGTGATTGACTGATTATAGCCTAGACCTAGGCTAGCCTATATATATAGAAGTTAGAAAATGCAATATTATTTAGCCTACATGCTTCGAGGAATTTTGATAGGATTAGGGTAGCCTAGGCCTACCCTAATGAAATTACTTATATTAGTAATTAGCCTATAGGCCTAGGCTATATTTAGAAGTTAGAACATGCAATATTTAGCCTACATGCTTTGAGGGATTTTGATGGGATTAGTGATTATAGACCTAGGCCTAGCCTATATAGAAGTTAGACTTAGCCTAGGCCTACATGCTTTGAGGCATTTTGATGGGATTAGGGTAGGCCTAGCCTAATAACATTAGTTTAGGTTAAAAATTAACAGGCTATCAATCAAATTAACGATAGCCTAACTTTATAATCTTAAATTAGGCTAGATTATAAAGTTATAAAGCCCTTCTCCAGAGACATCTTCTTGGTAATTACAGGCCCATAGAAGGTTTCTAGGTGGGGCCACGGGTGGCTTAGGTCCTCGATTTCTGCATGCTCTGCAGCATCACTGTCGGATGATGGTGGTGAACTGCTCCCCATGCTGTTGGCAGCTGCGGTAGGCATGATGATAGACTCCATGTTCACTTCAATAGGCCGAAAATATAAACAAAGTTTGCTAGCAGGTTGGAACTCTTGGACTGCAAGCTCGACGCTTGTTACTAAGTAAGTGAACAAAAGTGAAGAGCCGATGTATAGGCCTAGATTCCAGAACACAGGTAGTTGGCTTGGTCACATGACTTTTTTTGGCTGGAGCTGCAGGAGCGGCCCAGGGCTGGCTGGCGGCTGGAATTTTTATTTTGCGGACTCGAGGTTTGCAACATGGAGGTACTTTCCAGAGCTTCAAACCCGCAAATAGGCAGCCATTTTGGCGCCAACGCTAATTCGCCAACAAAATGACACTTCCGCCATGGCGGAATTGGCTATTTGCGGAAGTGTTGGCTAAAGTGCCCAGCTCTGGTGTGTGTGTGTGTGCCCCGAAGGGGCTCACACACAGAACGCATTCGTTCTGGGGCCGAAAACATCTCGCCCGGCATCTGTTAGGTTAAGTTTGGTTAAGTTGACAATAGAAGTAATGGTAGTAATAGTGGAGATGATGGTAATAGTAGTGATGATGGTGATAATAGTAGTGATCATGGTTGTAGTTATAGTGATGATGATGACAGATGATGGTGATAAGTAATGATGATATTCAACTCTGTATAAGCAGAGTGCTATATCGCCCCCCGTATAGTGGTACATGCCGGCCGAAATGTCTGTCTGTCTGTCCGAAAACGCCTCCTAGACCGTTCGACGGATTTTCACCAAACTTCACATGAACATTTGGTGCGTGAATGCGACGGTAATAAAAACAAGATTTTTTGAATGTGTGCAATAGTTATGATTTTAGGTGCAAAATATGGTTTTGACCCTCCCCCACGGACCCCCCAGAACCACCCCACCTCCAGACCCCTAACCCCCACCCAGCAATGATGGCGTTCTGTGTGTGTGTGTGTGTGTGCCCCAAAGGGGCTCACACACAGAACGCATTCGTTCTGGGGCCGAAAACATCTCGCCCAGCATCTGTTAGGTTAAGTTTGGTTAAGTTGACAATAGAAGTAATGGTAGTAATAGTGGAGATGATGGTAATAGTAGTGATGATGGTGATAATAGTAGTGATCATGGTTGTAGTTATAGTGATGATGATGACAGATGATGGTGATAAGTAATGATGATATTCAACTTTGTATAAGCAGAGTGCTATCGCCCCCCGTATAGTGGTACATGCCGGCCGAAATGTCTGTCTGTCTGTCCGAAAACGCCTCCTAGACCGTTCGACGGATTTTCACCAAACTTTACAAAAACATTCGGTGCGTGAATGCGACGGTAATTACATTTTTTGTTTTAAAGTTGTGCAATAGTAGTGATTTTAGGTTAAAAAAAATAAAAAAAAATCCCCCCCCTGCCCCCCCCCCCCCCTCCAGACCCTTTCCCCCCCACCCAGTAATGATGGCGTTCTGGGGCCGAAAACCTCTCGCCCTGCATCAGTAAGGTTAAGTTTGGTTAAGTTGACAATGGAAATGATGGTAGTAAAAGTGGGGATGTTATACGATCCTTTCACTCATATTTAGACAACTCATAACTCAATTCATACTTGTGACACGACTTTTGTATATGCCTCTACAAGGAGCTGCTAGCTGTGGTCCAGAGGCAAGACCACAGGTGGCCTTATCAATAGCTAAGGTAAACATGCTGATTAATCATTTCGTTCCTATATTAACGACTTGCTAACCTAAACACCAGGAGACCCCTGGACTGGAGTTATGCACGATTATTCACTCGTCATGTATTATTATTCACTCGTCATTCAGGATTATTCACGCTTTCATCATTGGTTATGCATTCTCGGAAGGCGAGGTGCGGTTGAACCTAGGCATGACGGCGATCACAGAAGAGATCTGGACAGACACGAGTTGAGGGCGGAGGTCCACTCACCACGCTCTCTGACACACCCCTTTCACCATCCTCACCATTTCATCACTTCACACCTGATTTGATTCCTGACTGTGTTCCTGCATACTTATACAACAAATAAAGGAAAGGCTGATCGCATGGGTTGATTGATTCCAGACTCCTAATATGTCTATAAACTATTAGTGGTGGCAGTTTTCTACAAACATTATTCATCACAGAGAGGCCTACTGAAGATCCACCTCAACACGGTGTCATCGGAGTAAAGAACCTTCACATGGTGGCAGCGGATGGTCTCTTTCTACAACAACTGATTAGACAAGAGCGCCTACACCACGCTTCCTTCTCACTCTCCACTTCTACCAATCAACCAAAATCGACTCTTCAATCAACCGGACGATCGACCTTCAATCAACCGGCGGCCTTGTGAGCGCGCCACACCCGACCCACAAACCACACCCGCATCCACCCATTCCTGTACCAGAGGTGTGTTGTCATCACCCCTTCACCTTCAGTCATAACAACATCGGGTGAGACACAACACTGCAGTTTCTTTTCATAATCTCTATGACTTTCCTTTTCTATACTTTGAAAGGAGGTCTACTTTCTGTAAACTCCCTATTACTAATTTTGCAAACTTTTGTTCGAGACCTACCCAGTGAATTATAAAAAGCCAATATATATGTGCAAGTGCTAATTATGTGTTACATTGATGTGTATATCGAAATTCACTAATATATGATGTGTTTATTATGCGAGATGCCTCTCATTTATATTTCATTGTGTTTTTTCTAACTCATGAACAATTTGCGAAATATCTTCAGTACCGTACTTCTCCCCTACCTCATTTTGAGGCCGATCTTACAGCTCAGGACGATAACTCAGGCGATACAGAAATAAATAATTCAGTTTCCAGTACTTCAATTCTTCCCCCTGTTGTTAATGCTAATTGTAACGATGTTTCAATACCTTCCAATCATGTTATGTCAACACAGCCACCTATTTTAAATGATATTCATCACAGAGAACTTCGTTCTGGTAACCGTCACCTTACATTGCCAGACCCCACACCTGTGTTTTCCCATTTCACTCCCGCCAACCCCATTAACCTACCTTCAAACATGGCACAAAACTTAAATTTACATGTTGTTCACGGTCAGGCGCAAAAGGTATTTACAGGCCTAGATGATAATAGATCGATTTTTGCGGTATTTAGTGATATCGAGTCTGAGATCGCCGCTCGAAAGGTCACAGATGACAGAGGTAAAATCGATATATTTTGCTCTAAATTTGATAAGGGTAGAACTCCAGCCGGTAATTTATTAGCTTGTGACGAGTTGCTAGAATGCACGACTTATCAAACCTTCAAAGACGAGTTTTTGGAGAAATTTGCACGAAACTCAAGAGGTGACTTTGCTCTGATTCATGATTTTGCTAATTCAATCCAACATATAAGTAAGGGCAAGTCTGTTGATACTCTATTGGCAGATTGTTCCGTAATGGCGAACACAATGAGCAACGGTTTAAAAGGTAACTCTTGGTTTACAGATGACAAGATTTTGTTGAAACAGTTTAGTAAACTCCTCTCATATACCCTGTTGGTTTCAGCGTTGCCAGAAAATGTACAGCCTATTGCTCGTAGAGTTGAATTTGCTCCAACTGACAGTTTGACTAAATTCACGAAGTCTCTGCAACAGGCTTGTGACAATGGCGGCATCACTACGAATCAAATACAATTCACTGTTGCTCAAATAAAACCCACTAATGATAAAAATGCTCAGGTTCCCAAACCTTCCCCACAAACAGCTCAGTTCTCCAAATCTTCCCCACAGACACCCCAGCTCCCTAAATCTAAACAATACGCCCCAGCAAATCTCTCACACCACCCTCACACACCTCCCGTCTCTCAGTATCCCTCTGGTTCCCGTCATGGAAATTACGCTTATGTGTCACGTTCGTACGTTCACGGAAACATTCCACATTCTCCCACTCATTTTCAGGCCAAACCTAATTCTCAAACTGGGAACACTGACTTGTGTTACTACGGTACTGTGGTTATGCAGGCCATAAGGTCTCTAATTGCCATATCAAACAGAAGGAAAGTCATGAATTTTCGACAGGACGTTCGCCATACTGTCGGAAGTGCAAAGAAAGGATACATTGGACCAGCCAATGTGAGGTAGTCGCGGCAGTCGTAGCGAACCACAAATCATTCAGACACACTGCTAAACACTCGGGAAACATGGCGCGCGGCTCTCAACTCGCTATAACATAAATATAGGTGTTCCACCTCCCCTCCCGCCAGTAGTGAAACCCAAATCCCTCGGAAAATTACGTGTTGGTGCCCTAATGCAATCTCCAGAGTTATGTGTTCTTAATTCTCAATGTAAGGGTATATCAATGACAGTTTTGTTAGACACGGGTTCTCCTGTTAACCTCATTCCTGAAAATATTTTTGAGAGACTAAATTCTGACAAGTCTTTGAAAATATCCCCTCCAGATGTAATATTAGAAAGTGTTTCTGGTGATCATTTGGGAATTATTGGAGTGACGTACTTGCCCCTGACTTTGCATTCAGATCTAAATCCTTATAATGAGAAATTTTATGTCTTACATACACTTAATGTGGGAGCTGACATATTGTTAGGGTATGGTACTATGAGAAACAGAAATTTTTTGCTCTTCCCTCACATGAACGGAGTGGAAATAGAAAAGTGCTTTATTGTAGGCATCACATTAAATATTCCCCCGTCTAGTGCGAGCGTAGTGGAGGCGAGATGTAAGGCAGTCGCGTTTCAAGGTCAAACCACCTCCACCCCACCACACGCATTCACCGCTCCCCGACGCTACACACTCACACACCCGCCGTCTTACGAGCGCCGCGGGAAACAAGGTTGTACCCATACACGGAACCCCCCCCCCCCTTTATCTTATTCTCAACCTCAAACCCCTTCAGTCACGGTAAGTGATTATGTCGGATTAAAGTCCTCTATTACAAATATTCTTATGGACAAGGATAGTGTAATTGAGCCACACTCCGCTAAAGTTGCTATTGTATATGCTGATAATTTATGTGAAGATGTTAACTCACTAGTTTTACTTCCAGATACTAGAATGATTAAAGGCATACACGTCTCCCAAAGTTTACATGAAGTTAAACATACTAATTGTTTTATGACACTGTCAACTAATTTTACTAATGACATGATAAAAGTATTTGCGGGTACAGTTATTTGTGAAGCTGAAGTTATCCCCGGAATATTTGAGGAAATGAGTCCTATATCCATAAGTAATGTTAATATGAAAGCCTTCACACCATCATTTTCTGATGAACGAATGAAAGAAATATTAAGTCAACTTAACCCAGTAGATTATCCCGAGGCAAACGCTCCTTTACACGAATTGTTAAACGAATTTCACTCCACTGTACACCTTAAAACTGACTCTATGGGATTTACAGATATCCTGGATCACCGTATAATTTTGAAAGATGTTAATCAAACACCTGTTTATCTGCCAATGTACCGTCTCTCTCATTCACAAAGAGAATTAACTAATACGCATGTGAAAGAATTATTGGACAAGATGTAATACAGCCATCTCTGTCTTTATGGCGTAGTCCCCTATTTTTGGTTCCTAAGAAAAATAAGGGCGAATATAGAGTTGTCGTAGATTACAGGAAACTTAATTCTCTCACAGAAACTGAAAATTTTCATATGCCTGCAATCCTTGAAATCTTAAATTCGTTAGGTACTGATAATAAAGTGTTTAGTACTATGGATTTGTCGAGTGGTTTCCATCAGATTAATTTAGATGAAGATTCCCGTCAATACACCGCATTTAATTCCCCCTCTGGAACATATGAATTCAAACGCTTACCAAAGGGCCTTAAAAATTCACCGGCAGTATTTCAACGTCTCATGTCTAATATATTGGCAGGATTATTAGGTGATAACGTTTATGTATATATAGACGATATCATAATTTTTTCTAAAAATATATCTGACCATGTTGAAGCACTGAGGAAAGTTTTATCTAGGCTTAATGAAGCTGGTTTAAAGATTAAACTTAGTAAATGTAACTTTTTCAAGTAGAAACTAAATTTTTTAGGACATGAACTAACCCCAGATGGTGTTAATACCACTCCTGATCTCACGAACGCTATCACAAATTTCCCAACACCCACTAACGTAAAACAATTGCGTCAATTCCTTGGTATCAGTTGTTATTATAGGAGTTTCATTAGAAATTATGCAATCATGGCGAAACCCCTATACGAACTGTTAAAGAAAGGTGTGGAATTTAATTGGAGTTATGAACAAGAGCAAAGTTTTAATAAATTAAAGAATAGCTTAACCACGAGACCCACACTTGCCTTTCCTGATTCTAATAAAGACTTTGTTATTAACACTGATGCTTCGTACTCCGGATTCGGTGCTACTCTCATGCAGTATGATGAAAGGAATGAATTACGCCCGTTAGGCTACGCAAGCCATTCTCTCAAACCGGCAGAAATAAATTATTGTGTAACTGACTTAGAAGGCGCTGCATTAATATGGGCTCTTCAGACGTACAAAGAAATAATTTATGGCTATAATGTGACTGTATGGACAGATCATAAACCCTTACTTAAGTTGTTCGATGATCATTTTTTGTCTGGCAGACGTGCTCGATGGAAATTAATCTTGGCATCTTATAATCCCCAATTAATGTACGTGGAAGGTAAACACAATGTTGCAGCTGATGCCTTATCTCGTAATCCAGTAGCTTCAGTGTCAGCCAATGCGATTCTGAACACTGATGGTATTGCTGCGGAGCAGAGATCCGACACGTTTTGGAGTAAAGTAATTCTTAGTACAGAAGCAGGTGATACTGTTAGCTCGAGCGCTAACGATTTAATAGCTTTGAATTTACAAGACTTCGAAATACACGATAATTGTTTGTACAAGAGAACGCAGTTATCTGGCAGGAAATCACCTAATAGAGAGGTGTTGCAATTAGTTATTCCCTCTTCACGCATAGATGCGACGCTACACTTTATTCATGGTCACAAATTAGTTGGACACCCTGGTAAGGATAGAGCCTTCTCTCAACCTCAAAGGTCATTTTACTGGCGTACAATGAAACGTGATTTATTCACTCACATAGATGAATGTATTACTTGCGCGAAAGTTAAACCCAAGTTAAATGCATCTGCTAAGATCGGTACTTATCCAATACCTAATTACCCCTTTGATGTAGTTGGAATAGATCTACTCAAGTTACCCCTCACACATACTGGTAATCAATATGTACTGGTCATAGTTGATCACTTTTCGAGATATGTGATTCTTTCAGTTTTGCAAGATAAAGAAGCGAAATCTATTACACAAGCACTCTTACGAGATTTAATTTGTAAACTTGACTGCCCAAACACTATAATTAGTGATAATGGCACAGAATTTTGTAATTCTGATATGGAAGAAGTTTGTAGAGAATATAATATTAATCACGAGACAATTTGCCCCCATTCACCACACAGTAATGTCTTAGTTGAACGTGCTAATCAGTCCTAAATTAGTGCCCTACGCTGTTTATTACACGAACGCGATACCGGTACTTGGGATAACTTTATTCATTACGCAGAAGCCACACTTAATTCATCTATCAATACTTCCATTGCTGATTCTCCACATGTCATTGTTTTTGGCAGAGATCAGAAACTACCTTTTACTAATTTACAGAAAGCCAATACTCCTGTGTATAATTCGGATGATTATTTGTTATATCATTTGAATAATTTTCGTACTATTTACAAGAATCTTCGAAATAATCTCACTCACTCTAAGGAAGAAATGACCACCATAGCTAACAAAAATAAATCTAATCCGAATATCAATTTTGGAGATATTGTTTTTCTGCGAGATTTTTACGCTAAAGATAAATTGCAACCAGTCTTTGATGGTCCCTACAGAGTTTTGACAGTTGAAGGAAATAGAACAACAATTAAACATTTACATGTAGGTAATGAGAAACGAGCACATGTTGATCATTTGAAGAAGATTCGGCGTACTCTACCCGGATACGAAAACACGAATTTCGAGGAAACACTAATGAAACCGAAAAAGATAAAGAAAAAGAAAAACGAAAAAAAAAAAAAAACCTAATGACAGATATGACCTTCGGTCACGCGCCATTGCTGCCGTGTCATCTTTGAAGGGTGATTTTGTAGCCCAGTGGTGGTTAGACAATCTAGATATTAAGGTAGATACGTTCTACATGTAAATAAACTCTGATTCTCACGATTGATGGAGCGGTAGATCATGCCGGCTCGTCCACAGTTCAGTCTCTCTATCACTCTTGACCAATCAGAGCTTCTAGAATTTAACTTCAAATAATTAATACACGGTAATTTATTTATATACTCTATTTTTAGTAGTACATACAATTTGTTTTTTCTTACTCTCATTACATCTAGTAGTATATGGTGTTATGTAATTTCGTGGAAATTTCATATAGATTTTTGCCAATGCGTTTTTTTTTAATGATTATGACCCATTATCTACAAAAATCGTGTTTGGCATTTTTTTGGATGCCATCTTGGAATAATGGCGGCAATCTTGAATTTTCGGCATAAAATATGGATATTTTGCCCATCTGTGCAAATTCTAAGCCCTTTATACATTATATTTTGTTTAATTATTAAGACAAATGATGACTAAGATGTTTGTATCATGAAATAAAGTCATGGCATTCAATATTTTGAATGACAGGACATATACAGACCTCTAAATCCAAGATGGCGGCTAATTTTACGAGAATTTGTTAATTTGTTTTATTTATTTTTCTAATTGTTTTTTCTTTGTTCACAGAACATGGAAACCAAGCGACGCAAGATAGAAAACAACTACAGACAGTGCATCGTATGTCAAGAAAATACAAATGAAACAGTCAGTACACCAAAGCCAGACAGCTATATTCGTTTCCTGGAGTGTGTCAAAGAAAGGTCAGACTATGGAGAACAAAAATACATATCTATGTCGCAACGTCTGGTTAATCTGGAGCCGCAAGATCTTCAAACTAACAGTGCAGTGTGGCACCAGAAATGCTATGCTGAGGCCACGAACAAAACAGACATACAGCGAGCCAAGACCCGCCACAGCAAAGCCCTGGAGAAGGGTGATACCACAGTAGGCTACTGATCAGACGAAAGGGTCGGCCACCGAGCAGTCGTACACCAAGTGTTCCATCTACGTCACATACAGGATCACAACGGAAAGTAACAAGTTCGTCCATTCCAAAGGTGCGAAAAGAATTGTGTTTCTTCTGTCAAAGAGCGACAGCCGAAAATACTCACATGTGCCAAACCGAAAACATCGGGGAGCAAATAGCAGCTGTGGTAAAAGAAAGTGACAACACAACCTGGAAAATAAACTATTCGGAACTGCTGAATGAGAAAGATGCTTTGTCGAGAGACTTACTCTATCATAAGTCATGTATGACCATTGAATGGCAGAAGCTAACAACTCGCAGAAAGCAGGAAACAACACTGGAATTTGATGCTGAAATTCCAGATATTGAAGGTGACAGAAAGTTTATTGCTGCAGAGGTACATTTTTTCAGTCAGCTGCAGGACCGGACATCTTCTGGAGAATTTATTCCAGTCAGTGAAGCGCAGAATGACTATCAACAAATCATGCATCAGCATAATCTCCCACATACAGTTTCTCGTCAGTGCCTGAAGGAAAAGATCCGACAGCATGTTGACGGTGTTGCCTTCACAAGTTCTGCCAATCCAGCAAAATCAGATTTAATCCATTCTTCCGGTGTTGCTGACGCCGCAATACGGCAAACTTCAACTTTGAATGACAAAGAAGAGATGACTACAATACTCAAATGCGCAAAAATAGTCCGCACAGCTATTGACCCATCCAAGCCATGGGAGTTTGAGGGCTCAATCAGCAACCAAGAAAATTTCATCCCAAATGAGTTAATCTGGCTGTTGAAATGGATCGTTCAGGGTGACACAGCAGTTGTTTCAGAAGTCCGAAGTCAAGAAGTACATTCTAGATGCACAAACTTGGCTCAAATGATAATTCAGAGCCACAAAACCAAGAGGCAGATCAGGCACCAACCTAAGTCTTGTGCAAGCTCATTTCGAAGCAGAAAAGAGACTCCCCTCACTTTAGGGCTATCACTGCACTTCTATCATGCCAAAAGAAGCAAGAAAACGATAGACATATTGTCAAATACTGGAGCTGGAGTATCATATCATCATGCTACAGAACGCATTGGTCAGCTTGCAGCTGCTGTCCAGGAAAACATGGCGGACAACCAAGGTGTCTATGTACCCCCTAACCTTTTTGTTGGGTAGCCACTCAGGGCATCAATAGACAACATCGACGCACAAGTAGATACTACAGATGGAAAGAATTCGTTTCATGCGCTTGCTTCAGCTGTCTATCAAACTCACGTTGACAATGGTGAAGCTGCCAAAATCTCAAAGCCTTTGCATCTGAAACCTCATGGTGCCTCTAGTACACTGAAAGATGTACCAAATACTGGAGTGGCCTTGAGCCCTTGCACCATAACAGGGACTCCAAAGCCAACATTGAGCCCCCATTATGTGGAGTTTGAGCCGCTACAGCACCAGGACTGCTTGGCGGACTCATCAGTGCAGGACACTGCTTGGCTATTGGCTCGATATATCAACAGATCAAATGTACCAGAATCTACTGATCCAAGTGAAGACGCAAATACTCAGCAAGTCCCACTGTGGTCCGCGTTCAATTCACTACTGTCCGTGTCAACCAAAAAGATAGATAACATCCATGCACTCCCGCTGATAAATGCTCCACCACAGGACTGGGACACCTTGGTTACAGCGTTGGTTGGACTTAACAAACTCAACCAGATGGTAGTAGGTGATAATCGTCCACAACCTGTGTGTGTATGGCTTGATATGGATCTCTACAAACGTGCCTTTAAGCTGGCTTACCTACAGCCAGACACCTATGCTGACAAGTGGATCCTCTCTCCGGGTCAATTCCATATTGAATTATGTGCCTTGCGTTGTCTTGGGAAAACAGTCGAAGGAAGTGGCCTTGATGAGTTGTGGGTCGGAAGTGGCTTGTATGGCACAGCTGTTGTCAGTCAGATACTGAGCGGGAATCACTTCAGTCGAGCAGTTAGATGTCACCAAATTACCTTGCAGGTATTTTCAGATCTGTACTTTGAGGCATTCTTCGAGAAACATCCGGAAATCTACCCTGCAATGAAAGATGCAGCTGTGATCCTCTCAAATGCATGCAAAACGCACAGTGATATTGGCAAATGTCAACATGCCTTAGTTCAAAAGATTCAGGAGCTCGAGCTACCAAAACTGATGTGTGATTTTGACTCAAAATGCCAGAAGTACCCAATGTTTAGGTGGGTCCGGATGTATATGCAGCAAGTTGAGAATCTCTTGCGGTTCCAAAGGAGCAAACGACGTGGCATGTGGGACGTCCAATTGGGATCACTGGAAAATATGTGTGTTTGGTTTTTCGCATACAATAGAATGGACTATGCGATGCACATACCTGAATATATTGCCCGTATGTACAGCCTAAAGGATACTCACCCTGACATCTGGGAAGAGTTTGTGAATGGCGGCTTTGTGGTCCAAAAGAGTGGAGTGAATTTCACAGCCATCGGAGTTGACCAGGCCCAAGAGCATGTTAACAAAACACACAAAGCAGATGGAGGAATCGACGGGATCACCACCAGTCCAGAAACCCTGCTCAAGTATTGCCTGAGTACAACTGAGCTTTCACGTTTGTCCAAGGAAACTGAAAAAATGCTTGGTTTGGCATCTGATGTTCCAACTCGGCACCATGATCTGTCACAGAGAAAACTTCAGCAGCAGGAGAAACAAGTACACTGCCTGAAGAAAGTTCTGCGCAAATCAAATCCTTTTAAGGTAGGAGAAACAAGTTATGGCACAGAACATAAGCTTGTACACCTCACTAAAAACAATCATCATCAAGGAAGATGAGCAGGAAAATATTCTTGGCACGGTGGAATGTGGTTCATCTGCATATCAGAAGTTTGTGGACGAACAAATTTGCGGTGATCAGAACCTCTGGGGAAAGATGACGAAAGTGAAACATCTAGGCTGGAACGACAACAACAAATCCACTCACACAAAGATTGGAGGAGAACAAGTTACTTTGAAAGCTTCAAACTCGTTGATCTCAAGGCTTCTGATCCTGACCCAATCATCCAGAGATGTTGACTTGAAGGAAGCTCTCAGCACATACGAGTTTTCCCCAATCAATCACATGTTGATGATACCAGATGGCTTGTTGCATCCATGCAACGACAAATCACAGCTCATTCACCATCTGGAGAACCATGGATCAGCTGAAAATGGCCAAGCTGATGCACCTTTACTGGATGACTTACCACTTGAAAGAGCTTCTATTATCATCGATGCCATGGCAGTAGTTCATGAGATGGCCGTTTTCAAGGACAAAATATCATCATGTGGAGACCTGGTAGAGCATTTCGTCAATGCCATCAACTCCAAAAGTCGCCCTTACTCGAAGTGCTACGTGGTGTTTGACCAATACTGCCAGTCCTCATTGAAAGAGATAACAAGACAGCGTCGCAGTGGAGCCAAGCTTTCCAGGGGAACAGAATACAAAGTCGACAGAAACACGCGTATTAAAGATCTCAACAAGTTCCTCAGTAGTACCAAGACCTTCTTCTACTATTGCTTCTGACAATATTCTTGCCCCAACAGATTGTTGTCAACTGCACAGCAGACGTAACCACTATCACTTGTCAAGGTGTCCAGTCCAACACATCTGGCAGTTGTCATGCTGCCAAGCATGATGAGGCGGATACGTTGCTGATATACTACACCAGTGAAGCACGCAAACTTGGACTTACTGTTCACATCTACTCCCAGGACACAGATGTGCTGGTACTTGCCATACACAATTTGGCAGTCTTAGGCGAGGATGCAGCTATGATAATGGGCACTGGAACCAATCGACGTGTACTGCCTTTGTTGCCTATCCAAAATGCACTTGGTGAGGAACGTGCTCAAGCCTTGATGGGATTTCATGCCATAAGCGGGTGTGACACAACTGGAAGGATATTGGGCAAGAGCAAAACTTCATGGTGGAAGGCGTTTATGGACTGTGGTGATGACATTGTTGGTGCACTTGCTCGTCTGGGACAGGAGAGTGAACCATCCTGTGAAGTGCTGGGTCTTTGTGAAGCATTCATCTGCAAGTTACTCGGTCCAAAGAACGCAGGAATTAGTCAAGCTGCGGCACTCAGATGGTTTCATTTTCGTGGACTCAACACCAAACAAGGAATCGAGAAGCTGCCCCCAACACAAGGATCATTGCATGAGCACATTCGACGGGCACATTACCAGAGCTTAATCTGGAGGCAGGCCTTAATTCCACAACCAACCGTTCCAGCACCAACTGAATTGGGATGGTCCATCAGTGACACTTCGGGACATTTCGTTCCCAAGTTAAGCAGAATACCTCTGGCTCCAGATTCCATCTTACAGTTGGTTCGGTGTAAATGCACAAAGAGTCAATGTAGTGGGCGATGTTCCTGCCGCGAAAACCAAATGCCCTGCACAGAGTTGTGCAAGTGTGATCCAGATGGATGTAAAAACTTGGCTGATGTGGGCGAAGCTAGTGACGAATCTGACACTGAATGAGTATCAGACTTGACATGAACTTGTCTCAGGAACATAACATAGTAACTGTTCTTTTATTTAAACAATCAAAGTGTCTCATTTTTGCAACAGAGGTTAACTGTCATACTGTCATTTGATAACAAAATACCAAAAAAATTCTAAATCTGATGGCAAGTAAAAGTATTATATAAACGTATTTTACAATCATTTCTTCTCACAGAATTTGACTTATGATAAAATAATAAAAAAATACTGCTTTACTCATTGCATTGATATGCACAAATATAGGGTACATCACACTTCACACCCCCATAGACAGTCAAACAGTTCGAAACTTGTGCAATTTGCGGCAAAAACTTTCCGTTTTTGGCGATATCACCCGATCTTCTTTAACAGGCTAAAAAAATGTCAAGATGACCTCAGAAAAAATGCCAAACACATTTTTCATGCTCCTAGTACTCTAGGCTAAAAAAAAAAAAAACACACATTGGCAAAAATCTATATGAATTTTCCACGACAGCCAAAAATGTGACATAGCAGCATGTACTAATCCCCCAGATGTCAATTATTCATGCATGCAATGACTCCCGCTGAGTACGGTCAAATAACGTCAGATGAGCGTCCATGAACGACTTCTACACTTTAATCAAAACAGCTGAACATGAGTATGGATTGAACCCCCTCTTTGGAAAGGATAATTTAGATTTATAATATCCATTTCTTGAGCTACACATTAATGCTGCTATCATGTGAAGGTTCTTTACTCCGATGACACCGTGTTGAGGTGGATCTTCAGTAGGCCTCTCTGTGATGAATAATGTTTGTAGAAAACTGCCACCACTAATAGTTTATAGACATATTAGGAGTCTGGAATCAATCAACCCATGCGATCAGCCTTTCCTTTATTTGTTGTATAAGTATGCAGGAACACAGTCAGGAATCAAATCAGGTGTGAAGTGATTAAATGGTGAGGATGGTGAAAGGGGTGTGTCAGAGAGCGTGGTGAGTGGACCTCCGCCCTCGACTCGTGTCTGTCCAGATCTCTTCTGTGATCGCCGTCATGCCTAGGTTCAACTGCACCTCGCCTTCCGAGAATGCATAACCAATGATGAAAGCGTGAATAATCCTGAATGACGAGTGAATAATAATACATGACGAGTGAATAATCGTGCATAACTCCAGTCCAGGGGTCTCCTGGTGTTTAGGTTAGCAAGTCGTTAATATAGGAACGAAATGATTAATCAGCATGTTTACCTTAGCTATTGATAAGGACACCTGTGATCTTGCCTCTGGACCACAGCTAGCAGCTCCTTGTACAGGCATATACAAAAGTTGTGTCACAAGTATGAATTGAGTTATGAGTTGTCTAAATATGAGTGAAAGGATCGTATAACAGGGATGTTGGTAATAGTAGTGATGATGGTGATAATAGTAGTGATGATGGTTGTAGTTATAGTGATGATGATAACATTAGTGATGATGATGGTGATAGCACTAGTAGTAGTGATGGTCATAATAGTAGTGAAGATGGTGACAAGTAATGACGATGACAGTAGTGACGATGGGGACAGTATTAGTGATGATGGTGAGTAGTAGTGATTATGGTGAAAATTGTAGTGATGATGCCAGTAGTAGTGATGATGAGAGTAGGAGAGATGATGGTAAGAGTAGTATTGATGCCTATAATAGTAGTAGAGCTGATGATAGTAATGGTGATAGTGATTAGTACAAAGGAGTACAAAGGAGTACAAAGGAAATCAAGCAACAACAGATCTAGTGACCCTTCTAGGTTGCTTGTCCTCCAAAACACTGAGGATCAAGTGTCCAAACAGTGGTTTAGAGTGGGTAAGGGAACATTGGAAAGGGAATTACTGCCCTGGAACTAATGTCCGTGGCAGGATTAGGAAGTTAGTAGAGGACAGATGGGCTAGTAACTGAGGAGGGGATAAAATAAAGTTATTCATTTACAAACGCAGTCAGTCGCGGGTTTGATGAGAGATATTTGTCTAGGCGGAGTTTAAATGAATCAACGGTGATGCAGTCTATAACGTTTCGGGGAAGCCCATTCCACAAGTTGACAACTCGATTGAAGAAGAAATTCTTAGATTCGTGCGAGTTAAAAGATTTACCAATAATTTTGCAACCGGTTCCCCGCGTGTAATTAGATTGGTCGATAGTAAAGTACTTACTACAGTTCATATTGTCGATGCCTTTGATGATTTTGAACACTTGAATTAAGTCACCTCTTAATCTGCGCTGGGTTAAAGGAAATAGATTTAATTCTCTAAGACGCTCTTCGTATGGTTTGTTCTTTAGGCTAGGTATCATTTTGGTAACTCTACGTTGAACTCGTTCTAGCTTGTTTATATCTTTTTGGTAATAAGGGCACCAGGATTGAACGCAGTATTCCAGAAGAGGGCGGACTAAGGCATTGTAAAGGGTTAGGATAACTTCTTTGGATTTATGCTCAAATGACCTGCCTATAAAGCCAATTATTTTGTTTGCCTTCTTAACAACTTCTGAACATTGTTGACTCGGTTTTAGGTTACTGGATATTGTTACTCCCAGATCGGTTTCTCTGTTTACATTCTTAAGCTGAGTGCCATTCATCGAATAGTTTGCTTTCTCATTTAGGTATCCGACATGTAGTACTTTACATTTATCCGCATTGAAACTCATTTGCCAAATTTGGGCCCAACATGACAATTTATCTAGATTGTGTTGCATATCGTCAACTTGTTCTTTTGAGAGTACGCTATTTGCAATTTTTGTATTGTCAGCAAATTTTGAGATTGTGCAGGTGAGACCCTCATCTATGTCGTTGATGTAAATTAGAAAGAGAATTGGTGTACCGATCCCTGGGGTACCCCGCTACTTACATTGGTCCATTTAGATGCCTTACCGTTTATGACTACCCTTTGCTTTCTGTTGCTGAGCCAATTTTCTATCCATTTCAACACACCGTCTTGTATTCCATGCGCTTTTAGTTTTAGCAGTAAACGTTTGTGG
Organism: Paralithodes platypus; assembly: GCA_032716605.1. Taxonomy (NCBI): domain Eukaryota; kingdom Metazoa; phylum Arthropoda; class Malacostraca; order Decapoda; family Lithodidae; genus Paralithodes; species Paralithodes platypus. The sequence continues at coordinate 14,238,252 of CM064530.1, forward strand.
GGAACTTTGTCAAAGGCCTTTTGAAAATCAAGGTATATAATATCTACAGCTTTACTCTCATCGTAGAGGTTGAGGATATCGTGGAAGAAGTCTAAGAGGTTTGTTAAACAGGAACGTTTTTTACGAAAGCCGTGTTGAGTATCTTTAAGTATGTTATTTTCCTCTAAGTGATTTACGAGTCTGTCTCGTATGACCGTTTCTAGCATTTTACATACAACTGAGGTTAAGCTAATTGGACGATAGTTACTGGGTAGGGATTTGCTGCCTTTTTTAATATCGGTGTTACGTTGGCTAGCTTCCACTGATCAGGCATAGTTCCAGACTGCAAGGATTTATTGAATAGTAATGTCAGTGGTTTGGAGAGCTCATTCTTAGCTTCCTTTAGAACTCTAGGCGAGATTGTATCAGGTCCTGGCATTATGCATTAGTAGTGATGATGGTGACCCTTCGCAGAGTTGGGTATGCCGTTTTGATTTTGGGAGAAACGGCACGTCTACTTTATTATTATTAGTATTATCATTATTATTATTATTATTATTATTGTTCAGAGGATTTATTGAGATCGTAGTGACCCCTTTGAGTCCTAGAGGTAGATCATAAACTGAAGATAATCGTCCAATGGTAAGCAGAATATGATTAAATTTACGCTATCAAGACAGTTAAAGGTTTATGCACAAGCCTACGATATATTATGCATTCTCGAATACTGCATATTAATCTTAACTTGTACGTACTCCCAACTGCACTCTGATAACCTAATGTTTAGACGAATGGAAGGGGTAAATAATGGGGCACTTAACCACAAAGGAAGGCCTCGCTATAAATTACTCCTGAACCTGGATAAATTCATATTTGTTTTCACTAACCCACCAATCAATTTACAAATAAACCCAACCAATGAAATCAATGAAAGTAATGAATACATGTGGAACTCCAAGGACTCGAACCTAGGCTAGGATACACACACCGAAATTGCGCACACTAAGCATTACGCTATCAAGACAGTTAAAGGTTTATGCACATGCCTACGATACATTATGCATTCTCGAATACTGCATATTAAGACGTTTCGCCCTAATAGTTTGGTGTTCATAAAACGTTTCGCTTCATTTAGGTGTCTATTTTGGCAGGATGGACGACAGCAAGCCTAAAATATATACTAAAACAAACTAAAATTAATTGTTCGAAAAATTAAAAAAAATAGAGTGTAGGCTTAAGGGGAGATATCGACTTGAGGGATTTTTTTCTGGACCCCTTTCTCCCTCATGTTTAGCCCCATTGCTTTTTGAGATTTTAAGACAGTCGCCCCATTAGTTTGGCGATTTTAAGAATTTTCGCCCCATTTCCGTCAATTTTAAGACCTTTCGTGCAATTTAGGTGTCAATTTTATCCTGGCGAGCGATAGCGAGCCTGTAATTTAAGAGGAACCGGCTTTCAGCCGGGACATTTTTCTACCGAAAAATGTACAAATTTATCTTGAAAGGGGCTCAAGGGGGTGTAATCTTAAGTTTTTTTTATTTATTTATTTTTTTTTTTTTAAGAGACAATGAACGGAGGAAGGAAAAACACAGATAAAACAAAAAGGTCCATGTGCCTAAAGGCATCCTCCATTCATAAAATGTTTGTAACAACTGGATTTAAACATTTGTAGATTGTAAGTTTGTGGAAAGCAATTCGAGGGAAGTGAATTCCAAAGAGTAGTAGCTCTGGGGATAAATGAATTCTGATAAGCAGAAGTTCTGCATTGTGGAGGAGAAAGTGTAAATTCATGGGCGCTCTCAGCTGCCCTAGTTCTACGGGGAAAGATGTGGAGAGGCGGCACAATTGAAGCAAGTTCCTCGGAACAATTGCTGTGAAAATATCTGTAGAATAATGCAAGGGATGCAACGTTTCTTCGTATGGCTAATGTAGGAAGGTCCTGTGTGATTGCAGGGTTATTGATTAATCTAATAGCTTTATTTTGAATTTTGTCCAACTGCCTCAATGCAACCACTCCACTTCCACCCCACAGAGGTGAACAGTAATCCATCTGAGAGCGCACATGACTTTTATATATTACGGCCAACTGCTCGTCAGTGAAGAATTCTCGAACTCTGTACAGGAGTCCCAGTTTTTTAGAGGCATTCTTAGCAATGCTTCTAACATAATGTGTCCAGCTCAAGTTAGTAGTTAATGTTACACCGAGAATGTCAATACTAGGGGAAGTGGGAATATTTACATCATTAAAAAATATATGGGAGTCAGTGAGATTCTGTCGGTTAGAAAATTGAATGTACTTGGTTTTCTGTGCATTAAAGGAAACTAGATTCTCTTGTCCCCATTCATTAATTCTAGAAAGGTCCTGGTTCAGAGAAATTGCAGTGTTTATTTTTGAATTTATAAGATCGGGTTGGGTGAAAGAATTGGTAAATGTGAAGGAACTGTGGAGTGTTGAGTCATCTGCGTAGGAATGTATTGGATTATGAGTGGTAGATATGAGATCATTGATATGAATGAGGAACAGAGTTGGGGCCAAAACTGATCCCTGGGGAACACCAGCATTTATTGAGTGAAATTGAGAATAAAGGCCATCTACCATTACACGTATTTTTCTGTTATGAAGATAAGAAGAAATTAGTGGAACTAATGATGCAAGGCCGTAGTGTGACATCTTCGACAATAAGGATTGATGCCAGACTCTATCAAATGCCTTTGATATATGGATATCTAGAGGGATATCTAGAGCCCAAACTAAAAACCTCCCCTTAAAAGTGTTAAAATCCCTATGTAGCCTACAGTATATTTAAACCTTTCAGTATAGGCCTATCAGTGGACAATATTTCATTTTCTAATACCTATTATTAGATTATTTTATTAATTTTGGGACGAAATAATAGGATTTATTGAGTTAATTTAGATTGCAGTTACCGTACCTCTTTAATTACTAGAGATAATTCCTTAGCTACTTAAACTATAGGTAGCGCCAACGAACTTGACAATAATCTTGATCCCTGACCTCTCTGTAACTCAAAAGGGCCTAGATCAAACTGGCTGTAAATATCCACACCTATTTCCTGGTGGACTCTTCCCAAATGATAGAAACGTTAGCCCGATTGCTCTCATTCATTTCGAGTTATAAGAAGACAATTAAGGGGTCAAGGTTATTGTCAAGTTCGCTGGCGCTACCTACTGTATAGTCTAATGATAGCCTAAATGCAGTGTATTAGTCTGTATGTTGCTCACTATCATGATGTTTTGTATTAGGGTGCATTCACAGCAAGGTCGTAACCAGATATATGGCGCAAAATGTCTGTCTTGAAGTGAAATTTCATTGAATTGACACTGTACCTTTATTTTCTTGATATGCACCATACAGTTACGCTCTTTTATATAAACTACCTTGTTTATTTTAATCTTTTCTTACCTTGTTTTCTTTTATTTGGCTTCTTTTAGTGCTATAGATTAGATGTCCAATTTATGACAAAAAACAAGCCAAGTAAGTGAAAAAAATAAGAAAAGACGCAAATAAACAAGGTAGTCTATTAAAAAAAGCGTAACCGTATGGTGCAGATCAAGAAATATCAATGCAATTTCACTTCAAGCCTGACATTTTGCGCCATATTATGTCTGGTTACGGCCTTAGTGTGAACACACCCTTAGTCAAGCTATAGCAGACAAGCTGAGATGAATTGTGGATGTTGGGTCAGGCAGGCGCCAGTGGTCATGTGCAAATAACGTCCCAAGTGTCCTCTGAATCCCACACAGCAAACCCTACACCCGCCTGCTTGAAAAGAATCTCAACAATCCGCACGGCCTTCAGATCTGGATCAGGCAACATGTAGTCTAGGAAATGATCTAGCAAATCGCCAGTGGGGATGTGTGGATTGCCCGATGCAAACCAGGCGAAGGCATTGCAAAGGAAATAGCACGTGCCCAGTCCATCCCCCTGCATCTCCTCAGTGAGACTGTAAACCACGCTGGGGCCTGAATCACTCATCCGATGTACAATATCAAATACCCCACGCCTGATGAAGAGAGGGGAGGCAGAGTCAAAATAAATGAATTCGCCATCCAACCCTCGCCACAGGACCGTCATGTGGGTGTCTTCACCGGGGAATGGGTTGGGTACACCGTCGGGAATCAGCAGCTCAACATCCACACAGGAGCTCATGAAGAACATCCCGTGGCCTGGCAGCAAGGTGAAGGGATCGTTATGGTGCTGCTGGTACATTTCGAAGTGGGTTCCCAGGTAAGATTTTGATAGCAGCTCGCGGTGGATCCCAATGTGGGGAATAACCACTTTATTCAGCTGGGGGTTGTATGTCTGCATCATGAATATGTCTATATTGATGAAAATAATTGAGTTTTCAAGAAGCTAAGCTGAAAATACACGAAACAAACAGAGAAATATCGACTACGTCCGACAAGTCTGAGTCTCTAGAGTAGATTGTATAGTGTACAGTGTATACTGTCGACATCACCCTTACGGACTCAACATATTTTGAATCTGCAGTTTTTATTATTATTATTATTTTTTGTTTTGTCTTAGATCATCGCAATGTTTTCTATTATGTAACACTTCATATACATATTCATAATATTAGAAGTATTGTTAGAATTTTCCTAAAATACATTTAATAATTAACTGGATATTAGATCAGTATAGTTTAGTTTACCATAAGAAATAGCGTTCTCTCTCGTACAATATTAAAAGAAAACGTAATTGAAAGCGACAACTTATTTATATTCAAAGTTACTGTACAGTAGGCCCGCAGGGGTGTCAAACTCATGGCCTGCGGGCCAAATGTGGCCCTTGGGATGGTCATAAGTAGCCCGCAAGACAACAGCAAGATTTAATTGATCGTGAAATTATAATTGTTATGAAGGAAAATATAATATTGCTAGGAGACAGAAACTTCATATATTACATATTGTTCATAATGGTAATACTTTAATCTAATTAAACAAAATTATAATATTGTTTTCTAAAGGGAATATTTGTATAAATAAATATAACAAATCCGTATCAAACCGAAGACACGGCTATTGCTGGTATCTGAACGCATGAGCCGCAAAACGTTTTGACAAAAAATAAACACGGAAAAGCGGTGTACGTTTACTGATCAAATCAAGCCGCTTCTGTAGCGAAATAGTGACTTATACTTCGCTTTTTAATTACTCAGTTAACCAAACTATAACTAAATATATATAGAATTAAGGTTTACCTTTGAAATAAAGTAGGAAATGGTCAAAACCGGTAACCAACACCTTGTGCCAGGCTTTCCTACTGAAGGATACGGCGTTATGTGTTTAGGCTTATGTCGTGTGGGTGGTTTTATGCAATTATATCATTTTAATTTGTAAAGTGTAAAATTGTAAATAATCAGTTTATCTACCTTCCTGACTGACTGACTCTCTCTCTCTTTCTCTCCTTGTTTGATTGTCTATTTACGGAATAATTAGAAATTTAAAGCAATACAGTCAGTTCTTTGTGAAATTGTGACACACCCAGACTACTTTAGATTCGCCAAGCATTGTGAAGATTTGAAAATAGATTTTGAAAAGCGCTTCCAAGATCTTCATGGAAGAGAACACAGCCTATTTTTGTTTGAAGACCCCTTTCTTGTGAATGCTGGGGAGTTTAGTGATGTAGATATGCAGCTGGAAATACTTGACATTCAGACCAACTCTGCTCTCCAAGGATAAATTTATAAATACAATTCTTATTGAGTTTTATCCGAGAGTAGGAAGGGAAAAGCTACCACATATTCATCACAGTGCATGCTTTTTGGTTGTTCAGTTTGGAAGTAGTTATGTCTGTGAACAATCATTATCTCGGATGAAGATGAATAAATCCAAGTACCGAACTAATATTACAGACAAACACTTGGATGCCATCCTCCAACTTGGAATACCTCCTTTGCAGCCAAATGTAGACAAACTTGTGGTAGCAAAAAGTGTGCAGTGCAGTGGTAAAGGAAGTCAAAGATGCGTGTTGCATAATATATGTACGGTACTGTATAATATATATTTATCTAAATTTATTTTGCATGTAGGCTTACCTATCTGTCCCAACAAAAAATATTTTGTAGGTTTCAAAATTCAAATTAATTTAGTCACAAAACCCAAATGAAAATCTATAATATACTGTAGCCCCAGATTAATGCATATTGATACATGCACCTTTTCTTATCATTAGTGTCACTGTTTATGAAACAAAACGAATTTTACATACCGGTACTCAAAAACACTAACTCTACTAACATATTCCTGGTAAGCCAGGTGAGTATTAACACCTTACGAGCGGCCTATGCGGTTTATTTATGTGTACCGCCCAGCGGGGTGTTTTTAGCCAAAATAGGGCTGTTTACGTGATCATTTTCATGCCTAAATAAGACCCAGAACGTAAAACAAGTATCTATCCCTGAAAGGGCATAAACAGAGCTTTCGAATGACACCATAACGATCCTTGTATGATGGATAGTTTTCTTGCAATAACCGTGCAACGCGAGTGCAAAAAGCAGGTAATTCGGTACTTTTGGTACATAATTGAGTATGTAGCGAGTGAGAGAGGGAGGAGGGAGCTGAGATTTGTGTCAGTAGGTTCGCCGCGGTGGTCTGGAGCAGTCATACGCTCGCTAGTCTCCTGCCACCACTTGTCTCTCTCTCTCAGCCACATTACGTGCTGAAATTGCCACTCGAGTTATGTCGAGCGCCGCCACATAGTCCAGCTTTATTTAACTCGACTTAAGTGGTGAGCCGCTTTTTAAGGGTTAAGCTGTAAACTTCAGTCTTGCAAATACATACTGGCCCTCAAGACCGTAACTAAATTAAGAATTGGCCCTCCAAAGGTTTTGAGTTTGACACTCCTGCGTATAGGGGAATTCATTTGCAGTTGTAGAGACCCTCGCTGCAACTGCAAATGAATTCCCCCCCCCCCCTATTCATTTATATACTGATGGGTCTCTGCTACAGAATGGAAGAACAGGGGCTGCTTGCGCTGCATATGAATCCGACTCTCCTATATTTACAGACTCACAACGCCTTCCTAACTGAGCCAGTAGTACACATGGTGAACTTTCAGCTATCAACTCAGCATTAGATTAATTAATTTCCAAGCAGATATCCGGATTGGTTATTAGTGACTCACAGGCAGCCCTTGCTCTTATCCGTAACCCACCCCAACATTCCTCCCCTCTCACTACCTCCATACACGCATGGCTACCGGGCCCTAGGTCTACAAATATTGTGATCAAGTAAAAGAAACATGCTGAAAGACTTCGTCATGAATACAAAAGTTTTAAATCATCTCGCCGAGACCCTTCTATCTAAATTATAATAAACACATGTGTACTGTGTACACGTCTTCTCAAATATCCAACTATTCTATTTTATAGTCGTGAACCAACCAACCTTTTTAGCCTCTCAGATAATAGAATGACCCCCAGGGATACCAACACAAGCTCACCAACCAGGGTCCATATAATCATGTAGATATCCCTCTTGCATACATCTGAGTTCAGAAACTATCAGTATTATCCCTAATAAGTCAATCTAGCATGAACACTTATGTAATCCATATTAAGAGCAACAGACCCTTGTCTGCAAACCTATAACACGTCTGACAGAGAGGCTACATGTCCGCGTGCCCCACTTGACCCCCAGGGTTGCCAACATAACCTCAACGCCTGGGAGTCCTCTAACTCATATAAAACTTCTATTTTATATCTATAGAAGCTTAGAAATTATCAGTATTAACTCTACAAAGAAAACCTAACATGCTCATCTATCTCTATGATCAATATTAAAGACAACAGACCCTTGTCTGCAAACCTAGAACACGTATGTGAGAGAGGCTACATGTACGCATGTTCCCCCATTGACCCCCAGGGCTACCAACCTAACCTCCACGCCCAGGCGGCATCTATTAACTCATGTAAAAACGTCTATCTCGTAAATATAGCAACTAAACAATTATCAGTATTAACTCTACAAGGAGAACCTAACATTCTCACCTACCCCTGTTCTCAATATTATCAGTGACAGGCTCTTGTTTGCAAAAATAATATCCAACGACACAGAGAAACCTCACTTCCTCATACCCCTCTTCCCCCTGAATTCTCACGCTCCAAGGTCAAGCCTAAACGTCCTCAAAACCTTGAACAAAATCCAATTATAACCATTACCCCCTGACTCCCCCAGTAACCTATAAAGCCAAATAAAACCTTGACTTAAATAATGTCTACATATAGTATATACCACCTTGATCAACCCGTTAAGTATAGTAGAATTATATCATATAGTAAATGAAGTTCATCTCCCCTAGGACAAGAAGGACTTCTTGACCTAAAAGAAAGTGCATACGCACGCCCTTACTATCCTTCCACAGAGGATGCTTACCCCTCAGTAATTGTGCATACTAGGCCAAGAAAATCTGAAGGAAATAAAGTCATTCTAAGGCTTCTCAATTGTTGGCACCCCACTTTGAGAAATATTATTTTTACCCCTCCATACAGTCTGGATGCACAGCACCCCGAAGTCCTTATACTGTCTGTGAGTAAGAAATCCTATTATAGGATCTTTGTTAATTGTGGCATCCCAATCAGTTGACCCTTTCACGCATTTATGATGCAGAGGTTGCCAGATTAGCAATAAGAAATAGAGTTCTCTCACTCTTATAATTACCTTTCCAAAATTAGTTTTCTGCCCACAGCTAACTCAAAGACAACTGCAGAGGTTGAAGTAACTAAACTATCTATCTATCTATCTATTGCCTGACGCCGTGATCCCCGAAGGGGTGGCCACGAACGAACCGCCCCCATGCACCTCTGTCCCCAGTCAGTCGACACCCCTCCCCCCAACCAGCACCGCCTTCGTTCATGTAGTTCCTCACTCCATCCTTCCACCTCATATTCGGTCTACCTCTCCCCCTCTGTCCCTCCACCTCGCTCTCGTACACCCTCTTAGTCATTCTCTCGCTTTCCATACGTTCCATATGGCCGAACCATCTCAAGTTGTTCCTTTTCACACTTTCCAGCACATCTACCTCCACACCACACCTCCTTTTTACTTCCTCATTAGTCTGTCTATCCCTCCATGTAACTCCGCACGCACTCCTTAAGTAATTCATTTCCACTGCTCTCACTCTTGGTCTGAGTCTCTCAACCAACGTCCATGCTTCGCTTCCGTAAGTCAGTGTCGGGATTACCACACTGTCATGCAAGGACTTCTTCACTTCCATACTGACCACCCTATTTCTTGTTACTGCTTTTAGCGTTCCTACAACCCTCTTCCCCTGTTGTACCCTCTCCCGCACCTCTTCATCCATAGTCCCATCTTTACTCAACACACTGCCCAGATACTTAAAAGAGTTGACGATCTCCATAGCCTGACCGTTCAGCTTCACCTCACACTCTGTGACTTCACCCCTTTCGAAGACCATAACCTTGCTCTTCCCCGTATTTACCTTCAAATTCCGTTTTTCGCACACTGTTCCAAACTCATTTACCAGACCCTGCAACTCCCATTCATTATCACTCATCAGAACTGTATCATCCGCAAACAGCAGTATAGGTAGCTTCCACTCAATTCCCTCCCTTTTCAGCGATACACCAACATTCACTGCTCTTGATAGTATTTCTTTCATGACTCCGTATATACAGTAAACAACCACGGGGACATCACACACCCCTGTTTCAAACCAACATTCAGGTCAAAGAACTCGCTCTGCTCACTCTCCACACGTACTGCCGCCTTTGCACCCTCATACATGCTCTTCACTGCTTTCAGCAACTTGCCCTCTACTCCGTATATTCTAAGTACTTTCCACAAACCTTCTCTATCCACTCTGTCATAGGCCTTCTCCAAGTCCATAAAGGCAACATACACCTTTTGTTTCTTCTCCAGATACTTCTCCACAACACAATTCAGGGTAAAAATCTGATCTACACATCCTCTTCCCTTCCTAAAACCTCCCTGCTCGTCGCCTATCCATTTCTCCGTTCTCACTCTCACTCTCTCAATCACTACCCTACTGTATACCTTCCCTACTACGCTTAGAAGACATATTCCTCGGTGGTTACCACACACTCCTCTTTCCCCTTTGCCCTTATATAGGGGGACTATTATGCCAGTCTTCCAGTCATCGGGTGCACTCCCCTTCTCCCATGCTAGTTTGCACATTTTCCATACCCATTCTATCACTATCTCACCACCATACCTCAACATTTCCCCACACACTCCATCTGTTCCTGGTGCTTTCCCCAACTTCACTCTTTTCATGGCTTCCCACACTTCTGACCTCCTGATCCCCACCTCCTCCTCCACTACTTCTCTTCTTCTCCCTCCCATACCATATCCAGCTATGTTTGCTGGCTCTTCATTCCTTTCATTTAGCAACTCACTGAAGTACTCCCTCCATCTTTCGACTCTCTCTTGCTTCTCGGCTAGCATTCTCCCATTCTTATCTTTCACACCCTTACTGTTTCCCTTGCTACCTTCCCTAACTTTCTTGACTTCTTTCCAGAACAGTTTCTTACTCTCCCTCCATTTTACACTCAGATTCCTTCCAAATTCCTCATCTACTCTTCTCTTACTTTCCTTCACTACTCTCTTCACCACCCTCTTACTCTCCACGTACCTCGCTCGTTTCTGTCTCTCGGAATCTTCATTCCCTCTACTACCCAACCACACTCTATATGCTTTCTTCTTTTCTTCCACAGCTATTCTTACCTCTTCTGTCCACCATGCTGTACCTTTCACTCCCCTCCCTCTTCTCCTCACTCCACACACCTCCTCACATGCTGCACAGATCTCATCCTTAAACACCTTGCTCATCTCCTCCACTTCCTCCATAACTTCCAGGTCGAACCCACCTAGTCGTCTTTCCACTGCTCTCCTGTACTCCTCCCTGACTTCCTCCTCCTGCAACCTCTCCACCCTCCTCACCATTCCACCCTCCTCTCGCCTCCCTCCCGCTCTCCTCACCCACTTCTTTTGTATCCTAACCTTAGCTACCACTACATAATGATCAGACAGACCCCCTCCAATACCCCTATACACCCTAGCATCCATCACAGATTTCTTCATTCGTTCATCCACACATACATAATCAATCAATGACTTTCGTTCCACCACTGTCTTATCTTTCATCGTCAACATCCGTTTCCACGTGTACCTGTGGATCATTCTGTGTCGGAAGAAGGTGTTGGCTATCCACAGCCTCCTTCCCACACATACGTCCACAAGTGCACTACCATTCCCATTCACCTCTGATGGTACCCCCCACCCTCCCACCACTCCCTCAACTTTCCTATCACCCACCTTACCATTCATATCCCCAATCAGAAATATTCTTTCGTTCTTGTCAAACTTCTCCAGGCACGCCTCCACATTCATCCAGAACTCCTCTTTCTTTCTTTCAAGTATATCCTCTGTCGGGGCATACACAGATACAATCACCCACGTTTGTATTCCTACTTTCATTCTCACCCACACAATCCTTGAACCCACAGACCCATACTCTCTTACACATTCCTTCCATTTGCTACTTACAAACAAACATGCACCTTCTCTCGCTGTTCCTTCACTCACTCCAGCACACACACCCATTCCACATTCCCATTCTCTCACATCTGAACCTTTCCATTTGGTCTCTGTCATTCCACATACATCCAGCCTGGCATTCACTAACACTTCCAGAACCTCTCTCTCTTTTGTTCCATCATTCATGCCACTAACATTCCACGTAGCCATTCTCAGAATGTCCGAAGGCATGTCCTTAGTCGGTCGTGGTTCGTCAACGTTGGTTCCGTCCGCATCCGAGGCTGTTCGTTCGTTTTTCTTTGCTTAGATATTTTTTCCGGGTGGGGGTCGCAAGCCCACCGACCCAACCTCTTTAGTCGCCTCTTACGACACGCAGAAGGCACGAAAGGTTTATAAATACCCCTGATGGTAACAAAGGCTTTAAAGTATCCCCAATAGGCTCAAAATTGCGTCATATGTCGGAGAGGGTTAACATAGAGACCTCTAATAGGCTGTATCGCCAATGTTAAAGTTTGAAGTGTGTAAGCCTCCCTCCACTTCTATTTCAATATTGTAGGTACGGCAATTGTGCCCTATACAAGGAACTTTATTATTACTGGCACCCCAGTGATTAATATAGCCACCTTCTTTAGGTTATACTGTTTCTAGTTAAAAGTTGAAGGACACAGGCACCCTTACCCTTCAACGTTTTACTAATAAAAGTTACACTACCATTTCTCACAGAAGATCTGAGATCAACCGATCTTTTGTGTTATAAGGGCTTAGCGAGACACCCTCACGGGGAGTCTGCATATATAAGTACTAGGTGCATTTTGTCTGTGGCACCCCATTAGACTTTGCAACTAAAAGGTTAACACCGCCCTGAGTTCTTTGAACCTCTATAAACAGTTAGAGACTGTCAAGAAGAGCAGTACTAAAACTCTTCTTGCGTTCGTCCGATATTGTGTTAATTCGTCATTACTGAGACACAATATTAAAACCCCACTACAAGAGTACCTTAACAGAACTTCATCACTGGTTAATATAAAGGTCAGGATAGACGAGTATAACTAATAAAGCTATAGGCTTAAATACTCGCGTTAGTCCGATTTGGTGCCCAACTGTTTCATTACAAGTTACGGAGCCATATTTAAGACCCCACACCCATTAACCCATCTGTAACATTACTTCACACGACCGGCCAACCTGGACGGCCTACGGAGAATCAGAAGACATCAAGCAGCTAGTGTTCTACAATTCTAAGAAAAGAAAGATTGGAGAAAGATAACTAAATAAATGCCAGTGACGAGGTAGAAATAAGTTAGAGTTCAAAAAGTGATAAAAATAAACAGTCCCTTCAACCACTTATTCAGGATAAAAATCACTAAAGTATTCATTTAAGATAATCTATAGAAACAGATTACTTATATTTGTGCACCAGTGATAAATGTGTTTAGTACACCTCTCTAACTTGAATAAGGAATTAAATCCAAATAAGACGGATTTTGTGCATAAAATAACTCTGTCATATTTCCGCCCAGTGAGAAAATAGTCAGAGTCCATACACTCCTTATTTTGAAATAAATCATCAAAGTGTTAATTTAAGCTAATCTATAGAAACATATTACTTCTATTCGTATACCAGTGATAAATACGTTTAGTACACCTCTCTAACTTGAATAAGGAATTAAATCCAAATAAGGCGGATTCTCACCTCAACGAACTCTGAAATAATACCAACCAGTGAAAATATTTTAGAGTCCACAAAACTTGAATTCAATCTTATGAAGTATATCAGTGTATTGAGATTATATATTCATAGAAAAAAAAATATATTAACTTACTTTAACCTCATCAAATACTAGTAGCTAATTAAACCCAAGTCAAGGGATATAGCTAATATTAGGGTAACCTGATTAGATGTCCATACAATCCTTCCACAATAGAAGATTGATTTGATTCCAAAAGAAAAGGATTAACTTTAAGTTGCATTGAGTATACCTGATCTCCATCTAGATCCGCGATCGTGCTAGAAGATATTTAATTAAGTTGGGTCACTTATGTTCTCGTGTTTAGTGATTCTGATTCAATAGTATGTACTTAGTGAATAAGGGAAATAAAGCTGTACTATAAACTATATTTTGAAATTATACATATCCTCTATTATCTTACTTATATTTATTTGTATGAACTTGGATATCCCAGTCTCGAAAGAACTCACCCTAACTAATAGATAAACCTGAATAAAATCAGGGCATAACACCTACTAAACCCAATCCTCTTCCCATAGTTCTCATTTTCACACACCATCCATAAACATATTAAACAGCCATGGTGACATTACACAACCCTGTCGCAAACCTACATTTTCCTCAAACCATTCACTCAACTCACCATTTCCTACTCTAACACACACTCTGCTCCCTTCATAAAAACTCTTTAACTGGTTCTATAAAAAATCCTCCAATTTCTTAAATCCTGAACACCTTCCACATTGCTTCACGATCCACACGATCATAAGCTTTTTCCAAATCCATAAAAACCCAAAATATCTCCTTATGCTTCTCTAAATAAATCTCGCATAACTGTCTTACTGCAAAAATCTGATCCACGCACCCTCTTTCCCTCCTAAAACCGCACTGTTCTTCTCCTATTGCAACTTCCGTACACTTTATTATCCTCTCTATCAACACCCTGCCATACAGTTTTCCAACCACTGATAATAAACTAATACCTCTATAACTTGAACACTCCTGCCGATCTCCCTTCCCCTTGTACAATGGCACAATATATGCACTCTTCCAGTCTATTGGTCGGCTACTATTGACACAACAAAGCACACATTGAAATGTCTCACCAACCAATCTATTATCACATCTCCACCATTTATACACTCCACAGCAATACCATCCAAACCTGCTTTTCCCGCTCTCATATGTTTCATTGCTTCTTTCACCTCATTTTCCTCAACCCTTTCATTCATTCCTTGCCACCTGGGTGGCCTGGGTAACCTATCTCCATCAACCACTGCTTCAATCACTGCTTCTCTTGCATTTAGAAAATATTAAAAATACTCAGCATATCTTGTCCTCACTTCAACTCCTTCCACTAGTAATTCTCCATTTGCATCTTTCACTGACTCTTCCATATATGTTCTTATATTTTTTCATATAGGCCTAGCCTACAGTATATATTATTTTTTTTATGTTTAGTCTGGACTCCCTTTTATCGCGCTTAGTTCCATTAGTTTTGACATTTTAACACGTTCACCCCATTAGTTTGGCAATTTTAAGACCAATCACCCCATTTTTTTTTTTTTTTCAATTTTGAGAACTTTCGTGCCATTTATAGCAATAAAGAGCTTGGATCAGGCGGGTTATTTTTCTACCGAAAAAATTACAAATTTATCTCGAAGGGGGGTCTTGAGGTTATTATGTTTAATCTTGACGGAGGTCTATATAGGTCTATGGAGGATGGATATAGTCAAGGCCACGTCACACTGTAGCTCCATACATTATCAGGTGTTTCTCGTTAAGAAAGTGCAATCGGTGATTACCAAAGACAGAATAACCTACATAAACAGTTAGTGAGTGCACACATACAAGAAACAAAGTCCGAAACAGAAGGATTGAAGTGAAAATAAGAGAACAAAAAAAAAGTTACTACGAACATGACGCCAACAATGGACGGGGATCAAAACAAATCCGACCCGGAATGCCCCGACTGTGGAATCAAGTTCGCAGGTGAAAAAAATGCAATCCAATGCGACTACTGCCAGGAATGGCTGCACTACTTCTGCACACACCTCCCTGCCTATCAAATTCTCAACTATGCAAAAACGCCAAGGAAATTCATGTGCAAAACATGCTGCCTAACAAAGTTTGACACAAAGGGTGAGTGGGTGGCCGATGCAGAAGCAGCCGTTCTCCAACACAAGGAACGACTAACCAATTCTGGAGCGATAAGTAAGGTAAGAAAAATCCCTGTTCAGCTCCAGAGCAACACAGCCGACACCAACACCAACACGCCAGCTGACAATACACCAACAATCAAGGAATCAACTGGGGACACTTGCCTAGGCCAAGGCCTACTCAAAAGCCCAGAAGTAGCCGTAGGCAAGAGTGACAGCGACAACCTCAATACCAGTACCACAACAAACAAGGCTTTAGATCTAGGTCTGGGGAACACACCAGAAGATATTAGCCTCACAATGCTAGATGCCCATAGTCTCCCCCCGCAACACTAGCAGACACGGCAGAGCCTCCTCAAAACGCAGCAAGACAGGTGAGGTCGGGGACCCCAACGAGCACACACCCCACATGCAACGGATGCAGCCATAATGCTCCTACATACAGGACTCCAGCAGCAACTGAACCCACAACCACAAGAACAGGTGAGGCTAGTGCTGTAAATTCAAATCCATGGAGACCTAGGACCAGAGCTGAAAACAAGGGCACTTATATTATGAGGAAAAGCATGGAAGTATGCAATTTCTACCTAAGAAATGAATGCCGATATGGAGTAGTTGGCATGGGATGCAAACAAGACCATCCAAAAATATGTGCAAAATTCATGAAGCACGGGCGGGATGACAGGATCGGCTGCAAGCGTGGATGGAAGTGCATCGACTACCACCCAATTGTATGCAGAATCTCGCTTAACAAAAGGGCATGTGATATCAGAGACTGCAATCTTCCACACATCAAGGGAACTAAAAGACTGACGCCCAGCAACAATGTCAACAAACCAAGGGAACATGCTACAGGACACATCCAAAGGGAATTTGCCTACACACCAACACATGAGGAAAAACTAGAAAGCCAACGCAATTCCCTCAGAAGCTGGCCAGCCATCCAGCAAACTCAAAAGGACAGACCAACAGCGGTACACACGGCTATGCCCGACCAAAGTGCTTTTTTAGAGGTACTAATGGGACGTCTTCTGGAAGTGGAAAAACGGTCTCAACCGATAATGGAGATTCCTAGCCCAAACCGAGGGGCCAGACATGAAACACAGAGGAAGGTGCAACTACCACTAAATAGTTTTTTTGTGGGCAACATCAGAGGACTCTACCCACGAAACAATCAATGTAAAGTCCCCATGCTGGAAGAAATTGCAGAGGAAGATAACTAAATTTTTCTAGCCCTCACAGAAACACACTTGAACGAAAACATTTTGGATGCAGAGATCAATATCCATAATTTCACACTATTCAGAGCCGACAGAGCGGACAGAAGCCACGGAGGAGTAGCACTCTACCTAAGGGAGGATATGGCTGCAAATACCGCAACATTAGTTGCATTCTCAAACGGCACAACAGAGCTACTAGCAGTACACATAAGACAAACCGACATGCTCATTGCTCATTATAATTTTGTACCGACCTCCAAACACCACAGGGGACATTTTCAAGGAGGTCACAGAGAAGATACAATCACTCCTACAAAATCTGCCAACTCCCGCTATAGATGTCATCATCACAGGAGATTTCAACCTGCCCATCATCAATTGGGCAACCATGAAAATAGACGGAGGATCCAGGGATGAAAAACAGCAAGCCAAGGAGCTAATGACTATCATGGACACTGCATACATGAAGCAATACATCGAGGAACCTACAAGAGGCAACAACACACTGGACTTACTATTTGGCAACAACTTCGACCTGGTACACTCGTACGAAACTGTAAAAACTATAATGTCCGACCACAGCCTCATCAAAGTTAGAACCCCCACACCAGCCAGATGTCAACAGGAATCAAGCCAAATCCCCTGCACCTCTCTGAAAGATCTCAACTTCTACAGCAAAGAAATAGACTGGGACAGACTGAGAGCAGAACTGGCAGTAACTGACTGGAGGGCACTATTCGAAGATAAAAACGTCGACGAAACTCTCAGTATCCTCCAGAAACAATGTCTGGAGACCTGTAAAAATACCATACCACCCAAATCAAGCAGGAAGCAGATAAAACAGATTCCCAGAGATAGAAAAATACTAATAAAGAAAAGGACGTACTTGAAAGCCAAGCAAAGGAAGACCAGCCATGCGCACACTATCACCAAACTACAAGAAGAGCTCGATGAAGTTGAACGAAAACTCATCCAGTCACACCATGAGCAAAGAACACGTGAAGAACTCCAAGCAGTTGCAAACATACGAGTAATTAGCAAATTCTTCTATGCATACGCAAAAAGGAGACTCAGGAACACCTCAACAATAGGACCGCTTGCAAAACCTACGGGCGAATTTGAGAGTGACCCAACCGAAATGGCCAAGATACTCAAACAGCAATACGAAAGTGTCTTCAGCCCACCAAATGAAGACAAGAAAATTTAGGTTAGGATTTAAAACTGTGGTCTCATTCTGTCTTCTCTTTGCCACGCCATACGGTACGGTAAAATATGCGCGAGTTTAGCTGAGTTAGCCATTAAATAGGCCGCGCGGAACCGTCTCACCAGTCGTGCCGAACCATAATACAGTTGGGCTATATGCCGCCGGGATCAACACAAAAAATAAAATCCCTGATCCATCACAGCTTTGCATACAATGGAACCAGACTGTTCAACTGTATACCAGCCCCTCTCAGGAACATGACCGGGGTGTCTCCAGACACCTTCAAGAAACACTTGGACATGTGGCTGGCCAAAATACCGGACCGGCCACCAACACCAGGATACCCCAGCGCCAACTCCAACCGACTTCTGGAATGGAGAGTGGAAGAAAGGGAGCTGCCTGGTCGCAGTGGAGCCCCAGCTCAACTGTGTCACTAACGGACGGAATACAACAAAGTGTAACAAAGTGTAAGTGTAGGGAGGAAACTAAAAAGGAATAAATATATTTATAAGTACAATTATCTCCTTAATCTTCAATTTTTATTCCCCCCTTCAGTACAAGCCACAACACTCTGGGAAACGGTGTAGCTGAAGGAGCATGTAATTGTGAGTGCACGTGTGTCTTTGGGCATAAACAAATATTGTGTGGGTATTTAGTTTGTGATTGTTTATATAATAGCTTACCATTAAAATCCATCAGTTATCTCTCCTAAAGTATTCAAAGAAAACCTATTTTATGGATAACTAATATATTTTTTACATATATAATACTAATATAACCTATTATTACTATATTTCATATCATAATCAATCAAATAATGGATGTGTGGCATTTTTATAATAATGTGTTGATGAAATAATTATGAAACTTAAAGAAAAGGAAGACATTATTACATGTAGATATTATGCACCGATAATCAGCGAGATTCATTCGTTATCTAAACTTCAACAGATCAAGACCTAGTGTATCGCGTTCTTTCATTCTTTACTAAGTTTTGTTGATTAATTCGTTGGCGGTGAGGAATTCATTGATCTGCAGTTAATCACTTTGATAGGAAAGTGGTTTACAAGTGATATTATAATTACATTACAAGTTTACAATACATAATGATGCGTCTTATAGTGAAGGGCCTACGGGCGGAGAATCTGCCCGAGCTTCCCGCTGTAGCCACGGTGGCCAAGATCAAGATAGAGAAGACCCCAAAGGAACGATGGATGATGGGTCTAAAGTTCCACCGTAACCCTTTTAAGAAGTTCAGGACTGTGGCTGAGGTGCCTCTCTCAGCTAGATCAGAGGACCAACTCTACAGGGGTTATAATGGTCAGGGATTCTACTTCTTCATAAAATTCAACCCGGTTCACGTCATTGAAATTCCAGAGGATAAACTGAGGGTTGATGAGAGTATTCTACAGATTAAGCTGAAGTCTGGGAAACGAACCTTCGCTAAGGAATTCATGGAGGTTGGGCGCAGGAATGAAATAAGCAATATTCTAAGGTATTCAACTCGGCCCCTGCGGCGTAGGTCATAATTTGGTTGTCTCCACGGCCAAATGACATTGATTAGACCTACTGTAGATGTTGTCTGCTGTTATTAAAAAAACAAAAACAAAAAAATCATCGTGCAAAAGGATTGCGAGCGTAGCGATCACTTACAGCGGGGGGGGGGGGGGGGGGCATTTTTGAGGCCTGTGAAGATATATATTTGACTGATATGCAACTAAAAATAATCTAACCTAACCTAACATCCCCATTAACCTAACCTGACCAACCTAACCTAATTTAAGGGGAAATTTCCACTCGAGGGATTTTTTTCTTTACCCCTTTCTCCCTCATGTTTAGCCCCATTGCTTTTGAGATTTTAAGACGTTCACCCCATTAGTTTGGCGATTTTAAGAACTTTCACCCCATTTATGTCACTTTTAAGACCTTTCGTCCCATTTAGGTGTCGATTTTTTCCTGGCGAGCGATAGCGAGCCTGTAGTTTAAGAGGAACCGGCCTTTGGCCGGGAAATTTTTCTACCGAAAAATGTACAAATTTATCTTGAAAGGGGGTTATGGGGGTGTAATTTCAAGCTTGATGGAAGTCTAGGAAACTAACTAAAAAACTCCCCTTAACCCCTTCTGTACCGCTGGCGTCTTTTTTTACTTTATTCTGGCTACTATTAGACGATTTTCTGCAGTTTAAATAGGGCCTCCAACAATTAACAGGTTTCAAGCTATCTCACTTAACCCATTTTACTACCACAGAACTTTATTAAACTGCACACAATCGTCTAAATATAGCTAGAACGAAATAACAAGGACGTCCCCGGTACAGAAGGGGTTAAGGCACCAAGCTCGGGGTAGCCAACTATAGTCTATTCGCTGTAAGTAGGCGAGCAATCATGACCTCTAACCTCTGTAACTCAAAAACGACTGAAGTAATCGAGCTGAAATGTCTACCATTTGGAAGGAGTCAGTCAAGGAATAGATGTGGAAATATATCTTCGTGCAAATCAAGGACCTCCTCGAACTACAGGAACTCCAGCGTCGCTTCATGACCTCCTCCGGACTTAACTTCACCTTTGACAAATCTAACAATGGACAACTCCCCTTCCTCGACATCCTCGTAGCTCTGAATGACCATGGGTTCAAAACCACCGTCTACATTAAACCAACTAACACAGGACAATGCCTCAACGGCGATAGTGAATGCCCCCGCCGTTATCTTCTATCCTCCATCTCCGCCTATGTTAGGAGAGCCCTCACGCACTGCTCTACCTGGGCCGACACCCACCAGGAACTAGAAAGACTATCCCAAGTTTTAGTAAATAACGGATACTCCAACTCCGACATCTCCAGCACCATCAACCACCATCTTGAAAAATGGTACACCCAAAGCCCTCCCAACATTGACCCCCCAATGAAATTAAGATCTTCTACCGCAATTACATATCCTCTGAACACAAAAATGACGAGGCCGTCTTAAAAGAAATAATCTCCAAGCATGTCCACCCAACCAACCCGGAAAACAAAATCAAATTAATAATTTATTACAAATCCCCCAAGACCTCCAACCTCGTTCTCCGCAACAAACCAGCCTTCACCAAGATAAAGAGCCCGATGACCGACGATCATGTCATTTACCAACATACCTGTAATTATGAGGACTGTGGACCTCATTCCTATATTGGTATGACGCAGACTCGTCTTTCACGTCGGTTAACTCTTCACCTTCAGGCTGGAGCCATCAAAGACCACTATCTCACCCCTAACCACCCTCACCTCACACGCAACGAGTTAGAGAAACACACCACCATACTCGATAAAGAAAGTGACCCAAAGAGATTACCTATACTCGAAGCTTTATATATCCAAGCCTTACATCCCAACATCAACAACCAAACTCTGGACCTTCAGATCCTTCCTTCTGCCAAAAGGCACTACCCTACAGGACCTAACACCCCTCCTCGCCCCCCGGTGCCCTTGACGCAGCCCCCCGCGCTACCTCCTTCAGCTTCGTCTTCTGCAGGCGCCACACAACTTAGGCCACGCCCCTCGACACGCAGCCAATCAGCTTCGACCCCACCTACTGACCACCATCCCGCATCCAGTGCGCATGCGTGAAGCGGTTAACCCCTTTCTCTCTCCTAGTTTACGCTTCCACCAATAGCAGACTTTTGCCCCCTGTTTTCCGCCTCCTCTGATCCTCCACCCTCTATATATACCCTTCCTGTTTACCTTTTATATCATTCCTTCCTTACTTGATAATGCTGGTTGTCCAGTGAAACGCGTCGTATATCCTGTATCATCATGTACATTTATGTAACCCTGTACCACCATGAATTTTGCTCATCTCCTTCATCTACTTCCTGCCACCCAGCGAAAACTCATCAGAGACCTGGAAACTTTGAATAATAAAATTTCCAACGCAGAAATTGCCATTTCTTTCAACCTCGTATGTATTAAAGAAAATTTATTACCTGGCTTTACTAACATATATATATATATATTCTCTCTCTCTCTCCTACCTACCTACCTATCTATCTGTCTATCTATCTATCTAACCATCGGAGAAATGCAGGAATGCCAACACTTTAATTTTTAACAAATAAATATAGTTTTGTTTTTATTGTACGGTTTTCTTTAATAAGAATGAATGAGTTACTGCTCTAATAGAAGTACAGTGCTGTATTCTATGTTTCCCATGTTTTGACTTCGTTTCCACACCACCCTTGAGGTAAAAGTCTAGGTGCGGTTTTTTTAGAGGTACCGGCGACGTCTTTTGAATTTTGTTCTAGCTATATTTGGACGATTTTGTGCATTTTAACCCTTTGAAGCTCTGACGCGTTTTCGCAGGTTATGTTGGCTATCATTAGACGATTTTATGCAGCTGAGGAAGTATCTGTGGGTATTAAAAGGGTAAATACTATCTCAATCAACCCTTTGACTTCCATATACCGTTACTAATCTGCATAAAATCGTCTAAGCCAGAAACAGAACATAAACGCTAATTGGAGCTTGAAAGGGTTAAAAAGGATCTGTGGTAGTAAAAAGGGTTAAGTGAGATAGTTCGAAGTCTGTTAATTGCTGGAGACCCTGTTTAAACTGAATAAAGTAGTCTAATTACTCTAATAGTAGCCAGAATAAAGTTAAAAAGGACGGTCCTGGTAAAGAAGGGTTTAAGTCGGTATCACACGAGCGCTTTTTCCCTCAACATTTATCGTCAACACTGGTCTGGCAGCTTATGAGGTCAACATTTGGTATATTACGGATACCTAAATTCATCTATAATCCGTCTACACTCTGTTTCTTTACAACTGGCGGTAAACTGCAAAGTTCCCATCAAGAATTATCAGTTATTTTGAAGATTTTGTAGTGTAAAATGGCGCTAATTATATAAACTTGGTCTTAATATGAAGCAGAGACATAGCAGTTTCATATTTTTCCATTAACACTATCCGGTGCAACGTCTTAGGGGTTATTATGGTATTTTGTTTAATTATAATTGAGTTTTAATTTGTTTAGCCATTTTTGAACAATGTGTTTTTAGTTTACCCCCCCAAGACTTAGAAACACACCTCTCGAGACCCCCTTCAAACTAAAAAAACGTACCCCAGACCCCCTTCAAGCTAAATATGTACATTTTTCGGTAGAAAATTTTCCCGGCCAAAGGCCGGTTTCTCCCAAATTGCAGGCTCGCTATCGCTAGCCCAGGAAAAATCAACACCTCATTGGGTTTAAGCATCTTATAATCGCCAAACTAATGAGGTAAAACGTCTTTAAATCTCCAAGCTAATGGAGTAAAACAGGGAGGATCGAAATTGACCCGCCCTGCACTTAAAAGGGTTAAGGGGAGGCAGACCGTTTGTTTGGCCTATTAATTCATTTATTCATATATTTTTTTTAGTTTCCCCCCTAGACCTCCATCAAGCTTAGAACAACACTCCCTAGACTTCAAGATAAATGTGTATATTTTTAACCCCTTCTGTACCGGCGACGTATTTTGTCTTTGATTTCAGCTACATTTAGACTGATTTTATGAAGCTTAAGAAGGATATATGTTGCCTAAAAGGAGTAATTGAGATAGTCTGTAGCCTTTTTCATTGGTAGACGTCCTTTCTAAGCTTCACAAAATCGTTTAAATGTAGCTAAGATAGAATATAAAAAGGCGTTACCGGTACAGAAGGGGTTAATTACGAAATTCCTAAGCATTAGGCTATAATAATACGAAAAAACACGGTTATTTATCGCATTGCATAATGTTGAAGGAGAGATGGGTCGTTTTTCTGGTCCCTCTTCTTGCTCATGCTTAGCCCCATTAGTTTTCAGATTATAAGACGTTCGGCCCATTAGTTTGGTGATTATAACACATTTTGCCCCATTTCGTTATCAATGTTATGATCTTTCGTGCCATTTAGGTGTCGACGTTTTCCTGGCAAGCGATAGCGAGTCAGACTTTTTAAGAGGATCCAAGGCCGGGACATTTTTCGACCGAAAAATGTATCCTACACATTTATCTAAGAGATGTTTTTCTAAGCTTAGATGGTTCACTTTTTGGGCGATTTTTGCATGTATTCATTATTTTTCTAGTTTCCTCCCTAGACCTCCATCAAATAAAAAAAAAAAAAAAAAAAAAAAAAATCCATTAGATCCCCCTTCTTGATTAATTTGTACATTTTTCGGTAAAATAATGTCCCGGCCAACATTACAGGCTCTCTATCGTTCGCCAGGGAAAACATCGACACCTAAATAGCACGAAAGGTCTAAATATTGACGACGAAATGGTGCGAAAGCTCTTAAAATCGAATAACTAATGGGGCAAACATCTTAAACCAATGGGATAAATGCATAAATAAAAAAACAAAAACAAAACTGCCCATCTCCCCTTAATTTATTGCCCTCGGCCTAAAATGGTTTGGCCGAGGGAGGAACGATAATGCTAATCTATTTTTTATTAATTTCACCACAACACCAAACACCTCCAATGAAATTAATGAAAGCATATATGTGACCCACCAGGATTCGAACCCGGGTTATCACACACACATTTTTAGACACCTTAACCATTGCACCAAAGAACAGAACGGGTAAATGGGTTCACACCGTCTCCACCCTTTAACCCCTTATGTACCGCTAACATCCTTTTAAATTCTGGCTGAGATGCGACGAGAGAAAGAAATCCTAAAGGATCACCACGAAGTATCACCAGTATTGATTTAACTTATACATGTGAGACTAAGGTGATAAATTAGTTACCGGTAACAAATTGCAAAGAGCTATTTCTATTTCTATTACACAGTATCATATAAGTATAGCCTATTATTGATTTAACTTATACATGTGAGACTAAGGTGAGAAATGAGTTACCGGTAACAAATTGTAAAGAGCTATTTCGATTACACACTATCATATATATATTTTGTTTTATCTATGTGGATGAGGGAGACAAAAGCCAAAACTGCCTGTGACGAGTGCCTTCCCCAAGAGTTGAAAGAGTGACAGGGCCAAAATCAAGGAACCGTCGAGCCAAAATGCCTGAACACACGGAGTTTGAATCAATTTAAGTTTTATATAATTATAGCCTATCATTATTTATACATATACATGTGAGACTATAGTTAGTGTTAACCAGGTGGCCAGTACCAGTTATTCCTTATTGCTTGCTTCACGTTGGCATAGGGTACGATCTACATACCTATCCCTCCTCGCTTGGTTTGTGCGTTTGTTCGTACGTGTGCGCCTCCCACCACCACACAAGACAGCACAGGACCTCCCCCTTCTCTTTCTCTCTCACACGCACACACATACTCACACACACACGTACGTTCCACATCAACCTAATGAAATGCAGTGTTTCAATCAATTGTTCCAGTTAACCATCAGTCTATGCAACATAAATTATACATAACAGATGTACTAAACCACAACAGGATGCTACACGCTTCTCTGTGTTTTTTTTAAATAAATATACTAAGCTATCAAGGTCTAAAATTCCCATGTAAGGATAAAATACGGCATATGTGATATGCAGGTATGGGCTGCAGGCAATATCTACCCTCATAGTGCATTAATACCTATTGTTTTACCCTGGGAATTGGACACAAACATCTGCCTACCTTCTGTAGCGTTATGAAGGAAGGCCAAGGTTGTGAAAGGCCGAATATTGCCGTACGATGGTTATTAAATCCTGGGATGTCCTCCTCAACACTCACTCACAAGTTCCAATACTACTAACGCCCTGCATTTCTCGGATTTACCCAGGGAAGCTGAACGATAATTTCGATAAACAGCCGTCGAAACATTTATGAACGCTTCGTTAACAACCGAGACGACCACGAGTGAAAAGTTCGAACTTTTGGCCGAAGTTTGCTTCCCCGACATGCGCCAAGCCCTTAACTAACCAATACCGTAAATTCCAGGATTGTTTGTGCAATTTTCACCCACTTAGAGGCATCATTCAGAGTTCTCTTAGTAACCAAAAGATGCAGATTTTTGTTCTCTTTCCAACCGTATATAAAAAGTTTAATATTTTGCACGTTTTGTGTACCTTTTACCTATGAACGATGTCTAATGAGAATTGGCGTGGACGAGAGTTCTGGGAAAATCGATGCACTATGAAACCGAATAAATTAGAATGAGATAGAAACAGGGTTCATTCAAAGTTCACATGCTTCGTTCAACCCACCTCAGTGAACCAAATTTTCTCTTATCTGGCGGTCAGTGGCAACTTTTCCCAGATTACTAGAAATCAAGTGCTCATTTCTAGTTCTTCTAAACACAATTATAATTCGATTAATTTGATTAATGGGATTGCTGTGTGGTAATTGGGCATATAGTAAATTCGTTAACCTATTATGTTTCCGAAATAATCACTCCTTGAGGTCATTTAATGGCTATTCTGTGAAATATAAAGGGATGTTTGTTTCATTACATTTCTGTGAATTTTACCAAATATATGTTCCCTGAGCAGCATTTATAGTATTTATAGGAAACAAAATATACATATATGCCTATATATGACACTTTAACATGGTATGAATGATTATATTAAACTTAAGTTGCATAAATATTATTTGTTCTTCCCCACTATTTCCTCAAATTCAGGGATTTCCTGGGATATTTTGACATATATTTGATTGTAAATATGGTCAAGGCATAATACCATTGAATTTATCCATGCCTAATTCATACGCAAATCAAAGTAATTAAGTTAGTATATTAGATATTTTTTTACTAAGGATCGAAGGGAGAGGATACAAGTTACAACATCTATCTGGCAACACTCAACAGCTGATCGAATGGCGACCTTGCAGGTGCCTGAGTGTGTGCTGAAAACTCAAGGAAGATCAACAATTTTGGGCGTGATAGTGGCCTCCCGCGGCATCTGCACCGTCACCACGTCCTGCCAAAGGATCTGTGGACGTGTAGGGCTGACCAGGAGGACGTGGAAGGACCTGTTTGGTATATTACGGTAAGCTTTATTCATGTGTCATTATCGGCAAGATTCTCGGTATCTCTTGGCTAATGGCGAGGTGGTGTAAGCCCAGAGGTGTGGATAATTCTCTATATTTTATTTAAGTGTGGCTGAATGCTGTTATCCTCTTTTGCCGCATCGTATCGTTTGGCTGGGCTGGTTGGAAATTCGTTGTCCGTGTTTTATTAACGGTATATTGTGTCGTAAAGTTAGATATGCCTTGGTCTGAAACGGTGGGATGGTTTGTGGGAGAGGGAGGAGGGTCTCCAAATCGATTTTAGCATGGATTATTTTGTTTTAATTCCTTAGTTTTCCTTTATATTTCATGTTTTGTGATATTAAGAATTAGTGCAATTTATGTTTTTTATTAGGCAAACCTAACCTAGTATAATTTAAACACGAAAATGCCCCAGTCTATAATACCAGAAACCAATAGGCCTAAGTAAGTACTGTACGTATATAAATAGATGAACGGAAATCATTTTAATAATCTAATTAATTACCAAAGGATAACATTTAAGGTAGATATCATTTAACGGGTAGACATCCTTCCTAAGCTAAATAAACCCGTCAACGTAAAGTCTAAATGCCGCTGAAATAAAAAAAAAAATACGTCGCCGGTACCGGTACTATAAGGGTTAAAGTTAATATGTTAAGGTGGGATTACGAGAGAGAGTGTGAGTCTGGGGGATGCAATACCGTCGATTGTTATTGATAGTACTAGTAATAATGTAGCCTACATTTATATTGATTTACCTTTCTTTCCTTATCGTATATGTATTTGTTATTACTATCAATATACCTTGAACCCCTTCTGTACCGGGGATATATTTTTAATTGTATTTTAGCATTATTTAGACGATCTGTGGTATAGGGTTCTTCTTCTTCTTCTTCTTCTTCTTCTTCTTCTTCTTCTTCTTCTTCTTCTTCTTCTTCTTCTTCTTCTTCCCCAGGCTGCCTGGCCGAACAGCCCCAAGGTCCCGAGCAAGGCCAAGGCCATAGAGCGCCCCCACAAAACCCTGCTTACCACTAACAAAGCCCAGGTGACCGAAGCCACTCTAAGGCAGGGAGCTGAGGAGGGCGCGGAAACGCCCGGGAAACCAAAGCCCCACCCAAGGCCCTGTACCCCTCAGCAATTATGAAGGGAAAGTTGAGGGGCAAGGGAAAAATGTGACGCTTTGGCTCCCAATCTGCCAACTTTTAGGTTGGCAGTAGGGAGGTCGATCCACGGAAAAGACGCCGTCACTTGAGATCTAGAAGATATATAAGTAAAAGGAACAGTCAGAGTAAGCTATGGGTATGGCAGAGATCGCTCAGCTCTCACTCTGATAGACCAGCCCATCACCACATGACTAGGACTAGGAACTAGGGTTAAGTGAGATAGTTCGAAGTCTGTTACTTGCTGGAGGCCCTTTTTAAATTGAATACAAATTGTCTAACAGTAGCCAGAACAAAGTTAAAAGGACGACACCGTCAGAGAAGGGGTTAATGTGTGGTGACCTGTCATGGTGAGATTACTGGAGAGGGAGGGGGGAGAGAGAGAAAGAGCGAGTCCGGGGGGGGGGGGGGGGAATTACCGTAGATCGTTATTGATGGTAATGGTGGCGTATATTGGTATTGAGTTACCTTGCTTTCCTTATCTTAGAATGATGTTTTATTACCATCAATATACAGTACACTATATACTTATGATTAGATTATATAAGTAGATTGTTGTGGACAGTTTTAGTAGCCTACATCTTGTATGCCCATTATTGTTACAGTGCATCCTTCAGCCTCCAACACCACCACTTTAGCGGGGACTTATTACGGTAGAAAACTTATTTAATCCCTTGAGGATCAGGGGCGTAGCGAGAGATTTGGTGGTGGTTGGTAGGGGGGGGGGGCCAGCTCCTCAAGGGACGATAGGCTCGCTGTTTTTTTCCAAAACATTGCATCAACAGTTTGTCTTAACCCCTTCTGTATCGGCGCTATCTTTTTACTTTTATGCTGGCTACTATTAGACGATATTATGCAGCTTAAAAAGGGCCTCCAGCATTTAATAGGCCACGAACTATCTCACTTAACCCCATTTACTACCACAAATCCTACTTAAACTGCACAAAATCGTCTATATATCGCTAAAATAAAGGTAAAAAGACGTTGCCGGTACAGAAGGGGTTAATATCAATATATTGTTTAATGAATTCAACCAATTTCTTCTCATCAACCAACAATCACATACCGGTACCCAAGTATGAAATGTATTACATTAATGAATAGCCTACAGTATATACACAATGAAAGCACATGTAGAGTACATATAGCTTATTGCGTTCGGAATAGTATATAATAGCAACAAATTCGCTATGCCCAATACTTAATTTACTACGAATTCTTATCGGTAAGCATTTCTTTTTCTTTCTTTTTTTTGTCCAACCGCTCGCGACATATGTACACTCGCTCCAAGAAGTATCTGCACCCCTACGCTGATCATCTGGTGTGTACAGCTTGATAGAGTTGGCACCTCTGCCTGCAACTATATCCATGTGTCACAGTGTCAGACACGATCGTCTCTGGCACATGGATATAGTTGCAGGCAGAGGTGCCAACTCTACCGAGCTGTACACACCAGATGATCAGCATAGGGGTGCAGATACTTCTTGGAGCGAGTGTACGTATTTGAAATTATCGGTTAAAATGTTACACTTGTATATCTTTTTACATTATTGCATTGTAGCCTATTATTACAACAAATAATGACTCCTATAACACAAAACATGCTTTTAAACTTTGGGTTCTCACACGGGCGCATTTTCCTGCAATTTTCGATGAACAAGTTTTGTTCTCGTAATATTTTGAAGCTCTTTCACACTGGCCTATAGGTAACTAGGCCTAGCCCTAGACTGAACTTCTGAAGGTAGATTATGCTAGGTGGCTGGTTTATAAGACTTTAATTTTGATAATCCCAGACTACAATTGCCTGTAAATAATGACTGAAAATCGCTCGTGTGACACCGCTTTTACATACAACCATCAGACACTTACTGTGGGATCATCACTTAGCAGGATTTAGGCTACATATAGTAGGCCTACTGGTATCTCTTCGCTCTGCCATCGACCTCGAGTGTCTTCTGAATCTTGAAGGGCACTTCAGACGAGAGGACGTCCATTGCCATAGTAGGTGCTCATTGATCACAAGGCTATAATATATTATCTGCTACAGGAATCCTAAACGCGGTGAGGTAGACGTTCACCAGGTCCCTCCACATACTTCTTCCCCCCTCCTCCCCCCCCAATAAACACCCCTTCCCCTCTCCACCTCCCTCCCTACACCCCACTTCACCTATATAATTCCGTCACTGTACGCCAACCTTAGAAAGTGGTAAATTAACCCTTTGAGGTGCCAGGGGGATCATTTTGGCACGCAGATCCTGGAGTGTCTGACAATTTGTAAACAAACTGGCTTTCGAGAAGCATAAAATTATATATATAATCTGATTCTATTGTGGGGTCTCGTATATAGTAAATTACTATGCATTTAAATATTGTAATATTAACTAATCAGTAAGATGACTAAGATGAGCAATTATCCAGAATATCGGAACATTCAACATTGCATAAAATAATGTGCCGGTAATCAAAGAAAACCGTCCCAAGGTAAATAACAGAAGGGGTAACTATTACATTTCTAGGCAATGTTCCGATGCTTATACCTACAGTATACGTATACCTAATGGCGTATATATTATCATCTACTGTTATTACTGTACATATTAATAAAGACTTACGAAATTGAAACGTAAGCTACAGTAGCATAGTACTGTACATACAAAAACACTTAGCGAACATTGATTAACCCTTTGAGTACCAGCGACGTGTGTTATATTGTATTCTAGCTATATCTGGACAATACTATGCAGCTTAAGAAGGATCTGTGATAGTCACAAGGTTTGGTTGAGATAGTTTGAATCATTAATATTGCTAGAGGTCCTTCCTACGCTGAATAAAACCGTCTAATAGTAGCCAGCATAAACTTCAAAGGACGTCGCCGGTACAGTAGGAGAGCCTGAGATCCATTTTGGGGCCCTCCTCCGTTGGGGGTCCGGGGGGACGCTTTCAAATACCCCCCTCCCCCTCTTAGCTATGCCAATGCGTTTCGCCTTTTTCAGATGTTGATTTATCTCTAGGCGAGCGACAGCGAGCTTGGAATATAGACTAAATCGACCCTACGTTGTTCTACTGGGATCACCATACATTTCCCCACCAAACACATGTACACAACTTTAGCTTGAAGGGGCAGGGGGGGGGGGGGGGGGGGGGGTGTTTGTGTGTAGAGCTCGAAGGGAGTCTGACAGGTGTATTAAAAACTATTAATGTAAGGTATAGGTGGGCAGTTAATAGCCATATCATTATACTCAATTTATTTTTGCATTTAAGTTAACTATTTGATTTGTGTGTTTGGTTCTGGTAGTCTGGTTACCATTAAACCAATGTATTCACCTTTAAGGGGAGGCAGACCGTTTTTCTATATCCCTTCTCCCTAATGTTTAGCCCCACTAGTTTTGAGATTACACTAAGACGTTCTGCCTATTAGTTTGGCGATTTTAACACCTTTCGCCCCATTTCGTTGTCAATGTTAAGACCTTTCGTGCCATTTAGGTGTCGATTATTTCCTGGCGAGTGATAGTGAGCCTGCAATTTGAAGAGGAACCGGCCATTTTTCTACCGAAAAATGTACAAATTAATCTTGAAGGGGGGTCTAGGGTTTTATTTTTCTAAGCTTGATGGAGGTCTAGGGAGTAAACTAAAACAAATATATGAATAAATGAATTAATAGACCAAACAAACGGACAGTCTCCCTTTAAGCCGGTGTCACACGAGCGCTTTTTTCTTAATATTTTCTATGAGCATGTTTTTTCTCGTGATATGTTGAGGCCTTTTCACATTGGTACTAGACTGAAGGTGCTAGTGTCTATTCGCTGTAAGTAGGCGAGAAATCATGACCTCTATCCTCTGTAAGTCAAAAAGGGCTAGAGCAAACTGACTGTAACTTTCCACATCTATTCCTTGAGTGACTTCCCAAATGGTAGAAAAATTAGTTCGATTACTCTAGTCGTTTTTTGAGTAACAGAGGTTAGAGGTCATGATTTCTCGCCTACTTACAGCGAATAGACTATACAGTAGGTGGCTGAATTCTGATGAAAGTTCCAGCTGCCAGACTATAATAATATTGCTCGTAAATATTGACGGAAAAATAGCTCGTGTGACACCGCCTTAACCCTTTCAGTACACAATGACGTTTTTCTTACTTTCATTCTGACTGTCATTAAGGGGGGATAGGCCGAATTTCTAGACCACTTTCTCCCTCATGTTTAGCCTCTCTCTCTCTCTCTCTCTCTCTCTCTCTCTCTCTCTCTCTCTCTCTCTCTCTCTCTCTCTCTCTCTCTCTCTCTCTCTCTCTCTCTCTCTCTCTCTCTCTCTCTCTCTCTCTCTCTCTCTCTCTCTCTCTCTCTGTGTGTGTTTCCTCCAGCTGAAGGTAAATTATCATGTCCCATTTTGCTTACTGCTCTATTACGAAGATTTTGTAGCGAAATATGTTGCTATTTGTGACCATTTTGTATTAATGTGACTCAGAGGACAATACTCTGTTTCTTTTGAACTGACGGTAAATTGCAATGTTCCCATCAAGATTGCTCAGTTTTTTTGAAGATTTTGTAGTGAAATATGGTGCTAATTATATAAACTTGGTGTTAATATGATACAGAGACTTAGTAGTTTCATATATTTCCATCGAGTATCGATCGATACATTAGCTGCTAAGGGACTCAATTTATCGTCAGGTAAAAAGAAACAGAGTTTAGTGCTTTCATATTTCCCATTAAGTATGATAAAATAGTTGGTAAGGGATTCAGTGTACAGTTGTCCCCTCGTCCTTTATAATAATAATAATAATAATAATAATAATAATAATAATAATAATAATAATAATAATAATAATAATAATAATAATAATAATCATCCTTCTGTCCTCTTGAATCACAATTTTGTTTTTTGCACACATCCTGATCGTACACTCCTGTCAGTATCTTGTATGTTTCAATCATGTCGCCTCTTGCACTCCTATATGCCAGTGTTGGTAGTCCTAGCTCCTTCAACCGCTCTTCATAGGTCATATTCATAATTATGCCATATGCCATGTATGGTACCGTAGCGCTAATAAGTCATGTCTTAGCTGTCATTATGTTTGGCTCGCTGTGTGCTATATTAA
Source organism: Paralithodes platypus (assembly GCA_032716605.1). Classification (NCBI taxonomy): domain Eukaryota; kingdom Metazoa; phylum Arthropoda; class Malacostraca; order Decapoda; family Lithodidae; genus Paralithodes; species Paralithodes platypus. Next base: position 14,271,294 of record CM064530.1, read on the forward strand.
TGTCTGTCAGAGGATGAATTGGGTGGGTAAGTGTAGGAACATGTTTGTATATCTCACTTGAAATGAATAAATCAAGTTTAGATATTGATGATACCAAATATTGATCAAAATATACCTAGTCTTGCGTCCACTCACTAACTCTCTGCAATCTCTCTCTCTCCGCCGCAATGTTGCATCTCTCTCGCTATTCTATCGCTACTATAATAATCAGTGTTCCTCAGAGCTATCCCAGTGCATACCACCTCCTTTACGTAGGGCACGTGGTACCCGTCTTGCAACTCAATCCCACCCCTACTCTGTGCAACTCTCCAACCCAAGAGTGAAACATTACTCTCAAACTTTCTTCTACTCAACATCTGAGCTCTGGAACTCTCTCCCAGAATCAGTCTTTCCCTCTTCCTATGACTTAAATTGCTTCAAACTCCGTGTGTCCAGGCATTTTGGCTCGAACGTCCCTTGATTTTGGCCCTGTCACTCTTTCAACTATGGGGGAGGCACTCGCTATAGGCAGTTATTGGTGCCGAGACATCACTTATGAGGCCGATTGTACTTCTATTGTATCTAACTATCTATCACCAGACGCCTTGATCCCCGAGGATGAGGCTACGGATGAATTGCTTCCATGCACCTGTCATCCATCAGCCGGTGCCCCTCCTCCCACCCACCATACCTTCCATCAGCAGTCAGACGTGCTACCAACCATGCGGCTCGCTTGGTGTAGTGACTAGCGTCTCGGACTTCCACCCAGAAGGCCCGGGTTCGCGCCCACGCTCGGCGCATTAAAGATTTTTCACAAGCACTGAGTCTTTACCATCCCTCATGAGCAAAGGGATGGGATAGTAGTACAGGACCCCAATGGAAATACGCCTAATCGGCCTTATTGAGCTATCCTTAGCTAGCTTAGCATGCGCTAGCTTTAAGAACTATTATTATTATTATGACTCAGACAGGTGAGACTTTGGCCTGTATGCCAAGACACAGGGTGTCAAACAAGAGACGATTCCTTTCTTTTTAGACTTTTATTATATAGGCAAAGATAAAATTATTTGCACATGTACTGTTTACTGATATACATCCTATGTGGTGGTTTTGTGTTCTTTTATTTCATAATTTAATTTGATTAAATCGTTATTTCCACATAGCAATTTTGATAAGTTCCTTTGACTTTATATTGTGTCGTCCCAGTTTTGGTTTGTTTATTTTGCAAGTTTTAAATTTTAATTACAGTTAAAATTATGTCTTTGGAAATGATAAAATGGCCAAAACATTGCTATGTCATGTTAATTTTCTTGTATTCCTTCTCATAATAATTCAAGTCTTCAAAGAAAATTGCTCCGGTTTTGACACCTTGCCAGGACTAACCCCATGCCATCACTACTGGTGATAATTACTACACCATAGCCTTTTATTATTTCTAGCCAGTCAATATATGCTAACTTAGCTGTAATTGCAACTAAATTGTATTCAAGCTAACCTGGCAGAAATTGGTAATGCTGCCTTTCTATGTTTCCTATACTGCCTTACTAAACTGCTTGAGATCTATTTATCTATTTATTGCCGGACGCTGTGATCCCCAAATGGGTGGCCACGAACGAAATACCCCCATGTACCTCTGTACCTCTGATGTACTGGAAGACAAGCATAATAGACCCCCTATATAAGGGTAAAGGGGAAAGAGGAGTGTGTGGTAACCACCGAGGAATATGTCTTCTAAGCGTAGTAGGGAAGGTGTACAGTAGGGTAGTGATTGAGGGAGTGAGAGCGAGAACGGAGAAATGGATAGGTGACGAGCAGGGCGTGTTTAGGAAGGGAAGAGGATGTGTAGATCAGATTTTTACCCTGAAATGTGTTGTGGAGAAATATCTGGAGAAGCAACAAAAGATGTATGTTGCGTTTATGAACTTGGAGAAGGCCTATGACGGAGTGGATAGAGAAGGTATATGGAAAGTACTGGAATATACGGAGTAGATGGCAAGTTGCTGAAAGCAGTGATGAGCATGTATGAGGGTGCAAAGGCGGCAGTACGTGTGGTGAATGAGCAGAGTGAGTTCTTTGATCTGAATGTTGGGTTGAAACGGGTGTGTGATGTCCCTGTGGTTGATGTTGTTGTTGTTCCCCAGGCTGTCTGGCCGAACAGCCCCAAGGTCTCAAGCAAGGCCAAGGCCATAAACGAGCGCCCCCACAAAATCCTCCCTGCTTACCACTAACAAAGCCCGGGTGACCGAAGCCACTCCAAGGCAGGGAGCTGAGGAGGGTGCGGAAACGCCCGGGAAACCAAAGCCCCACCCAAGGCCCTGTGCCCCTCAGCAATTATGAAGGGAAAGCTGAGGGGCAAGGGAGAAATGTGACGCTTTGGCTCCCAATCTGCCAACTTCTAGGTTGGCAGTAGGGAGGTCAATCCACGGAAAAGACGCCTCCACTTGAGATCTAGAAGATATATAAGTAAAAGGAACAGTCAGAGTAAGCTATGGGTATGGCAGAGATCGCTCAGGTCTCACTCTGATAGACCAGCCCATCACCATCCCGTGGTTGTTTACTGTATATGTGGATGGAGTCATGAAAGAAATACAAAGAAGAGCAGTGGATGTTGGTGTATCGCTGATAAGGGAGGGAAATGAGTGGCAGCTACATGTACTGCTGTTTGCTGATGATACAGTTCTGATGAGCGATAATGAATGGGAGTTGCAGGGTCTGGTAAATATGTTTGGTACAGTGTGCGAAAAACGGAATCTGAAGGTAAATGCGGGGAAGAGCAAGGTTATGGTCTTCGAAAGGGGTGAAGCCACAGAGTGTGAGGTGAAGTTGAACGGTCAGGCTATGGAGATTGTCAGCTCATTTAAGTATCTGGGCAGTGTGTTGAGTAAAGATGGGACTATAGATGAAGAAGTATAGGAGAGGGTGCAACAGGGGAAGAGGGTTGTAGGAACGCTGAAAGCAGTAACAAGAAATAGGGTGGTCAGTATGGAAGTGAAGAAGTCCTTGCATGACAGTGTAGTAATCCCGACACTGACTTACGGAAGCGAAGCATGGACGTTGGTGGAGAGACTCAGACCAAGAGTGAGAGGGGTGAAGATGAGTTACTTGAGAAATGCGTGCGGAGTTACATGGAGGGATAGACAGACGACTGAGGACGTAAGAAGGAGGTGTGGTGTGGAGGTAGATGTGCTGGAAAGTGTGAAAAGGAACACCTTGAGATGGTTCGGCCATATGGAACATATGGGAAGCGAGAGAATATCTAAGAGGGTGTACGAGAGCGAGGTGGAAGGACAGAGAGGGAGAGGTAAACCGAAAGAGAGGTGGAAGGATGGAGTGAGGAAGCATATGGATGAAGGCGGTGCTGGTTGGGAGGAGGGGCGTCGACTGACTGGGGACAGAGGTGCATGGGGGCGGTTCGTTCGTGGCCACCCCTTCGGGGATCACGGCGTCAGGCAATAGATAGATAGATAGACCAGTACTGTACAGTATATCATTGAAATACTCAACTGTTTTGAAGCACGGTAGTATACAGACACATCAGAGAGAAATTTTAATGTTAAAGTACAGGTCTCCCTCACTATCCGATGCCCCGATTTATGATATTATTATAGGTTTTTAGGCGTTTGTGTTTGGGTTTTGGCTGGTCCGAGAATGCATCCCCATCACCCCATTAATTTTAGGGTTTGCAATAGGATTTTTCTTTTTAAGATTTGGTTTTCAGGAATGTAACCCAATCGTAAATTAAGCGAGACCTATTCTCAAGTGTTTTGAAGCACGGTAGTATAAAAACACATCAGAGAGAAGTTCAAATGTTAAAGTACCCAGGTGAAATCCTGTGAAGCAATGATGATCCTTCATGTCTTGAGGAACCGGGAGTCATCCAGTAGTCCGCGGCGGTCGAGTGGAGAGCACGCAGACGTGTGAATCTGCTTGACCTGGGTTCGATCCCAGCCGTGGCGGACATTTAGTGGGTGTGGTAGTACGTCCTAGCATATACTGTATAGCATGTTCTCACCCAGTCGGGGGACACCTCGACGACGCATACTGTACAGACTATTTACACACATACCAAAGCCATTCCAACAGCTTCCTCTATCTACAACACCCCTTCTCTGCCATCTACACTCTCCCAGCCGTATGGTCCGAGTGTACTGTCTGATGGCGTTAATGGGTTTCGAAATGTAGGAGTCCTCCTTCACTGATCTGTCTTTTCCTTTGTGGCTTCTAGGTTGTATAATCAATTACCGCTATCAGTGAGACAGTTGAATTCCGTTCATTCTTTTAAGGGACAACTTAAGACCTTTCTCTTCCAGAAAAGTTACATCTAGTGAATGGCACAGTGACATATTATTAATGGCTTTAGCTACAGCTTATACTATATAAGAATAATGCCACATCTCTCTTTATATAGGTGTAATGCGTTCAGAGCACTAGTGAATTTCTCTGGCAGAATTGGCATTTTTAAGAAACAAAAGACCAGATTATTATTATTATTATTATTATTATTATTATGTATTATTATTATTATTGTATTGATTGAATTAACCTTTATTATTTGTTACAGAGGTTTCCATGGCGCCCGGAGAGTGTGGAATTATTGGCTGCAAGACACATATAGCTCGGCTACAGTACACAACATGCCTCGTACTCTCCACAGGTATTTTTACTATGTCTCGGACAATTTGTATGACTTTAGCTGCTTAGAAAAGATGTAGTGCCGCTGGTGGCCATCTTAAGAAAAGGAGAGAGAGAATGAATTTATGACAGTCAGAGAGTGATGGAGAAAGGGAGACATTGAAATATAATGTAAAGACTTGCACAATAAACAAGCCTAAACAGGGACAACTCAATATAAAGACAAAAGAACTTATCAAAATCACTATGTGGAAATAACACTTTAGCAAAATATAATTTTGAAATAAAAGAACACAAAACCACCACATGGAATCTACATCACTGTATGAGTACAGTAAATTAATTTGTTTCCCAATCAAATTAGTCTCACATTCATTGGGAGGTGTTTTGTATTGGGACTGAAATTAATAAAATACTGTATATATATTAACGTACTATTGTCATGTTCAAGGAATTAGTCAATTTGGGAAGTTCAGAAAGTTCTGGTAAAATGGATAAACTAAATACCTACAACTATCAAACCGTCCGTCAAACTACCAGCCCTCCGTCTGGCTCAGTTGATAGCGTGCCTGCTTCCCATCTTGCAGTCTTGCATTCAATCGCCGCTCAAATTGAAAAGTTTTTCTGGGATACAGCCGGCGGTTACTGTCTCCCCATGAGCAAGGATGATGGGTAATGGTCTCTGGTTGATTAATGAAGGTCGAGCGCTTGAGAATCCTCGAAGGAGGAGATACGGGCTCTATATAAGTAACCAGACTATTAATATTATTATTAAACGAACCAACTAATAATAACCGCACAAACCTCCCTCAGGATGATGTGAGAGACATGATGCATGATTTTGCCTGCCTAGAGTACTTGGTAACCCTGATAGCCATCCTGAAATGTGGAGTGAGAGAGAATGAATGTGTTGTATGACAGTCAGAGAGTTATGGAGAAAGGGAGACATTGAGAGAAAGAAAACAAATAAACTAATTACTATCAATAACCAACAAACTAACTAACTAACTAACTAACTAATAAATAAAGCAACCATTTAGTACTAAGTGCACAAACCTTCCGCAGGATGAGGTGGGAGACAGTGTACGTGACTTTGCCTCAGTAGACCACATGATGCCCCTCGTGTTCCAGGGCCAAGCGAGTGTCTACCACCCAAGCGCCCTACCAACCCCACAAGAACAAGAACAAGAACATGATGCCCCTGATGGCTATCTTGGACCCAGTAGGCCTGCAGGGAGCCAAGTTTTTTTTGAAGGAAGGTCTGGAGGTCACTACTGCCATGGTTCACAGCTTTGTCACCAGGTAAATCCACAGAGCTTTGTGCTAAGTTCTTTTGCCTTTATGTTGTGTCGTCCCAGTTTTGGTTTGTTTATTTTGCAAGTTTTACATTATAATACATTGTAATTCTGTCTAACTGTTTCTTGTGTTGAGACTAGTTATTGTTAAGCGGTACTTGAAAAGTAGACAGAATGGATAAAAAACACCATCTGAGGAGGAGCACTTTATTGACGTTTTGCAGGTAGCTTCATCAGGTCACTTGCACCTGATAAAGCTATCTGCGAAATGCTGTCAATAAAGTGCTCTTCCTCAGATGGTGTTTCTTATCCACTTTAGTTATTGTTTTGTTTGCTGTGTTTAGCATGTGGGATAGACAGACGAATGAGGAAGTACAGTACGGGAGAGGTGTGGTGTGGAGGTAGATATGCTGGAAAGTGTGAAACGGAACACCTTGAGATTGTTCGGCCATGTGGAATGTATGGGAAGCCAGAGAATGAGTAAGAGAGTGTACGAGAGTGAGGTGGAAGGACAGAGAGGAAGAGGTAGACCGAATGAGAGATGGAAGGATGGAGTTAAGAAGTATATGAGTGAAGGCAGTCCTGGATGGGAAGAGGGGCATCGACTGACTGGGGACAGAGGTGCATGGAGCCGTTTCGTTTGTGGCCACCCCTTCTGGGTTCACGACGTCCGGCAATAGATAGATTGATAATTTAGCATGCATTTCAGTTTAAGTTGTCGAGTTTCATAAATTTATGCAGCGTTAATTTACCTTAACCCCTTCATTATGGTCGCATCTTACTGTTCTTATTACGGTATTGACTTTCCTGAGAATTGTCCTAACATATGTAACTACTGTACGACACTCTCACTCACTCACTCACTCTCACTCTTTCCCACTCACTCTCTCTCTCCATACCTGAAGCTTTCACAGGCTGGCTCTCATTAGATGACTTTATTCAGCTGAAGAAGGAATTGTAGGTGTAAGGGATATTTGAGATAGGAATTTACCCCTTTTTTTTTTACTATGAAATCTCTTTTAAGACCAAGTGCTCCATCTGAGTGTACAGCTTAATTTGAAGCTTGAGCATGTGTGTGGTTGGTTTGACAGTTTGTGCAAGCCTGTAAGACCTGCTCAAACTGCCAAACTATCTCTACAAATAAAACTGGCTTGTGCAGTGCTGAGACTTGATGGTTGAATTAAATGTGAATGTCAGCCTCTAACTGGTAACTATTTTTGCCATAATGAACACTTGAAAATGTATACAAGCTTGGGAATGTAGCATAGTATTGTATGTATGTATATACAGTACTCAGGCACATACTCCATTGCTGGGGGTGGCTGACACGAGACAGAGCCCGAACAGAAACAAAATTTAAAGTTCTTATTCTCAGGGTCCGAGACCACTTTCATGTTCCCTCGCCCGTTTCTCTGTCTTGTCGTGTATGAGAATTATACAAGGCAAGGAGGATTCCTAGCCCCCTGCCCCCTGCCCCCAGAAGGAAAAGTAGGACAGTAAAAGAGACAGACAGAAACAGCTAAGGTTGGGTAGAGGATGCCATACCTCACTATGGATAGGACCAGCCCTTACTCATGTAGCATAGTACAGTACTGTATTTTAGTACAGTATGATTTTTCCTTTACCACTTCAGTACTTCTATTTATTCTGGCTAACATTATATTAGTTTACACAGAATAGGCAGTACCTGTGGGAATCAAACGGGTAAAACCAATCTTTACTCCCTTCGACTCCCATAGATTCATATTTCTTTCTATTCTGAATGAAATGGTATAGTGATAACCAGAATATAATGAGAAAAAGGTTTCATGATACTAATGTGTGTTAAACTAGTAAATTTACCTTAATGAATTTGTAGTGTTTAGAGTACTGTACAAGTACAGTATATAGATATTCATATCACCAACCCACCTATTAATTTACAAGTAACCCTATATGGTAGCAGGACCTGGGGCATTGTCCAGCACCAAGAGAATCTTGAACGGGATACCAAGCTCCCGACACCTTCATCTGTTGTCAAGGATAAAGTGCTTCTTGAACCAGTCATTTAACAGTACCCGTGTCATCCTGCCACTGTTTGAATTTGTCCAATAAATGCCTGACTCATTCATATTTTTCTTGTATTTGAAGTACCGGTATCTGGGTTGCTTGGCTGCATGTCAATAATATGGTCAGGCTAACATTGTTGACTTTCCGGCCCCGTCCCTGGCGATGTTGTTTGTCAATTAAATTTTTTGGGGGCATTATTTTGTACCATGGCCTATCTCATCAATATTGTGTGCAGTACTTGGTTTTCTAGGGCCTTTCCTAGGTGATGCTGAGAGGATTGGGTTCTAGTCATGTGGTGATGGGCTGGTCTATCAGAGTGAGAACTGAGCGATCTCTGCCATACCCATAGCTTACTCTGACTGTTCCTTTTACTTATATATTTTCTAGATCTCAAGTGACGGCGTCTCTTCCGTGGATTGACCTCCCAATCTACCAAGATTGGAAGCCAAAGCGTCATATTTTTCCTTTGCCCCTCAACTTTCTCTTCATAATTGCTGAGGGGCACAGGGCCCTGGGTGGGGCTTTGGTTTCCCGGACGTTTCCGCACCCTCCTCAGCTCCCCGCCATGGAGTGGCTTCGGTCACCCAGTGTTTATTGTGGTCAGCAGGGAGGGTTCTGTGGGGGCGCCCGGTTATGGCCTTGGCCTTGCTCGGGGCCTTGGGGCTGTTCGGCCAGGCAGCTTGGGGAACAGCAACAACAACAACAACAACTTGGTCTGTAATGAAGCCACCGTCATCAATCACCTCGGCTAGCACAGTTGAGAAAGTATCACCAGCAGAAGTGTCAACCGAAGCTAGTTTGCCTGTCATGAATACTTTTCTTAAATTTGTCCTTCGCTTGAACCGTTATGGAAACGCGTGTTATAGCAACGCTGACTGTGTTCTCTTATCTTGAGTAACTCTCAGTAGTATTGATATTTTGAGAACATCATTTACCAAAGATATTCAACGTCATTATATATATCCCATCTAGTGAAGTTTTTCCCCTTGCCCCTCAATTTTGTCTTCATAACTGTTAAGAGGCACAGGTCCATGGGAGGGGCTTTGGTGTCCCGGGCGCTTTTGCACTCTCTTCAGCCTCTCGCCTGGGAGCGGCCTCGGTCACCTGGGCATTCTTTTGTGGTAAAGCTGGGAGGATTCTGTGGGGGCGCTTGGTTATAGCCTTGGTCTTGCTCGGCCAGACAACCTGGGGGTCTCTTAACTCAAAATGAATGAAAGCAATCGAGCTGTCATTTCTATCATTAGTGAAGAGCCCGCCAGGAAATAGGTGTGGATATTTACATCCAGTTTGCTCTAGGCCCTTTGAGTTATGAGAAGTTAAGGGGTCAAGAAAATTGTCAAGTTCGTTGGCACTACCTACAGTATAGTGCTGTATATCCTATTTAGCCAATCAAATAAATTGTACTTCAAAGAAATATTGATACATTATTAAATTTCTAACAGTCAATTCACCTTCAAGTAGATGAAGTAGGACTCACATTGTAGATAGATTGTCTTTCATTCCTAGATATAGCAATGATAAACAGTTCCTGATGCACATTTTACCTTCAGTGCCGGCAGATTTGTATTTATTTGTTTATTTGTTTATCGATTTATTAGGTATTTTTTTTTGTTAGTTTCCTCCATAGACCTCCATCAAGCTTAAAAAAATATCCCTTGCATTTAATTTATGCATTTTTCAGTAGAAAAATGCCCTGGCTAAAGGCATGCTGCTCCTAGATTGGAGGTTCGCTATTGCTCGCCAGGAAGAAATAGACACCTTAAAGGCACAAAAGGTCTTAGACTAGCCAAACTAGTGGGACAAATGTCTTTAAATCTCAAAACTAATGGGACTAGACTAGCCAAACTAGTAGGACAAATGTCTTTAAATCTCAAAACTAATGGGACTAAACATGAGGGAAAAGAAGGTCCAGAAAACTCCTCCTTAACCAAGTAAGCAGGACTCGCACTGTATATTTATTTGCCTTTATATTGTCTTTGTCCAAGTTTTGGTTTGTTTAGTTTGCAAGTTTTACATTTTAATTTGTTCCTCCTCATTTCTCAGATCTAGCAACGATAAGGTGACTGATGATGCCCGTGGCCACCAACACCAGCCAACACAGGGACTCAAGACTGTTCAGCCAGGCAGTCTAGGGAACAACAACCTCATCTCTGTTGTAGTACAGATCTCCCTCACTATCCTATGCACCAATTTATGATTGTATTTTAGGTGTTTGGGTTTTATGAAATTTGACACAGAGACATTAGTATCATATATTTTTTTCATTAAGAATCAAGAAATCAGATGCTAAAGGATTCAGTTTACCATCAGCTGGAAAAAAAGCTGACTGTTATCTCTGTGGCTGATGTTGGCATGGAGCTAACAGTGCCTCAACAAAGTTTCCCTGCAGCATTTACTCACAGGGGGTAAGGGGGCCTTCATCTAATGGTGGAGGAAAAAAATAATATGCCTCACGCATCCTACTGCGTGTCGTACAAGGCGAATAATAGGGGGGGATGGCGATAAACTTGTGGACCAACAGCCATTACTATGCAATAAAGTCTTTATATTAGCACTGTCTTGGTATGGCACTGCCGAGGCTGGTGGGGTGCGGATAGGTGCCACAGGGGACTGAGTCTTACCTGGGCGCTGTTTTGTACCACACCTGTGTCGGCAACAGTGTTTGCATGTTGGAGCATTATTGGGGCAGGACTTTATTGTTCTATAGTCCAAATTGCCTAACATAGAGTAGAGTCTTGTTATGGTGCAGTCTTTTTGTAACACTAGCTATTAAGGCTGGTGTGGTTGCAGATACTGCAGGTGTAAGTGCTGCAGGGGGACTCTGTTGAGTCTTGCTGAGGCACGATTAGCACTATACTGTACTGTACTGTACCAACATCAGCCACAGTGATGACTTGGTGGGGCAGTGCTGTGGCGGGACTTTATCGTACTACAGTACACTCCAACTACTGAAAGGCAACCCCGTCTGAGCCGTTACAATGCATGTAATGGAAAAATGACGCTAAACCATTGTATTGTATATTGTATATTTGCACCGGCGGTATCCGCACCACACCAACCTTAACCCCTTCTGTACCGGCAATCTGTTATATATTTTATTCTAGCCTTATTTAGACACTTGTTTTCACTTAAAAAAGGGGCTCAAGCAAGTAACAGGCTTCGAACTGTCTCACTCAACCCATTTTACTACCATGGATCCTTCTTAAGCTGCACAAAATTGTCTAAATAGAGATAGAATAGAATTAAAAAAATGTCGCCGGTACAGAAGGGGTTAACTGTGCTACAACACGACATTAACAAGATATTACTGCAACTGATAATTAACCCATTAACTATATGCTAGAACATGTGCAACATATACAGCCAAGGTGAGGGAGGGAGTGGGGGGAGGGTGGGGTATAAAGGTGGGAAGGAGCGGAGGATGTGGTATGGAATGATGAAACTACTTTCTATATGTCACCCAAATTTCAGACATTTCCCGGCACTGGCATGGTTTTTCAAGGATTATTTTACACGTTTAAATACCGTGGCTTCCAAGAGGACCTTCATAGTCCATGGGGGAGGGTCACCTGCCTTTTTTATCTTTCTCCTTTTCTCTCTTTCTCTGACTTGTATCCATTTGGCCCCATTCAGCCAACTATTTTAAGATATTTACCCCCATCCAAGTGTCGATTTTTTCCTGGCGAGCGATAGCAAACCAGCATTGTATGGAGAAATCCGGCTTCGCCGGAGACATTTTTCTATCGAAAAATGTACAAATTTAGCTCACTGTAAAACAAAAATATATATATGCTGGCTCGCTACCGCTTGCCAGGAAAATATTGACACCTGGATGGGGGTAAATATCTTAAAACAGCAGGCTGAATAGGGCCAAATGGATACAAGCCAAAGAGAGAGGGAGAGAAAGAGAAAAAAAGCAATGTGGGGTCCCTTAATGAGTATAGTGTAGTGTGAAAATTAAACCTCTTAAAATCATCAACTATATTGGAGGAGTATCGACATGTCTGTCATAACTTATATACTGTACTGTATATTCCTAAGACTAGTACTGTATATAAATACTTTATCATTAATTATAGATAGGTTCTTTGATATTGATTTTTCTACAAGCACTAGTGAATTCTTTGATATAAAATAAGTCATGTACTTAACCTTTAACTGTCTTGATGGTGTAATGGTTTGAGTGTTTAAGATCTGTATGTGGTTACCTAAATATTTTTATAATTATGATTACCAAATAAAAACCACAACCACACTTTGTACTTTCTATCATCCAGTATTGTCTTGTGTGTGTTGTACAGTTAAAATCAATAATTTACCAATAATCTTCATTATAAACTGTGTCATTTTAAGTTATAGTACTATTTATTCTAGACTGTCCTCACATGGTTTTTATTAGCCTATGATTACTGCTTTTTGTGTCATGATGATGATGATGTGATTTTTACCACCATTAACGGTTGCGCTAATAAGTCATGTCCCAGCTGTCATTACGTTTGGCTTGCTCTGTGCTGTATTAATGTCTGTCAGATGTTGAATAGGGTGGATAAGTGTAGGAACATGTTTGTATATTTCACTCGATATGAAGAAATGAAGCTTAGATATTACTGATACCAATTATTGATCAAAACATACTTGGTGCCGAGACATCACTTATTAGCGCGACTGTACTCCCTGCTCAAGAGCTGGGCTAAGGTAGGTGCCCTGATGATCAGGGACTTCAGTAAACAGTTGCCACAGATTGCTAGACCGCACCGTTTACCACATCACTGGCGTCTGCCAATAACACACACTGGCTGGCCCGAGACTTGAACCATAAACCTCACAGTTTACAGGCGAGTGATCTACCAATCGCGCTACGGCCTGTGTCATGTCATAGAAATATTGAGTTAATGCCCCACTCTCTTGATTTCACGCAAATTATCTGTAAGTTTTCTTGCAAGTTATTGTTTATGATTGTACATAATTTTTAGAAGCTAAGGTGAATGTGCACTTATTAAGAGATAGAATAATAAACATGATACTGTACAGGAGTAATTTTTATTCTTATTCTCTAACATTTTCTGGCTATGCATAATCCATCCTCATCAAGAGTGACAGAAAACTGATCCACCATTACAGATAGATATATACTGTACTGTACACACGTTTATATTTCTTCTGCATTAGTGAGTAATGAAGGTACGAATTTCAAAGATGTATACCAGTAAATATATCTGTGTGATAAATATTGTTTTCTATTTTTGTCAGTCTGGTGCAGACACATCAGAGAATTAGGAGTCTGGCTGGGATTTTTTTTTTTTTAACTATACATACATACATAATTATACATGCACAAATTTAAAGACCGAGTTCTCCACACAAAATGCGGTTCTGGTCTCACGTCCTAATGGCGGCGTTCCAGGCAACCCTGTTAAGAGCTGCCTCACTTGTCAGATTCTTTGACAGACTGCAAAGTCCGATCCCACGTCTTTTTTGGTCCGCCCCTTGGTGCAGCTCTCTCCACATTCACAGATTTGCATCTTTTCACCTAGCTTTGTTCATCCATCCTATCCACATGTCCAAACCATCCAAGCCTGCTAGTACGCATCTCATCACCGATACTCTTGATACCTAACCTTCTCCTTAGCTCTACACTTGATATCCTATCTTGCAGTTTTTGTGAGAGATCATGGTAGGCTGGGACAGCTATCGTCCACATTCTTTGACCATAGTGTTGCTCAGAGAATGCACATTTGCTAGAAAGTGTATGGAATCAGTGACCAGTTACACTTTCAGTGTCACTTTAAGGTTGTTGACAACTTGACAATATACCCTGGGGCGTCAGTAAGGATGCACGGCCCTGTAGTTGGGAGCAGTGTGATGTTCATATAAGTAAGTTTATTTCCAGCTGATGGCAAATTGAATCCTTTAGCAACTGATATCTCCAGACAATGAACAAAATATGAGGGTTTGATCAGGCAAAGCATCTCCATTGATGATATGCAGTTTGGTTTTATGCCAGGACATGGTACAACCGATGCTATCTTCATAGTCAGGCAGATACAGGAAAGATACTTACTAAAAGGCAGGGATCTTTACTTTGTGTTTGTAGACATGAAGAAGGCCTTTGACAGGGTGCCTAGAGATGTTGTGCAGTGGGCTATGAGGAAACTTGGTGTGGAAGAGTGGCTGATGCGAGTGATAATGAAGATGTATGAGGATCCGCGAACTGCGGTGAGGGTGAAAGGTGTACTGAGTGATGAGTTCACAGTCCGTGTTGGAGTTCAGGGTTCAGTGTTAAGCCCCCTCCTCTTTTTTATGGTCCTGGAGGCACTGTATAGATTTTTAGAGGCGGACTCCCATTGGAACTGTTTTATGCAGACGATTTAGTCCTAATAGCTGAGAATATGCAAGATGCTGAGGCCAAATTCCCCCCTGGTACTACTCTCCTTGCCGCGGTTGGGGGGCTTCGGGGCCGGCGACTGGAGCTTGATGGGGAATGATTAAGGTAATTTCCCTTCCTATCTCCCCTCGAGCTTTCGTCCTCAGCTTGACTAATTTTGAGTAGTTTTTCATTCCTCATTCTATGTTTTTCCCCTTCTATTCTTATTCTGTCCCATTCGGCTGTCGTCAGGTGGCATATATCTCATGTCTCCCTGGCCTGGCTAGGTAGTGGACTCCTGACCCGTTTTGTCTCTTCGGATGCTGATGTGGCCAAACTGACTTTATTCACTTCGGTAATGCATTTTTTGCTTCTCGATGTGATTTTTTCTACCTTCGACCTGATCTCTCATTCTTCGCCCTGATCACTTCTTGGTTGGTGTTGCAGTGTAGCATTTCTTGCCTCATCCTTTGGCCCTGCCCTATAAGAGCTCTGATGTGGAGCTCATGTGGTCCGGCTCAACTGGTGAAATGGCGAGAAATGTCTGCGTGTCTTCACCTTCCTCGATTTGTTCCCCTCTTGCCCTTCCCTCTCTATCTTGACTTGTTTAGTTATATATCTTGATCGAATCCTTTGGGCCAGCCCTATGAGAATTCTTTTATGGAGCGTTAAACTAATACGTATTAAAATAAATGAGGCCAAATTCAGAAGATGGAGAGAAGGCATGGAGAGTAAGGGTTTAAGAATCAATATTAACAAAACCAAGGTTATGCATTGTAGATTGAAACGAGGCAATGTGGAAAAGAGCAGTGCGTATACCCATGTGCAGTGTGTGGAAAGGGTGTGGGCACTAACTCAATTCGATGTAGCATCTGTCAATGCTGGGTGCACCATGGGAGTAAGCGTTGTAGTAGAATAAAAGGACCCCTGCCGAAGGATAAGTTAGAAATAGAGAAATTTGAGTGCGTAGTGTGCAAAGGCGAGCTTATGTTAAGTGATGATCCTGTGGGTGTGAATTTTGGAAATGAGTCATTGGAGCTGGTGGACAAGTTTTGTTACCTAGGAGATACCATCTCTGCCGGTGGTGGGGCCGAGGCTGCCACTGTCGCTAGAATTAGATGTGGCTGGGGGAAGTTCAGAGAACTGCTGCCAATTCTGACCATGAAAAGAATGCTTCTCCCCCTGAAGGGAAAGGTGTATGCCTCATGTGTTAGAAGTGCAATGACGTATGCCTCAGAAACATGGGCCGTTAAAGTAGAGGATGTCAACAGAATGGAACGTAATGAGATGAGAATGGTGAGATGGATGTGTGGGGCCAGGCTGCAGGATAGAATAACAAATGATGAGCTGAGGAGACGTTTAGGTATAAAGAGTATAAGCGAGGTGATGCATACAAGTAGACTGGGATGGTATGGACATGTGGAGAGAATGGATGAACAAAATTGGGTGAAAAAATGCAGGTCTGTGTTTGTGGAGGAAGCTGCACCAAGGGGTGGACCGAGGAAGACCTGGGATCGGACTACAGTATACGTGCCGATCTCAAATCCAAAAACTTGACAAGTGAAGCAGCCCTTAACAGGGTTGCCTGGAATGCTGCCATTAGGACAATTTAAGAGACTGAAACTGCACGTATGTGTGGAGCACTCAGTCTTAAAATGTTATGTAGGCTATGTATGTATGCATGTCTATTATATATGGAATGGATGTACCGTATACATACATATAATGGTTTAACATCGTTTTCCGTTACATACATTGTAACGGCTCAGATGTGGTTGCCTTTCCACAGTTGGAATACAATACAAAAAGTCCCGTCACAATACCGCCCCATCATGTCATCACTTTTTGGCATAGTGCTAGCAAGACTAACTAAGTCCAACTGCAGCACCAGCATATCTGAAAGCCACACCAGCCTCAACAGTGCTACAACAAGACAGTACCATACCAAGACCTTACTGTACATTAGGCAACTTGGACTTTAGATCAACAAAATCCTGCCACAACACTGCTCCACCATGTAAAGTACCCAGGTAAGACTAGTAAATTTCTCTGTGGCACCTATCCGGCATCCGCGCCCCACCAACCTTGGCAATGCCATACTAAGACAGTGCCAATAGCAAGGCTTGATTGCATAGTAATGGCTGTTGGTCCACAAGTCTACCACCATACCCCTTATTAGTAGCCTTGTACGACATGCAGTAGGATGCGAGGGGCATATTCTTGTTTTCCTCCACCATAAGATGAAGGTCCCCTATTACCAATTTGTTTGTGGATTTTTAAGCACCTACTCGGCTACTGAGTTTATGGCTTGGTTCATTTCAAAGTGATTATCTTGCCTTAAACATTGACTATGTATTTAGTGGAGGAAAAGAATATGCCCCACGTATCTTACTGCATGTTGACTAAAGGGGAGATAACACACTGATAAGATCCACCTGCAATGGTGGTGCTGCTGGGAGAGCTGCGGAGGAGGAAACTGACCTCCCCCGCTGCCCTCTCGCAAACTGATCTCACTGTTCACGAACATTTCATAGTGAGGTCGGTCCTTAGAGATCTTTACTTTCACTTAAACATTAGGTTATTCAGTGTACAGTTGGGTCTACATGATTAGATTAGACAGGGAGAGTTGCGGATGGAGGGAACTGACCTCCCCCGCTGCCCTCTCACAAACGGAGCTCGCTATACCCTACCTCCCCCCGGAGAGGTGCGGCTCCAGGGACTACCTGGATGCTGCAGGATTCCCAAACAGGGCATCTTGGGGCTACTACTACTACTACTATAGGTAGCGCCAGTGAACTTGACAACAATTTTGACCCCTTAACTTCTTATAACTCAAAATTAATTAAAACAATCGGGCTGACGTTTCTATAATTTGGGAAGAGCCCACCAGGAAATAAGTGTGGATATTTACAGCCACTTTGCTCTAGGCCATTTTGAGTTACAGAGGTCAAGGATCAAGATTATTGTCAAATTCGTTGACGCTACCTATACTACCACTACTACTACTACTACTACTACTACTACTATGGAAGGGGTTGCATTAAAGGGAGGTTTTTAGATTGTTCCCTTGATATCAAGCTTACAAAAATACCCCCAAGATCCCCCTTTTATATACATTTATAAATTTTTCGGAAGAAAAATGTAGACTTTATAATGTGATTATTAATAAGTGATTTATAGAACAGGCGGGTGGCTGTTGAGAAGGCTGTGATGAGGATGGATGTGGTATTGGAGAATATCTGATTTATTGATGGTGTAATGGTTAGAGCGTGTAAGTTCTGTATGTGGTGTCCTAGGTTCGAATCCTGGGAGAATCACATGCTTTCATTAATATCATTTGAGTGGTTATTGGTGTTAAGAACGATGTTAAAAATATAATGATTAAGGATGGAAAACTAGAAAAAAGTTCGTATTATTCAAATTACCCATTGTTTAGATGTCTGTATTCTGCTGGGTTAGGTTGTATATTTTGCATACAATAACACACACACACACACACACACACACACACACACTCACAATTTCTCTCTCTCTCTCTCTACACACACACACACGTACAAGAAAACTCAAGTAAACATGAATCTGCAGAAGGTCAGTTGGCCCACGCAAGGCAGATCCCTTTCACACCAAGCCTATCTCATCCATATGTCTATCTAACATTACTTTGAAGTTATCTTTTATTATTGACCTCTAACCTCTGTAACTCAAAAAGGGCTAGAGCAAATGGGCTGTTTTTTACCACACATATTCCCTGACTGACTCTTCCCAAATGGCAGACATATTAGCTCGATTAATCCTGTTCTTTTTGAGTCACAGAGGTTAGTGGTTAAGATTCTATGGCCTACCTATAATTAAGGGGGGGTCACTGGCTTTTTGTTATCTTTCTCTCCTTTTCTCTCTTTCCCTGGCTTGTATCCATTCGGCCCCATTCAGCCAACTGTTTTAAGACATTTATCGCAGTTAAGGGGGGTCATCGTTTTTTTGTTTTATCTTTCTCTCCTTTTCTCTCTTTCCCTGGCTTGTATCCATTCGGCCGAATTCAGCCAACTGTTTTAAGACGTTTATCCCCATCCAGGTGTCGAGTTCTTCCTGGCGAGCGATAGCGAGCCAGCATTGTATGGAGAAATCCGACTTCGCCGGAGAAATTTTTCTATCGAAAAATGTACAAATTTAGCTTGCTGTCAAAACACATATATATATATATATAGGCTATGCTGGCTCGCTACCGCTCGCCAGGAAAATATTGACACCCGGATGGGGGTAAACGTCTTAAAACAGTAGGCTGAATGGGGCCGAATGGATACAAAGAGAGAGGGAGAGAAAGAGAAAAAAAGCGAGGTGGGCTCCCTTAAAAAACTTGTTGGAGGTCTATGATGTCTGACTGTGTGTGACTGCGTTTGTATACATTAATCCCCTACTGTGCCGGCGACGTCATCTTATTTTCATTCTAGCTATATTTAGATGATTTTATGCAGTTTACGAAGGATCTGTGGTAGTAAAAAGATTAAGTGAGATAGCTCGAAGCCTGTTAATTGCTGTAGACCCTTTTCAAACTGAATAATATCGTCAACTAGTATTCAGAATACAAGGACGGCACCGGTACTGAATGGGTTAAGTAACACCCCGTTCTTAGCATTAATCCTCCATTACAAACCCCAATGCACTTGAATAAACTATTGAAAGCATATCATCCTCCCGGTATTCGAAATCGGGACACCACACCCAGAACATAAGCATCTAAACCATTACACCACCAACACAGTTAGCCTGACCTTTGTTTATAAGTAATTATATAATCTAATTATAATCATAACATGAAAATGTGACTGACTGACTGAAGTAATATGCAAAAACGTGAGATCTCTACGGTTTCTTTTCAACTGACGGTAAATTGCAAAGTTCCCATCAATATTTATCGGTTATTTTGAAGATGTCATCAAATATGGTGCTAACTATAAACTTGGCGTTGATATGATGCAGACACATAGAACATTCATATTTGTCTATTCAGTATCGGGAAATTAGCTGCTAAGGCATTCAATTTATCTTCAGCTGAAAAGAAACGGAGTAGGCCTATAGGAGGTAGGTTATATTGTGCTTATATAATATATGTTCGCTACAATTTATATAAAAGGGTATGGTGTCCCAAGTTCGAAGCCCGGGAGGATCATATGCTTTCATTAAGTTATTCAGGTGCATTGGGGTTTGTAATGGAGGATTAATGTTAAGAACGGAGTGTTCCTTAATATATAAATATATTGCTTGATAACACTAATATTAATAACACATATATATAATATATACAACATTTAGCGATGTATGAATATATAATCTAAGAAATAATGTTTAATGTCCAATAACTTAATTAAAAATAAAAATTTCGAAAAAGTGAAAAATCGATTTCTTCATTATCTATTAATGTATCATGTGTCCAAATTTCAACCCCCTAACTAAATAAATGCAAAAGTTATGGACACATCAAATTTTGAATGGAAACATGCGATTTGCGGCTAAACTAGACGGATTTCGAGGCTGATATTAAAATCTCAACAAAACAACCTTTACCAAAAAAAGGGTCAAATGTCGCGGTAAATCGTTTGCAACAGGTTAGAATGTCGTAGCGGCAATATTTAAGGGCGTGATTTTGGGCGGACGGGCGGGCCAGAGCCAAGCTCTCTCTCAACCCACCCCCTCCCCCTACCTACCCTACTACCGCGCTAGGGGTATGTTTAACTTTGGCCTGTATTAATATTAATTTATCTTTTTGTATTATTTATAGATCTATAATTTATGTTTATCAGCTGCATTATTTATGTATTTATTTATTATATACTTGTTATGATTTATATATCTTTTATTTCTGTTTATCACTTGTATTGTTTATTTAGCAGAATTATCAACTAAAATGTGATTGTAATGTGTTTATAAATACATGTAATCGAGTTCAATATACCCCGCATTACTGGGAGATATTTCTTTTTACCCAATATTCCCTGGTCTTTTCTTATTATTTATAAATGTTTTACAGTGGTTTTGTTTACGAAGAGAATAGTTTATTGATTGATAGTTAATTATATTTAATTGTATTTTGTATATATAATTGAAGATGATTACCTAATTAAATGTGTACTAACTGATTGACTGACTGGGTGTAACTGACTTTGTTTTTAACTAACTGTGTGGCTAACTGGCTGACTAACTGACTGATTGACTGGGTGTAACTGACTGTGTTTATAACTAACTGTGTGACTAACTGATTGATTGACTGGGTGTAACTGACTGTGTGTTTATAACTAACTGGCTGACTAACTGATTGATTGACTGGGTGTAACTGACTGTGTGTGTATAACTAACTGTGTGACTAACTGACTGAATAACTGATTGATTGACTGGGTGTAACTGACTGTGTTTATAACTGTGTGAGTAACTGATTGATTGAATGGGTGTAACTGACTGTGTGTTTATAACTAACTGTGTGACTAACTGACTGAATAACTGATTGATTGACTGGGTGTAACTGCGTGTGTTTATAACTAACTGTGTGACTAACTGATTGATTGACTGGGTGTAACTGACTGTGTGTATAACTAACTGTGTGGCAAACTGGCTAACTAACTGATTGATTGACTGGGTGTAACTGACTGTGTGATTATAACTAACTGGCTGACGAAATGATTGATTGACTGGGTGTAACTAACTGTGTTTATAACTGTGTAACTAACTGGCTGACTAACTGATTGACTGGGTGTAACTGACTGTGTGTTTATAACTAACTGTGTGACTAACTGGCTGACTAACTGATTTACTGACTGGGTGTAACTGACTGTGTGTTTATAACTAACTGATTGACTGACTGGGTGTAACTAACGGAGTGTTTATAACTATGTGATTTACTGGCTAACTAACTGACTTACTGACTGGGTGAAACTGACTGTATGATTATAAGTAACTGTGTTTATAACTAACTGTGAATAACTGGGTGTAACTAACTGTGTTTATAACTAACTGTGTAACTAACTGCCTGACTAACTGATTGATTGACTGGGTGTAACTGACTGGGTGTATAACTAACTGTGTGACTAACTGATTGATTGACTGGGTGTAACTGACTGTGTGTGTATAACTAACTGAATAACTGGGTGTAACTGACTGTGTTTATAACTGTGTGACTAACTGATTGATTGACTGGGTGTAACTAACTGTGTGTTAATAACTGACTGTTTGACTAACTGGCTGACTGACTGGGTGTAACTGACTGTGTGTTTATAACTAACTGTATGGCTAACTGGCTGACTAACTGATTGACCGACTGGGTATAACTAACTGTGTGTTTATAACTAAACATGTAGCATAAGAGTGTGACTGACTGACTGACTGGGTGTTTAACTGTTGATAAATAAGCTTGTGACTAACTGATTGATTGGGTATACCTGGCTGTGTGTATATAACTAAGTATGTAACATAGGATACTGACTGGGTGTGACTGGATGTTAAACTGTTGATAAATAAGCTTGTGACTAACTGATTGTTTGAATGGGTGTAACTGACTGTATGACTATAACTAAGCATGTAACATAAGAGTGTGACTGACTAACTGACTGACTGGGTGTGACTGGGTGCTTGACTGTTAATAAATAAGCATGTGACTAACTGGCTTACTAACTGATTGACTGACTGGGTATAACTGACTGAATGTTTATAACTAAGCATGTAATATATGGGTATGACTGACTCACTATGCTGTGTAACAAACATGTGAGTATCTAGGGTGTATATTGTGCTTATATAATACATATCCGCTACAAATGTATTATATATTAGTAATCTATTTTACTGTATACATTTCACTCCAACACCAAACATCTTCCCAATGGAATTTATGAAAGCATGTGATCCACCGGGATTCGAACTTGGGTTCCCACACACATATTTTAAACACTAACCATTACACCATCAAAGCAGTTTTATGCAATTATTTTATTTAACATAAATATATTGCTTGCTAACAAATAAATAAATATATACGTAATTTATCGATCTACAGGTAATTAATTAAATAAATAGTGTTTAATGTCCAATAACTTCATTACAAATCAAAATTTCGAAAAAGTGAAAAACAGATTTTCTCATATTTAAGTTATGCATCTTGTGTCCAAATTTCAACCCCCTAGCTCAAAAACTGCAAAAGTGACGGCCATGTCAAATTTTGCATGGAAACATGCGATTTGCAGCTAAACTAGACGGATTTCGAGGCTGATATTAAAATCTCAACAAAAATCCTTTACCAAAAAAGGGTCAAATGTCGTGGTAAATCGTTTGCAACAGGTTAGAATGTCGTAGCGGCAATATTTAAGGGCGTGATTTTGGGCGGACGGGCGGGCCAGAGCCAAGCTCTCTCTCAACCCACCCCCTCCCCCTACCTACCCTACTACCGCGCTAGGGGTATGTTTAACTTTGGCCTGTGTTAATATTAATTTATCTTTTTGTATTATTTATAGATCTATAATTTATGTTTATCAGCTGCATTATTTATGTATTTATTTATTATATACTTGTTGTTATGATTTATATATCTTTTATTTCTGTTTATCAGTTGTATTGCTTATTTAGAAGAATTATCAACTAAAATGTGATTGTAATGTGTTTATAAATGGATGTAATCGAGTTCAATATACCCCACATTACTGGTAGATATTTCTTTTTTAAGTGTTTACCTAATATTCCCTCGTCTTTTCTTATTGTTTATAAATATTTTAAAGTAGTTTTCTTTACGAAGATAATAGTTTATTGATTGATAGTTAATTATATTTAATTGTATTTTGCATAATTATATAATTGAAGATGATTACCTAATTAAATGTGTACTAACTGATTGACTGACTGGGTGTAACTGACTTTGTTTTAACTAACTGTGTGGCTAACTGGCTGACTAACTGACTGATTGACTGGGTGTAACTGACTGTGTGTTTATAACTAACTGTGTGACTAACTGATTGATTGACTGGGTGTAACTGACTGTGTTTATAACTAACTGGCTGACTAACTGATTGATTGACTGGGTGTAACTGACTGTGTGTTTATAACTAACTGGCTGACTAACTGATTGATTGGCTGGGTGTAACTGACTGTCTGTAAACCTGTAAGGTAACTAACTGGACTAACTAACTGATGATTGACTGGGTGTAACCTGACTGTGTTGTATAACTAACTGTGTGGAACTCTGATTAAACTTACTGACTGACGATTGATGACTGGGTGTTGACTGTGTGTTTTAACTAACTGTGTGACTATAAACTGACTAACTGACTAACTGATTGATTGAATGGGTGTAACTGACTGTGTTTATAACTAACTGAATAACTGATTGATTGACTGGGTGTAACTGACTGACTAACTGATTGATTGACTGGGTGTAACTGCCTGTGTTTATAACTAACTGTGTGACTAACTGATTGATTGACTGTTTTTTTTTTGTGTTTTTTTTTTTGTCTATGTGATTGAGGGAGGCAAAAGGCATAACTGCCTATAGCGAGTGCCTCCCCCATAGTTGAAAGAGTGACAGGGCCAAAATCAAGGGACATTCGAGCCAAAATGCCTGTTTGAAGCAATTTAAGTCATAGGAGGAGGGAAAGGTGGATTCAGGGAGAGAGTTCCAGAGCTCAGCTGTTGAGTAGAAGAAAGTTTGAGAGTAACGTTTCACTCTTGGGTTGGAGAGTTGCACAGAGTAGGGGTGGGATTGAGTTGCAAGACGGGTACCACGTGCCCTACGTAAAGGAGGTGGTATGCACTGGGATAGCTCTGAGGAACACTGATTATTATAGTAGCGATAGAATAGCGAGAGAGATGCAACATTGCGGCGGAGAGAGAGAGATTGCAGAGAGTTGGTGAGTGGACGGGAGTTAATGATACGAAAGGCCTTCCTTTCAACTTTGTCTAGGAGAGCGGTGTGAGAGGAACCTCCCCACACATGTGAACAATACTCAATACAAGGGCGCAAACATGACTGTGAAGGGTGTAACTGACTGTGCGTATAACTAACTGTGTGGCAAACTGGCTGACTAACTGATTGATTGACTGGGTGTAACTGACTGTGTGATTAGGGGAGGTGTGGTGGAGTGGTCTTGCCACTGGCCTGGTAATCCAAAGGTCCCGGGTTCAAATCCCGATGTATCAATGGGAAGATATTATTGGGGATGGAATTTGTGCTGTACCTAGTATCAGTGCATTACCACAAGCCCACCGAAACGTCAATAAAATACCCTCATTGTTCCCTGATTAAATAGCACTGTATGAATATTCCCATATTCAAAATATGCTATAGGGGGGAAATGCCTGATGAGTTATCTGCTCAAAAGGTGGTGTTGTTTGTGTGTGTAAGAGTGAGAGTCCGAGTGTAGGGGGTGAGACAGTGAAGCACGGGAACGAGGTGGCTTCAGAGATGGGGTCGTTTCGGGCCATGAGTGAGCACCGTGCTTCATGTGAAGGCAAGATGGCAGATGCTCGTTGTACTCTACGTGCTTCACATGTCTCACTCCCTAGACTGGAACAAGACCTCACGGGCTTCACTGTTCATTGTAAAGCGGTGAATGTTAAGGCTCTCAGCCTATGCCCGAGAGGAAGTAAGTTGGAATATAGAAAAAAAAAAAAAAAAAAAAAAAAAAAAACTAACTGGGACTAACTGGCTGACGAAATGATTGATTGACTGGGTGTAACTGACTGTGTGTTTATAACTAACTGTGTGACTAACTGGCTGACTAACAGTGTTTATAACTAACTGTGACTAACTGACCAGGTGTAACTGACTATGATTATAACTAACTGTTTATTACTAACTGAATAACTGGGTGTAACTAACTGTTTATAACTAAAGGTGTAACTAACTGGCTGACAAACTGATTGATTGACTGGGTGTAACTGACTGTGTGTTTATAACTAACTGTGTTACTAACTGGCTGACTAACTGATTGACTGACTGGGTGTAACTGACTGTGTGTGTATAACTAACTGTGTGACTAACTGATTGACTGACTGGGTGTAACTAACAGAGTGTTTATAACTATGTGATTTACTGGCTAACTAACTGACTTACTGACTGGGTGTAACTGACTGTATGATTATAACTAACTGTGTTTATAACTAACTGTGAATAACTGGGTGTAACTAACTGTGTTTATAACTAACTGTGTAATAACTGCCTGACTATCTGATTGATTGACTGGGTGTAACTGACAGTATGTATAATTAACTGTGTGACTAACTGATTCATTGACTGGGTGTAACTGACTGTGTGTGTATAACTAACTGTGAATAACTGTGTGACTAACTGATTGATTGACTGGGTGTAACTAACTGTGTGTTAATAACTGACTGTTTGACTAACTGGCTGACTGACTGGGTGTAACTGACTGTGTGTTAATAACTAACTGTATGGCTAACTGGCTGACTAACTGATTGACCGACTGGGTATAACTAACTGTGTGTTTATAACTAAACATGTAGCATAAGAGTGTGACTGACTGACTGACTGGGTGTTTAACTATTGATAAATAAGCTTGTGACTAACTGATTGATTGGGTATAACTGGCTGTGTGTATATAACTAAGTATGTAACATAAGAGACTGACTTGGTGTGAATGGATGTTAAACTGTTGATAAATAAGCTTGTGACTAACTGGCTGACTAACTGATTGACTGACTGGGTATAACTGACTGAATGTTTATAACTAAGCATGTAATATATGGGTATGACTGACTCACTATGCTGTGTAACAAACATGTGAGTATCTAGGGTGTAGGACAGAAAAGGAAATGATGAAATTAAGGTTGCAAATGACTCAACAAATAATCCTAAAGCTTTTTACCAACTATATAAATCCAAGGTTAGAGATGTAATTGGTCCCCTTAAAACTTCGATAGGAGAAATGACAGAAAATGATTTAGAAATGTGCAGTACATTAAATAGTCAATTTCTTTCCGTTTTCACTAATTAAAATTTGGCACAGTTTCCAGAAGTCCGTAAGGTATATAGCGATAGTATAGAAAATAGGTTAAGTACGGTTACTACTTACTATAAGTAGAAATGATGTGCTTAAGGAAATTGACAGACTGAAATCTCATAAATCGCCTGGTCCTGATGAGGTATATGCTAGAGTATTAAAAGAATGTAGGGATGAGTTAAGTTACCCATTAACATTTCTATTTAACAAGTCATTAGAGACAGGTATAGTTCCAGAAGCTTGGAAGCTTGCAAATGTAGTTCCGATCTTCAAAAAAGGTGACAAATCAATAGCATCCAATTACCGTCCCATTAGTCTTACATCAATCATAGGAAAGCTACTAGAGTCCATTATTGCTAGTAAAATTAGAAACCACTTAGATACATTTAATTTAATAAATTCTTCTCAGCATGGATTCACTCAGGGACGTTCTTGCCTTACTAATTTGCTTAGTTTTTTCTCAGAGGTATATGAAGCAGTAGATAATGACAAGTCATATGATATATATTTAGATTTCAGTAAAGCTTTCGACAGAGTCCCCCATGAGAGATTGATGAGAAAGGTTGAGGCGCATGGAATAGGTGGGGCGTTGTTGGGATGGATTAGGTCATGGCTAATTGGTAGGAAGCAGAGAGTCAGCATAAATGGTACGAAGTCAGAATGGGGAGCAGTCAAAAGTGGTGTCCCCCAGGGATCTGTATTAGGTCCTCTGTTGTTTGTTATATACATAAATGACCTTGAATTAGGTATAACTAGTAGGATAAGTAAATTTGCAGACGATACCAAAATGGGGAGAAAAATTGATTCAGATAGAGATATAGAGTGCCTCCAAAGGGATCTAGATACCTTACACGAATGGTCAGTAAATTGGCAGATGAAGTTTAACATTGACAAATGCAAGGTATTAAAGATAGGGAAGATGCATACAAATGTTAAATATAAACTAGCTAATATGGAATTAGAAAACTCGAATTGTGAGAAAGATCTAGGTGTGTTTGTTAGCAATGATTTGAAGCCTAGAAAACAGTGTATAAGCGTTCGAAACAAGGCAAACAGGATTCTCGGGTTCATCTCTAGGAGGGTGAGTAACAGAACTGCTGATGTTATCTTAAAACTTTACTTGTCATTAGTGAGACCATATGGATTATGCTGTTCAATTTTGGTGTCCTTATTACAGAATGGACATAGATTCATTGGAGAGAGTACAACGTAGAATGACAAAAATTATCCATAATATTAGAAATCTTCCGTATAAAGAAAGGTTGAAGAAATTAGGCTTACATTCGTTAGAGAGACGCAGAGTTAGAGGGGACATGATAGAGGTATTCAAGTGGGTTAGTGGGATTAATAAAGGGGACATGAAAAATGTACTAAAGCTCAGTGATAGCGAAAGAACTCGTACAAATGGTTTCAAATTAGATAAATTTCGTTTCAAGAAAGATATAGGCAAATATTGGTTTGGTAACAGAGTTGTAGATAGGTGGAATAGGCTACCAAGTGCTGTAGTGGGATGAAGAACGATAGGGAGCTTTAAGATACAATTAGATAGGCATATGGACGAGATGGGTTGGGTGTGAGGGTGATCTGTCAGGTGTGGGGATCTGCAGATCCCCGTTTTTCTGATCTCTGACCGTTTCGGTGAGGTAAGTCCTAATGGTGTTTTTAAATTGGGCTTATAATTAGGGTTGGGTGTGACAGGGATCTGCCTTGTGTAGGCTAATCGGCTTTCTGCAGACTCCCATTTTCTTATGTTCTCATATTCTTATGTATATTGTGCTTATATAATACATATCCGCTACAAATGTATTATATATTAGTAATCTATTTTACTGTATAAATTTCACTCCAACACCAAACATCTTCCCAATGAAATTTATGAAAGCATGTGATCCACCGGGATTCGAACTTGGGTTCCCACACACATATTTTAAACACTCTAAGCATTACACCATCAAAGCAGTTTTATGCAATTATTTTATTTAACATAAATATATTGCTTGATAAAAAATAAATAATATATACGTAATTTATCGATCTACAGGTAATTAATTAAATAAATAGTGTTTAATGTCCAATAACTTCATTACAAATCTAAATTTCGAAAAAGTGAAAAACAGATTTTCTCATATTTAAGTTATGCATCTTGTGTCCAAATTTCAACCCCCTAGCTCAAAAACTGCAAAAGTGACGGCCATGTCAAATTGTGCATGGAAACATGCGATTTGCAGCTAAACTAGACGGATTTCGAGGCTGATATTAAAATCTCAACAAAAATCCTTTACCAAAAAAAAGGTCAAATGTCGCGGTAAATCGTTTGCAACAGGTTAGAATGTCGTAGCGGCAATATTTAAGGGCGTGATTTTGGGCGGACGGGCGGGCCAGAGCCAAGCTCTCTCTCAACCCACCTCCTCCCCCTACCTACCCTACTACCGCGCTAGGGGTATGTTTAACTTTGGCCTATATTAA
>CM064530.1:14302674-14800805 GCA_032716605.1 Paralithodes platypus
TACAGGCCCCTCAACAGAATGATACAATTTCACCTGGAAAATTCATAGTAAAGAAGTTGAGAAATATTGTATACTACTGACGGTTAACACAACACTTTATTATCATTTTTTTTTTATTTTTTTTTATTTTTTTTTTGTATACCTAAAATACTCTAAACCTCCTTGAAATGGATGTCTACCCTCTTTTCGAATGTGTAAATTGTATTGCATTGTACAAGTGCATGTGCACAGAAAGTGCACTTTATTAGTAACTATATATCTATCTATCTATCCATCTCTCCCTCTCTCAAAAATTACCAGAGAAAATTGTACAATGCAATTCAATTTACACATTCAAAAGGACGATAGCAATCCATTTCGAAGAGGCTTTGAGTATTTTAGGTACAAAAAAGGAAATAATAGCAATAATAAAATGTTGGGTTAAGCGTCAATAGTATACAATATTTCTCAACTTTCTTCAATTTCCCAGTAGAAATGTTCTCATTCTGCTGGGGGGCCTTGTTCACCCAACTGTATTTCATGAGGGTGTGGTGGGTGGGGAAAGAGCCTTCTACTTTTCTGTATTTACCATCCACTTTGTAGCAACTATCATCTTATAATTAATTATGGGCGGCCTAGTAGGGGCCGCAAGGTCTGTACAGTCTGTGTACTTATGTAACACTATGTAACTCTCTAATAATATACTGTATACGTTACATAAGGATGTTAAAGACGATTGAAAGAATGAAAACTATATAAAATCGCATATAGCTAATATATATATATATGTTAAAGAACAATTCATACAGGAATAGTTATACGTATAATTATGTAATAAGTATAAATATATTCAAATAATGACTATATAACACAATCATAGGCATATCGTGATCACAAATAGAACAATACTAATTATCAGAGAGAGAGAGAGAGAGAGAGATAGAGCGAGAGAGAGAGAGAGATAGAGCGAGAGAGAGAGAGAGATAGAGCGAGAGAGAGAGAGAGAGAGATAGAGCGAGAGAGAGAGATAGAGCGAGAGAGAGAGAGAGATAGAGAGAGAGAGATAGAGCGAGAGAGAGAGAGAGATAATATTAATAATGTAAATAATAATAATAGCAATAATAATACTAACAATAATGATAACTATATAGATAATAACAATAATATAAATAATAATAATAACACTAATATAAATAGTAATAATAATAATAATAATAATAATAATAATAATAATAATAATAATAATAATAATAACAAAATAACAAAATAGTAATAATACAAAAAATAAAATTTAATCTGAAATCTGAAATATCGAATCTGAAAACCAAGTCGGCAAATCCTTCCAAATCAACATTTTTAGCCGGCACCTACCAAATAGTGAGTCGCGGCATTAAACCTCTCAAACCGAAGCTTCATAGGAGAGGGCTGCTCGGTTTGAGAGGTTTAAAGCCGCGACTCACTATTTGGCAGGTTCGGAATAAAAAGGTGGGTTTGGCGCGATTTGCTGACTTGGTGATGAGATCCGAGATTTTAGATTCATATTTTGTACTTTTTTTATTTTTTTATAATTATTTTATTAGTGGTATCGTTCATCATTTTTGTTATTATCATTATTATTAATATTATTATTATTATTATTATTATTATTATTATTATTATTATTATTATTATTGGTGTTGTTAATTTATTAGGGTTAGTATACTATTTAGGTTAACACTATCTAGTACATAATTATCTTCTGTAATCATTGGATATATTTGTATTTATAGACCCATCTCATATAAAGATACAGAGGTAATTCACTATCATTATAGCCAATGAGTTTATGTATTTAAGAATAGGAAGGTATATTACCATCAATATACCAATGATTATATATATATATATATATATATATATATATATATATATATATATATATATATATATATATATATATATATATATATATATATATATATATATATATATCAATTCTATTCCCTATAACATTTTTACTCATTCACTTTTTATGACCTCGATTTCTAGCAGTGCATGGTTAGGTCTGTGAATTCGTAGCCAGCTGATTCGATACCATATAGTTCGGAGAATCTGTAGGGGGTATTCAGTTGTCTGTGTGCCTCGAGGGTGGACACTACGTATTTTGTGTGCTCTGCGTTGGAATTATTTGGTGTGCAATCTGTGACATATGCTGGTATTTTCAGGTATTTTATATATTTTGTCTGCATCATTATTTTTGGTCTATTATCATGTGTATTTTTCTTTCCTATTTTCAATTTTGTCTTTGCTTTCCTCTCACACACTCACTCTCATTCACTCTCACTCTCTTACTCTCTCTCGGGTTTGCCTAGTAGTATTGGCCATTTTATATTTATTTGTTTATTTTGTCTGTCATTTCCTTGTCTTTAATTACCCCCCCCCCCCCCTCCCTCCTTAGCACACGGAAAACCTATATATCATTATCATCACTAGAACAAAAGTTATACATATTCTTCAGGTGTAGCCTATATATTCATTCTGTCAACTTTTCAAAGTTATTTCCACATTCTCATTTTATCCCAAGCCCGAACTATGAAACGTTTAGTATTATTAAAAAAAAAAAAAAAAAAAAAAATCGTAAAAACTCTTGTGTTTACCTGATAATCAAGGGACTGGGGTTCTCGATAAGGGGCTCCATTCCTGAAAATGTACTTGACTTGCAGTGTGCTAGCTTAATAATCCGGAAGGGTTGATTACCTCTGAAGTCCTATTTTAACTACCTAAATAACTGTTAATCGTGTGTGGTATCCGAGTGACCATATCCTACGTGTCCTGGTGATGACCTAGGATGACTCACCAACAGGTCATATGATGGTTCGTGCTTTGACCCTCGCTGACCATGACCAACAGTAGTAGTACTAGGTCACTGTAATCACCATACACAGTACCTCAAGTCACCGTAACCCGGCCTCTGTTTTGGACCATGAACATACGGAGGTGACTGTACTACGCTATATTATCATGGTCGACTTGCGCCATTATCACTGCCATCATTCGGAGTCTGGTAGATCAATGGTCGGATCCTGGTGCACTGTTAACCCTGGCCTGGGATACCACACATGATATTGATCTTTCTAAGTAAATTAATTGCTTTATTTAATTTTGTTTTTGTATTTATATATTGTTTGCCATAGATAGAAGAAATACTTACAGCTATACAACTTATATACTATTTATATAACATTATGAGAAAGACGATTGGATGTACTGTACCACACCGAACCTAAGCATTGAGATACTTTGATTATATATAGCATGAAATGGACGATTCTAGAAAGAATTTACCCATCCTCGTGAATATCATTAAGTGAATGTATCTCAATACTATCACTATAGTCATAGATAGTATCAACACCCTAATCATCATTACTAATAGGCCTACAGTATCATAGCCATTATATATAAAAAAAAAAAATCATTATTAAATCATTATCAGTCACCATAATCATCTTTACTAACATCATGCTCATTATTAATCATCAGTCATCATCACCTTCTATTTAGAGTCGCTTTCCTAACACTGTTGTTAGGATTAGGTGTCTTGCTGTTGGTGTTGTCATCTTTTAGTGGTTGGCCTTTTTTATTTTATTGTAATAGCTTTCCTCTTTTTATTCGGAGTTGTATTTGTTTTGTTATATGAAGTTGCTGTCCTATTTTTGTTATTGAAATTGTTTTAAACTGCTATATATTTGGATTGTTTTTTATTTGGCATAGCCTATCTTTCATCTCAATATTTGGAGTACATTGGCCTGATGAAGCTATATGCGAACCGTTGTCAACAATGTGCTCCTCCTCATATGGTGTTTATTATATATGGTGTCTGTTTTTATAAGTATACGGTGTTTTGATCAGGTTCCCAATGTTTGTTATGTACAGTCGTTTCCATATTTTTTTGGGGTGTGACTAATGTTTTCCTTTTTCACAGGAGGCAGAGGAGGAGGAGGAAACATGACGAAGAAGAGGACGAGTACAAAGGAGAAACAGAAGGAAAAGAAGGAAGAGGAAGAAAAGGAAGAAACGAATAGCTAAAAACATATTAGGAGAAATGCAACGTATAATAAATGTATGCTATATAAATAAATGGATAATCAATAGTCTGTTCATTGTGACACCCTACCTAGTCCCTTGTAAATCAGGAAGGGCTGGAGCAAATGGGCTGTAAACGTCCACACCTATTTATTGAGTATAATTATCAGCTCAATTATGCAGGTAGTTGGTCTAAGTGAGAGAGAGAGAGAGAGAGAGATACATAGATAGATTTACACTTAGATATATAGATAGATAAAGAGATGGATTGATAGAGAGAGAGAGAGTAATGAGTAGTTTGTGAGATAGATATATACATAGATGCGTACATAGATAGACAGGGATCTGCCTTGTGTGGGCCGATCACCTTTTTGCAGACTCCCATTTTCTTATGTTCTTATAGATAGACAGATAGATAGTGAGAGCGAGAGTAATTAGTTTGAGATTGATAGATAGATAAATAGATAGATAGATACATAATGAGAGAGAGAATAATGAGTACAGTAGTTTGTTTGGGATTTCTAGACTCAGCATTAACACTATCTGATCTGACGTATTAGGGTTTTTTATGAGTTTGTCGTCATATAATTGTGGATTGAGGAATTTGAGGGTATTATAAGGGTAAAGACAGCCTCAATTAACCCTCTGATTTCCATATACCTTCCCTAATCTGAATAAAATCGTGTGATAATAGCCAGAAAACGGAAAATAAATGCGTAATCTGATCTTGAAAGGGTTAACTCATTAACTCTTGATACGGATATTTTGCTCCTAGGTTGAATAAAATCGCCTGCCGGTATCATAATAGAACACAGAACTAAGTAGACATCAAGCAATTATACATTAAATTGAATAATCAGAAACTAATTACAGTAGAAAGCCCGAGCACAGACAAATATAAGTTAAATCATGCGCAGGGGGTAAGGTATGTGGCTGCGTACAGACCCTCCCAGGTTAAATCCTCGCAAAGAGGCTCTCAGTGTTGCCAGACGGTGAAAATTTAACGCTGCATAGGTACATTTAATTACACACATTAAAAGATTAAACAATGATCTATGAATCAGTCAAAAACTAACAAGAAAAACAAATCACGTGCGAACTAGACGAATAAACAGTTAATTTCCGGCGTAAAAGGGGATATTTTGACGTGGAAACTCAGGAAATGTCGACACTCGGATCTGGCACCACTGTCTTCAGTCTCTCTCCCTGCCCTGTACGGACCAAAACAAGACTCCGCGTTCTCGCCAGTGTTCAATAATTCGCTATTTATGCTCGTAATACAGTGCCAGTTGCTATAGACTTGCGTATGCGTGTAATTGAATCTAGTGTGCCATTGTTGAAGCTAACGTGGAAGCGGAAATAAGAAGAGAAAGGCGTGAACTAAGTGGATTTATTGGTGGCGTTGATGCCGCTGTGGGTCTGCTAGAAGCTGTCTGCAGGTTTTGTGGTAAGTTCTGCATATTTTTGGGGTCAAACTGCATTTTCGGTCACGTATGCGGGGTTTTTTTTTATTATAATCCTTGGACAAACTGGATTTTAGGTCACGTATGGGATATAATGTTCTAAATGTATACTATAGCTTTGTATTAGTCACCACAATATATGTCTTTACCGCTGCAGATCAAATTATTTTTCCTTAGACTTTTGTGGGTTAAATAAGGGTGATGGTGGCCATCTTGGATCAGCTGAGAACTAATATTTTTCATTTTTTTACCGTAGTTTTAGTATTTTGTCATATTCTATATCAATACTAACCCTGCGGGGGTCTGGGGGCGGCAGCCCCCAGGTTAGGTTAGGTTGTTAGGTTAGGGTAATGACAAAATATGGTTTTAGGG
This sequence comes from Paralithodes platypus, assembly GCA_032716605.1. NCBI lineage: Eukaryota > Metazoa > Arthropoda > Malacostraca > Decapoda > Lithodidae > Paralithodes > Paralithodes platypus. The sequence continues at coordinate 14,308,554 of CM064530.1, forward strand.
GGCATGTTTTAATATTGCAAAATAATGGGTAAATATGAATTTCCAGAAGGAAAAACACCTTAAAACACACTAATCAATGAAGGAACTGATGAGAAAAAGGATTATAATACAAAAAACACGTACGTGACCTAAAATCTAATTTGACCTAATCCTTTTTCTCATCAGTTCCTTCATTGATTAGTGTGTTTTTCCTTCGGCAAATTCAGTTTTACCCATTATTTGGCAATATTAAAACATGCCCCCTAAAATTATTAGTTTTCGAATGTTAAGATGTTTGCCACATTAGTTAGTCGATTTTAAGACCTTTTGCCCCATTTCTTCGTCAATATTTAGACCTTTCGTGCTATTTAGGTGTCGATATTTTCCCTGGCGAACGATAGTGAGCCTGTAATGTCGAAAAAACCGGCCTTTGGCCGGGACATTTTTCTACCGAAAAAATGACAAATTAATCTAGAAGGGGGATCTAATGGATGTTTTTTTTTTTAATTTGATGGAGGTCTAGGGAGGAAACTGGAAAAATAATGAATACATGCAAAAATCGCCCAAAAAGTGAACCATCCCCCCCCACGAAATAGCATTGTCTTGACCAATTTAGCCCTTCCAAACACATCATTGGAACTACAAACCACAATTTCATCTTTGTATATAATATATACAATACGGTACCGAGATGTGTGTGAATTTGTGTTTTGTCTGTGTGTGTTCGTTGTTTTATGTTGTGTTTTGTGTTTCTTGAGTCGGACCCCCCCCCCAAAAAAAAAGGGGGGGGGGGGGGAAAGAGAGGGAAAAAGAAAAGAAAAAAAAAGTTGGGATTGGGCCTGAGTAAATAGATAGATAGATATACAATAAAAATTACTATATATATATATATATATATATATATATATATATATATATATATACTGTTCTTGCTCTGTCTTGAGTCGGCCACCCCCCAAAAGTCGGCCCCCCCAAAAAAAAAAGGGGGAAATAAAGGGGAAATTAAAAGAAACAAAAAATAGGAAAAGTGGGGATTGGGCCTGAGTATATAGATAGATAGATAGATAGATAGATATACAATTCTAATGACTATAATATTATGGACTCGGCTTTCGTTGGATACCCTGGGACTCCGAAACTCGTAATGGGCGAAATCGTGTGACTGCTATAGCCAGGAAGTGTATATAACTCATTGTCTGGAAGGGGTTTAAGGGGAGACTGGCTGTTTGTTTGATCTATTAATTAATTTATTCATATATTTTTTAGTTTCCTCCCTAGACTTCCATCAAGCTTAGAAAAAAAAAACCTAGACCCCCATTCAAGATAAATTTGTACATTTTCGGTAGAAAAATGTTCCGGCCGAAGGCCGATTCCACTTAAATTACAGGCTCGCTATCGCTCGCCAGGAAAAATCGACACCTAAATGGCACGAAAGGTCTTAAAAGTGACATGAATGGGGCGAAAGTTCTTAAAATTGCCGAACTAGTTGGGGCGAACGTCATAAAATCTCAAAAGCAATGGGGCTAAACATGAGGGAGAAAGGGGTAAAGAGAAAAAAAATCCCTTAACCCGGGAACTGCCGGAAGACTCTTAAGAGTTCCCCCGGCGGACTGCGGGAAGACTCTTAAGAGTAAGGCTATTACAAAATCCATTTAAAACACCCCAAAACATTTTTTTTTTTTTTTTTTTATTGCCCCTGGGCCATGCCAAATATCACTCCTCCACCTCCCCTCCTTCCCCACTTTCCTCACCTCCTTCAGTTATCACCTATTTTCCCTGTTATTCCCTTATTCTGTGGTATATTTTCGTGCTAACATTAGCGAGTTGCAAGCAGGGCATTGTCATCACTGTTAGCAAGCGAGTGCAAAAGAGAGAGAGAGAGAGTATCGATCGACAGTCTCTCTCCAGACATGGAGAAAAGTGGTGGGAAGGGAGGTTGCCTCAGCCATACATTATGTAACTCCCGGCCTGTATCGCCGATTTTGACCATCCAAACGCTGTTTCCACTTGTTTTATTGTTGTAACAGGTTAATACCTTTATAATCAACCTATAATAGGCGCATATGGATAAGTATTAATGCTATTTATGGTAAAATAACGATGTTAGTGATGGGAACAGCTCAAATACGTCAGCACAGGAGTGTGGTGTCTCATACCCCCCATGCGCACTTCAGAGGTTAAGTGGCAATCTCCCTTTAATGAGGAAGAACTACTGTGTTGTAAGACGGAAGAGAGGGGGGGGGGGAGAGGAGGCGGGGGAAGGGGGTCTGGAAGTGGTGTTGTTGTTGTTGTTGTTGCTGTTCCCCAAGCTGCCTGGCCGAACAGCCCCAAGGCCCCGAGCAAGGCCAAGGCCATAACCGAGCGCCCCAACAGAACCCTCCCTGCCGACCACAATAAAGCCTGGGTGACTGAAGCCACTCCATGGCGGGGAGCTGAGGAGGGTGCGGAAATGCCCGGGAAACCAAAACCCACCCAAGGCCCTGTGCCCCTCAGCAATTATGAGAAAGTTGAGGGGCAAAGGAAAAATGTGACGCTTTGGCTTCCAATCTTGGTAGATTGGGAGGTCAATCCACGCAAGAGAGATCTAGAAAATATATAAGTAAAAGGAACAGTCAGAGTAAGCTATGGGTATGGCAGAGATCGCTCAGTTCTCACTCTGATAGACCAGCCCATCACCATTGGAAGTGGTGTTTCGCGCGTTAGTTCAAGGTTAGGTAAATATCTATAACTCTATACCACACACCCCTCTCTCTCATGCTCTCTCTCATTCTCTCTCTCTCTGGAATATTTCACGCGTTAGTTCAAGGTTATGTAAATGTCTGTAACCCTGGATACTCGCATCGAAATTCCACGCACTATGCATTACGCTATCAAGACAACTTCATCCTATAAGACAAAAAGGATAAACTACACATACTGGTAATAGATAGATAATTATTTAATCTAAATATCATTTATAGAATACAAATTTATATAAATGTATATAATAGTTAAATGGTATCAAATTATGAATATAATATCTTAAAAAAAAAAAAAAAAAAAGGCCAACAAATATACAGTATACTGTATACTGTATAATAGGTACTCAACCTTTAATTGTGTTGGTGGTGTAATGGTTTTGGGCCTGGTGTCCCGAGTTCGAATCCCGGGAGGACCATATGCTTTCATTACTTTATTCAAGTACCGTACATTGCGTTTTGTAATGGAGCATTATTAATAAGGACGGGGTGTTCCTTAAGGGGAGACTGGCCGTTTGTTTGGTCTATTAATTTATTTATTCATAGATATTTTTTAGTCTCCTCCCTAGACCTCCATCAAGCTTAGAAAACCCCCCCTAGACCCCCTTCAAGATAAATTTGTAAATTTTTCGGTAGAAAAATTTCCCGGCCGAAGGCCGGTTCCTCTTAAAATTGCAGGCTCGCTAGCTCTCGCCAGGAAATAATCGACACCTAAAGGGCACGAAAGGTCTTAACATTGACAACGAAATGTGGCGAAAGGTGTTAAAATCGGCAAACTAATGGTCTAAACGTCTTATAATCTCAAAACTAGTGGGGCTAAACATAAGGGAGAAGGGGGTCCAGAAAAACGGTCTGCCTCCCCTTAATATAATGATGTAACCTATAAATCGGTATACCCCCAAACTCTGTAACCACAACATCCTGAAATTGTCCAGTACCGGTAGCAGGTAGATAGTCCTGACTTCATAAATCCGTGGTTCTCTCCCGTTACTGGTAAAAAAAAAAAAAAAATGTAGCCTATAGCCAGGTAGGAATTCCTGGGTTCAGAGAGAGAGAGTGAGAGTGAGAGTGAGTGAGAATGTATTTGGTTCAATTCTACCACGAAATTATCCTTGTAGCTTTACTTCACTGCCTACTGACAATTACTGTATAACAAGATAAGCCTTGTTAGAGAGAGAGAGAGAGAGTGTGCTTCAAAAAAAAAAAAAAATCATTAAATGGTACTTATATGCAAACAGGTATGATTCCTGGTCATTACAGAGAGAGAGAGAGAGAGAGAGAGAGAGAGAGAGAGAGAGAGAGATTCAAATGTACCCTTTAGAATCATTAGTACCTAGGCTATATGCACATTTTCTTCTACATTGACCGGTACTGCTTTACCTTTGGATTCCCATGAGAGAGAGAGAGAGAGAGAGAGAGAGTGTGCTTCAAATGTACCTTTAGAATCATTAAATGGTACCTAGGCTATATGCACATTTTCTTCTACATTGATCCGGTATGCTTTCACCTTTGGATTCCCCATGAGAGAGAGAGAGAGAGAGAGAGAGAGAGAGCGAGATTCAAATGTACCTTTAGAATCATTAAATGGTACCTAGGCTATATGCACATTTTCTTCTACATTGATCCGGTATGCTTTCACCTTTGGATTCCCCATAACAGAGAGAGAGAGAGAGAGAGTGAGATTCAAATGTACCACTTAGAATCATTAAATGGTAGGCTAAGGGGGGATGGTTCACTCTTTGGCAGAGTTTTGCATGTATTCATTATTTTTCTTGTTTCCTCCCAAGACCTCCATCAAATTTAAAAAAAACATCCACAATTAGATCCCCCTTCTAGATTAATTTGTACATTTTTCGGTAGAAAAATGCCCAGGCCGATGGCCGGTTCTTCCAATATTACAGGCTCACTATCGTTCGCCAGGGAAAAAATCGACACCTAAATAGTACGAAAGGTCTAAATATTGACGACGAAATTGGGCGAAAGGTCTTAAAATCGACTAACTAATGGGGCAAACATCTAAACGTCTGAAAACTGATAGGGCTGAACATGAGGGGGAAAGTGGTCCAGAAAAGCGGCCCATCCCCCCTTAAATGGTACCTAGGCTATATGCAAATTTTCTTCTGCATTGATCCGGTATGCTTTCACCTTTGGATTCCTCATGCCAGAGAGAGAGAGAGAGAGAGTGAGATAGATAAATAGATAGATAGATAGAGGATCCCTATAGGTGAGCGATCGGTAAGAAATAGTTAGTTAGAGAGAGAGAGAGTGAGTGAGTGAGTGTGTGTGTGTGTGTGTGTGTGTGTGTAGTCTGTATTTTTAGCCAATTGGCGACATCGGAAACGAAGGCTTAGGGTGGATCTGTATGGTACCATTTTCACTATAGACGGTACCGTCTCGCCCAAAGGCTTAGGTAGCCATCAGCTTAGGTGAACCATATGATACCCATCTTGTACCATTTTTGCCAACCCCAGATGGGACGTCACAACGTCGTCCACTTATTCCAGGTACCTATTTACAGCTAGGTGAACTGAGGCTAACACATGAAAGGAGACAAGCCCAATTTGTCTCCGCCCGGCCGGGGATTGAACCCCCAGCCCCTCGTTTGTGAGACGAGAGCTCTACCACTAGGCTACGGGCTGTGTGTGTGTGTGTGTGTGTGTGTGTGTGTGTGTAAGAGAGAATAGCCTATAGGTTCTAGGTACACTCAGATACCATAATCTCTAGACCACTCATACGAATGTGTGGACCCCCTATATTTTTGTGTATGCAATTGTAACTATCTGGACTGATTTTGGGATAGAACTAGCTTTTCAATAAATAGTATATATAGTTTTGTAATTGATGTATAGAAAAATATATTCATAAATTCGTTTCCACAGATATACTTCCATAATTAGAAATAGGTGAAGTCCACAGATATAAATGAGTGGGCTGGAGATTATGGTATCCGAGTGTACATTGCTAACAACTTGCTATGAGATTTACCCCTAGGCCTATCTGATCTCGTGTCTTGTGGGTTATTAGGATATTTTTTTTAAAGGGGAGATAGTCGCTTTTGTTGGACCCCCTTCTCCCTTGTATTTAGCCCCATTAGATCTTAAGACGTTCGCGCCATTAGTTTGTCGATTTTAAGACCTTTCGCCCCATTTATCTGTCATTATTAAGACCTTTCGTGCCATTTAGGTGTCGATATCGCGAGCCAGTACATTTATAAGGACATTTTTCTACTGAAAAATATACATATTTATCTTGAAAGGGGGTCTAGGGGGTATTATTTGAAGGTTGATGGAGGTCTAGCGAGGAAACTAAAAAATATAATTAATCAATAAATACATAGACCAAAAACCAAGCACTATGATACCCCCTTAACCCTTTGAGTACCAGCGACGTGTGTTATATTTTATTCTAGCTATATTTAGACAATATTATGCAGCTTAGGAAGGATCTGTGGTAGCAATATGGGTTGGTTGAGATCATTCGAAGTCTTATTATTGCTAGAGGTCCTTCCTAAGCTGAATATAATCGTCTAATAGTTGCCAGAATATGATGAAAAGGACGTCCCTGGTACTGAACGGGTTAACAGGTTACTATTAGATCCACCACTAGGCCTATCTGATGTGTGACGTCTTGGTGGTTATTAGGATATTTGGTTTAACCCTTTCAAGCTCCAATACGCGTTTCTGTTCTGTTTCTGGCTACTATTAGACGATTTTATTCAGATTAGTAACGGTATATGGAAGTCACAGGGTTGGTTGAGATAGTATTTACCCTTTTAATACCCACAGATACTTCCTAAGCTGCATAAAATCGTCTAATGATAGCCAAAATAAACTGCTAAAACGCGTCAGAGCTTCAAAGGGTTAATTACTGTATTATTGAAGAATTTACTTGCTTTTGACATATTTGAGCTAAGTACAGGTATTTTAGTCTGCCCCCTATAAGGTTAACCCATACAGTACCAGGGACATCTTTGTTTATCATATTCTGGCAACTATTAGAAGATTTTGTTCAGCTTTGGAAGGACCTCTAGCCATACTAAGGCTTTAGAGTTTAGACTATACCAACCAACCCTTTTAACTACCACAGACCCTTCCTAAGCTGCCTAATATCGTCTAAATACAGCTAGAATACAATATAATGCCGGTATCACACGAGCTCTTTTTCACTCAAAATGTTTGCTCAACACTGGTCTGGCAGCTTATGGGGTAAACATTTATTATATATCTGTAACCTAAATTAATCTATCACCAGTCTAGTTTCCGATACCCGTTCAAATTATTCCAGAAATTTTGCCAGAAAAATTTTGATCATCGAATGTTGACCATAAATGCTCAAGTGTGATACCAGCTTAACACATGTCGCTGGTACTCAAAGGGTTAACAAAAAAGTCTCCCCAGACTTCCTTAAAAAAAAAAAAAAAAAAAAAAAAGGCCCACCCAGACCCCCTTCAAGCTAAATGTGTACATTTTTCGATATAAAAATGCCTGGATCCAATACCGGTACCGTATCCGATTTCTTTGCAGCCTAAGTCCTCAGGGCTCTGTCCTATCTCCTATTCTCTTTCTAATTTTTATAAATGACCTTCTCAACTGTACCTCAACACCCATCCATTCATACGCAGATGATTCAACCTTACACTACTCCATTAGTTTTTCAGAACGCCCAAGCCAGCAATTCCACAACGACAAACGGAATGAAGCCATAGAACACTTAAATTCTGATCTAACTACTATCTAGCGGCTCACTTGGTGTAGTGACTAGCGTCTCGGACTTCCACCCAGAAGGCCCGGGTTCGCGCCCACGCTCGGCGCATTAAAGATTTTTCACAAGCACTGAGTCGTTACCATCCCTCATGAGCAAAGGGATGGGGTAGTAGTACAGGACCCCAATGGAAATACGCCTAATCGGCCTTATTGAGCTATCCTTAGCTAGCTTAGCATGCGCTAGCTTTAAGAACTATTATTATTATTATTATTATTATTATTATTATCATTATTATTATTATCTCCAATTGGGGCAGAGAAAACCTTGTTAACTTTCATGCTTCCAAAACCCAATTTCTCCATCTATCTACCCGTAAGGAACTCCCAGCGGACTATCCCTTATTCTTCAACAATACAAAAATCAATCCTTCAGCTTCTCTCAATATTCCTGGTGTCTCTTTTTCTTCTGCTCTCAGTTGGAAGGACCATATTACCAGTCTTGCTAAGGCAGCCTCCCAGAAGCTGGGTGTGCTCAACCGCCTTAGGGGGTTCTTTACCCCTGCACAGCTTCTTGCTCTGTACAGGGGCATAGTGCGGCCTTGTATTGAGTATTGTTCACATGTGTGGGGAGGTTCCTCTCACACTGCTCTCCTAGACAAAGTTGAAAGGAAGGCCTTTCGTATCATTAACTCCCGTCCACTCACCAACTCTCTGCAATCTCTCTCTCTTCGCCGGAATGTTGCATCTCTCTCGCTATTCTATCGCTACTATAATAATCAGTGTTCCTCAGAGCTTTCCCAGTGTATACCACCTCCTTTACGTAGGGCACGTGGTACCCGTCTTGCAACACAATCCCACCCCTTCTCTGTGCAACTCTCCAACCCAAGAGTGAAACGTTACTCTCAGTCTTTCATCTATTCAACAGCTGAGCTCTGGAACTCTCTCCCAGAATCAGTCTTTCCCTCTTCCTATGACTTAAATTGCTTCAAACTCCGTGTGTCCAGGAATTTTGGCTCGAACGTCTGGCCCTGTCACTCTTTCAACTTTAGGGGAGGCACTCGCTATAGGCAGTTCTGCCTTTTGCCTCCCTCACTCACATAGAAAAAAAAAAAAAAAAAAAAAAAAAAAAAAAAATCACTAACTAAAGTTACCGTACTTACTAGGTGTGTGACCCGAAGAAGTTATCTGCGTTGTCAATAATGTGTTCCTCCTCAAATGGTGTATATATTCCTTCGATAAATGTCCTATAGTCTATTCGCTGCAAGTAGGCGAGAAATCATGACCTCTATCCTCTGTAACTCAAAAAGGGCTAGAGCAAATTGGCTGTATATTTCCACATCTATTCCTTGACTGACTCCTTCCAAATGGTAGACATTTCAGCTCGATTACTCCAGTCGTTTTTGAGTTACAGAGGTTAGAGGTCATGATTGCTCGCCTACTTACAGCGAATAGACTATATGGCTACCCAGAGCTTGGTGCCCCAGTTTCTGATGCCTTAACCCCTTCTGTACCGGGGACGTCCTTGTTATTTCGTTCTAGCTATATTTAGACGATTGTGTGCAGTTAATAAAGTTCTGTGGTAGTAAAATGGGTTAAGTGAGATAGCTTGAAACCTGTTAATAGCTGGAGGCCCTATTTAAACTGCAGAAAATGGTCTAATAGTAGCCAGAGTAAGTTAAAAAGACGTCGCCGGTACAGAAGGGTTAAGGGGAGTTTTTTAGTTAGTTTCCTAGACTTCCATCAAGCTTGAAATTACACCCCCATAACCCCCTTTCAAGATAAATTGTACATTTTTCGGTAGAAAAATTTCCCGGCCAAAGGCCCGGTTCCTCTTAAACTACAGGCTCGCTATCGCTCGCCAGGAAAAAATCGACACCTAAATGGGACGAAAGGTCTTAAAAGTGACATAAATGGGGTGAAAGTTCTTAAAATTGCCAAACTAAGGGGTGAACGTCTTAAAATCTCAAAAGCAATGGGGCTAAACATGAGGGAGAAAGGGGTAAAGAAAAAAATCCCTCGAGTGGAAATTTCCCCTTAAATTAGGTTAGGTTGGTCAGGTTAGGTTAATGGGGATGTTAGGTTAGGTTAGATTATTTTTAGTTGCATATCAGTCAAATATATATCCTCACAGGCCTCAAAAATGCCCCCCCCCCCCCCCCCCCACCCCCCCCCCCCCCCCCCCCCCCCCGCTGTAAGTGATCGCTACGCTCGCAATCCTTTTGCACGATGATTTTTTATTTTTTATTTTTTTAATAACAGCAGACATCTACATCTACAGGGGAGGTGTGGTGGAGTGGTCATGCCACTGGATTGGTAATCCGGTGGACCCGGGTTCAAATCCCGATATGTCAATGGGAAGATATTATTGGGATTGAATTTGTGCTGTGCCTAGTGTCAGTGCATTACCACAAAGCCCACCGAAATGCCAAAAAAATACCCTCATTGTTCCCTGATTAAATAACACTGTATGAATATTCCCATATTCAAAATATGTTACAGGGGGACAATGCCTAGTGAGTTCACTGCTCAATAGGTGGCGTTCTGAGAGTGAGGGTCTGAGTCTGGAGGGTGAGACGGTGAAGCACTTGGGCGAAGCAACCAGCCGCTTCAGAGATGGAGCTGCTTTGAGCCGTGATGGATGCTTCACATGTCTCACTCCCCAGGCTGGAACAAGACCTCACGGGCTTCACCGTGTTGAGCGGTGGAATGTACAGGCTCTCAGCCTATGCCCGAGAGGGAGTAGTTGGAATATAGAAAAAAAAAAAAAAAAAAAAAAAAAAAAAAAAAAAAAACAGTAGGTCTAATCAATGTCATTTGGCCGTGGAGACAACCAAATTATGACCTACGCCGCAGGGGCCGAGTTGAATACCTTAGAATATTGCTTATTTCATTCCTGCGCCCAACCTCCATGAATTCCTTAGCGAAGGTTCGTTTCCCAGACTTCAGCTTAATCTGTAGAATACTCTCATCAACCCTCAGTTTATCCTCTGGAATTTTAATGACGTGAACCGGGTTGAATTTTATGAAGAAGTAGAATCCCTGACCATTATAACCCCTGTAGAGTTGGTCCTCTGATCTAGCTGAGAGAGGCACCTCAGCCACAGTCCTGAACTTCTTAAAAGGGTTACGGTGAAACTTTAGACCCATCATCCATCGTTCCTTAGGGGTCTTCTCTACCTTGATCTTGGCCACCGTGGCTACAGCGGGAAGCTCGGGCAGATTCTCCGCCCGTAGGCCCTTCACTATAAGACTCATCATATTTATTGTAAACTTGTAATGTAATTATAATATCACTTGTAAAATACTTTCCTATCAAAGTGATTAACTGCAGATCAATAAATTCCTCACCGCCAACGAATTAATCAACAAAACTTAGTAAAGAATGAAAGAACGCGATACACTAGGTCTTGATCTGTTGAAGTTTATATAACGAATAAATCTCGCTGATTAGCCTATCGGTGCATAATATCTACATGTAACAATGTCTTCCTTTTCTTTAAGTTTCATCATTATTTCATCAAAACATTATTATAAAAGTGCCACACATCCATTATTTGATTGATTATGATATGAAATATAGTAATAATAGGTTTTATTAGTATTATACTATTAGTATTACTCTACCAAGTAAGTATATATTTGTACAAAATATATTAGTTATCCATAAAATAAGGTTTCTTTAAATAATTTAGGAGAGAAAACTGATGAATTTTAATGGTAAGCTATTATATAAATAATCACAAACTAAATACACACAAATATTTATGTATGCCCAAACAAAGACACATGTGCACTCACAATTACATGCTCCTTCAGCTACACCGTTTCCCAGAGTGTTGTGGCTTGTACTTGAAGGGGGAATAAAGATTGAAGATTAAGGAGATAATTGTACTTATAAATATATGTGTATTCCTTTTTAGTTTCCTCCATAGACCTCCATCAAGATTAATCATAATAACCTCAAGATCCCCCTTCGAGATAAATTTGTAAATTTTTCGGTAGAAAAATAACCCGCCTGATCCTGGCTCTTTATTGCTATAAATGGCACGAAAGTTCTCAAAATTGAAACAAAAAATGGGGTGATTGGTCTTAAAATCGCCAAACTAATGGGGTGAACGTGTTAAAATGTCAAAACTAATGGAACTAAGCGCGAGAGAACGGAGTCCAGACTAAAAATAACAAATTAATAAATATAGGCTATATAAAAAATATAAGTACATATATGGAAGAGTCAGTGAAAGATGCAAATGGAGAATTACTAGTGGAAGGAGTTGAAGTGAGGACAAGATATGCTGAGTATTTTTAATATTTGCTAAATGCAAGAGAAGCAGTGATTGAAGCAGTGGTTGATGGAGATATTAAAATGCCCCAGAACGAGAAGCCCACCACAGCATTCCTGTTAAAAACACCCATGCCTGTCCCGACGTTGAGCCAATGCCAACACATCAGACAGCCATAATTATATCTATGTATGTTCTTGCATCCGAGAAGTAGATGTTATATATCTTAGAAGTTCAAACACCCACGCTTGTCCCTAGACCTCTTATATCATTTTCCATGACGAGTATAGATATGTGTAACCCGTGCTCAGTCGCCCCTTGCATTGTTCCTCTAGTAACTAAGTCTATAATATTAACTGCCACCAGCATTGATGCGACATAGCGGCAGTGTCCTTGTGTCGTATTGTGCCAAGTACAGATCAACCAGGTTTCATCACCTTATTAGGACGACGACTATAATGTCATCGTTCATCGATGTATGCAATCCTTTAGGTTAAGTATTTTATCCGCCATTGTGTTCACCTTTTTCCATTTACTTTCCACAATTGTCATACGTCTTCCCCTTGCCTCCTTCGTATCCACAGTCCACACTACGCCAATTTACTTCGTGTCTTACACCTCTTACCCCAACCAGAGATTATAAGATAACCTGGTTATCAGTATCTGTCATAAGTACCCCGAAACAATAACTAAGTACCCCTACGAACTGCCGCTGTTGTTGATATTTATATTTAATAGAAAACGCAGTTCCCAGGGCCAACTAATAGTATCCATAACCCTCGGACTGATCACATAACTCTATCTTTTCCAGACTCCTATACCACCCCATAGTTGCATTCCCCGGTAGCATTTGGCTAACGTATTCTACTGCCTTTTCAAACTTCCATATCAATTGTAGCCTAATGCCACCCCCACGCCCAGGGACCTTAGGGGCAAAATTTCCCTGTAGCCCTTGAACTCCCCCCCCCCCCCCCTCTCATTAAGACACCCGCGCTTCTCGACTCTTGTCCGACCTAGCCTCTCTCTCATACCTCTTGAAGATCCTTGAATTGTCCGTTACTAACGCTCTCCAACCTTTTATATATATACTCCTATCCAGCCTACCTTCACTTAGTAGGCCAGAACAACATTAGAACTTTACTAGCCCCTTGCATGCCATCTATTCTCTTACAACACATTCACAACCCTGCACCCAATGGTCGTCGGTGCGAGGCTAGCCGCCCCGCCAGTAACTAACTTCTATTGCCATACTTCCAGATAAATGTGGCAGAGTTAGCAACCCAGTCTCCACCAGATCCAGCAAACCCTACAATTAACAACCAGCCGAGTAAAACCAGCTAGCTAAGGCACCTTCGGTTTTGGTATTAAAGACACTCACATCTGTCTCATACACAGAGGGTTATTACAAACACTGGTGATATGGCAAGCCCCTAGCCACAGCCGCCGGACGACTATATCAGAGAGAGGGCGCCCAGCTCCCCCTTTTTGCCCACCCGAGGAGGGAGACCCCCACCCCCGCGGAGGTATACCTGGCCCCTGTTTTGACTTTCGAGTCATTGCCAGGTAGCACAGGAATTCTTCCTATCAATGAACTAACCATGAATGACTAACACCTTTACTAACCTCTATTACCTCACAATAAACCATTTACCTTTCTTGCATGCTCTGATCACTAAATTAGCACCTCAGCTATACCATAGAATGAAGATTGAACAATCTAGAGAGACGCTCCTATCACAGCTGTCCCCATCCTCCTCGCAAAGTAGATCCAGTCTCTCTCCCTAAATACGTCCAGTATAGCCAAAATAGTACCTCTTACTAAGGCTCAGTTATATGAAAATATAAAGGCTTCCTATCGCCCTGTGCCACAAGAGTAAATACCATCTTACCTAGTCCCCATATCTATTGAGAGCTCAATTAAGTCCATAAGACTCGAGATCCCTACTGTCTACAAGGTCCAGAACCGAGCCTATAAATCTAACTCCCGCCCCCAGTCAAATCAGTTGAAAGCTAGACACCAACCAGGGGTCACTACCCTGCAGTTAATTTCTAGCTCTGCCCTTGTGTTGTTCCGGAGTGAGATCCCAGAGCCGGCAGACTCCGTGGCAGATTTGGATAGAAGGACCTGCCCACGTATTGAAGAACTTCACACATATGGCCCCCCTGGACGGCCGCGGAACCAGTCGTTAGCCCCCAACATCATGGATGCAAGATAACCAGGACCAGACCCATCAGATACTACCAAGATTCCCTTTAGCAGTACTACATATTACTTTGCTGTTTTAGATTCACTAATTAATATTTCTACGAAGTGGCTAAGACCTTGCCCAGTGTAATTCATACTTAACCATTCCATTTGGGACGTACTAAGCGATCAGTGCTCTTTAATTAACAGGCGACCTTGACTCTCGTAATTACCTTATTCAGATATTAAAACTCTAGTGATATCTAACGTTCGCCCACTGATTTGCGTTCTATGTATTTCTGAGACAAGGATATAAAACTTAGATCAGTACCCCCTGAGGTTACTAGAATTCCCGTGCTCTAAAATACGTGTCTAATCTAGTCTGTGAACTACTACTTGTGCACCAGAGCTACCAGTAATAAATCTAACAGTGAATATGAATCCATAAGTAACATTGATGGTCTTCGGTATATAAACCTGTGAAATCAAAGCCAGTGATCAGAAGATTAATACCTGAACGTTGGAAGTGGGAGACTAGGTTCCATCCAGATCCACTTATGCTAGTGTTGTTCAATTCTATTATATTGTCTTACACAAGTATTCTGCAGTGGTATATCAATAAACGTGATCATGTAACTTGCTACCATGTGTTTCTTTGTGTTCTCTATTCCTCATATCTTGTATTGTGCATGCAGCCTTATATACCCAGTCAATTTAGAACTCACATTACCCAAGTTAAACCTGTAGAAAAACAGGGCATAACATTGGCGGCAGCGGTGGTTCTTGATTCGGATAAAAGGTTGCATTACACTGCAAGTTTGGAACAGTAGAAGCATGGCAACATCGCGAAATCTTCAGCCACTCGCACACATTCCCAAGTATGATGTAAACACATATGATATCACCAGTTACTTAGACATAATAAAGCCAGTGTACGATGTGGTACTTCATAATGACCGCGAAAAAATCGCCATGGCAATTTTGCATATTATACAGTTGGGAGAAGCCGTTTCCCAACTTGTTGATAAGCCTACCTTTAAAGAATTTATTCACCAAATGGTGACACAGAATACGCCAGAGAGTACCTGGAACCAGTTTCGATCCTTCGTGATCCGGACTTTAGATCCACTTTTGGGTTCCCCCGTCGCCCCCAAAATAATAAAAGTCGACGAGATCAAGTATGAAGGGGATATAAATGTGACCCTCATACAACTCTACAGATACGTGAGGACGACGTATAGCTATGAAGATTACGACCAACAAAATGAACTCTTATTCACCGCTTTGTTAAACATCCTCCCACCCCACATCACCGCCCATCTCGACCCGTATGGCTTATTCGAAGAACATATGCTCTCCATCAGAGAAGAATGCCTACGCAGTTCGATGAATCCCCTATCCAACACTTCAGCCCCTATCCAAGACTCCGTGCACCCTTCCAAAATGACTTCCGGTGAAAGTCCAACCCCAGTGAACTCTTCCCCCACCAACCCTCCGCAGCCCCCCCCAACAAGCCCCGTATTCTAGCTATGCCTACCTATGTAGGCCTACCACAACATATTTTCCCCATGACCCCAGAAATGTTCAGCTATCCCCCCACCAACAAAATTTCCCTTGTGACAGTTTTCCGTCGGTAGCTTGTGACAGTTTTCAGTCAGTAGCTCCCTTCCACCCCCACACAATTCACACCCCTAGAAAACTTCGAAACCCCAAACTTGACTCGCCCTCTCATGTCAAACAAACTCACCAGTCCCAGATAACCTCTAACCAGACCGAGACTGCCACCAAGAAAATTCCCCAAACTCGTCCTGTTAATGTCAAACAAACCCACCAACCCCAGATAACCGCTAACCAGACCGTGACTGCCACCAAGAAGATTCCTAAAATTCGTCCTGTTAACAACCCCAAATCAATACATCAGTCCTCTACCAATAACCCCTGTTCTACACCTAACTCTTCCCCCACCAACCCGCCGCAGTCCCCCCAACAAATCCCGTTTCCTAACTCGCTCACCTCTCACCACCCTGACCCTCCCACATGCGCCGTTAATCCTCCCCTCACGCGTGACGACCTAGGGACCCAACCATGTTCCCCCCCCCTTCCCCCAGAAATGCTCAGCTATTTCCCCACCAACAAAATTTCCCGTGTGACAGTTTTCCGTCAGTAGCTCCCTTCCACCCCTCCACGATTCACACACCTAATAAACTTCAAAACCCCACACTTGACTCACCCCCTCATGACAGACAAACCCTCACATCCCATATAACCTCTAAACAAACCGTCACTGCCACCGACACACCCCACCCCTCTGATCCTCCCACACGCGCCGTTAATCCCCCCCTCACGCGTGACTCCCACCAAAGTGATTCCCCCCCCCCTCATGCGTACCGAACACCTGCTCACCAGTCGGTCCCCCACCATCATGAGCCCAGCTAAACTTTCAACCTCCACCAATTCCCACCAACAAAATCTCCCTTGTGACAGTTTTCCGTCAGTAGCTCCCTTCCACCCCCCCACAATTCACACCCCTAATAAACTTCCAAACCCCACACTTGACTCACCCCCTCATGACAGACAAACCCACCAACCCCAGATAACCTCTAAGCAAACCGTCACTGCCACCGACACACCCCACCACTCTGATCCTCCCACACGCGCCGTTAATCCCCCCCTCACGCGTGACCCCACCAAAGTGATTTCCCCCCCCTCATGCGTACCGAACACCTGCTCACCAGTCGGTCCCCCACCATCATGAGCCCAGCTAAACTTTCAACCTCCCCCTCTTCACCGTTACCCCACCCGGGGGGGGGGCCCCCCCCCCCCCAAAGATCCCGCTCGACGAAATACCACTCCCATCCCAATCCAACCACAAAACTTTTTCCACCTTGGCTAAACCCCAAAATACTCTCTCTCTCGCCCCAAACAACATAATCAACCTCTCAACTTCAACCACTCCTCGAAATCCCATCCATGTCTCTCCCGGAAATAAAATCAGTCTAAATTCAACCCCTCTCAAACCACAACCCTGCCTGCCCAGACCCCCCCCACCATCTCCCTATCAAATCCCCACACCCCAAACCTCCAAACCACCCGATCATAGTAAACTCTCAACCTTCAGCCTTACTCACCCTTCCCCAAACCCCACTCACGACCACAACTCTCTACACAATTCAACCCCTCCCCAGCACCAACCTCTTCCGCAACAACAAACCCGACTCGACCTGCCCATTTCATCTTTAAAACCCCCCTATCACTACCCCCGACCGAAACCACTTAGACCCCCCCTCCAAAACTGGCCCCGGGCCAGCTCGCCCCCAGACCCACATTCCTAACGACAAGAACTAACGGTAGATCCACCCCAATATTCACTTAAAATCAGGATTGGTAGAGGAGGTGGGTCATGCCGGCTCGTCCACAGTCTAGCCTCCCTACCACTCTTGACCTAGATTCCTAGCTTCACTTCCCATTAAAATGTATAATTTTTTCATTCATTCATTCATTCATGATGAGGATATTATTGTACTTTATTTTTTTTATTTTTTTCAATTCCTAGGCGATTGGGCATGATTCTATAAATTTACATGTTTTCCATATACTGTATATACTATATTTATTTTTTCCTTAGTCATACTACTTTTCTTGTTACCTACACTTTTCTGACTATCTTTTAAATTTGCTTTATACATTGTTAAACACTTTACCTCTTCTTAATTTCCTGTGTTCTTAATTATCTGTCCTTTCTTAAATTTACATGTTTTCCATATACTGTATATATTATTTTTTTCCCTTAGTCATACTACTTTTCTTGTTAACCTACACTTTTCTGACTATGCTTCTTTTTACTTCACCCTTGAGGCTCGAGGACGAGCCTATAATGAAGGAGAGGGAAGTAAAATGCCCCAGAACGAGAAGCCCAACACAGAAGCCATGAACGAACACCACACAGAAACACCAAAGGAAAGGTCCACAGAACGAAAGGACCAGCTGACCGAGCCAGCCATTTCAGACAGGCCCAAGCCCGCAGGGCTAAACAGCTCCAGGACACACCCATTTACCTTTTCTAAACTGACCATTTTCCACACCTCACGTACACTAACCCCCTCGTGTCCTACACTCCTAACTACAAAGATGATGAACAGGAATATACATTCATATTAAAAACACCCATGCCTGTCCCGACGTTGAGCCAATGCCAACACATCAGACAGCCATAATTATATCTATGTATGTTCTTGCATCCGAGAAGTAGATGTTATATATCTTAGAAGTTCAAAACACCCACGCTTGTCCCTAGACCTCTTATATCATTTTCCATGACGAGTATAGATATGTGTAACCCGTGCTCAGTCGCCCCTTGCATTGTTCCTCTAGTAACTAAGTCTATAATATTAACTGCCACCAGCATTGATGCGACATAGCGGCAGTGTCCTTGTGTCGTATTGTGCCAAGTACAGATCAACCAGGTTTCATCACCTTATTAGGACGACGACTATAATGTCATCGTTCATCGATGTATGCAATCCTTTAGGTTAAGTATTTTATCCGCCATTGTGTTCACCTTTTTCCATTTACTTTCCACAATTGTCATACGTCTTCCCCTTGCCTCCTTCGTATCCACAGTCCACACTACGCCAATTTACTTCGTGTCTTACACCTCTTACCCCAACCAGAGATTATATAAGATAACCTGGTTATCAGTATCTGTCATAAGTACCCCGAAACAATAACTAAGTACCCCTACGAACTGCCGCTGTTGTTGATATTTATATTTAATAGAAAACGCAGTTCCCAGGGCCAACTAATAGTATCCATAACCCTCAGACTGATCACATAACTCTATCTTTCCCAGACTCCTATACCACCCCATAGTTGCATTCCCCGGTAGCATTTGGCTAACGTATTCTACTGCCTTTTCAAACTTCCATATCAATTGTAGCCTAATGCCACCCCCACGCCCAGGGACCTTAGGGGCAAAATTTCCCTGTAGCCCTTGAACTCTCCCCCCCCTCTCATTAAGACACCCGCGCTTCTCGACTCTTGTCCGACCTAGCCTCTCTCTCATACCTCTTGAAGATCCTTGAATTGTCCGTTACTAACGCTCTCCAACCTTTTATATATATACTCCTATCCAGCCTACCTTCACTTAGTAGGCCAGAACAACATTAGAACTTTACTAGCCCCTTGCATGCCATCTATTCTCTTACAACACATTCACAACCCTGCACCCAATGGTCGTCGGTGCGAGGCTAGCCGCCCCGCCAGTAACTAACTTCTATTGCCATACTTCCAGATAAATGTGGCAGAGTTAGCAACCCAGTCTCCACCATATCCAGCAAACCCTACAATTAACAACCAGCCGAGTAAAACCAGCTAGCTAAGGCACCTTCGGTTTTGGTATTAAGACACTCACATCTGTCTCATACACAGAGGGTTATTACAAACACTGGTAATATGGCAAGCCCCTAGCCACAGCCGCCGGACGACTATATCAGAGAGAGGGCGCCCAGCTCCCCCTTTTTGCCCACCCGAGGAGGGAGACCCCCACCCCCGCGGAGGTATACCTGGCCCCTGTTTTGACTTTCGAGTCATTGCCAGGTAGCACAGGAATTCTTCCTATCAATGAACTAACCATGAATGACTAACACCTTTACTAACCTCTATTACCTCACAATAAACCATTTACCTTTCTTGCATGCTCTGATCACTAAATTAGCACCTCAGCTATACCATAGAATGAAGATTGAACAATCTAGAGAGACGCTCCTATCACAGCTGTCCCCATCCTCCTCGCAAAGTAGATCCAGTCTCTCTCCCCTAAATACGTCCAGTATAGCCAAAATAGTACCTCTTACTAAGGCTCAGTTATATGAAAATATAAAGGCTTCCTATCGCCCTGTGCCACAAGAGTAAATACCATCTTACCTAGTCCCCATATCTATTGAGAGCTCAATTAAGTCCATAAGACTCGAGATCCCTACTGTCTACAAGGTCCAGAACCGAGCCTATAAATCTAACTCCCGCCCCCAGTCAAATCAGTTGAAAGCTAGACACCAACCAGGGGTCACTACCCTGCAGTTAATTTCTAGCTCTGCCCTTGTGTTGTTCCGGAGTGAGATCCCAGAGCCGGCAGACTCCGTGGCAGATTTGGATAGAAGGACCTGCCCACGTATTGAAGAACTTCACACATATGGCCCCCCTGGACGGCCGCGGAACCAGTCGTTAGCCCCCAACATCATGGACGCAAGATAACCAGGACCAGACCCATCAGATACTACCCAAGATTCCCTTTAGCAGTACTACATATTACTGTGCTGTTTTAGATTCACTAATTAATATTTCTACGAAGTGGCTAAGACCTTGCCCAGTGTAATTCATACTTAACCATTCCATTTGGGACGTACTAAGCGATCAGTGCTCTTAATTAACAGGCGACCTTGACTCTCGTAATTACCTTATTCAGATATTAAAACTCTAGTGATATCTAACGTTCGCCCACTGATTTGCGTTCTATGTATTTCTGAGACAAGGATATAAAACTTAGATCAGTACCCCCTGAGGTTACTAGAATTCCCGTGCTCTAAAATACGTGTCTAATCTAGTCTGTGAACTACTACTTGTGCACCAGAGCTACCAGTAATAAATCTAACAGTGAATATGAATCCATAAGTAACATTGATGGTCTTCGGTATATAAACCTGTGAAATCAAAGCCAGTGATCAGAAGATTAATACCTGAACGTTGGAAGTGGGAGACTAGGTTCCATCCAGATCCACTTATGCTAGTGTTGTTCAATTCTATTATATTGTCTTACACAAGTATTCTGCAGTGGTATATCAATAAACGTGATCATGTAACTTGCTACCATGTGTTTCTTTGTGTTCTCTATTCCTCATATCTTGTATTGTGCATGCAGCCTTATATACCCAGTCAATTTAGAACTCACATTACCCAAGTTAAACCTGTAGAAAAACAGGGCATAACAGATATGTTACCCGCTAGGCCACCCAGGTGGCAGGGAATGAATTAAAGGATTGAGGAAAATGAGGTGAAAGAAGCAGTGAAACATATGAGAGCGGGAAAAGCAGAAGGTTTGGATGGTATTGCTGTGGAGTGTATAAAGGGTGGAGATGTGATAATAGATTGGTTGGTGAGACTTTTCAATGTGTGCTTTGTTGTGTCAATAGTAGCCTACCAAAGCACACATTGAAAAGTCTCACCAACCAATCTATTATCACATCTCCACCCTTTATACACTCCACAGCAATACCATCCAAACCTTCTGCTTTTCCCGCTCTCATATGTTTCACTGCTTCTTTCACCTCATTTTCCTCAATCCTTTAATTCATTCCCTGCCACCTGGGTGGCCTAGCGGGTAACATATCTCCATCAACCACTGCTTCAATCACTGCTTCTCTTGCATTTAGCAAATATTAAAAATACTCAGCATATCTTGTCCTCACTTCAACTCCTTCCACTAGTAATTCTCCATTTGCATCTTTCACTGACTCTTCCATATATGTACTTATATTTTTTTATATAGCCTATATTTATTAATTTGTTATTTTTAGTCTGGACTCCCTTCTCTCGCGCTTAGTTCCATTAGTTTTGACATTTTAACACGTTCACCCCATTAGTTTGGCGATTTTAAGACCAATCACCCCATTTTTTGTTTCAATTTTGAGAACTTTCGTGCCATTTATAGCAATAAAGAGCCTGGATCAGGCGGGTTATTTTTCTACCGAAAAATTTACAAATTTATCTCGAAGGGGGATCTTGAGGTTATTATGATTAATCTTGATGGAGGTCTATGGAGGAAACTAAAAAGGAATACACATATATTTATAAGTACAATTATCTCCTTAATCTTCAATCTTTATTCCCCCTTCAGTACAAGCCACAACACTCTGGGAAACGGTGTAGCTGAAGGAGCATGTAATTGTGAGTGCACATGTGTCTTTGTTTGGGCATACATAAATATTTGTGTGTATTTAGTTTGTGATTATTTATATAATAGCTTACCATTAAAATTCATCAGTTTTCTCTCCTAAATTATTTAAAGAAACCTTATTTTATGGATAACTAATATATTTTGTACAAATATATACTTACTTGGTAGAGTAATACTAATAGTATAATACTAATAAAACCTATTATTACTATATTTCATATCATAATCAATCAAATAATGGATGTGTGGCACTTTTATAATAATGTTTGATGAAATAATGATGAAACTTAAAGAAAAGGAAGACATGTTACATGTAGATATTATGCACCGATAGGCTAATCAGCGAGATTTATTCGTTATATAAACTTCAACAGATCAAGACCTAGTGTATCGCGTTCTTTCATTCTTTACTAAGTTTTGTTGATTAATTCGTTGGCGGTGAGGAATTTATTGATCTGCAGTTAATCACTTTGATAGGAAAGTATTTTACAAGTGATTATAATTACATTACAAGTTTACAATAAATATGATGAGTCTTATAGTGAAGGGCCTACGGGCGGAGAATCTGCCCGAGCTTCCCGCTGTAGCCACG
The DNA here is from genome assembly GCA_032716605.1 of Paralithodes platypus. Classification (NCBI taxonomy): domain Eukaryota; kingdom Metazoa; phylum Arthropoda; class Malacostraca; order Decapoda; family Lithodidae; genus Paralithodes; species Paralithodes platypus. The sequence continues at coordinate 14,330,979 of CM064530.1, forward strand.
GTGGCCAAGATCAAGGTAGAGAAGACCCCTAAGGAACGATGGATGATGGGTCTAAAGTTTCACCGTAACCCTTTTAAGAAGTTCAGGACTGTGGCTGAGGTGCCTCTCTCAGCTAGATCAGAGGACCAACTCTACAGGGGTTATAATGGTCAGGGATTCTACTTCTTCATAAAATTCAACCCGGTTCACGTCATTAAAATTCCAGAGGATAAACTGAGGGTTGATGAGAGTATTCTACAGATTAAGCTGAAGTCTGGGAAACGAACCTTCGCTAAGGAATTCATGGAGGTTGGGCGCAGAAATGAAATAAGCAATATTCTAAGGTATTCAACTCGGCCCCTGCGGCGTAGGTCATAATTTGGTTGTCTCCACGGCCAAATGACATTGATTAGACCTACTGTAGATGTCTGCTGTTATTAAAAAAATAAAAAATAAAAAATCATCGTGCAAAAGGATTGCGAGCGTAGCGATCACTTACAGCGGGTGGGGGGGCATTTTTGAGGCCTGTGAAGATATATATTTGACTGATATGCAACTAAAAATAATCTAACCTAACCTAACATCCCCATTAACCTAACCTGACCAACCTAACCTAATTTAAGGGGAAATTTCCACTCGAGGGATTTTTTTCTTTACCCCTTTCTCCCTCATGTTTAGCCCCATTGCTTTTGAGATTTTAAGACGTTCACCCCATTAGTTTGGCGATTTTAAGAACTTTCACCCCATTTATGTCACTTTTAAGACCTTTCGTCCCATTTAGGTGTCGATTTTTTCCTGGTGAGCGATAGCGAGCCTGTAGTTTAAGAGGAACCGGCCTTTGGCCGGGAAATTTTTCTACCGAAAAATGTACAAATTTATCTTGAAAGGGGGTTATGGGGGTGTAATTTCAAGCTTGATGGAAGTCTAGGAAACTAACTAAAACACTCCCCTTAACCCCTTCTGTACCGCTGGCGTTTTTTTTTACTTTATTCTGGCTACTATTAGACGATTTTCTGCAGTTTAAATAGGGCCTCCAACAATTAACAGGTTTCAAGCTATCTCACTTAACCCATTTTACTACCACAGAACTTTATTAAACTGCACACAATCGTCTAAATATAGCTAGAACGAAATAACAAGGACGTCCCCGGTACAGAAGGGGTTAAGGCATCAGAAACTGGGGCACCAAGCTCTGGGTAGCCAACTATAGTCTATTCGCTGTAAGTAGGCGAGCAATCATGACCTCTAACCTCTGTAACTCAAAAACGACTGAAGTAATCGAGCTGAAATGTCTACCATTTGGAAGGAGTCAGTCAAGGAATAGATGTGGAAATATACAGCCAATTTGCTCTAGCCCTTTTTGAGTTACAGAGGATAGAGGTCATGATTTCTCGCCTACTTGCAGCGAATAGACTATAGGACATTTATCGAAGGAATATATACACCATTTGAGGAGGAACACATTATTGACAACGCAGATAACTTCTTCGGGTCACACACCTAGTAAGTACGGTAACTTTAGTTAGTGATTTTTTTTTTTTTTTTTCTATGTGAGTGAGGGAGGCAAAAGGCAGAACTGCCTATAGCGAGTGCCTCCCCCAAAGTTGAAAGAGTGACAGGGCCAGACGTTCGAGCCAAAATTCCTGGACACACGGAGTTCGAAGCAATTTAAGTCATAGGAAGAGGGAAAGACTGATTCTGGGAGAGAGTTCCAGAGCTCAGCTGTTGAATAGATGAAAGACTGAGAGTAACATTTCACTCTTGGGTTGGAGAGTTGCACAGAGAAGGGGTGGGATTGTGTTGCAAGACGGGTACCACGTGCCCTACGTAAAGGAGGTGGTATACACTGGGAAAGCTCTGAGGAACACTGATTATTATAGTAGCGATAGAATAGCGAGAGAGATGCAACATTCCGGCGAAGAGAGAGAGATTGCAGAGAGTTGGTGAGTGGACGGGAGTTAATGATACGAAAGGCCTTCCTTTCAACTTTGTCTAGGAGAGCAGTGTGAGAGGAACCTCCCCACACATGTGAACAATACTCAATACAAGGCCGCACTATGCCCCTGTACAGAGCAAGAAGCTGTGCAGGGGTAAAGAACCCCCTAAGGCGGTTGAGCACACCCAGCTTCTGGGAGGCTGCCTTAGCAAGACTGGTAATATGGTCATTAAACAGCCATGGTGACATTACACAACCCTGTCGCAAACCTACATTTACCTCAAACCATTCACTCAACTCCCCATTTTCTACTCTAACACACACTCTGCTCCCTTCATAAAAATTCTTAACTGCTTCTAACATATTTCCTCCAATTTCTTAAATCCTTAACATCTTCCACATTGCTTCACGATCCACACGATCATACGCTTTTTCTAAATCCATTAAAACCCAAAATATCTCCTGCTTCTCTAAATACTTCTCAGATAATTGTCTTACTGCAAAAATCTGATCCACGCACCCTCTTCCCCTCCGCACTGTTCTTCTCCTATTGCAACTTCTGTACACTTTATTATCCTCTCTATCAACACGCTGTCAACAGTTTTCCAACCACTGATAATAAACTAATACCTCTATAACTTGAACACTCCTGCCGATCTCCCTTCCCCTTGTACAATGGCACAATACATGCACTCTTCCAGTCTAGTAGACTGGAAGAGTGCATGTATGTAGTGCACTTTCACTTTGTAAGGGCGGGGTGGATATACCGTTAGTTCTGTCGTTAGGAATGTGGGTCTGGGGGCGAGCTGGCCCGGGGCCAGTTTTGGAGGGGGGTCTAAGTGGTTTCGGTCGGGGGTAGTGATAGGGGGGTTTTAAAGATGAAACGGGCAGGTTGAGTCGGGGTTTATTTATTATTATTTTTATTTTTTTTGCCCCTGGGCCATGCAAAATATCACTCCTCTACCTCCCCTCCTTCCCCACTTTCCTCCCCTCCTTCAGTTATCACCTATTTTCCCTGTTATTCCCTTATTCTGAGGTATATTTTCGTGCTAACATTAGCGAGTTGCAAGCAGGGCATTGTCATCACTGTTAGCAAGCGAGTGCAAGAGAGAGAGAGAGAGAGAGTATCGATCGACTGTGTCTCAGTGGCCTTGGGGGAAATTGGCGGGAAAGCAGGTTGCCTCACCCATACATTATATAACTCACGGCCTGTATCTCCGATTTTGACCATCCAAACGCTGTTTTCACTCGTTTTATTGTTGTTTCAGGTTAATACCTTTATAATCAACCCATAATAGGCGCGTATGGATAAGTATTAATGCTATTTATGGTAAAATGAATATTTTAGTGATGGAAACAGCTCAAATACGTCAGCGCAGGCAGACGTTTCTAATTACTCCCATGCGCACTTCTTAGGTTAAAGGGCATAGCTCATACAAAATCCCATTCCATTTTATCACTGTCTAAATCATGGTTGAACATGAATGATACTGCACAGTTGCCTTGATTTTCCTTAAATTTTGATCTAAAATAGTAAACAAAGTCGTGTAAGATATTTCAAGCTTTAGGAGCTTGATGGCAAACCCTATCTGCTCTCTCTTTTGTTTGTGAGAGAGAAACTTGCCCACGGCAATTAAATCTGCTTTGATATTGCCTATATTTAACTTACCCTGATGTATTTCGTACATGACGAAGTAATGTGAAGGCAGTATTTGATGTATATATCACATGAGTGAAAAATGTGTCTATCTTAAAGTATCTATCAATACAATTATTCATATTTTTGTCTCGTTAATCATAAATAAATACGTATTGGCAGCTCTATCCATATGGCAACACTATTGTTTATTCTAACGGTAGACAGATACCTACGTACTAAAACAGCGTCCGGCCAACATGTCAAAATATTCCAGCTTTATTTTCACTTTCACAGTGCATTATTCGATAGCTTGCCATTATTTCTACATTTCATTATTATACTTATGCTGCTCGTACAATTTCTCATGCCCCTCTTTTAAATATCTGTCCATCTTTGTAACTGCTTTCACAGCATGGAGTATACTTAACAGAGAGACTGAGAATCAAAATGGTGGCCAGTGACCTGACTCCTGAAACTCTTTGACCAATTGTGTTTTTCTATGGGTACCCCAATGCCTTATTATACGTGACGAAACATGGGAAATGCCTCTCGCCACCACCGTCCAAAACACTAATTTATTAATATTTGTTATGCCGGGTTGTAATCCAACTCGCTTCAGTATGGTATCTTTATCAATCCGGGCTTCGGATATTTAGATTTGGATTATGCTCGACAGGAACACATATAACTTCTTGAATATGATAGCCTAAGTATTTACTCAGTCGGGCAATCAACAACACAATAAACACACAGTATAGATTACACACATATTTATTCAATTTGCATAGAGTACAAGTTATGGGGTACTAACTCCACTATTATATTGAATAGCAACTTAGTAGAACATGTGACTGAAGAGAGTTGAATAAGATTTATTCCCTTGTAAATTTCAGTTTGTCTCTTGCACACTAATTGAAGAGAGAAAATATGCAATGATGGACAGATACACATATACACAAACAAGAATAATTGACAATACATATGCGAGCCAAGTGTCTAACGTGAAGTATAATGACAAAGACAAGGTACAATGGGGCCTATCACTTAGTTGCGCGTGAGTCTGCGTGGTGGTCAAAAGAATTAGGGTCGCGCTCGGGTGAGACCTGGGGACTATAGGTCAGATGGACTGCGGTCACAGGAAATAATAATTTACTTTAATGCGATATAAAATCAGGGAATAAAGATATGAACTTTATTTGATTCTAAGGGGAAAGATAGTTTAAATCTTAATTTAACTATCTAAGAGTTATGGCGAATAATCTCTCACACGAGACACGAAAAATAATATTCGATCATAGATGAGGTCAAATTACACAACAAGTCATGACTTAGAAGGAAGCCGCTTCATTAGTGTCCTACGCTCTTCCAACCACTCTTACTGTGTTTGTAGGTTTACAAAAGCTAAAGCGTGTGTCCAGTGCTGCATACTCTATAGCTATAGTAATTCCTATACCAAGGCAATGTTCTCCATGTTGGGTTGCACCAGTGTGGCCCAACAAGGATACGTGTAATGTAAATCCAAGGTATATTCGAGAAAACGCATCGACTAGTTCCACCAGTGTCTTACTTCCTCAAGGCGATTTTCTCGGTAATTAGCCCAAGTCTTCCAGATACCTACCCTGGCTGTGCGGTGCAAGGATATCGTTCCAACTGTATTGATGGTGAAGTGGGCTGGAGAGGTCTTACCAATTCTGTTGTTCCCCCCGTTTAGACATCTCGCTGCTAGAAGCTAGGGTGGATGTGCTTGGAGGAGGGTCTGGGTCGACGGCGGTAGCCCTTTTCGGAATTCGCGCCAAGGTGGTGGTGCATCACCGGGCAAGATGGGCACGTGGTGTGTTTTTGTCTATTGACAATTTCTCCTTCTTGGTGTTTAAGTTGGATATTTTCTGTGGTGCTTTCATCCCCCATCTCAGGTTGAAAGTAAGATCGGGGCTCCATAACCCTCGACCTTTCGGGCATGGTTGTGGGGATCGGTTTTTACACCATACCCGAAAGAGGATTTATGGAGCTCCGATCTTACTCTCAACCATCTGAACAATTTTACCAACACACCTAAACTTCGTTAAATGCGGAAATAGCCTCACGAAAATATCATGCCCTGGTGGGGGCACGAACTCTCGACCCTTGGGTGTGAGGCAGACACCTTACCAGTTAGACCAATAGAGATATCCCTCTTGGCCTGTTCGGCTCAGGGTATTTCCGCATCCGATCTGTTTAGGCTAGCCTATTTTCACTGACTTTACACTGTGTAAAAAACAAATCCTACACCCGTGGTCTATGCTGCACATTAGACATTTTCTACCATGGGGCTCAACTGATATTTAAAGCGAGGACAGAGTCATTAGAAACAAAGAATAGAGAGAGATGGAATGGGATCACATAGGACCAAACTGTAACCATGCAGTGTGACTGAGGGGGGGGGGGGGGGGTGATAGTAGAGGAAGAACACATGATAACATCTAGCTAGAATGCACAAAATATGAAGAACAAAATATGTTGGACATAGGCCTATATATCTGAGAAATAGAATAGGGGAAGAAAGGTGGGAAGAGATATATGTAGGGGAGAGGATAACGGTCCAGGGTAGGGGTAAGTTATATTAGGCTTTTCCGATGAGATGGAGAGACAATTGACATGAAATTAGTCATAAAGAAGAGCCTAGAAAGCATATGGAAAATAATAAATTAATAACCCAATAGAATGGGCAATTATAGGAAGAAGAACAATTGACTTTTTTACGATTTTCAGGCTATAAGGAAGTTGGAGCTATAAACATAGATGCAAATTAAACAAATGGAGTAATGATGTAGGTAACAGTAGTTTCTGATGGATAAACAGTATGATTATTTTAATTTAATGAGTTTATAAATGCATTACAACAGAATTTTAGAAGGTAATTCTGGAGCCTACGGCTCCAACTTCCTTATAGCCTGAAACTCGCAAGTGGTTAATCCCAAGATCTCAACGTAGATTTTATGGAGAAAATTGGTTATTATGTTCCCTCCACCAACCGACTTTACTCCTAAACTCAATTAATGAAATCAACAAATGAAAGGGATGGGCGGGTCTGCCACTTACCGTTTTGCTATTGCTACTAGCGCATTTTTCAAAGGCACAAAGAGGCATAGATTACCATAGATTACCAGACACAACCAGACAGAAGCAGACAGCCTCCCGAGATTGTCTGGTAGTCTTTGGTCTGCTCGGCCAAGACCAAAGATTAACGGACTCTGGGGGTGTGGCCACCAGCCGGGAGGCAGGACTCTGGTGACAGTTTCAGCCACTCACAGCCTTCGTTACAAGGCATGATTCAAATGTTAGACAACTGACAGGGGTGAGTGTTGTAAATATTATGTCTTTCATATACTTAAAATTATTATTTCGAATGAATTAGAGTCCTTTGTATTGCTATAGAGTTGGGAAGTAATATTATTGTTTAATTAACACATTTGTCTCTGAATTATGCTTTTTTATTATATATATTTAACAATTATAGGTCTGCCATGAGCAACTTGCCAGTTTTTCAAAACATAAAAACTCTATGGTCCACAGTGTCTTTGAAAAATGCGACTTTCCTCCTCTGACTAACATACTCTGAGCAAGCGCCGATGCAAAGGACAGTCGTGTAGGAAACGAGGAATTGACAGAATCTGGGTTTCTGGGACGAACTCGGACCTCGGTGATCTCACAGAGTCACAGACAGTAGAAGCATTGCAGTCTCAGCGGCAGCAGCTGTGAAAATTACTTATCACTGGTGGAGACGCAGATATTTATCTTATGTTACCTCTGTATGTTTAGTGAATTAAGGAACATTTGCAGCCATGGCGAGTTCCACACAGGTTAGTGAAATATTAGGCTCTGTGTGTACAGTGTGTTAGCTGCTTATGGGTTGATATTCCTCACAAGCTAGGCTAGGCTATAGCTTAACCTAGTTCTAGACTATTGATGAATGATGCTTGCTTAGCCTTAAGTTTTTCGGTAAGAGTTGTGTTAGCGGGCGTACCATCCGCTTTATTGGTAGGCTAGTCTGAAATTCTAGCAATGGCTCCAAAGCGATAGTTTTCCTTCATAGGCTAGCCTAGGCCTATTTCTTGTTTTGTGATAGGCTAGGCCTAGCCTAGCCTATTCTTTTCTTTTCTTTTCAAATAGCCTAGTCTTAAGTTTTTGTTTAGCCTAACCTAGCCTAGTAGGCTAATTTTAAAATGAAAATGCCCCTACCAGAAACCAATAGGCTAACTTGGCTAAGTAAGGATAGCCTAGCCTATATCCTAGGCCTAGGCTATATAGATGAACGGAAATCATTTTGGGTATTCTGCAGAACAACTACTCCTCGATTACGGGATTCCTGTCTCATGGAATTATTTTTTTTCGCTCATACCTTACTCAGGGAACCTTAGTGATGTGCGGATAAGTGCTACTTTTCTTATTTTGTCAATTTGATTTTCACTCCCCCTATAATATTATCAGAGTTATTTTTGTACTGCCAGTCCAGGACACTATGTTTACATTCTAGCCTCCTTGGATGCTCCTCAGAGTCCTCCCCGATGTTTAGTAGCCAATCAGAGTGGAGCTTCACCTACAAAAAGTCAGTACATTTTTATTGGTACTTTCCTGTTATCGACAGCCAAAGCTGAAGATTGCAGAGTAAACACCATAGACTTTATCCCATCAATTTTGTTATAGTTTTAATACCCAATTAGCGGGGGTGTGGGGGTGGCAGCCCCCACCCATAATACTAGGATAGGTTAGGTAAGGTTGTTAGGTTAGGCTAATGTCTTTTTTAAAGTTTACTAAATCGAGTAAACTCTTAGATTGTTTGGGTATCTGAATTTCAATTAACAATGCAAATGCTAATATAAAGTGCTTTCCGCACTTTCTAACGATAAAATACACACTTACAAAGCATTAAAATACATAAATGAAATAAATAAAACCTAAAATAACAGGAGTTGTAGTTATGCAGAATTACCACAGTTTTACTTATATATTTTCTAGATCTCAAGTGACGGCGTCTCTTCCGTGGATTTACCTCCCAATCTACCAAGATTGGAAGCTAAAGCGTCACATTATTCCTTTGCCCCTCAACTTTCTCTTCATAATTGCTGAGGGGCACAGGGCCCTGGCCGGAGAAATGAACAAAAGGCTATGGGCAAGGGATGAAGCAGGAGTAGGATACATCGACCCAGACTACAAGCTGAGCCCAGGAGATTTTGCGAGGGATGGAATACACCTGTCTGAAAAGGGGAAATGGACTGTAGGGGGAAAGATTAGGAGAGCAATAGAAGAAAGTGAGGAACAGAGGAAAGAGTGGCTAAAGAACACAGAAAGGTGAAGGAAGGGGAGAAGAGAGGAAGCGGGAGGAGAAAGGGAGGATGAGATAAAAGAGAAAGAAAGAAAAGCGAGAGGGAAATAAGAAGAAGATTGAAAAGGAAGTAGAGGGAAACTTAGACATGGGAGAAAGAACGGTGGGAGAGAAAGAAGGAGGAGGAGGGGAAGAAAGAGAAAGCAGAAGAACAAGGGAAAAAAAGGGAAGAAGAACAAGGGGAAAGAGCGGGGGAAAGGGGGTAACGTATACCGAGGAATAAAAATAGGATGTGTAAACATAAATGGGATGAATAGAGGGAAAATACAAGACATTGAAGAGGTATGGAGTGAGTGGGAAATGGAAATGATAGGAATAACAGAAACACACCTTAGGGGAGAGACAAAATGGGAAGGGGATAAATATACGCTCATTGGGAGAGGGAGGGAGAAATCAGAAAAGAAAGGGGGAGGGGTAGGGTTAATGATTAGGAACAACTCAAAATGGAAAATAGAGAAACTAAAGGGTGGAGAATCAAAGGAAATGGAGGATATAATGGGAGTGACACTAGCGAGGATGAATAATGGAAGGGAAGAAAAAATAACAGCAATAATAGGGTACTTCACGGTGGAAGGGGGGAGAAGGGAACGGGAAGAAAACAGAATCAAGTACCAAGGAATACAGGAAATGATAAGGGATAGGGAGGAAGAGGAGATAATTATAATGGGAGACATGAATGCACATATAGGGATACTAGGGGAGAGGATAAATGGGAATGGAGAAGCCTTGATCCAATTTGCGGAAGAAAATGACATGGAAATACTGAACCAAACAATGGGAGAGGGGAAGGCGACATGGGTAAGACACGGAGAAGGACAAAGATCGGCGATAGACTTCATACTAGCGAATGGAAGAGCAAGGGAAGAGATCCAAAACATGTGGATAGATGAAGAAAATGAAGTAGGGATACAAAGCGACCACAGACTCATGGTGATAAACTACACAAAGGAATGGAAAAGCAAAGGAAACACGAGATGGAGGATTAATAGATGGAATCTAAAAAGTGAAAGATGGGTAGAATACAGAGGTTACCTGGAAGAAATAGGGGAAAGAAGAGAGGGGAGCGTAGAGGAAATGGACGGAGAGTTGATGATGGACATAAATAGAGCGGCAGAAAGGAGTATAGGAAGAATAAGAAGATGGACAGGAAAAAGAAAACAAAAACCATGGTGGAATGGGGAAATAAAACAAGCAAGAAGGGATGCGAACAGAGAAAGGAGAAGGATGATAGAGAGAAATAGGAGGGAAGGCGGAGAGAGGGAACGAGAAGAAAGACAAGCGGTACAGGTATACGAGGAGAAAAAGAAGAAGGTAAAAATACTAATACAAGAGGCAATGATAAAACACGAGAAAGAAGAAGTAGAAAAGATCAGAAGCAAGGGGAAAGAGGGCCAAAAGGAGTGGTATAGGATGTTAAGAGGTGAGACCGGTAGAGAGGAAGAAAGCGTGGAACTAATAGTGGGAGATAGAATAATAAAGACAGAAGAAGAAATAAAGATTGAAATAAAGCGATACTGGGAGGAAATAGGGGGAGTAAATGAACAAGGGGAGGAGAGGGAATGGAACTTGGAAATGAGAGAGAGAAGGCTACCAGAACAGGATAAGATGGAAATGGAAAGGGAGCTCACAATAGAAGAAGTAAGGAGAGGGATCAAAGCACTAAAAAAGGGAAAGGCGACCGGCCCGGATGGGATACCAAATGAAATGTACATAGAGGGGGGGGGAAGAAATGGTAAGAAGACTGAAGAAAATGTTTAATGAGGTAATGGGAAATGAGAGAGTACCAGAAAGATGGAATGAAGCGAGAGTAACACTATTGCACAAGGGAGGGTACAAGAGTAAGAAGGAAATGAAAAGCTACAGGCCAGTGACTGACAAACACAATAGGGAAACTCTTCTGCGGGATATTGAAGGAAAGGATGAATAGAGCCATAGAGGGAAACGGGCTAATAAGTGATGAGCAAAATGGGTTCAGAAGAGATAGGAGGGGGACAGATAATATCTATATACTAAGCGAAGTGACGGGGAAAATGAAAAGAGAGAAAAAAATGGGTTACTGTGCATTCCTGGATATAGAAAAAGCCTATGATAGAGTAAACAGGGAACTGCTATGGAAAATAATGGCAAGGAGTGGAATACCAGAAAAGTATATAAACATCATAACATCGATGTACCAAGGAACAAAAGCGAAGTACGCGCTAGGAAATATAGAAACGGGATGGGTAGAAAGCAAGAGGGGGGTAAGGCAGGGGTGCGTATTATCGCCGTTATTATTTGCGTTATATATGGAAGAAATGACACAGAGGATAAAAAGAGTTGGGGAGGGGATTCAGATAAACAAAGAAAGACTGGGGGTACTGCTGTTTGCTGACGACGTAGTTCTGATGGCAGAAACGGGAGGAGGGTTGCAGAGACTACTAGAGGAAGCAACGAGATTCGGGGAGGAACTTGAAGTAAGATTTAGTAAAGAAAAGAGCCAGGTGATGAAAATGAATGGAGAGCTTCAAGAAGACAAGGAATGGACACTGGAAGGAAACAGAATGAAGAAGACAAGGGAGTATAAATATCTGGGGGTAACGATCACGGAGAAAGGGTTTGAGAAGGCGAAAAGTGAAAAGGTGGGACAAATGCAACAATGGAATGGAAGACTATGGAGCGCGACAAGGCTAAGAGCGAATAGCTATGAAATAGTGCGAGGGCTGTGGAAAGGATTAGGAGTACCTGCAATAATGTACGGCTTAGAGGCGGTAGAAACAACAGAGGCGGAAACGAAGAAATTAGAAACGATACAGAATAAAATCGGGAGGACAGGATTGGGGGCAAATAAATACGTAGCTCAAGAAGCAATCCGAGGGGAGATGGGGTGGAGTACGTTTGAGGAAAGGATTGGGAAAGCGAAAGGGAAGTACAAAGTGAGGCTAGAGGGGATGGAGGAAGATAGGTGGCCAGGGAAGGTATACAGATGGGCGAGCGAGCAAAGTAAATGGAACAGAGAGTGCAAGAAAAGATTGGGGAGGATAAATATAAAACAGGACCGGGTGGGGGGGGAATTTAGAAAAAGAAATGAGAGAGAGGAGTGGGTCATACTAGAGAATGGGAGGGGATGTGTCAGAGAGATAGAGAAAGGGATAAAGGAGGAGGGGAGAATAAGATGGAGGGAGGGGGTAGAAAATAAAGCCACGCTGGCATATTATAGAGAGAAGGAAAAACCAGCTAGAGAACTGTACTATGATGGGGGATGGGGATCGAAACTCCTATTTAAAGCAAGAACAGGATCGCTAGAAACGAATGAGAGAACAAGGAGATGGAATGGAGTGGGACCGCACTGCAGTCAATGTGAAATGGGAGGGGACCCAATAGTGGAGGATGTAGAACACATAGTAACCGAATGTACAAGATATAATGAGGAGAGAGAGGAGTTGGAGAGGTACATGAGGAATAGAGTTGGGGAGAGGGGGTGGGAGGAGATTAAGCAGAGGGAAGATAGAGGTGTAGGGGCGCTATTGGGGTTAACACAGGAGATGGAAGCACAAGACATGGAGATGATGAAGAGGATATTGGAAAAAATGTGGAGGAAGAGGAGGGGGGGGGGGGGGAGGAGGAAGTGAGGGGGGGGGTTATACAAACAAACAAAACTGTCTCTTAAACTATCCTTCTACTCTAAACTTTCCCTCCTACTAACGTTTCTGAGCCAGTACCGATACAAAGGTCAGCCCTGTGGATCTGCACGGTCTGCGGGCGGGTTCTAAAGAAGAAGAAGAAGAAGGCCCCTGGGTGGGGCTTTGGTTTCCCGGGCGTTTACGCACCCTCTCAGCTCCCCGCCATTTTGTGGCTTCGGTCACCCAGGCTTTATTGTGGTCGGCAGGGAGGGTTCTGTGGGGTCCCTACTCCCTCGTTGATGGCCTTGGCCTTACTCGGGGCCTTGGGGCTGTTTGGCCAGGCAGCTTGGGGAACAACAACAACAACTGCTTTGTTTACATAGCCTAGGCAGCACACTGAAGTTGGTTACTTATTTACTTTTTAATGGTTCCTTTTTGGTTTTTATATCCATAGGCCTAGGCCTAAGTAATAATTAAATAGTTTTAGTTACATTTTACGTATTCAAAATAGGCCTAGGCCTATACAAATCCAATACGTAAAAATATGTAGAATACGCCTAGGCCTAATTAATAAATTAATAGTTTTCGTTACATTTTACGTAGGCCTAGGCTATTCACCCTTCTTGGACCTTTAGCCTATATAGTTTTAGTTACATTTTACGTATTCAAAATAAAAATCCAATACGTAAAAAGAGCTAGAATAAGTAATAAGTAATTAGTTTTAGCCTAGTTACATTTTACGTATTCAAGAAACAGATCCAATACGTAAAAACAGCCAGATTTTACCGGTTCAGGATACATAATTTCAGTGCACTTACATAGGCCTAGCCTAGTTGCATCCTCGCAGTTACATTCGCGTCTAATTTGACTGCTGTTATTTGCCCCTGCTGAGTCTGCTGGCCTAGGCCGATGCCTATATATGATGACAATATGTTAAGGGAGGCAGAGGCACATTTAAGTAAATGCGTTCGGCGTTCCTATTCGAGCGAATAAAAATATTTCTATTTAGGCTAGGCCTAATCAGGCCCATTTTTTTTTTTTTTTCTTTTCTTTTTTTTTTTTTTTTTTTTTTTTTTTTGTAGCCTAAGTGGGGGTCCTGGCCTCCTGGGGGATGCTAAAGTCATGATATCACCTAGGCATCATATATCATATAGGCCTACTTAGTTTTCTAAATTTATAGATATTGTGCGCTAAATTTCCATTATCTGTTTTCCAGGGGTCTGTGACGGAGTATGTGGTGAAGGTTCCCAAGTGAGTATATAAAATAGCCTCACGCTGAGTCAAGTTTGTTGTAAACTTATTAACGGTACCCCCAGGTGCACAGTGCACTACTGCCAGACGATACATGTATGTTATCGCTCTGGTTTAACCCTCAATAATCTCTACATGTAATTTATTGTACACTCGGATACCATACCATAATCCCTAGCCCACTCATAAATATTTGTGGACTGCACCTATTTCTAATTATGGAAGTTTATCTCTGGAAATAAAGGTAAACCTGACTTTTTGGACCGACAGCGATTTCAGTAAGTTTGATTTTGTTTTTTGTAATTTTTCCTTCAGATATAGTGTTGTTTTATACTGAAGAGGAGCGGAAATGAGCATTTACCCATTATCCAACAATCTAAAAACACGCCCCTCACTAGTGGGGAGGGCTATGAAGTTCAGGGAAAATGAGGGGTTAAAAGGTTAAAAATACAATAATATAGCGCTTTGTATCAAAACTTGGCTCGGGTTTTCCCAAATTGAAAACCCATACAACCCAATTTTGTGAATACCCGAGCAAACTTTTGACGAAAGCTGGCTCGGATTTCACGGGGTGGAGTGGGTAGCCTAATAGTTCATGTTATAAAAATAGTCAACTTTGGGAAGACATTAGCCTAACCCAACAACCTTACCTAACCTATCCTAGTATTATGGGTGGGGGCTGCCGCCCCCACACCCCCGCTGGTTAGGTTATTTTTTTTTTTTTTTTTTTTTTTTTTTTAATGTTCTAGGCTATTAGCCAAACCTAACAACCTTACCTAACCTAACCTAGTATATGGGTGGGGGCTGCCGCCCCCACACCCCCGCTGGTTGGGTTACTTTTTTTGGTGCTATTAGCCTAACTTAACCTAACCTAACTTAACCTAGTATATGGGTGGGGGCTGCTGCCCCCACACCCCCGCTGGTTGGGTACTGGCTGAAAAACTTATTGTTTTACAGTAGCCTAGGCCTATACATGTATTTTAGCGTTTTTGTTTTTTCTCCCTTATAATACATTTCAGCTCTTAATGCCATATATAGCAATGATGTATATGCTCTAACGGACCTATTAGGCCTAAACAGATCGATGAGCTAACTGTCGGTCCAAAACATCAGTATAACCGAAATAAATTTATGAACATAATTGTCAATACATCAATTACAAAACTATATAGGCCTATACTATATATTGAAAAGCAAGTTCTATCCAAAAATCAATCCAGATAGTTATAATTGCATACAGAAAAGCATAGGGAGTCCACAAATTTATATGAGTGGACCAGAGATTATGGTGTCCGAGTGTACATCCAAATCTAGAGCAAGACCCATACAGTACTTTTATATGTAGGCTATACTGTATACAGTATAAGAAATATTAAATCGTTTTTTCGAGTTTACACCATCATAATTTTGTTATAAGTTGAACCATAATTTTTTTATATACCGGTAGGGTAAGACGGGGTAATTTCGCCGCGACCTATTTTACGCATCATCTAGCTAGTAAACTAGATAATATTATATGATTAATGGTCAGACAAAACACTAGCGCACAGGTAAAAGCAATGAAAACATTCACAAACCCAAACTGCCACTAAACATGCCAATAGAAAAACGTTGCACGCACACACACACAACTTAACAGGGCGGGCAGAGATGCAGGTGTGTCACACGTGTAGGCCTAGGCACCACTGTGTCTAGTGGTGCGGGTGTGGACATGTAGTGCGGGTGTGGACGTGTCTCGTGTGGGTGCGGCGTGTAGGGTACCAGGCAGCAGCTGACGGCTACTGCCAACACTGTGTCACACGCACCACCACAGTGTACGCACATACATACAAACACACCCGACCATACCGTCAGACGTGCCGCTAGCCCCGGCGTTAGGCCCCGCGAAACCTAAGCCAAACTAGCTCTACAATCTAAGCCAAACTAGCTATACAATCTAAGCCAAACTAGCTCTACAACCTAAGCAAAAACTGCAGCCGAGTCCATGCAATAGTTTCGGAGATATCGGCGTTTGAATGCAAATTATTAGGGCCGCGACAAAATTACCCCGTCTTACCCTACTGTATGTGAAATTAAAAGCATCTTCACGCTCATTCCAAATGTGTCATCAGAATTTATATAGCATCAATACTGGTAGTTGTTTTTGTATGAATACAATAAAAATTGGTAGGCTACATGGTGAAGAAAAATTATGCATGCGTTACCAAAATATTCATTCTACATCGATTTTCAGAAACAACAATTACGCTTAGTACAATCTATTCACCTCAATAGGAAGAAGTAAGGTTTATTTACAATATTATCGTAGCAAAGACAAAAAAAAAAAAATTAAAGTGATGCAAACTTATTTAAAAAAAAAAAATCCAACATCCTTTCACTTTGCACCGTCATAAGTATAAATTATCAGCGACAACAACAAGTATTTATTTATGAAATGACAAGTATTTTTCACATACTCTCCAAGAATGCAATCAGAGTTTGTCTTATATGAATACTGTAGGCTATACAATAATAGCACAAGTATATACGCTCGCGATTTTCTGACTCGTATGACTGTATATCATTCTCATTTATTTTGTTTTAGGTTTTTTTTTTAGTTATAAATTATAGTGATACTTTAGAACAACATAATCCTGCCATAACACTGCCCCACCATGTAAACACTGTGGCTGACTCTTGCGTTGTGCCAAACAGCGCCCAAGTAAGACTATTAGAGTCCCCTGTGGCACCCATCAACCTCGGCAGTACTAATAGCAAGGCTTTATTGTATAATAATGGCTGTTGGTCCACAAGTATACAGCCATCCCCCTATTAGTCGCCTTATACGACACACATTAGGATGCATGGGGCATATTCTTTTTTTCCAGTACCCAGTATGTTGCCAGATACTGTCCCAACGTTAATTACATTATTTTCAGATCCATCAAGAATAAAACAGAATGGGATGTAATGAGATGGATGTTTGGGGCCAGGCTACAGGATAGAATAACAAACATTGAGCTGAGGAGACGTTTAGGTATAAAGAGTATTAGCGAGGTGATGCGTACAAGTAGACTGGGATGGTATGGACATGTGGAGAGAATGGATGAACAAAATTGTGTTAAAAATGCAGGTCTGCGATTGTGGAGGGAGCTGCACCAAGGGGTGGACCAAGAAAGACCTGGGATCGGACTATACGTGCCGATCTCAAATCCAAGAACTTGACAAGTGAAGCAGCCCTTAACCTGACAAGCGCGAAATAGACCTAGGGGCTAGGGTAGTTATTTGTGCATTTCTAGCCTTGGATTCTGACAGAATTCGTTATATTTACAATATAGAGCATTATTTGTTTTCGGTATGCTTTTATTTTACATATATGATGTATATATGAACCTTCAAGAGTGCTAAAATAAGTGGGAAAAGCATTTGGGTGGTGAAAAACGAAGATATTGGCCACCCGGTCATAATCTCAGGCGAGAGAGAGCCACAGGCAACCCTCCTCTCTCGCTGTCTGTGAGGTAACTGAGACGAGCGGGGCGGTGTGGGCCGGTGTCTGGGTGTTACATAACGATCTTTTCTGCAACCCACTTGTGCTACATTATCGCGGGAGAGAAAAATAACCGATAAATGATGATAATAAGAGGAAAAATAGGTGATAATTGAGGAGGGGAGGGAGGGGGGAATAAGGTGGGGAAGGAGGGGAGGGGGGTGGGTGAGATTTACATGGATGAGTACTGGAGGGGAATTATCTCACCTAGAGACAAATTCCTTTGTTTTGATAGGCCTTTTTTTTTTTTGGAAGGTTTTTTTTATGGTCTTGCTTCCGTGAGGCCTATCGCGTTCCCTATAGGAAGCCTTCCGTGAGGCCTATCGCGCTTGCCGGGTTAACAGGGTTGCCTGGAACGGCGCCATTAGGACAAGAGACTGAAACTGCATGTATGTATGGAGCACTCAGTCTTAAAATTTGATGTATGTAAAACAAGTTGTTGTTCCCAAAGCTGCCTGTCCGAACAGCCCCAAGGCCCCGAGCAAGGCCAAGGCCATAACCGAGTGCCCCACAGAACCCTCCCTGCCTACCACAATAAAGCCTGGGTGACCGAAGCCACTCCATGGTGGGGAGCTGAGGAGGGTGCGGAAACGCCCGGGAAACCAAAGCCCCACCCAATGCCCTGTGCCCCTCAACAATTATGAAGAGAAAGCTGGGGGGCAAAGGAAAAATGTGACGTTTTGGCTTCCAATCTTGGTAGATTGGGAGGTCAATCCACGGAAGAGACGCCGTCACTTGAAATCTAGAAAATATATAAGTAAAAGGAACAATTACTTGTAAAACAAGTATAGTAATAACTAGTTGTAATAATGTAAGACTTTTTGTTTGAGTTATTTTTTAATAATGGCAAGTTATAATGTGAAACATATGACATCTTAAGTGTGTAAAACTTCTACCATGGTGTAATTTCTGACATTTGTTTGTATCTGGCCCCAGAATCACCAAGAAGAAGTACCACATGATGCGGTTTCATGCAGCACTCGGGGTGGATTTCAAGGGCTGGACTCACACCAAGATGGAGCGCGAGAACAACATGAAGGAGTTTAAGGGTCTAGATGAAGATATGCCCAAGTGAGTAGACATGCATGCTAGATTGGGTAAAATGACATGCCATGGTAAAACTGCATGCTAAAGCGAATAAAAAAGCATGTCCTGAGTAAAAGTGTATGTCATAATGAGTGAATATATATGTCATTATAAGTGAAAATGTACAGTATGCTATACAGTAATATGTGAATGTGTAGTTATTTCTCGCAATATGCGAGTTTGTGTCACACGTGACCTCGCTTTCTAGGAAATCTCTTACTATGTATAACATATTTTATGGCAGAAAATACATATGATGGAGATGAAAATATATATATTTTTTTTTCAATTTATCATTTAAAACTACATGAATGTAAAACCCATCTAGCCCGGGCATAGTTTTACAAGTATTGTACGCTCTGATATTGCGCCGTGGGGCCCAGGCCTTACCTTACCTTCACCTTCACCTTACCTTCACCTTAGTTGAATTTCGTCTCGATGGACACAGCTAACGTGGACGTCCGCTGGTCCCAGGCAGCTCCTCCCCTCACATGGTGTGGATCACTGACTGGAGGGAATCGGTACTGGTGCTGGTGTATCCTGGTGTTGGAGGCTGGTCAGGAACTGTAGCCAGCCACTTATCTAGTTTGTTCTTGAAGCTGTCTGGTGTAATGCCTGTCAGGTTTCTTATATCCCGTGGGACTGAGTTGAGGCGTGTCCCCGCGAAAGTGAAGCTGTGGTGAATTAGTGTCTTCACCCTTTGGGATGCACCACCTGTCCTCACAAAGCATAGCCGACCTCTTCTGGGGTGATTGTTCACCTGCAGGCCCACGTTCGGCACCAGATGCTCCAAAATTTTCCAAACGTAGATTATTGAATATCTCTCACGGCATCTCTGGAGCGAGTAGAGTCCCAACTGCTGCAGTCTTTCCCAGTAATTGAGAGGTTTCAGTCCTTCTATTTTGCTGGTGAAGGTCCTCTGGGCTTCTTCTAGTTTAATTATATCCCCCACTTTGTGAGGGGACCAAAGTTGGCAGCAATACTCTAGTCTTGGAAGCACCAGAGATTTCCAGAGAGACATCATACACTCCTCCCGTGTTTGGAAAGTTCTGAGAATCCATCCAGTTAGTCTCCGGGCAGTCTTGGTTGTTTCGTTGATATGATGGGAGAAGGTCAAGTCAGTGCTCATGTGAACTCCTATGTCTTTCACATGGTCTGTGGCTTTTATAAGTTGGTTTTGGCATTTATATTCAGTTGTTTGCTTTACATCTTGTAGAGGGCCATACCTGAGCAACTCAGACTTGTTGCCATTGAGCAACATGTTATTTTCTTCTGCCCAAGCAAACTCACTGTTTAGGTCCTCTTGTAACAGGGCTACCTCCTCCTCTGCTTGGATTTTCCTGCTGATTCTTGTATCATCGGCAAAGGACGTTGCGCGAGAGTGCTGTAGATCCTTGTCGATGTCCTTTATCATTATCAGGAACAGTAGGGACCAAGTACCGAGCCTTGAGGGACACCGCTGATAACATGGCTCTGTTCAGACAGGCTTCCGTGCACGGTTACTTGTTGAGTCCGATCAGAGAGAAAACTGTGCAGCCATTCTCCCAACCTCCCACTGATGCCATGTTCCCTTAGTTTGTGGAGGACAATACCATGGTCTACCTTATCGAAGGCTTTGGCAAAATCCAGGTAGATAACATCTGTATTGATGCCATGTTGTACGTCCTCCAATATGGTTTCATAGTGGCACAACAGCTGCGAGAGACATGAACGACCTTGTCTGAAACCATCTTGGCCCTCGTTAAAAGCGTTTGCTCCTTCTAAATGGGTGAGGAGCTTAATTTTCACAACTTTCTCAATAATTTTGATCAGATGTGATGTGAGGGTTACAGGACTATAATTTTTTGCTAGGCCTTTACTGCCACCTTTGTGAATAGGCGTTATTACACCCACTTTGAGTATTGATGGTATTTTTCCGGAATTTAGGGACTGTGACCAAAGCAGTTTTAATGGCTTTGCCAGCTCGTATTTGCAGTTCTTGAGTAGCTTGGCATGAAAACCATCTGGTCCTGCTGCTGAGTTTGGTTTGATCGTGTCGATAGCTGCAATTATGTCTTCAGTCGTTAGTAACCTCAATGTGCGTCAGATGATCACCAGCCACCGGCTCTCTGAAGAATGCTGCAGGGTCAGTTACTTTCTTGGTATTATTGGGCTGACTGAAAACACTCATATTGTTGACGTAGGAGATTGGCCATTTCTTTTGGGTTGTCTTCTTGCTCCCCATCCTCCTTAACTACGGGGCCTATTGGACTGAAGTCTTTCAACCTCTTGTTGGCATATGAAAAGAAGAACTTTGTGTTGTCCTTTATGTTTTACTGCTTGCCGTTCCTCTCTGCTCCTCTGTTCTTTGTGTGACTGCAGTAGCTTTTGTTCTGTTTCTTTGATTTCCTGTTCTATTTTGTCAGCTTTCCTTATCATTTTTGTTCCTTCCAGTTTCCTTTGCAGAGCTGACCTCTTCCTCATCAGGATATTTCTGTCTCTTGGGATCTCACGTCCTTTCCTCCGTTTGTTTTTCTTGGGAACATGTTTCCTGCATATCTCCTGGGTTTTTGTTAGAATTATGTCCAGGATAGAGTCTTCGTTTTTCCCTCTACAAAGATTTTCCCATTACATTTGTTGCAGCTCTAGTTTTATGTGCTCCCAGTCTGTTGCAGAACTGTAGAAATTTAGATCACTCATGGAATGGTTGTAGTGTCCAGCCTGTTCTGTAGTCCTAATCCTAACATCGGCCAGTTTGTCACTTTGTCCTCCTCTGGTAGTTTGATGAAGGCTTTAATTAGCTTGTGATCCGATAATGCAGTCTCTGCTACTTCATATGAGTGCATGATATTATGATTGTTTCCTAGAATTAGGTCCAATATGTTTCCCCCTCTCGTTGGTGTTGTGATGAACTGCGTCAGGTACTCCTCTTCAGTGACTGCAATTAGGTCTTCAGCTTGTCTCTTCTCATCTGCAGTTCCTCCACCGATTGTTGACGTCGACCAACAGATATGTGGGAAGTTAAAATCACCCATTATTAGGACTTCTGTAGATGGGCTAGGCAATTCCCTTAGCAGTATCCTTATTATATCCATTACATCTTTGAATGTCTGCATCAGTATTGGGGGGCCGATAGACATTTATTATCAATAGATTTGGCTTTTTAATATGCAATGCAATCAGCTCTGTGGTACCATTTGAGAAAGTGGACAGTATCTTTGTGTTGGTTGCCAATTAATTTATTATATAAATGGCTACCGCCCCATGGCTTCTCTCTTTTCGGTGTGTTCTGAAGACAGTGTACCCATCTAGCCTTATTTCTGTGTCTAGGATTTGATCATTAAGATGAGTTTCTGTCAATGCAAGAAAACATTTTTTCTTGGCTTGCCACTTCTTGGAGCATTGGGACCGGGACCTTACTCTGGTTACATTTTGGAAAGAGTCCCTGGATATTGGCCATTAGTGGTGGCTGCAGCACCCTCTTTCTCTCGGTTTCCTTTCTTGCTTGTCCACACGCTCCAGAGGTATTCTATCATTGTTTGAATTTTTGTTGTGAATTCTAAAAAAGATGGATTTTCACATGCCTTTGATGTTGGGGTTCTGCTGTGCTCCTGGTACCAGTACTTCTTGTTGAACCTGCTGGGTGATCTTGGACCCAGCATTACTACCGGTATTATTATGGCTGGGTGACTCGGAGTACCTTGCGTGTCCCAGCGTTCCCGCTGGTGTAGGTGTAGCTGTCTCAGCTGTCTGACCTATCTCTGCTTCCCTCGGCTTTTTAGATGTCCCTTTCAAATGCCAATGTTTACATTCTTGGCCCATTTTCGGACATTCCTTTTTGTACATGGAGTTCTTACAAATCCATGGATGGTAGTCTTTGCAGCGGAGACCAAGTTTACAACATGTTCGCTCATCAAGCCCATGTTTTAAGAATTTGGCACATGGTTTAGGGTGTTGGTATCTACATTCAATACCCTTCATTCCATAGCGACATCTATTTTTCTTGAAGAAGTAGCATATTTTCTCTACTTTACCTTCTGCTGGCTGCCTATTGTCATTGGGTGGCCCTCCTTCCCTATTTATTGGTTGATTGTTGAGTCCTTTCCTCTTTTCGGTCCACCTCCTGGTCCAGATCTGCAGAACGCTGATTTTCCACATCACTAGGCCTAGCTTCTAGGTGTTGAGTTGCAGGGAGTTCATTTTCTGTGGGTTGTTTGGAGTCTGGTGTTTCTTGGTTCACATGTTTGTGTTCTTTCATGTTTTTCCCATGCTCCTCAGTCTTGCATTTTTCAATTTCAGCATGCAAATCTTCATAGTTTGCATGGTTGTCTTTGGTGCATGCCTTACATGTGAATTTTCTGTTTGATGTTGTCAGTGTGACCAGGGCATAGGTGGGCATTTCTGCACGTATGTAATGTATCCACATCAAACAGGCATTACATTTTATTCCAGTGTCACAGTTTCCTTGACACACTCCACAAGGGTAGATATCCTCACTGCTTGTAGTTGCATTTTCATTTGGTTGGCCAATCACACCATTCTCCATGCTGCTTTGTTGTTGTTCTTCTTCTTGCTGGGTGGCGGCCATCTTGGATATCCTGGGTGGCTGTTCTTATTTTAACTTATTTTCTTGTAAATGTATTATTTTTTCTGAGTACAGTATTGTTATAAGGCACAGGCTTGAATTCATTGTAGGTGTGCACTGAGAGAGCTCTGAAGAACAAATGATTGTTGTAATAGCGATAGAAGAGTGAAAGAGATGCAACATTGCGGTGCATAGAAAGATATTGTAGGGAACTAGTGAGAAGAAATGAGTTGATGAGGCAAAATGTTTCGAGTCTACTCTTTCGAGAAGTGCAGCTAGGGTGGAACCTCCCCACACATGCGAACAATACTCGATACATGGCGCACTTGGCCCCTATACAGAGCAAGAAGCTGTGCAGGGGTGAAGAACCCACGGAGACGGTAGAGCACACCTAACTTCTGGGAAGCTGTCTTAGCAAGAGTGGTGTAATATGATCTTTGTCTAAATCAAGAAAGGTCGAATGAAAAAGATACACCAAGAATATTGAGAGAAGATGAAGGGTTGATATGTGTATTATAATGTAAAACTTGCAAAACAAACAAACTAAAACTTTGACGAACACAGTAAAAAGACAAAACAACTAATCAAAATTGCTATGTGGAAACAACGCTTAAGCAAAATAATAATTCTTTATAAATAAAAGAATACAATCCACCACATAGAGTGTACTGTACATTCCTACATGAACAAGTTAATCTGTTTCCCAAGCAAACTAATCGCACATATAACAATGCACTATAGTTGAAGAATAATTGATATAGTCTTGGCCCTTGGGGAAGATTGCGACGAGTACAGTAGTTAAATGGAAAAATTGGGGATCTTGGAGGCATTGAAAGTAACAAGATTTTCTCTGCCCCAATCAAAAATAATTGATAAATCAGACAGAAGATAGGCGCTCTATGGCCGCATTACGTAACTTTTAGACTGATTACATACTGGGTTGATGTGAAAAATTAGTTGAATAGTGTAGGGTTTAGTCATCAGCATATGAGTGAATAAGACGAGAGGTACAGTTGAGGAGATCATTAATGAATTATTATGTTCCCTCCACCAACCGACTTTACTCCTAAGCTCAATTAATGAAATCAACAAATACATGTGGCAGTCCAGGGATTCAAACCTAGGATGCTCACACCGAAATTCAGTGCATTTATCCATTGCGCTACGAAAACAGAAAGAGGACTGGAGCCAGGACAGAACCGTAAGGAACACCGAAGTTGATAGGTTGAGGAAGTGAGCGATGGCCGTCCACAACTGCAGCTATGGAACGATCAGAAAGGAAATTAGAGACAAAGGCACAGATAGAGGGATAGGAACTGAAGGAGGGTAGTTAGGAAAATAGAGATTTGTGTCATACTCTGTCGAAGGCTTTTGATACAGTATGTCTAGCGCAATAGAAAAAGTCTCACCGAAGTCCCGAAGAGAGGATGACCAAGAGTTAGTAAGATAAGCAAGGAGATCACCAGTAGAGCGACCATTAAGGAAACCATACTGGTGATCTAAAACTAGGTTATGGGAAGATAAATGCTTAAGAATAGTTTTAAAAACTTGAGAGATGCAAGAAATGAGAGCAATTGGACAATAGTTGGAGAGTTGAGAGCGGTCACACTTCTTTGGGACAGGTTGAATGAGAGCAAACTTCCAGCAAGAAGGAAAGACAGAGACGAAAGAGTTTGCCTAGGCATGGAGTCAGTACGGAAGCACAGTTTTTTAGTACAAGAGGAGGAACACCATCCCGTCTGTACGCCTTCTTAGTATTTAGCCCAGAGAGGGCAGAAAGTACATCTTTAGAAGAGATTATGATCTTAGGCATAAGTAAGCGAGAGAGAAGACCGAATGAGAGGTAGAAGGATGGAGTGAAGAAGTATATGAGTGAAGGCGGTGCTGGATGGGAGGAGGGGGCTTCAACTGACTGGGGACAGAGGTGCATGGGGGTGTTTTGTTCGTGGTCACCCCTTCAGGGATCACGGCGTCCGGCAATAGATAGATATTTCCAACTCTGTTTTGGTGACTTACTGTCTTTATATATGTTAAAGTTTGTGCACGTTGTTAATCTGTACTCACAATTTGTTTTTCTTTTCCTCAGATTTGGAGCTGGATCTGAATTTGGACGTGAGCAGCGTGAGGAGGCACGACGTAAAAAATACGGCATCCATGTCAAGAAATACAGAGCTGAGGATCAACCATGGTTACTTAGTGCTGGCGGCAAAACTGGCAAGAAGTAGGTCAACTTCCCAAACTGACTAATTCCTTGAACATGACGATAGTGCATTGTTATATGTGCGATTAGTTTGCTTGGGAACCAGATTAACTTGCACATGTAGTGATGTACACCCTATGTGGTGGATTGTGTTCTTTTATTTCAAATTTTATTTTATTAAGCGTTATTTCCACATAGCGATTTTTATTAGTTCCTTTGCATTTATCTTGTGTCGTCCCAGTTTTGGTTTGTTTATTTTGCAAGTTTTACATTATAATAGCTATTAATTCAATCAGATGATAATTTCTTTACAAGATTAGTTGTATAATTTGTTAGTTAGGCCGCTATTGAAGTATCGGTATTGTGTGTAGTTTTGGTCACCATAGTACAGTATAGAATGGATATTGAAAAGTTTGAGTCCAGGAAAGGGTTGCAAAAATGATCCCAATGTTGAGAAATAATCTGTCTGAGGAGCATCTTTAAGATTTGAGCTTATTTAGCTTGACAGCACAGAATGAGGGGAGATATAATTGAAATATATAATATTATAAGGGCTCATGTTAATTTTGATATGCACAATTTCTGCAGTTAAGTCTAATTACACAGGAGGAATAGTTTCAAAATAGTTGGAAAGCATTTCAAGTCAGATCATATGCTTAGATATCTACTGTATATGCAAACAAGCCCTAATTTTATTTATTTTTATAGCTGTATAAGACCAAATTAAATCATTTATGCACATATTTGTGCATGTACTACTTTTCTTTCTGCTTGTAATTATAATGTAAAACTTGCAAAATAAACAAACCAAAACTGGAACGACACAAGATAAACGCAAAAGAACTAATAAAAATCGACTAGTTTTGTGCAGTTTATATTTTTTTGTAAGGATGTAAAAGAATATTTGATAAGATCCTGTGTAGCGGGAGGAACTGTTTTTCAGATGTCTATTTACTAAGAATCATTGAACAATATATTTAACCTAGCCTAACCAAAGCCTAACCTAACCTAGTATATTAGTAGACTATTTATGAATGTAAAATCTAAAAATATATTGTAACATTACCAAATTATTGAGATAAATACAGGTCTACCCGCTACACAGGATTATACCAAATATTTCTCTACTCTAACTGCCTATCATTATTTCCTTGTTTCTATCATTCCCCAGATTCAAGGGTATCAGAGAGGGCGGAGTGTCGGAGAACTCGTCGTGGTATGTGTTCATGCAGGGTAAAGATGGGGCGTTTGAGGCGTACCCTGTGGAGGAGTGGTACAACTTTAAGCTCGTCCAACGTTATAAGTCTCTCAATGCTGAAGAGGCAGAGAAAGAGTTTGAAAGGTCAGCAGGTATAAAACATTAGGCTGTCCATAATGCAGTTGGGTCTAAGTACACTCGACTAAGAAACAATCTTTACACTGGTGAGCTGAAATAATCTAGTGTGAACGGAATGAATCGGATGAAACATATGTCTGCGAGGTATTATCATAAGATTTCGACCCACTTCCAGAATGTTTAGAGCGTTAGTGTAAAGATTGTTTCTTGGTCGAGTGTACATGATAAGATTGATATCCAGAATGTGAAAATGGATATTAATCGTGATCGTGTACTTAGCCTTACAATTACAATAGTAGTCCTATTATAAAAGTAAATTAACTGTGTTGGTGCTGTAATGGTTTAGAACCTTTAGATATTTATGTTCTGGATGTGGTGTCCCAAGTTTGAATCCTGGAAGGATTGTATGCTTTCATTAATTTATTCAAGTGCATTGGGGTTTGTAATGGAGGATTAACCCTTCGTTCCCGGAAGGGCTCTTGAACGCCCATAAAAAAGCATACCAGAGCTGCCCGGAAGGGCTCTTTAACGCCCAGTGGTTGAAAGCCTGTGAGCTTGGTGTGCGAGGCGTCGGTCCGACGCATGTAAACAACAGCCGGCTGGACCGACGCCCCGCATCTCCGGCCACAAGAAGGAGAGCGTCGCTTGTTCGGGTGTGCCTGTATGTTGTTGTTAAGTATCGAAAAGTAGTGTAAAGTGGCTGTTTTTGCCATAAAGTTATCTCCAATGAAATATCATCACAACTGAACCAGTTGACTTAGAGAGCTCTACTTAACGCCATTCTACAGGTAAGAAACACATCTACACTTGGGGATGCGCGGGAATGCGGAATCAGTCAGAATAACAAAGATACGGTAGCCTAGGCTAGACGTTTTTCGGCCAAAACCCCCGGTTTTCGGGGAATATATATATAATACATAGCCGGGGCTGGAGGGTTAATAGCTTGGGAGGTGAATATCTATTGCCTTTTATTATTAAGAATGTCTTTTTAGGTTTTCTGTGCCCAGCATGCCAAGGAGGAATTTAATAGGTCGGCGCATATTTGATTAGTTATATGTGAATATCTTTAAAACAAAAAAAATTCTCAATTCTGATGAGTTAGAAAAGGTGAAGATGTATTGTTGTTTTTTTACATGATTTTCTGATATTATGTACCTGCAGTGAGTTAATTATCTTGTGAAACAGTTTTGCCTTGCTATTACCGCAGTTCATCATCATCATCATCATCTCCGACGCCTTGCTTCCCCCTGGGAAACCCCCACTAGAGGATGGCCATGACAGAAACGTCTCCAAGCTACTTTGTCAAGACATGCCTCCCTTGCCCGTGTCACAATGCCCCTTCCACTACGTGGAAGTTTTTCTTCAATATATTTTTCCACTTTCTTTTCCCATACCATAGGTGGTCTTCCACTACTAGCGGTTCCACTCACCTGACTCCCATATATCTTTCTTGGCATTCTGTCTTCATCCATTCTCTGAACATGACCATACCGCAGTTCCTTACAGTATTTGCTCCCCCCTGGTACTACTCTCCTTGGCACGGTTGGGGGGCTTCAGGACCGGCGACTGGAGCTTGATGGGGGATGGTTGTGGTAATTTCCCTCCCTATCCCCTCGAGCTTTTGTCGTCCGCTTAACTAATTTTGAGTAGTTTTTCTTTCCTCTTTCTATGTTTTTCCCCTTCTATTCTTATTCTGTCCCATTCGGTTGTCCTCGGGCAGCCTACAGTATATCCCATATCTCCCTGGCCTGACTAGGCTCCTGGCCTTATTTGTCTCTTCGGTTGCTGCTGCGGCCGAGCTGACTTGATTCCCCTCAGTAGTGCATTTTTTGCACCTTTTTGCTACCTTAGACCTGATCTCTCATTTTTCGCCCTGATCACTTCTTGGTTGGTGCTGCAGTGTAGCAGTTCTTGCCTCATGGCGCTCGCTCTGAAGGCTCAGAAGTTATCAGCGGAGTCCCACAGGGATCAGTGCTCGGCCCACTCCTATTCCTCATAATGATAGGAGATATAAATCAACAAGTGGAATTCTCCCGAGTAACATCTTTTGCTGACGACACCAGAATAAGCCATTCCATAAACACCAAGGATGATGCAGAAAACCTACAGAAGGACCTGGAGAAAATTTATAGCTGGGCAGAAGAAAACAACATGAAATTCAACAGCAGAAAATTTGAACTTTTAAGATATGGCACAAATGAGCACCTTAAAGAATATGAATATAAAGTGGGCGACGACCAGATTGAAGACAAAGAATCGCTCAGAGACCTGGGAGTAAGTATGAACAACGACTGCACCTTCAGTGAGCACATCCATCAAGCAGCCAGGTCAGCTCGACAGATGACTGGGTGGATTCTTCGAACATTTCTGACCAGAAACCCAGAACACCTTCTACCCCTTTGGAAATCACTTGTAGTCTCTAAAATGGAGTACGCATGTCAGCTGTGGTCTCCCTATAAAGTTAAAGAGATACAGGAGTTAGATCAAGTACAAAGGGTGTTCACTAGAAAAATATCCAGAGACTCCTTGAACTACTAGGAGAGACTGAAACACCTAAAGTTGTACTCCCTACAAAGACGACGGGAGCGCTACATTGTGATTTACACCTGGAAGATCCTTGAGGGCACAGTACCAAACCCATCACCAAGAGAAGGGGAAGGCATCAAGAGCCAAAGTCACCCCAGGTTTGGCAGAACCTGCACAAGAAGAGACATGACTGGGTGCAGTACAGAAGCGTTCAAGTGGAGGCTAGATGGAATCCTGGAGCACATACCAGATGAGCCTCCTATACCACACGGCCCGACCAACAGAGGAGCTGGGTCAAACTCGATCCTTGACCAAATCCAGTACCTCAAGATCGAGAGGATGTGTGGAAGCGGCGGATCCCCAGATCGACCGTGGTGATTTCACCTAAACACCTACAAAGTAACAAAGTAAGTAAGTCATCCTTAGGCCCTGCCCTATAAGAGCTCTTCTGTGGAGCTCATGTGGTCCGGCTGAACTGGTGAAATGGCAAGAAATGGCTGCGTGTCTTCACCTTCCTAGATTTGTTCCCCTCCTACCCTTCCCTATCTATCTTGACTTGATTCGTGTCCATCTTGATCTAATCCTTCGGGCCAGCCCTATGAGAGTTCTTTTGTGGAACTCAGTGGTCTGGTTAAACTAATTTTTAAAAAAACAAAAAAAGTATTTGCTTTAATAAATCAAAACTTCTTAGTACAAATTATCTCTCTCTGACTCTCTGATTTGTTTGACCTTCTCTTACGATTTATACGTGAGCGCCCTGGTTTGTGGAGACCATTTCCATGATTGGGATTGTAGAGGTGCCGTTAAAGTAGAGGATGTCAACAGAATGGAACGTAATGAGATGAGAATGGCGAGATGTGGGGCCAGGCTACAGGATACAATACATACATATACATACATATAATTTTAAGACTGAGTGTTCCACACATAAGTGCAGTTTCAGTCTCTTGTCATAATGGCGGCGTTCCAGGCAACCCTGTTAAGTTCACTTGTCAAGTTCTTGGATTTGAGATCGGCACGTATAGTCCGATCCCAGGTCTTCCTCGGTCCACCCCTTGGTGCAGCTCCCTCCACAATCACAGACCTGCATTTTTTCACCCAATTTTGTTCATCCATTCTCTCCACATGTCCATACCATCCCAGTCTACTTGTACGCATCACCTCGCTAATACTCTTTATACCTAAACGTCTCCTCAGCTCAACATTTGTTATTCTATCCTGTAGCCTGGCCCCACAAATCCATCTCACCATTCTCATCTCATTACAAATGTTGAGCTGAGGAGACGTTTAGGTATAAAGAGTATTAGCGAGGTGATGCGTACAAGTAGACTGGGATGGTATGGACATGTGGAGAGAATGGATGAACAAAATTGGGTGAAAAAATGCAGGTCTGTGATTGTGGAGGGAGCTGCACCAAGGGGTGGATCGAGGAAGTCTGGGATCGGACTATACGTGCCGATCTCAAATCCAAAAACTTGACAAGTGAAGCAGCCCTTAACAGTGTTGCCTGGACTCCGCCATTAGGACAAGAGACTGAAACTGCATGTATGTGTGGAGCACTCCGTCTTAAAATTTTATGTATGTCTACGGATCTTTGTGCTGTCCATGCACAGCTTGTGTTCTTATATATTCTCATTCATTTTGTGTTACACAAAACGTACTCTTTATCGTAGTTCTATTTAGTTATCTTGATGTGGTTAATATTTAAGTTCCAATTTTTGTTTATCGTTTTGTTTACCGAATTTGGCAGGCATTCCAGTCAAGTTGTTGATTTTCTAAAATTAATTTTCTGAGGAAGTCTTTAACCCAGTGAGACCCAGCGTCGCACGTGATGCGTCGGCAGTGTTTGATCACCAACTCCCAGCGACGCATCACATGCGTCCGACATATTAAAATCAGTTACGTGGCTCGTAAGGTAGGAAATGGCGGGAGAATAGGAGGGGGAGGTACCGTAGTGTGTGTGGGAGCCGGGCCGGTAGGTGTGAGCGGGCCAAGACAGCCGCGCGGCTGGTGGTGGTGGGCTTAGTGGGGATACTTTACACCCTTAGTTCACCGCCACTTTGAACCTTCATTACTCCGGTCGTATGGGAGCTAGAGGCTTGAGATTTATGTGAGACACTCCTTAGGATGTATGCCGTACAATGCCATACTCAGTTTTCACCCTAGTGCTCCCGGGCAGGTGGTCATGTGGGGGAGACGAACTTTCGACCCCCCGCCCCCCAAATGACCAAGGTGATTTTTTTTTTTTTTTTCCATTTCTCACCATTCTCTTCCATTTTGGCTCAACAAATTTTGTTGAGGCCCCCCCCCCCCCAAAAAAAAAATATCCGAGGTGTTTTTTTTTTTTTTTTTTTTTTTTTTTTTTTTTTTTTTCCCCCCCCCCCATTTCTCATCCTTGTCTTCCATTTTAGCAAACAAAAATAAGAAGTGAAAATGGCTTGGGACTGGGGTGAACAAAATATTATAACTAGCCGGGGCTCAACGGGTTTGTTTCTCTGTCCCTCCCCAGGCGTGACAAGATCATGAACTTTTTCTCTGTGATGTACCAGAAGAAGTTGAAGAAGGAAGGTGATGATGGGGTGGATGGAGAGGAGGAACCCAGCAAGAAGAAAGGTCCCGCCGCTAAAAGTAATATTACTCAAGGTTTAGTTTATGCTGTACCGTTTAAGGGCGGTCACCGTTTTTTGTTTTTATCTTTCTCTCCTTTTTTATCTTTCTTTGGTTTGTATCCATTCGGCCCCATTCAGTCTACTGTTTTAAGACATTTATCCCCATACAAGTGTCAATTTCTTCCTGGCGAGCGATAGCAAGCCAGCATTGTATGGAGAAATCCGGCTTCGCCGGAGAAATTTTTCTATCGAAAAATTTACAAATTTAGCTTGCTGTCAAAACAAAAATATATATATGCTGGCTCACTACCACTCACCAGGAAAATATTGACACCTGGATGGGGGTAAACGTCTTGAAACAGTAGGCTGAATGGAGCCGAATGGATAAAAGCCAAAGAGAGAGGGAGAGAAAGATAAAAAAAAAAGCGAGGTGGGCTCCCTTAATAGCTATCCCTTATAAATTAATGCTAATCAATCTACTGTACATGTTAATGGTTATCATTATATTTTTTGATGCTTTATTTTCTCCTTGGAAACCTCCACTAAAGGATGGCCATGCCAGAAATGCATCTAGGCAGCTATAGTCTATTCGCTGTAAGTAGGTAAGAAATCATGACCTCTATCCTCCGTAACTCAAAAAGGGCTAGAGCAAATTGGCTGTAAATTTGCACATCTATTCTTTGACTGACTATTTCCAAATGGTAGAAATATTAGCTCGATTTCTCTAGTCCTTTTTAGAGTTACAGAGGTTAGAGATCATGATTTCTCGCCTACTTACAGCGAATAGACTATAGTTTGTCCAGACTGGCTCCTTTTGCCCATTTCACAGTGTTCCTCGCACTACATGGAAGTTTTTCTTGTTGGGTAGGTTTTTGTTGTTCCCCAGGCTGTCTGACCGAACAGCCCCAAGGCCATAACAGAGCGCCCCCACAGAACCCTCCCTGCTTCACCACTATGAATGTTCGTGTAACTGAAGCCGCTCCCAGGCGAGGAGCTGAGGAGAGTGCAGAAACGCCCAGGACACAGAAGCCCCACCCAAGGCCCTGTGCCCCTTAACCCAAGAACGGCGAGCGTCCTAATATGAGTCTGAACCTTACGAGGGCGAGCATCCTCATATGAGCCAAGGCCTAATAAAAGCCTTTCAAAACATCCCACTGGCACTCAAAATAAAGGAATGTGTGTGATTAAGTGAGATAATTCCCCTCCATACCTCTGATCACTCTTCCATATGTGTCAAACCCCCCCCCCCTTCAATTATCACCTATTTTTCCTCTAATTCCCTTTTTTATCGGTTTATTTTCCACGGCAATGTCTTCCACCCGGTTTCAAGGTCATCTGGGACGCATATAGAGATCGTGGCAAGACTTCACTAGCAAGACATCAGTCTGGCTTCAGGCCTCGAAAGGGGAGGGTGTATGTCTCGCGCAGCGCCTCTCATCTCATGACTGGACGGTCGGCAATAATTCGTCTTTTTCACCCCCCAAATACTATTCCCACTTGTTTTATTGTTGTTACATGTTAGTATCTTCATATTAAACGTAAAATAGGGGCATGTGAATAAATAATAACGATATTTATCGTAAGATGATGAAATTCGTCGGGATTTACCCACAATACCTTCGCCCAGCGGGGCGTTTTAAATACCATAGGCTCGCCGTTCTCAGGTTAACAATTATGAAGGGAAAGTTGAGGGGCAAAGGAAAAATGTGACGCTTTGGCTCCCAGTCTGCCAACCTCTGTATTAAGCTGTTTCAGATTGTGGGCCTTCTGATCTGCTTCCTGCAAAGAGTACAGGTCTCCCCCACTATCGGATGCCCCAATTTACGATATTATTATAGTGTTTAAGTGTTTGGGTGGCCCGAAAACGCATCCCCATTTACCCTATTAATTTTAGGATCTGCTTTACGATTTTTCTATTTATTCTATTTAAGATCGTGCTTTCAGGAACGTGACCCAATCGTAAATCGAGGGAGACCTGTATTGTATATTCTCAGTGTTGTCAATTTTCACACTTCTTATAGACCTGCTACTGTCCGAGTTGGATGACTGGATGTCGGATGAGGATTCTGAAGGAGAGGAAGGCGAAGAAGATGAAGAGGAGATGGCTAGTAAGAGTAAGAAGAAGAAGAAGGTACCAGCTAAAGGAAGAAACCAAAAGGGTGAGTGTAGTATTTTATTTTGCAACAGTATTGTGGTCTCTCAACAGTCACAGTGCTAACCGATTCACTTTGAGAACTACCGTGAAATGACCTAGCTTCGGACGGGGACTATACTTCGGACATTTCTGGATAAAAACGACCTAGCTTCGGACGGGGACTATACTTCGGACATTTCTGGATAAAAACGACCTAGCTTCGGACGGGGACTATACTTCGGACATTTCTGGATAAAAACGACCTAGCTTCGGACGGGGACTATACTTCGGATATTTCTGGATAAAAACGACCTAGCTTCGGACGGGGACTATACTTCGGATATTTCTGGATAAAAACGACCTAGCTTCGGACGGGGACTATACTTCGGATATTTCTGGATAAAAACGACCTAGCTTCGGATGGAGACTATACTTCGGACATTTCTGGATAAAAATTACCTAGCTTCGGACGGGGACTATACTTCGGACATTTCTGGATAAAAATGACCTAGCTTCGGACGGTCACTATATTTCGGACATTTCTGGATAAAAGTACTGTATGTAAGCTACAGTTATAGAAAAATTCCTCTGCATTATGGAAGAACATCGCAGACATACTTGTTTTTCCATAACATCATGTATTTATTATTATGTGTTTAACACCAACCAACTTCATATCTAAACTCAATTAATGAAATTAACAAATACATGTGGCACTCCGAGGACACAAAACCTGGATACTCACATCGAAATTCCGCGCACTATGCATTATGCTATCAACTGTGGTTCATTGTATATTTTTTCTTGAGTGTCCGAAGTTTCGTCATGTTACTGGTATGCTAAAGGCGCTATTATAACCAAAATATATGAATTGTGCAGTGTTTCCGACTCAAATGAGTTTTCCTGGCACAAACTTATCATCTGGCAATCAGAGTATTGAATTTGACAATATTTTAACGAGCAAGAGGGGCTGTGAAGGTGTTAATAATAATTATAATAATAATTTTGCTTATTTAAAAGAGTGCTCATTCTTCAAAATGAATTCGCAAGCGCTCGAATACAAAAAAAAAATCAATAAAACCACATTAACATATTTACAACACAATTTACAGTTATTAATGCAATATCACATAATTGATAAGATGTTGTAAGTCACTTTCTTGGGTTGTATTGATAGCTGTTTGTAGAGTTGTAGTAGTTGTCGCCACCACCACTCCATACCTTAATATATTTTATAAGTAATGAGAATATGATCAGGAAGCAGCCACTTGCTTTATTATACAGTATAGAGTATATGCTCTAATGTGTTATGGAAGAACTCTTTGGCGGATAGTGATGTCTATACTGTATTGTCTATCTTGCTGTGACCGCCTTGCTTGTCATCAGTGTGAGAGCTTGTGGACAAATATGTCTCTGTCTACAATTGACTACAGTACTTGTGAGTTTCAGGCTATAAGGCAGTTAGAGCCATAAACATCGATATAGAACAAAATACAATAATAATGTATGTATGTATGTAATGTATGTATGTAGTTTGCAAGTTTTACATTTTAATAAATGAGAAAGTATGATGAAATTGGTCTTACATATTTATTATTGTACTATGACCGTATTTGAGTTGTTAATTCCGCTAAATTAAAATGTAAAACTTGCAAACTAAACAAACCAAAATTGGGACAAGGACAATATAAATATCCATGTCTATAACTCCAACGTCATCTATTACATTTGGAATCCCATTACGCCATGAGACAGTAAACTAGGACCATACGGCTGGGAAAGTGTAGATAGCAGAGAAGGGGTGGTGTAGATAGAGGAAGCTGTTGGAATGTCTTTATTGTGTGTGTTTATTAGTCTGATGAAGGGCGTTGGATTCTTCTTTCTCTATTGACCAACCTCCTTGACAGGTGGTAAGAAGAAGAAGACTCTGGAGGGTGACAGCGACGAGGACTGCTTTGAGGAGAGTGATGACTACGACGATGGGGCAGAACACGACTACATCTCCAGTGATTCTTCAGAGTAAGTATATACAGTACAGTGAAAATATAGGAGGGGGATACGGCCATTCCTCACTTTAAGGGGAGATGGGTCGTTTTCGGGTCCCCCTTCTTCCTCGTGTTTAGTCACATTAGTTTTCAGATCATATGATGCTCTGCCCATTAATTTGGCAATTTCAAGACCTTTCACCCCATTTCTTTGTCAATATTAGGACCTTTTGTGCCATTTAGGTGTCAATTTTTTAGGAGGAACTGGCCTTCGACCGGGACATTTATCTACCGAAAAATTTATAAATTTACCTTGAAGGGGGTTCTAGGGAGTGTTTTTTTTAAAGCTTGATGGAGGTCTAGGGAAGAAACTACAAAACAGGATAAAAAAATACATTTATAACTGAGGAAATAAATACGCACAAATACATTCCAAACTGAGAACTGTGAAGATGAACTATATGAGAATGGCAGCTGGTGTGAAGAGGCTAGATGGATTAAGGGGAGATTTCCACGTGAGGGATTTTTTTCTTTACCCCTTTCTCCCTCATGTTTAGCCCCATTGCTTTTGAGATTTTAAGACGTTCGCCCCATTAGTTTGACGATTTTAAAAACTTTCACCCCATTTATGTCACTTTAACCCCTCAAACCCAGTTGGGCTCTGAGGCACCCATAACAAACGTTGACCCCGGAAGGGCTCTGAGGCTCCGGCAGCTTGAAAGCCTGTAAGCTTGTTTTGAAAGGCGTCCGTCCGACGCATATAAACACAGCCGGTTGGACCGACGCCGCGCACCTCCGAACACAAGAAGGAGAGGCGTAGTTTGTTCTTGTGTGGCTGTATGTTGTCGTTTCAGTAGTGAAAAGTGGCTAATATGGCTGACATCGCCACAAAGTTCTCTCCACGGAAATTGTCATCACAACTGAACCAGTTGACTTAGAGAGCTCTACTCAATGCCATTCTACAGGTACGAAACACATCTACGCTTGGGGATGCACGAGAATACGGAATCAGTCAAAATAACAAAGATATGGTAGCCTAGGCGAGACGTTTTTTCGGCCAAATCCCCCGGGTTTCGGGGAATATTTATAGAATACATAGCCGAGGCTGGAGGGTTAAGACCTTGTGTGCCATTTAGGTCTCAATTTTTTCCTGGCGAGCGATAGCGAGCCTGTAATTTAAGAGGAACCGGCCTTCGGCCGGGAAATTTTTCTACCGAAAAATGTACAAATTTATCTTGAAATGGGGTCAAGGGGGTGTAATTTCAAGCTTGATGGAAGTCTAGGAAACACACTAAAAACCTCCCTTTAAGTAATAGGGAGGTGTGTGAGCCTTTTGGAATGGAAGAACATGCTTTGGGCAGTGAATGTGGAGTGGTTGAATGAATAAAGATAGTACCGGTAACATGACGTAACTTCGGACGGGGAGATAACTTCAGACACTCTAGAAAAAATATACAATGAACCACAGTTATGGGATAAATACATGATGTTATGGAAAAACAAGTGTGTCTGCGGTGTTCTTCCATAATTATAATGTAAAACTTGCAAAATAAACAAACCAAAACTTATACGAACACAGTAAAATGACAAAACAACTAATCAAAATCGCTACGTGGAAGCAACGCTTAAGTAAAATAATAATTTATAAATAAAAGAACACAATCCACCACATAGGGTGTACATTACAACATGAGCAAGTTAATCTGGTACTAATGCAGAGTAATTTTTCCATAACTCGAACTAGAGCCACGGCGGTCGAGTGGAGAGCACGCTCATGTGTGAATCTGCTTGACCTGGGTTTGATCCCAGCCAAGGCGGACATTTAGTGGGTGTGGTAGTACGTCCTAGTGTGTTTCACATGCTCCCATCCAGTCGGGGAACTCCTCGACGACGTATACAGACTAATAACACACATAACAAAGCCACTCCAACAGCTTCCTCTCTCTCCAACACCCCTTCTTCCCTCTCTACACTTCAGAAAATAGGAAAAGTAGAAAGTAGCTACGAGGTGCCGTTGTAAAGGCTTATCCCTCAATACCTTCACCTGAGCTCACATACTTTTATCCAGAAATGTCCGAAGTATAGCCCCCATCCGAAGCTAGGTAATTTCTCAGTACTTTGAGGTGGTACGGTCATGTTCAGAGAATGGATAAGGACAGAATATCAAGAAAGATACATAGGAGTCGGGTGAGGATGATGATGATGATGCAGTTTTTTACCACCATACACTCCCTGCTGAATAGTATGGCTAGGGTGGGTGCCCTGATGAATCAGGGACTTAGTGAATAGTTGCCACAGATTGCTAGACCGCACCGGTCACCAACAGCACTGACGTCTGCCAATAACTCACTGTCTGGCCCGAGGCTCGAACCGTCAACCTTACGGTTAGCAGGCGAACGCTCTACCAATCGAGCTACGGCCTGTGGCTAATAGTAGTGGAAGACCACCTATGGTATGGGAGAAGAAAGTGGAAAAATATATTGAGGAAAAATTTCATGTAGTGGAAGGGATATTGTGGCACGGGCAAAGGAAGCATGATTTATGGGGGTCACCGTTTTTTTTTTTATCTTTCTCTCTTTCCATTCGGCCCCATTCAGCCAACTGTTTTAAGACATTTATCCCCATCCAAGTGTCATTTTATTCCTGGCGAGCGATAGCGAGCGAGCATTTTATGGAGAAATTCGGCTTGAGACATTTTTCTATCTAAAAATTTATATATTTACCCAGCTGTCTAACTCATTATCCAAATTATGATAGCTCGCTATCGCTCGCCAGGTATAAATCGACACCTGGATGGGGATAAACGTCTTAAAACAGTAGGCTGAATGGGGCCGAATGGGTATAACGGTACCCAGAGAGAGAGAAAAAGAAATTGAGGTGGTCTCCCTTAATTATTTGTTTCTCCCAACCAGTTCCGACGCAAATAACGACGAGTTAGTGAGGAAGGAGCTAGCGGGAGTGGACCAAGCCGACGCGCTGAAGAAACTACTGGACTCGGATGAAGACGAGGATGAAGAGAAGAAGGAGAAGGAGAAGAAGGAGGAGGAAGAGAAGGAAAAGGCCAAAGAAGGAGAGGAGAAGGAAGAGAAGGACAAGAAGAAGAAGAAGAAAAAGAAGAAGAAGGAGAAGAAGGCCGGCACCGTCAAGGAAGGTCAGTATAGCATTAATCAACGTGTGTAATAATAATAATAAGCATGTAAGACAAGCTTTGGATGATAGAGGAATGACTATAGATCAGGCAAAGGAAGTGGTAATAAACAGGAATGAATGGAGAATGCTTGTGAATAGTTGAGTGAACACGTGGTCATTTGGGAGAAGGGGTCGGGTGCAAGTTGGACTAGATAACAGTCCATCAGGCGCCTGACCCGGGGAGACGATTAATATGAAGGGTGCGCCCTGGAAATGTTGTGGGCGGGCTTGTGGCTTTGGCTCCGCTACATGTCTGCCTGCCGAGATCGGAGCCTCTCCGGATGGTCGGGGGGCCGGGGGAGTGCTGGAGCGACCTTGGTGACCCTGGTCTCTGGGTATTCTCCTGGGTGACCTAGATGTGTGTGAATTTTGTGTTTTGTCTGTTCGCTGTTTTGTCTTGTGTTTTCCTGTTCTTGCTCTGTCTTGAGTCGGCCACCCCTAAGAAAATAAAAAATAAAATAAAATAAATAAATAAAATAATAAAATAGAGGAAAAAAAAAAGTAGGAAAAGTGGGGATTGGGCCTGAGCATATAGATAGATAGATGTTACTTATTTCTCACAAGCGCCAATTTTTCCGCAGAATTCACTGGCGCACGAAAACCAAAAAACAAACACAAATAGGAAGAGAGGAGCACATATTTCATTAAACAAAACATTATTTTTGCTACAAACAATAAATAATTTAAATATTTATCATCATCATATCGTATACTGTACATTTTAAACCAAAGTTTTTTAGTTGTAAAATTCCTTGAACATGACAATAGTGCTTTGTTATATGTGCGATTAGTTATTAGGTATTGATCAGTCCTAATTGCCATGGACTGTTTTGAGTTAATGATTGTAAAGTATTGTTAAACTATGTAAAATGTTCATGTCAATAAAAGTTTTGAATTGAATTGGGAACCAGATCAACTTGCTCATGTAGTGATAAAGTCCTGTAACAACACCGCCCAATCATGTCATCACTGTGGCTGATGTTGGCATAGTGCTAACCGTGCCGTAGCAAAACTCAACCAAGTCCAACTGCAGCACCTGCACCTGCAGTATCTGCAAACCACACCAGCATCAACAGTGCTATAGGTAACGCCAGCGAACTTGACAATAATCTTGACCCCTTAACTTCTTATGACTCAAAAAAAATGAAAGCAATCGGGCTGACGTTTCTATCATTTGGGAAGAGTCCACCAAGAAATAAGTGTGGATATTTACAGCCAGTTTGCTCAAGGCCCTTTTGAGTTACGGAGAGGTCAGGGATCAAGATTATTGTCAAGTTCATTGGCACTACCTATACAACAAGACTACAGGTTACCCTCAATATCCGATGCCCCGATTTACGATATTACTCTAGGTTTTTAGGTGATTGTGATTGTGTTTTGGCTGGTCCCAGAACGCATCCTCATTTACCCCATTAATTTTAGGGTTCTCTATGCGATTTTTCTATTGAAGATCTGGTTTTCAAGAACGTAACTCGATCGTAAATTGAGGGAGACCTGTATACTGTACATTTGGCAACTTGGATTTTAGAATACAAATACAGTACTGTAGTCTACTTTTTATTAATTTCACCACACCACCAAACACCTCCAATGAAATTAATAAAAGCATATACAGTACCTGTATATGATCCACAAATAGTATTCTAACTGCTATGTATTCATGTTTGTATTAGAGACCAATATTTTTCTATAACGGTCTTGATGGTGTAATGGTTAGAGTGTTTAAGATCTGTATGTGCAGGTGCTGCAGTTAGACTCAGCCATTCAGACTTTACAATTATGTATGTACAATCGCACTAATAAGTGATGTATGTGTTGATCAATAATTGGTATCAGCAATATTTAAGCTTCATTTCTTCATATCAAGTGAAATATACAATCATGTTCCTACACTTACCCTCCCTATTCAACATCTGACAGCCATGAATACAGCACAGACCAAGCCAAACGTAATGCCAGCTGGGACATGGTTTATTAGCGCGACTGTATGTATTATGACGTAAGATTGAAATTGTACCTCTTATGGATCACTCTGTCTTTGTATTGTATGTATGTATTTAAGGGGACATGGGCCGTTTTTCTGGTCCCTTTTTTCCCTCGTGTTTAGCACCATTAGTTTCTAGATTTTAATACGTTCGGCCCATTAGTTTGGCGATTAACATATTTTGCCCCATTTCATCGTCAATATTTAGACCTTTCGTGCTATTTAGGTGTCAATTTTTTTCCTGGCGAACGATAGTGAGCCTGTAATGTTGGAAGAACCGGCCGAATTTTTCTACCAAAAAATGTACAAATTAATCTAGAAGAGGGATCTAATGAATTTGTTTTTAAATTTGATGGAGGTCTAGGGAGGAAACTAGAAAAATAATGAATACATGCAAAAATCGCCCAAAAAGTGAACCATCCCCCCTTAAAGCTAATCGTATCTCCATTACTTTAGAATCGGAGAACAAGTCATCAGACACGAGCGATGACGAGGAACGTGGCAAGAAGAGGAAGCGGGATGGGTAAGAATTGTTATTGTCGTGCTGATCGCTATTAATTTCCCCGATCATGACATTCTTACATATTTATCACGTTGCCTCATTTTGTCCTCTCTTTTATTTTAGAGCTATTTCTATCTGTACACATTTCTCTCTCTCTCTCTCTCTCTCTCTCTCTCTCTCTCTCTCTCTCTCTCTCTCTCTCTCTCTCTCTCTCTCTCTCTCTCTCTCTCTCTCTCTCTCTCTCTCTCTCTCTCTCTCTCTCTCTCTCCTATTTTGTCTTCTCTTTTCTTTTAGCTATTTTTATCTGTACATATCTCTCACTCTCTCTCTCTCTCTCATGAAATTGTATCGTTTTGGCCATTTTACCACATATAAATATATAATATCAACTGTAAAGCATGGCATTAACTTTATATATTGAATAATGATGACAAAAAAGGAGACTGTTATTATAATGTATAAAATAATTGCAAAATAAACAAACGTAAACTTGGACGAACACGGTAAAAAGACAAGACAACTTATGAACATCGCTATGTGGAAACAACACTTTAGCAAAATAATAATAATGTTTTCGTTGAGTTTTGAATTGTATATCGTTTGCCAGCCTGTTGTGCACCATTCCAGTAAGGGGAGGCAGTTGTTTTTTCGAGTCCTCCTCCTCCCTCATATTTAGCCCTATTATTTATGAGATTTCAAGACATTTGCCCCATTAGTTTGGCGATTTTCAGACCTTTTGCCCCATTTCATTGCCAATATTAAGACCTTTCGTGCCATTTAGGTGTCAATATTTTTTCCTGGTGAGCGAAAACGAGCCTGTATTTGAAGAGGAATCGGCCTTTGGACGGGAAATTTTTCTACCGAAAAATGTACAAATTTATATCGAAGGGGGGTCTTGTGGGTGTATTTTTAAGTTTGATAGAGGTTTAGAGAGCAATAGAATATAATAGAATAGGGTCTTGTGGGTGTTTTTTTAAGCTTGATAGAGGTTTAGAGAGCAAACTAAACCCCTTCCTTAAACCATTGAGCCGAACCAGTAAATTATGCCGCACAATACCGTCTGAGCTCCCTTAATCCTTTGTTGATCCACAGCAAAGAGGGTGAAGGTGGCGGTGGCAGCGGGAAGAAGCGGGTGAAAGGTGGGGCGGGTGAGCAGATAGCCAAGAAGCAGCGCATGGAAGCAGCCGCCGGGGGATCCTCCTCTCACCAACCATCAGCTACTCCTTCACTCGCCAAGTACGTCATAATAATACTGTAATACCAATAATATTATATACCTGTACATACACTGTAAACAAGTATGAGTTAATTTACATGTCTATTATAATGTAAAACTTGCAAAATAAACAAATCAAAATGTATACGAACACCGTAAAAAGACAAAATAACTAATCAAAGTGTTTTTTTTCTCTCTGGATTGTATTAATTCTGCCCCATCAGCCTACTGTTTAAGACAGTTATCCTTGACCAGGTGTCAATTTATACCTCGAGCCACCATATTTTGGATAATGTGTTAGACAGATGGCTAAATTTGTAAACAAAAATTATAGAAAAATGTCTGTGGTGAAGACGGATTTTTCCATAAAATGCTGGCTCGCTATCGCTTGCCAGGAAGAAATCAACACCTGGATGGAGATAAATGTCTTAAAACAGTAGGCTGAATGGGACCAAATGAATACAACCATGAAAGATAAAAAAAAAACAGGTCACCCCCCTTAACACAATGACTGCGGTGGACGTACAAGTCCTATGTATTTTAAGGGGTGTCACCTGCTTTTTTCTCTTTGGGTTGTATCCATTTGGCCCCATTCAGCCTACTGTTTTAAGGCATTTATCCCCATCCAGCTGTCGATTTATACATGGCGAGCGATAGCAAGCCATCATATTTTGGATAATGAGTTAGACAGTTGGCTAAATTTTTACATTTTTCGATAACAAAATGTCTCTTCCGTCCTTTCTGACAACAGTGACAGCGGTGAGTGACAGTAAGTTATTAATTTTCTGTCCTTTCTTACAACAGTGACAGCGGTGTGACAGAGGAGGCCATTCGTCGATACCTGATGCGTAAGCCCATGACCACCACAGAGCTGCTCCATAAGTTCAAGTGCAAGAAGACAGGCCTCAACTCAGATCAGCTGGTCCACGCCATCGCTCAGATCCTCAAGCGCATCAACCCCACCAAGCAGATGGTTAAGGGCAAGATGTACCTGTCTATCAAGCAGTGAGGTGTGTAAAGATTGAAGATTGTGAGTATCCTTGGCGGATGTATTTACAGTAGAAGATCGCTTGGTCATTTGAAAAGGTATCTCAATTAACCCCTTCCGTACCGGCGACGTCTTTCTTATTATATTCGGGCTATATTTATACGATTTTGTGCAGTTTAACAAGGATCTGGGGTAGCAAAAGGTTAAGTGGTAGTTCGAAGCCTATTAATTTCTGGAGGCCCTTTTTTAAACCGAATAAAATCGTCTAATAGTAGCCAGAATAAATTAAAGGTACGGAATCGGTAATG
Organism: Paralithodes platypus; assembly: GCA_032716605.1. Taxonomy (NCBI): domain Eukaryota; kingdom Metazoa; phylum Arthropoda; class Malacostraca; order Decapoda; family Lithodidae; genus Paralithodes; species Paralithodes platypus. The sequence continues at coordinate 14,374,898 of CM064530.1, forward strand.
AAGGGGTTAAGACATGAGTTGCATAGATGGTTAAGGGGCAAGATCCATCAAGCAGTGAAGAGTGGTAATGACTATGAACGAGGATGATGAGTATATTTGGTAACTCGGCTAATCTGCAAACCACACCAGCCTCATCAGTGTTCCAAGACAGTACCATACCAAGACTACTGTACATTAGGCAACTTGGAATTTAGAACAGCAAAATCCTGCCACAACACTGCATCACCATGTAAACACTGTGGTTGACTCTGGTGTGGCACCAAACAATGCTCAGGTAAGACCAGTAGAGTCCCCTGTGACACCTGTTGTACTGTGCTGCAGTAAAGACTGTAGCCACCGTGTTATGATTGCTGTGCACTGTGTGCAGTACTGTGATTGTACTATGGAAGCCACATTCACTGTGGACGGTTGCGGTCTTTAAACCCGTATATATGTATGTATGTATGTATGTATGTATGTATGTACCTATCCACACCCCACCAACCTCGGCAGTGCCATAAGCCACATTCACTGTGGACGGTTGCGGTCTTTAAACCCGTATGTATGTATGTACAGTTCCGGACAGATGAAACAGCAACACCTCGTCCACCCGCTATGTGGTGAGGGGCTCTGCGGATTTGGTAACACTGGCAGGAGGTGGGAGGGATGTGGGTGATGAGGGGAGGTATGTGGGGGGTTTAGGGGGGAATTAGGAGGGTGAAGAGGCAGCAATCATGGTGTGGCTGGTGGGAGGGGGCAAACAAGTGACAGGGTAGGGGAGGGGAGACTGGCAGGTTGTTAAATGTAGCATACAGTGATATTGTAGGTGTGTGTAATTTAAAATCCTGTGGGAGTAGCTTGTTCTATAGGAAAATTTGCTTGTCACTCTGTTCTCCCCTACCCCGTCACTCGTTTGCCCCCTCCCACCAGCCATACCATGATTACTGCCTCTTCACCCTCCCACACTCCCCCCTAAACCCCCCACATCCCTCCCCTCATCATCCACCCACATCCCTCTCACCTCCTGCCAGTGTTACCAAATCCGCAGAGCCCCACACCACACAGCTGGTGGACGGGGTGTTGCTGTTTGATCTGTCCGGAACTGTACCTATCCACGCCCCACCAACCTCGGCAGTGCCATACCAAGACAGTGCCAATAGCAAGGCTTTATTGTAATAGTAATGGCTATTGGTCCACAAGTCTACCGTCATAACCCCCCTATTAGTCGCCTTGTACAACACACAGTAGTATGCGTGGGGCATATTCTTTTATTTCTCCACCATAAGATGAAGGTCCCCTTACCCCCCCTGTGGGGGGGGGGTAATATACATATACTGAATATCAAGCAGTGATACCAATTAAAGACATTTAAGACAACGATAATAGATTTCAAGAATGCAAACTACTTGATGACAGGATAGTAGTATTTGTTTGTAGCCTATATATTAACTTATTCTTTAATGTGCAGATTTTTTAACCCTGCTAGACAACGCTACATGATACAGGCGTGCCAGCCGCATGATAGAAGTTGTGGAAGTGGGCGGGGCTTACAGATATTATCTCAACTGGATAATAATAATAATAATAATAATAATCTGTTCTTTTATTTCTCGCAAGCGCCAGTTCTTCCAGAGGAATTCACTAGCGCTCGTAACTCAGTGCACCACAATCCAGAGAAGTGTGGTGCAGTTCACCTGTAGTTCAAGCAACAACAATTATTTAACATGGCAGCAGTTAGACTCTGTAACGACCTGTCACTGTGCCACTTGCAAGATCATAACTCCTACAGAAGAGAAAGGTTTTCAACTGTTTTTAGAAAGAGTCTATGGAGTTCAGCTGTCTAATTGATAAAGGCAATTCATTATATAACCTAGGAGCCATGAAAGAAAAGGACCGATCAGAGAAAGAGGACTGCTGGATAGCTACCGGGTCATCAAGACGCAGTACATCATCACCGCTTCTCAGGATCGCACCAGAATGTGCTAAAGGGCATCTCAAGAGGTCAGCAAGATACTTAGGTTCGCCAAACATAATTGCCTTAAAAGTCAAAAGACACAACTTAAACTCTATCCTAGCTTTAACCCTTGTCTAGCGGGGTGTTTTGGGCTCATTTGGGCATATTCAGGCCCTCCTGCATGATAAATCAAGCATCTGCATGAAGAAAAAAAAATATTTAGCAAAAAACTAGGCACTAAAAGCTTCAAAATGAGACCAGAATGAGCTACGTAGCACTCGTGGTTCTCTTGCAGTGATGCCACGAACATGGGAGTTTAGCATATATCGGTATATTTTTCCCAGCTATGCTCACTACTGGCTACACTGCCAGCCTCTCGAGAACACAGGGAACATGAGTTAATGGGCGGCGGTAAGTCCTGGGAGTCGGCTGTCTGGCCCGCTGCGCTCCCGGCCATTTGCACTCGATTTTAACCCTTTAACCCTTCCTACCCGGTCTGCCTTAGGTAAGGACAGCACGAAAGAAGGGCCGCTACCCGGTATGCCTTATCTAAGGCATGAGCTTAATAGCCTAATTAAGCTTGGTCCGAATGCCGTGCGTACGACGTATGTCAACAAACCCAAGCGTTCGTCACCGCACCTCCGAAAACAAGAAGGAGAAGACTCCTCAATGTTATTGTTCTGACGTCATGACGAAATTAGTGTCTAAAAAGCCCCCATATTGGCAACATCTCTGCAATATTGGCTCCACTGAAATCGTCATCACAACTGAACCAGTTGACTTACAGAGCTCTACTCAATGCCAAAATACAGATTGAAAACCGCACTACGATTATAGATGAGTGGGAAAGTTCTAGCAGTGAAAATAAACATAAATACGGTAGCCTAGGCCTAGACGTTTTTCAGCCATATCGCCCGGGTAGGGGCGACCGTCATTGGGTAAGACAGCCCGGGGAGGAAGGGTTAAAAGCCTTAATAATGCTCCTAACTTACTGCAAATTGGTGCACGACTTAAGTCGAGCGCCGCCAATAAGGGGTTAACTGGCAACCAGTGCAGCTCTATCAAATATGAAGAAGTGGGGGTTCTTGGAGGCAGATCAAATATAAGCCTTGCTGTTCTATTTAGTATGGACTGAACTTTTTGTAGCAAGTAATTAGGAAGGCCAACCAATAAGGCATTACAATAGTCCACACGTGATAGGACAATTGAGTGAACCAATGTTTGAAGACAGCGCTTGTTAAGAAACCGTCTAACTGAATACAAGTTTCTGATTTGGAGATTACAAATTTTGATGACCTGATTGATATGATTCTCATAGTTCAATTTAGATTTAAAGTATACTCCAAGGTTTTGCACTGAGCTTACTGGGCGAAGTTGAGAACCTCCCATATCCAGAGTCACTACATTTTCAGCATCATTTCCTCTTCTATTTCCATGAATGATAATGATCTCTGTTTTGTTCTCATTCAGTTTGAGTTTCCGCTTTGCCATCCAGATCTTAATGTCAGACAATAAAGATTTCATTTTGGTCTACCAGCGATTCCCAACCTTTTTTCTGTCATTTCCCCCTCCAACCAGTTCAACCATCCAGATTTCCCCCTTCATGTTGACAAGGGAAAGAGTAGTCGAAACACACTGTGACTACACACACACACACTCACTCTCTCTCTCTCTCGCTCTCTCTCTCTCTCTCTCTCTCTCTCTCTCGGGCATGAGAAAATCCATCTCCGAGATTTTTTTTTTATTGCTAGTAGTAGTAGGCAGTGTAATCATGTAATTATTTCCCCCCTGGTAGCTTCAAATAAGGGGAAATTTCCCCCAGGTTGGGAAATGCTGGTCTAGACTATCTACCTCAGTCTTTAACCCGGCAAGTGCGGATCTCATCATAAGAGTTTTACTGGTGCGCTGCGGATCTCCTCATATAATCCAAGGCCTAAAAAAAAAACATTTAAATCAGCCCTGTATATATATTTTGTTTTGTATTGCCCCTTGGCCATGCCAAATATCACTCTTCCACATCCCCCCCTTCCACCCCCCCCCCCCCCTTCAATTATCACCTATTCTCCCTGTTATTCTCTTATTCTTAGGTATATTTTCGTGCTAATACAGTATTAGCGAGTTGCTAGCAGGGCGTGGTCATCTGTGTTACCAAGCGTGGGAAAGAGCGAGAGAGAGACTACCACGCAACAGTGTCTCTCCAGCCGTCGTGACGGCTGGCTGGCTGGCAGGCTGCCTCAGCCATAAGTTATGTAACTCCCAGCCTCTATCGCCGATTTTGACCATCCAAACGCTGTTTCCACTAGTTTTATTGTTGTAACAGGTTAATACATTTATAATCAACGTAAAATAGGCGCATATGGATAAGTATTAATGATATTTATGGTACTATGACAATTTGAGTTTAGGAAACAGTCTAAATACCTCCGCACAGGGAGGGGTGGCCAATACCCCACCTACTCAGTGGAGAGGTTAATTGGGGTGGCCTGAAACAAAATGCTTCCTAGTGACTCTCTCCTCTATCAGAAGACATCCACTCAGGACTGCCTTCGTCAACAGAGAAACTCTTTGGCTCAGATACTTCCTAATTTATTGTTTTTGTGCCTTTTTCTTTAATACAGTATATCACTCAAGTCTTATATTTCATCCTGTTAGGGTACAGCACTCCATCCCTACATTTGGTGCCCAGTGGCAGCAAAAGTGGAGCTGCCGGTTTAGTCGCAGACGGCTCAACAACCAATCAAGATCGGGTTCTATACCCTGAGGAGGTCAGCATCAAAGCCATTGATACGTAGGAATTCCAGGACTTTAGATGGTGACTATTCAAGAGTATTACCTTTCAACTTTGTGGTTTGATGTGGGCCCAGATGCTAAGAAGGCTTTATGATGTTTTGTTTTCCTATGACCTTCACATCTTGAAAGCCGACTTCATGCCTTAGCACCAGCAATACTCAAAGCATGTCTTAAATGGGTATAATAATTGAGTGATCTGAAGAAACTATATGTGAAATTTCAATAAAGTGCTCCTCTCTGTGTTAACATAGTAAATGACTACGGGTCAAGATTCTAGTTTTTCAGATGAGTAAGTTATTACATCATAAGTAAGCTATTGATTCATTAATATGTTGTAACTTGTCATGTGCCCCAGCTATGGGGTATGTGCCTGTGTATATGAATATACAGTACAGTACATACAAATTGTCAGTAACTGTTTTGTCTACTGTATCTCAACTATGGTCATTTGTGTTGTTTTTTTATGAAAATTTTTAAATTTTATTAAGATTCCTTAATTTTTATTTTCTTCTTTACATTGAATATATACTGTGATATATTTTAAAATCATAGAATTTCTAGGTGATTGTAACTGATTAGCTTTAAGGGTAAATATAAAGTAAACAATTAGTGTTGATTATGTTTTATTATACAATATTAATTATGATAAACACCCTCTCAACCAGGCACAGTTAAAATCATTAGTTAACCGGCCACCTTGCTCATAAACTTAGTAATTATCCCTCTCAGGCTTGGAACCAAAAAGAAAAACAAAAATAGGAAAAGTGGGGATTGGGCCTGAGTATATAGAAAATCAAATAGATAGGCTTGGAACCATTATTAGCGTATTCAGGAAGGGTGTCCCTAAATGCACGGAAACGTGATTAACGAATTATAATACTGTACTGTACTTTAGAAATCAATGGAATGAAAACTAAATACTGTATCGTACAACTACCTAATTTTGAACATTTCGCAAACAATTTTAATTAGTCGAGGATATGGGAAGATGGTTTAACCCTCCAGCCCCGGCTATGTATTATATATATATTCCTCGAAACCCGGGTGTTTTGGCCGAAAAACGTCTAGGCTAGGCTACCGTATATGTGTTAATCTGACTGCTTCCCGCATTCCCGCGCATTCCCAAGCGTAGTTGTGTTATTTACCTGTAGAATGGCATTAAGTAGAGCTCTCTAAGTCAACTGGTTGAGTTGTGATGATGATTTCATTGGAGATAACTTTATGGCCAAAACAGCCATTTTACACTACTTTTCGATACTTAACAACAACATACAGGCACACACGAACAAGCGACGCTCTCCTTCTTGTGGCCGGAGATGCGGGGCGTCGGTCCAGCGCGTCGGACCGACGCCTCGCACATGAAGCTCACAGGCTTTCAACCACTGGGCGTTCAAGAGCCCTTCCGGGCAGCTGTTATATGCTTTTTTATGGGCGCTCAAGAGCCCTTCCGTGGTGAGAGGGTTAATATATGCAAAACAACATTATATGGGTGGTTAGTTTAATCTTGAACCCCTTCATTGCGGGACCCGTTCAGGAACGTCATGTCAATTTACTGCAATTTATAGCCCATTAACCCTCCAGCCCCGACTATGTATTCCGTATATATTCCCCGAAATCCGGGGGTTTTGGCCAAAAAACTTCTACGCCTAGGCTACCGCATCTTTGTTATTTTGCTTGCTTGCGCATCCCCAAGTGTAGATATGTTTCGTACCTCTAGAATGGCATTAAGTAGAGCTCTCTAAGTCAACTGGTTCAGTTGTGATGATGATTTCATTGGAGATAACTTTATGGCAAAAACAGCCACTTTACACTACTTTTCGATACTTAACAACAACATACAGGCACACACGAAAAAGCGACGCACTCCTTCTTGTGGTCGGAGATGCGGGGCGTCGGTCCAGCCGGCTGTTGTTTACATGCGTCGGACGGATGCCTCGCACACCAAGCTTACAGGCTTTGAGCTCATGAGTGCCTCAGAGCCCTTCCGGGTAGCTCGGGGTGTATTTTTTAGGGTGCCTCAGAGCCCTTCCGGGTCTGATGGGTTAAAGCCTGTGGAAACGAGTCTGAGTGAGCGGGAGCGCGGCAGGCCCCCGCCCGCACGTAACTCAGAAAGGACTAGATCAATCAAGGTGATATTTCTACTATTTTGGATGAGGAAATAGGTGTGTCAATTTACAAGAGGTTAATGATAAAGATTTCTTACCTAATTACTGTACTATGTGAATAAACTCTAGGTACTCTTTTTTTCCATGTACAGTACAGTCGACCCTTGCATGAGCGGACCCCCGTTGAACGGACTTCGGTTTGTGTGGACCAAAAGCTGAGATTGGACAAGCTCCGTAAATTCCGGACAAATCGGGCAAAAGACCGCTAATTTAAAAGTTGTCAGGCGGGTGACGCGGCAGCATTTTCCCGCCGAAAAATTCAGTTTGTTTACAAGCGCCATACCGCTCGCTTCCTTCCATCGTACCCATGGATATTCAGTGTTTTAATGCTTCATCATGCCTCCCAAAACCTCCAAGACCAAGTGTGTGAACCTTAATGTTCAGCAGAAGCTTGAGGTGCTTCGTAAGCTAGAAAAGGGATGCTCTACGAAGAAGATATGTGATGATTATGGGATCAAGAAACAGACTGTATCAGACATTAAGAAATCGAAAGACAAGCTGAAACTTTATGCTACCTCATATTGTGTTGATGCCGCAGCCAATAAGAGTGGAAAGGTGCAGCCTAAAAAGTATATGAGAACTGCAAGTAATAGCCAACTAGATAGCGCGGTAATGAAGTGGTATGTCCAGATGAAATCAAATGGACAATTAGTCAGAGGTGTGGAGATACTAGCCGCGGCAAGAAAACTTGCTACTAGTTTGGGCATTAATGACTTCAAAGGGAGTGATGAGTGGTTATGGCGTTTTCATAATCGCCATGGGTTATTTAACCCAGTGAGACCCAGCGTCGCACATGATGCGTCGGCAGTGTTTGATCACCAACTCCCAGCGACGCATCACGTGCGTCCGACATATTAAAATCAGTTACGTGGCTCGTAAGGTAGGAAATGGCGGGAGAATAGGAGGGGGAGGTACCGTAGTGTGTGTGGGAGCCGGGCCGGTAGGTGTGAGCGGGCCAAGACAGCCGCGCGGCTGGCGGTGGTGGGCTTAGTGGGGATACTTGTTGTTGTTGCTGTTCCCCAGGCTGCCTGGCCGAACAGCCCCAAGGACCCAAGCAAGGCCAAGGCCATAACCGAGCGCCCCCACAGATCCCTCCCTGCCTACCACAATAAAGCCTGGGTGACCGAAACCCAGGGATACTTTACACCCTTAGTTCACCGCCAATTTGAACCTTCATTACTCCGGTCGTATGGGAGCTAGAGGCTTGAGATTTATGTGAGACACTCCTTAGGATGTATGCCGTACAATGCCATACTCAGTTTTCACCCTAGTGGTCCCGGGCGGGTGGTCATGCGGGGGAGACGAACTTCGACCCCCGCCTCCCAAATGACCAAGGTGAGTTTTTTTTTTAGTTTTTTCTTCATTTCTCATCATTCTCTTCCATTTTGGCTCAAAACAAAATTTTGAGGGCCCCCCCCCCCCCAAAAAAAAAATATCTGAGGTGATTATTTTTTTTTTTTTTTTTTTTCATTTCTCATCCTTGTCTTCCATTTTAGCAAACAAAAATAAGAAGTGAAAATGGCTTGAGACTGGGGTGAACAAAATATTATAACTAGCCGGGGCTCAACGGGTTAATGTGAAAGCCCATGGCGAGGCTGCAAGTGCCGACACATCTACTGTAAGAAACTGTAAGAAATCTACAGTTGAGCCTTTCCGCCTAAAACTCAATAAAGTTATAGAAGATGAAAGACTAATCTCATCTCAAATATACAATGCTGACGAGACTGGATTTTATTGGAAATCCCTGCCCAAGAACACCCAGGTGCGCAAAGGAGAGGAGAAGACACCTGGAAAAAAAATGAGCAAGGAACGTTTGTCGTCCTTGCATTGTGCCAATGCAAATGGCACTCATCGTTTGAAACTAGTAGTGGTGGGTAAATAAAAAAAAACAAGGGCATTAAAAGACGTCATTGATCATCTGCCAGTTATTTATTATAACTCCCAAAAAGCATGGTTCACGGCAGCAATATTTACTGACTGGTTTTTCAATTACTTCGTCCCAGCCGTAAGAAAATACCAGGAGGAAGTATTGAAAATCGCACAGGAGAATGTGAAAGCCATCCTGATTCTGGACAAAGCACCTGCCCATCCCAGTGCCGACGGGAAGATTTGTGTGATGTACCTGCCCCCAAACACGACTTCAGTGACCCAGCCCATGGACCAAGGCGTAATAAGTGCCTGTAAGCGCCGCTATACCAGACGCTACTTGGATGAAGTGCTGGTAGTCCTGGAGACAGAAGAGGATTTGGAAGAAGACACCCGAGGGGCCAGGACCAAGGCTAACATCAAAAACTATAACATCCGGTCCGCCCTGTACAACCTAGCACAATCCTGGCAGGATATGAAGGCATCCACCCTCGAAAATTCCTGGAAGAACCTGTTACTGGGTGAAGAAAATGCGAGCTTCGAGGGGTTTGATGGGTTTGAAGCCCAGGATTTTAGGAGGTTGCTTCACAGTGCTGGGGAGAAAGATGTCACTGAGGATGATGTCCGGTACTGGATCGAGGAGAATGAGAGTGACCCAGGGTATCAGTTGCTGTCCATGGACGACATTGCAGCAGAAGTGACCGAAGGAGACAAGGAGGAGAGTAGTGACGACGAAGCGGAAGAACATCAGTGCAAAAAGACCAAGCTGTCTACCCTGCGCAGGTACATGGACGCTATCATAGATTATACAACCTACTCAAAGTGCGATGAAGCAGGGGCCTACTATGGTCACCTGAGGATGCTACGGGAAGTTATGATTAGAGAGCAGCACATGGGAGGAAAACAGGCCAAGATGCACTCCTTCTTCAGTCCACGAGCGCCTTCCCAGCCCGGTGCCAGCGCCCCTCCACAGCCTGATGACACCCAGCCCGGTGCCAGTGCCACACACCTATCTGTCTCCGATGACCCCCAGCCTAGTACCAGTGGGTACAAGCCCACAACACCTAGGGACGTGGGCGGCTCATCGGACTCGGAATAAGCTGTATTCTGAGTCCCATGTACATAGTGTAAATACTGTATTTACAATGCAAGGTTAAAAAACTCCCTGAACCTTATAGTCCTCTCACTTGACAATTTTGTTATAATAATCCGGTTCCCTATTATTTCCATTATCATATCTTGTTGCTAAAAGTCCATCTTTTTAACCCTTCCTGCCCGGTTGTCATTTTAAAATGACACCGCGGCAGATGGGCAGGAGCCCGGGTGTCATTATAAAATCCGTAAGCTTGAAAGCTGTGCGTCCGACGCATGTAAACAAAGCCTGTCTTTGCGACACTGCACCTCCGAAAACAAGAAGGAGACGTCGGATCAATGTTGTTGTATGCTATGACGAAATTAGTGTCTGCATATGTCCGACATTGCTAACATCGCATTGAATCTCTCTCCACGGAAATCGTCATCATAACAACCAGTTGACGTAGAGAGCTCTACTCAACGCCAGTTTACAGATATGAAACAGCACTACGTTTTGAGATGTGTGCAAATTCTCTAGCAGTTAAAATAACAAAGATACGGCTAGCCTATTACAAAGTTTTTCGGCCATATCCCCCGGGCTCTCAATAATGTCCTTAGGATGGCGAGCCCGGGCAAGAAGGGTTAAAAATTAGAATTTTTACATTTTTCCTTGTTCATATAAACAAAACAGGGTGGTCTATAGCAAGTGTCTTTAGGATGTTCTCCCTTGAAAACCTTATTATTAATCTAGGGAATGCACAGCGTTAAAAACTGCTTCATACCTGTACCTTTGGAGCCACCCATTGGCTATGGCTAACTTTGTGGATTCTGCAGTCTCCCATAAATCGGTCCTGTGCAAATAATTACAGTAATTTACGAGACAATTAGACAAGGTTTTCATTATTTTACTATTGCTACTGCTAATTGATTTCATTCAGCTTGGGAAGGCCCTTTAGGAATTATTATGTTTTTACACCAACCAACTTGACCTCTAAACTCAATTAATGAAATCAACAAATACATGTGGCACTCCGAGGACTCGAACCCAGGATACTCACATCGAAATTCCGCGCACTATGCATTACGCTAAAGGATTACACTAAAGACCATCTCAATTAACTTGATACCAGCAGATCCTACCCCAAGTTGTAAGATATCGTTTGGAGGTAGCTAGAACACAATTAGGAGTCATCTGATTTAAATGATTATTGGTAATATCTTGAACCTCTAAGACATATTTTGCATTGTGTGATTTATGTCGGGGGGGGGGGGGGGGGGAGTGGAGGTTGTGGTATGGAGGGATGCCACTACTTTCTATGAGTCACCCAAGTTTGAGACATTTCCCGGCACTGGCACGGTATTTTAATTTGTTCTCTACATTTAAATACCGTGCCTTCTGAAAGGAACGTCACAGTTCCTGGGTTAATCAGTACTTTATTTTGAACTGTGAGTGCAATGAAATAAGTATGTGGGAATTGTGGGATGATCCACTGACACTAGTCTATTTTTTTTTTTCCAGTTGATGGTAAATTGAACCCCTTAGCAACTGATATCTCGAGTCTTAATGAAAATACATGAACCTGATATATGTCTCTCCGTAATATGAAATCCAAAAATGTATTAACCCTCTCCGACATATGACGCGATTTTGAGCCTATTAGGGATACTTTAAAACCTTTGTTACCATCAGGGGTATTTAGAAACCTTTAGTTTAGTTACTTCAACCTCTGCAGTTGTCTTTGAGTTAGCTGTGGGCAGAAAACTAATTTTGGAGAGGTAATTATAAGAGGGAGAGAACTCTATTTCTTATTGTTAATCTGGCAACCTCTGTGTCATATGAGTCTAAAGGGGTTAATAGTAACATATTTTACAAAATCTTCATAGTAACTGACTGAGTAATCATTATGAGGACATGTCAATTTACCCTCAGCTGAAAATAAACAGACTATAGTTAATTGTTCTTGTGTTGTTTGTACTTTCATTGTTTTTGTGGTGCTAGTTTATTTATTGTTTGTATGGTGCTTGTATGTTCATGTTTGTGTGGTGTTTGATTGTTCAATGTTTGTTTAGTGATTGAGTGGTGCTTGTTTGTTCAGTGTTGGTGTGGTGTGTGTTTGTTCAGTGTTTGTGGTACTTCTGGTATGTGGTCATTGTTCACCTGTGATGCTTCTTTCTTCCTTGCTTGTTTGTTCATTGTTGGCATGGAGGATGTTTGTATGTTCATTGTTTGACGGTGTGGTGCTTGTTTGTTCTTGTTTGCCTGCGTGGTGCTTAGGTATGCAGGGTATACATCGATGGTGCTTGTTTGTTCAAGGCCTGTATGTTGTCAGTATTTGTCTGCGTGATGCTTGTGTTGTCAGTGTTTGCCTGTGTAATGCTTATGTTGTCAGTGTTTGCCTGGGTGATGCTTGTGTTGTCAGTGTTTGCCTGGGTGATGCTTGTGTTTGCCAGTGTGATGCTTGTGTTGTCAGTGTTTGCTTGTGTTGTCAGTGTTTGCCTGGGTGATGCTTGTGTTGTCAGTGTTTGCCTGTGTGATGCTTGTGTTGTCAGTGTTTGCCTGGGTGATGCTTGTGTTGTCAGTGTTTGCCTGTGTGATGCTTGTGTTGTCAGTGTTTGCCTGGGTGATGCTTGTGTTGTCAGTGTTTGCCTGGGTGATGCTTGTGTTGTCAGTGTTTTCCTGTGTGATGCTTGTGTTGTCAGTGTTTGCCTGTGTGATGCTTGTATTGTCAGTGTTTGCCTGTGTGATGCTTGTGTTGTCAGTGTTCGCCTGTGTGATGCTTGTATTGTCAGTGGTTGCCTGTGTGATGCTTGTTGTGTTGTCAGTGTTTGCTTGCATGATGGCTGTGTGTACCGTGTCCGTGAGTGTTCCGATCGTCTGTGTATGGTGATGGGTCAAGGTATGAGGGGGGCCGGATACTGCTGTGGATGGATTGTAAAACCTGAAGCCACTCTTAATGCTGTAAATGAGTAACAGCAGTTCCTTCCTATATGTTGGGTTGACACAGGCCAGGAACAGAGGGTGGATCATATGATATAGTAACTGAAAACAGTTGGCTATGTGTAGTAATGTTTCCTCGTCGTATCTTTTGAAGCAATGATCTATGGTATTGTCCAATTCTTTTATGTATTTTGCTAGATATATGTCGATGGGTGTTGTAAGGATGAGGTGGGACGAGGCTATAGTAATCATGGTGATAACCAGGCTGCGCTCCCATGTTCCTGTTGGCCTATCCTTTCGTTCCGCTTGGGTTGGAGCCCCCCCTCGCTCTGTGTCCCTGTCAGTGTAGGATCGAACTCTGCCTGTCCAAACTGCTACTACCAGGCTCATGTTGAACACTGCTATCATTATTGCTGGAATCCACCGCTCCAATAAACCAAACACCCTGTGGAGGGGATAATATTTTGACATTTACAGTATACAATTCATCCTTGAGCACGGCTCTGATTAACTCCTTGACTACAAATGTTTTTTCATGAACTAAATGAAATTGTCTATATTAGCCAGAAAGATAAGGGATATAGGAAAGTATTTGTATTTACATTTTTTATTGCTCAATCAGTTATTTTGTTGTTTCAAGGAATGAGAGAGAATTTCTCAGCTGAGTAAAAATATCCAATGTTATTCAGTTTAAAAAGTGGTGGTGCTTGACTCGCCTCAAAGACTGTCTCCAATTATGACTCCATTCTGAAACTGCCCATCCTAAATATCTCCTGACCTGATTGATCTGCTTGTTTTAGTCAACCGTTCTGTGGCTTTCTATGTCTTCTCTACTCTGGGTTGTTACTTTAGCCGGAATCACACGAGCAGTTTTAGTGGCGAATTGTATCAGAGTCTGGAATCTGCTACGATGATTGTAATATATTGGGGTATTTGCAGTTTTTAGTCTTGCGTTATTTAAGAACATTCAAGGTTATCAGCTTCAAGAATCAAAATAGCATCATAATGGAGTCTTCCCTTATTTGATATGCAACGCTCTTCCCACGTTCTATTAATACAGCCATACTCATCTTACCAGTCACAATGACTAACCTGCTGAAAACCATATGCCATGTATCCTTAATGTTATTCTGATAACCATCACAGGAGACCCAAGCCCCGTCACTGCAGTCAGTGTCGTTCATATCACTGGTATAAGTATCCCCGGTTTTGATGATGCATAAAGGCCGTCCGTCTATCATGTAAGGGATGTGTAAGATAATGGTGAGTATGGCGGCACCAATGATCCGACGCTGCTGGATATGTGGCCGCTGGAAGAAGATGTAGGCTGAGTGCCACCACACAGCCAGACAACGGTCCAGAGCAAGCCAGGTGAGGGTGTAGGTCCAGAAACCATGCAAAGTGTCCACCGATACCCAGCCAAGGTGAGCGAAGTACCAGGCAGTCCAGTAACTATTGAAGCTGCACCCATCGACACTTATGATGACCGGCATATACGCCACAAACAGCACCAGGTCGCACCACGCCAGTAGCTGGAAGTGTCTGAAACACCAAAGATCAATTATTATTTTTGTTCCTATTCCCTAACTGTGAACAATAATAGCATCCGATCTGCCCTTTCGAGAATGTCAAGAAACGATAGTAGCCTAACAAAGCTTGCCAATGTATTAGTTATTTAAATTCATGTAACACTTAAATTCGTTCTGCCACAACACCGTGCTACGGAAATGTGTGTTGCGTAAATCATAGGTTATAAGGGAAATAAGGCATTTCGTCCCAGCAACTTTCCCAAAGTCTCCTTTTTCTTACAGTTTCTTACAGTAGATCCTCTGGAAAAAGGCAAACTAGGCCTGTGTATCCAGCTCAGTACCAGTACTTGCACTGCTGCGGTCGTTCACGGTGTTGGCGGTAGCAGACGCAACATTTTTACTATTCTGTATTTTTGCTTTATAATCAAACTTCAAATCTTGTCTTCCCCCATGCTTTATCAAGATTACTTTCAAACTCCCTTATTGATTCGGAATCGACTACATACTGGGGCAGTGCGTTCCACTCATTTACCACTCTATCACAAAATGAGTTCTTTGCCCTTTCAAGCCTATTTCTTTCTTTGTAAATTTTCTTAGTGTCCTCTCGTTCTTGTTCCCTCCCGCATCAAGAAAATACCTTCACACACATCCTCATCATACTTTCCTGACACTATCTTAAAAGTCTCTTATCATATCTCCTCTCTTTCACCTATATGCCAGTGTCGGAAGCCCCAGTGTCCTCAACCTCTGCTCATAGCCCGTGTTCTTCAACGTTGGTACTAGCTTGCTAGCTCCCCTCTGCACCTTCTCCACTGCTTCTATATCCTTTACCATATATGGAGCCCACACCTGGTTCGCATATTCCAGGTGCGGCCTAACCAGCGCTGTATAGAGATTCCTGAAGATATCTTCGTCAAGTGACACAAATGTCCTCCTTATCAGCCCTACAATTCTATTGGCTTTGTTTATCTTTTCTGCTAAATGTTCTGAGAAATTTAACTTATTGTCTATCACTACTCCTATATCCTTTTCTGCATTCACTTCCTCCATCGCTTCATACATACTGTATCCTACCTTGTCTATCTTGCTTGTCCCAATCCGCATGTACTTGCATTTTTTTGGATGAAAAGGCATTAACCAATGCTCAGACCATCCCTTCATGCCCTCCACATCTCCTTGAAGCAAACTCACATTTTCCTTACTCCTCACTCTTCTATACAGCTTAGTGTCATCCGCATACAGGTATACCTCACTTCCATTAGTTATAACTTCAGGTAATAATAATAATAATAATAATATTTATTCAGTTAGCAATTTACAGAGTTGGTACCATATAGTACAGTATATTACAAAATATGACATGTACCAGCCTTGCATAATTCCAACTAAGGATAGCCCAATAAGGTCGTTAGGCGTATTTCCATTGGGATCCTTGTGGGATTAGGTTAGCTGGGAAAAAAAAAAAAAAAAAAAAAATAGAGAAAGTATTTCTAGGGGGTTATTTTAAGATACCTTACATCCTATAATAAATATCAGTAATCCGTAATCAGTAATCATTTCAGTTTGGTTTGTCTATCTCTTATGTCGTATTTAGTAGTAGACATAAGTTTGGTAAGTCGTTGATAAATATAACGAACAGTAGTGGTCCCAACACAGATCCCTGAGGTACCCCACTTGTAATTTCCCTCCACCCCGAGCCTATTCCATTCACCAGTACCCTCTGTCTCCGATCTTTCAGGAAGGCTTCTATCCATTTCACACATTTCTCCCCTTTCTCCCCTATATTATAGCTTCTAACTTTCTCTGTTAACCTTTTATGTGGTACCTTATCGAAGGCCTTCATCAAATCGTAATATACCACGTCTATTACATTACCATCCTCTAGAATTTGCATCCAATCATCTACCACCTTAATTAGCTGTAGTACCGTCGACCTCCCCGGCAAGAATACGAACTGTCTCCCACTGAAAAGTTGGTTTGATATCATATGCTCCATTATTCCTTCTCTAATTACCGTTTCCATTAGTTTACACACAACACTTGTCAAACTGACTGGTCTATAATTTTCTGGGTCATTTCTTTTTCCCTTCTTAAATATACTGTAGCTGTTATGTTCGCTTCTCTCCAGTCCATCGGGATTTGTCCTGTATTAAACGATACCTCAAATAACATTTTCAATGGCTCAACTAACATCTCACCTCCTTCCTTTATGATTCTTGGGTGTATCCTATCCGGTCCCGGGGACTTACTTCTGTTAATTTTTTCTATAGCCCTTCTTATTCTAGCATGGGAAACCTCTTATTAGTTCTAGTGCCGGTGCCTGTTTGATGGGAATAGTAGGCACTGCATCATCCGACTCCACTGTTAGTACCCCCACAAAGTATTTCCCCAGCACCTCTGTTTTCTCCTTATCAGTCTCCGCTCTACTCCCATCATCCAACCCCCCTACCAGCTCTGGGATCCCTACTCTTCTTGTTAACTTTTCCTGAATGTACTTCCAGAATATTTTTGGATTATCCTTCACGTTTCTTGCAATCTCTCTCTCCCTCTCATTTACCCCCCTCCTTGTCTCCCACCTTATTTTATTGTTTATCTGTCTACGTTCCAAATCCACTACTTTAGCTTCTATACTAGACCCCCTGTTCTTTTTTAACACTTTTAATCTATCCCACAATCGTTTCTTTCTTCTTATCAAAGTCCACAGCTTTCTTTTCATTGGTAATTCTGGGTTCGTTCTTTTCCTCAATTTTGTTTTATCCATATACTGCATTCCCTTACTGGTACACATTTGGATATAGCATCCTCCTGTTTGACTCTAATCTTCCTCCACATTCCTTCAGCGTCTTCACCGTTCAAGTATTCCCCCCAGTCAATGTCCAAACACCTTCTCAGCAGCTCATAATCTGCTCTGTCATACATGTATATTTTTTTTTATTGCTTCTATTATCCCTCTCTGTTTTAATATTGCAACTAAAACTTATACAGGCATGGTCACTACGACCTATAGGGCTATCCACATTGACATGTTCCACTATATCCTCCTCATTGCTAAAAATCAAATCAAGTACACTCCCCTGCCTCCCATCTCTATATCTTGTCATCTCTGTAATATGTTGCGTTAAAAAAAAATCTCTCACTTTCTCTATAAACTTGTTTTCCAGGCTACACTGTCCCGCTGGAGTAGTACAATTTGCCCAGTTGATCCTTGGCAAATTGAAATCTCCAATTAAAATCTTATATTTGTTCTCTCTATTATCTATTTCCTCCATTGCTTTCAGTAGGTTATCATCCTCTTCCCTACTATTATTTGGGCTTCTATATATAGAGGCAATTAGAATTGACCCTCTTGCACATTTTACTTCAATACACAAATACTCACAATACTGCTGTCTCATATCCACCTCATTTACCTTGAGCTCTTTTCTTACATAAATAAACAGTCCTCTTCCAACCTCTGCTCTAATAGCATTCCTCTTGTACAACTCAAAACCCTCCAAACTATACTCCTACTTCTAGCATTTTTTGGTCTTACTTCCTGTAAGGCTATGACATCAGGTTTTTCCTCTTCATCCTGCAACCTACATATCAGTTCTCTTTTCTTGTCCTGGGTAAACACATCAACATTACTAAACATAATCCTTAATCTTTCTACCATTCCTTCAGCAACTACATCATCCCGCTCCTCCTGTCCGTGCCCTACTTCCCCCCTCACACTACCGGTACTGGGTCTGCAGCTTCTTCTCCTGTCTCTCCCCGAGACGCTTCCACCCTGCTCTCCACCTCTGCCACTACTTCTGTCACATGTCTTGCGATGGGTGAAGACTAGAACACTGTAGGCTACATTGAGCAGTTGATCTTGATCTTGATTCTTGATTTAAGGGCTGGGAGGGCAGTGCCCTATTAACCCTGACGCAGTGGTGGTCAAGCCGCAGCGGCCTCCTTGGAAGGAGGCTCAAACGTCAGGGACCCAGGAGGGGCTGCAGAAGGGCAACAATACTCCCAGGGCTCGAGGATGGAATGGAAGATGACGTGATGAACGATGACACCCGGCAGGAAGAAGACACGTGGTGAAGTGAAGAGGCGAGGACGGAGGGGCCAACACAATCCCCAGAAGCTGAAGGTGGCCCTGGCACCGACGGTGGGGTGGGGTCCTCTAAGGAACCCCATAGAAAGCCGAGGATTGTGCCGATACCAGAGCCGACCACCGTGGGCGCCGCGTCCCTCCAGCGGGCGAGCCACGTGTCACAGGTCCAGAGAAGCGCCAGCCCCCACCAACCAGAAGGACGAAGATGGCGCAGAGCGAAGTCAGGCACAGATGACGAGCAGAGGATGACGAAGGCAGAGCAGGGCAGCATGTAGGAAGGGGATGGAGCCGGGGGGAGAGGCCGCTGGACCACAGACGAGGTAGACAATCACCGGGACCGACTAAGTAGAATTGCCCATTAATTCCGCGGATACGCCGGGCACCGGAGACGTCCGACCGCGACCACAGCCCAGCCAACTCTCCATTGAGCAGTTATTGTGTGAGGTGTGAAGTAAGACCGGCTGTTTTGTTGTGATACTGAGAACTGTTGAAATGCGGCGACACAGTAGCTGCGGCCACGGCTACGGTCTATTTACATTGAACATTCGTTCAACAATTGATTAGCCTATTGATGATGGGTTATGTATTATGTAATAATATTGATTATTGATTACTGATTTATTTCACCATTGTAACCATTCCTAAGTCACTATCGCTATTTTAAACTTATTTTTGTTTATTTATTATTATTTTTATTTTTTTTTGGGGGGGGGGTGTATTGGAAAGAAGTGTGGTGTGATTGTTTAGTGTAGTGAAATCAACAGGAAGAGGAGGTGTTTGTGAGAGCTAACTGGATTGCTTTCTGTGTAGGTGAGACACAAGCAGCAACGGTAAGGAAAGCCAGACATATGAAACAAAGAGTTCCAACAACTCCTTATCACATGCCTATGAGGCTTCCCTTAGGTATTGTCCTGCTCGATTGGCGTCTACAATCTCCCCAACTATGGCAACTTACATGCACACAAAGTTGCTAATTAAGTGGTCAAAACAGCAGAGAAGCTTTTGGTCTGG
Source organism: Paralithodes platypus (assembly GCA_032716605.1). Classification (NCBI taxonomy): domain Eukaryota; kingdom Metazoa; phylum Arthropoda; class Malacostraca; order Decapoda; family Lithodidae; genus Paralithodes; species Paralithodes platypus. The sequence goes on from CM064530.1 coordinate 14,394,288, forward strand.
TTTATTGGCAAGCAGAACCAGAATAACATTTCCACAAACGTCAGAATGATAAAAGAAAAGGCCAAGGTGTTGTACTCTCAAGTTGCCGAAAAGCTGGGCGAGCCTAACCCACCCTCATTCAAGGCTTCCTCTGGTTGGTTGTGGTCCTTATCAAGTGGCATAAAGTCAAGAACATTAAACTTACTGGAGAAGCGGCCAGTGCGAATGCAGCTGCGGAAACAGAATTCCTTGCATATCTCCTAGAAGTTATAGAGAATGGTGGCTATACTGCTGTCAAATTTTTAATGCTGGTGAGACTGGCCTTTTTTGGAAGTCCGTTCCAAAGTGCAATTACATCCATAAAAAACAGAAGAGTGCCAAGGGATTCAAAGTTGTGAAGGATAGGGTGACACTATTTTTAACCTTTCTCGCCCGGGTGGCCTACATAGCTCCATATTGAGCTTTCTCCATGACACAGGTGGCATACATAGCTCCCTAGCCTTATTTCATGGCTTAAAACCACTTAAAACCGCACTAGAGAAAGTTTTTTTGTCTTAGCGGGTGGTCCGTATAACCAACAAGAACAAGAATGATCTCCTTGCATGACCTGTTGACATGTATTGACCCTCTGATCTGACCTATTTACCTATTACCTGTGATGCTTTGACCAATGCAGTGCCTGTAATGTCTTAACCTGTTGTTGTTGTTCCCCAAGCTGCCTGGCCGAACAGCCCTAAGGCCCCGAGCAAGGCCAAGGCCATAACTGAGCGCCCCCACAGAATCCTCCCTGCCGACCACAATAAAGCCTGGGTGACCAAAGCCACTCCATGGCGGGGATCTGAGGAGGGTGCGGAAATAGCCGGGAAACCAAAGCCCCACCCAGGGCCTTGTGCCCCTCAGCAATTATGAAGAGAAAGTTGAGGGGCAAAGGAAAAATGTGACACTTTGGCTTCCAATCTTAGTAGATTGGGAGGTCAATCCACGGAAGAGACGCCATCACTTGAGATCTAGAAAATATATATCTCCCTGTCCTGTCCTGTCGTGTAGTACCTATAATGCCCTGACCTGTTAACCTGTAGAGCCTGTAGTGCCGGTCGCCGCAGCACCAATAGACTGAAAGATGTAGTAATCAGCCCCAGTATTACCAGTATAGGGAACACTATCTGGTAGGTCACCACAAACACTGACTCCACCTCCAGGTCATCGCTACCCATCCTCAATTATTTGGCCAAAGTCGTCTGCTGGTTTTTGGTAGCTGGAATGTGAGAAACAGAGGTCATTAATGATTTACAGGACTAGACTGCCAATCTGTATTCAAATGTAATAATTCGCCTTACAGACTGCAACTTTCTGCTGACCATAAATGGAAACGCACCCATTTGAATCGGTATCAAACGCACACGAGACAATATGTATAATGTTTTATTATAGCCCAGATATTTCAAAACTTAGCCTTAAAGGGTCAAAGAATCGTATTTCTATAACGTTATAGATGGTCACGACTATACATTACAGGTGCACTAGCACGAGACAATGTGATGGACATAGTCGCTTTTGTATCCACCCCAGGGAAAGTAAGTTAACCCATTCAGTACTGGTGACTTCCTTTTCATTGTATTTTGGCAACTATTAACCCGGGAACGACGAGGGTCCTCATAAGAGGTTTGGTGGGCGAAGGCGAAGGTCCTCTTAACCTCTTAAGCTGCGCAGCTATGGTATTTGAAAGTGCCCGCCATGCGAAGGTATTCTGATTCATTCCTGAATAAAATCGTCAAGTTACCATATATATAATTAATACTTATCCATATGTGCCTATTTTACTTTTAATATGAACATATGAACATTGGAAAACAATAAAACATGTGGTAACAGCAATTGGCTGGTGAAAATTGTATATTTTAGCCCCGTGGTCGTAATCTGACCTGGAGCGGTGAGAGACAAACACCCTCCCTCTCTCTTGTTTCGGATGGTACTGAGAGACAAGGGGAGCTCTCAGACTGGCTTGGAGGGTCGGAGATACACTCCTCCACCACCCCTCTCTCTCCGACCCGTCCTCGCATGAAAATACTCTATAAATATCGGGAATAATAGAGAAAATACCTGATAATTGAGGAGTGGGGTAGGAGGGGAAAGGGGGGGTTGGAACACATGTGTAGGAGACAAGAGTGGTAGCAAGTAATGGAGGGGAATTATCTCGCCTAAACACAAATTGCTTTGTTTTGAGTGCCACTGGGGTGTTTTAAGTTTAATTTTAGGCCTTGGATCTTAAGAGTCTGGCCGCATTCGCCCAGTAGAACCTCTTAACCCGGGAGCTTCTGGAAGACTTAACCCCTTCAGACTCATATGACACAGAGGTTGCCAGATTAGCAATAAGAAATAGAGTTCTCTCACTCTTATAATTACCTCTCCAAAATTAGTTTTCTGCCCACAGCTAACTCAAAGACAACTGCAGAGGTTGAAGTAACTAAACTAAAGGTTTCTAAATACCCCTGATGGTAACAAAGGTTTTAAAGTGTCCCTAATAGGCTAAAAATTGCGTCATATGTCTGAGAGGGTTAAGAGGTTTTACTGGGCGGCTGCGGGAAGACTCTTAAGATCCAAGGCCTAAAAAAAAAAAAAAATTAAACACCCCAGTAGCACTCAAAACAATGCAATTTGTGTTTAGGTGAGATAATTCCCCTTCATTACTTTCTACCACTCCTACACATTTGTCCCCCCCCCCTTTCCCCTCCTCCCCCCTCCCCCCCCTTGCCCCCCCTCCTCAATTATCAGGTACTTTCTCTATTATTCCCGATATTTATCGAGTATTTTCGTGGGAGAGAGGGTGGAGGAGTATATCTCCGACCCTCTTAGCCAGTCTGAGTCCACCCCTTGTCTCTGACTCTCTCAGTAACATCCGAGACATGAGAGAGGGAGGGTGTTTGTCTCTCACTGCTCAAGGTCAGATTACAACCGCGGGGCTAAAAGCTACGATTTTCACCAGCCAATTGCTGTTACCACTTGTTTTATTGCTTTCCAATGTTCATATTAAAAGTAAAATAGGCGCATATGGATAAGTATTAATTATATATATGGTAAATTGACGATTTTATTCAGGAATGAATCCGAATACCTTCGCATGGCGGGCACTTTCAAATACCATAGCTTCGCAGCTGCTGAGTTAAGAGTCTGGCCGCAGTCCAGAGGTTAACCCGAAAAAGGCGAGCTATATGTAGTGAACACCATACAACTGGGCGACCATATTAGGCTCCATTCCCATCTATAATCGTAATTTTACGATAAATATCGTTATTACTTATTCATATGCACCTATTTTACGTTTAATATGAAAGTATTAACATGTAACAGTAATAAAACAAGTGGGAATAGTGTTTAGATGGTCAAAATCGCGAATTATTGCCGACCGGTCATTCATGAAATGTGAGGCAGGCGCGACGTACACCCTCCCCTCTCGAGGCCTGAAGCCTGACTGAGTCACTCTCTCACACTCTCTCTTAAACAACACTCGGTAGGCATATGACCACGCCTTAGAACCGGATTGGAGATGTTGGCACGGTAAATAAACCAATAAACAAGGGAATAAGAAGAAAAATAGGTGATAATTGAAGGGGGAGGGGATTTTGACACATGTGGAGGAGTGATAGAAGGTATGGAGGGGAATTATCTCACAAAAAAAAAAATTGTTTTAAATGCTACTGAGGCCTTTTAACACCTAACGAGCGGCCTAGGCGGTAAATAATATGTAGCCACCAGCGGGGTGTTTTTACCCAAAATAGGGCTGTTTATGTGATCTTGCCTAAATAAGACCCAGAGCGTAAAACAAGTATCTATCCCTGAAAGGGCATAAACAGAGCTTTCCAATGACACCCCAACGATCCTTGTATGACCGCTAGTTCTCTTGCAACAATCGCGCAACACGAGTGCTAAAACCATGTAATTCGGTACTTTCCCTAAACAATTCACTGTGTAGCGAGTATGAGAGGGTGGAGGAGGGTGGGATTCATGTCAGTTGGTCCACCGCGGTGGTCTGGAGCAGTCATACTCTCGCTACTCTCCTGCCACCACTTGTCTCTCTCTCTCAGCAACATTACGTGCTGAAAATGCCACACGACTTATGTTGTGAGCCGCCACATAGTCCAAATTTCTTTCACTTGACATATGATGCGCGCCGCTAAAGAAGGGTTAAAAGTTTTTTTTTTGGGGGGGGGGCCTTATCTCTTAAGAGGCTCATCACATTTGCCCACCAAAACATCTTAAGAGTGTTCTCGGCGTTCCCGGGTTAAGAGCCAAGGCATTAAAAAAAACTTTCAAAACACCCCACTGGCACTTAACCCATAAATGGCAAGGAGACTCTTAAAAGGTTTTGGTGGTGGAAGGCGACGGGACTCTTTTAAGATCCAAGGCCTAAAAAAAGCCTTTTAAAAGACCCCAGTAGCACTCAAAACAAAGGAATATGTGATTAAGTGAGATAATTCCCCTCCATATTTCTATCACTCCTCCACATGTGTCAAAACCCCCTCCCCCCTTCAATTATCACCCATTTTTCCTCTTCTTCCTTTGTTTATCGGTTTATTTACCGCGCCAATATCTCTAACCCGGTTCCAAGGTCGTCTGGTACGCATATGGAGAGAAAAAAAACAAAAGAGAGATCATTCTTGCTTCAGGCCTCGAAGAGGGAGGGTGTATGTCTCGTTCGCCTCTCACCTCATGACTGGAAGGTCGGCAATAATTCGTCTTTTTCACCCCCCAAATACTATTCCCACTTGTTTTATTGCTCTTACATGTTAATATCTTTATTTTAAAAGTAAAATAGGCGCATACGAATAAGTATTAACGATATTTATGGTAAAAGGACAATTTTAGGCGGGAATGAACCAAAATATGTACGCTTGGCGGGAGGGTTTGAGCTACCAATGGCGCTCCATTCTCGGGTTAAAACAAAGCAATATGTGATTAGTTGAGATAATTCCCATCCTTTACTTGTTACCACTCCTCCACATGTGTCCCCCCCCCCCCCCTTCCCCTCCTTTCCATTTCCATTATTACTTTTGTATAACGTTCTCGTGTTTATAATAATAATAATAATAATAATAATAATTCTTTATTCCAGACACATAAGATAGATACAGTATAAATACAGTACGACCTAATGGTCCATATCACATACACTTCTCGTCAGAGCACAGATAATAATTATACACAAAGATATACTGTATTAATAAAGACACAATAAAATAAAAAATACAGTAGGCCTATTTACAGAATAGAGCACATATCACATTTTGTCACAATATAACACAGATAGGCTAACTAAGGCTATTGCTCAATGTTGGTTAACACCTATTGCACAGATCATTGCTCATAGTTCAATTAGACCTATATATTACATTACAGTACATACTATGTGTGCAGCAGCTTCTGCCAGTGAGATATAATACGGGATTCATAGATATGATCACTAGACCAAAGAGCTACAATCAGCGTGTTACTGGAGGATTGCAGTCGCTGCGAAAAGCTGTACACCAGTCTCCTGATGACAGCCCGACAGCACTGCACATCCAACAGTGTGCACACCATACTAGTGCTTTCATATTTAGAGAGACCAATGAACATCTTGAGTATATTATGATAGGATGTACACAGACCATTTATGGTGGCTCTCTTATACTTCCACCACAAATTGTAATACCAACTTAGGGTAATTTCAAGGGTTTAATTAGCCACAGTGATATATGGATCCATGATTACTTTGTATTTTACTTTTGTACTATTGTCATAATTTGTTTGTTATAAAATGTTGTATGTCAGATTGCGAGGGTATGAGCATATAGGGGAGAGCGGTGATGGTTCGGACGTTTTTTTTTTTTTAAATATTTGTAGAAATTCAGGTTTAACCCAGTGAGACCCAGCGTCGCACGTGATGCGTCGGCAGTGTTTGATCACCAACTCCCAGAGACGCATCACGTGCGTCCGACATATTAAAATAAGTTACGTGGCTCGTAAGGTAGGAAATGGCGGGAGAATAGGAGGGGGAGGTACCGTAGTGTGTGTGGGAGCCGGGCCGGTAGGTGTGAGCGGGCCAAGACAGCCGCGCGGCTGGTGGTGGTGGGCTTAGTGGGGATACTTTACACCCTTAGTTCACCGCCACTTTGAACCTTCATTACTCCGGTCGTATGGGAGCTAGAGGCTTGAGATTTATGTGAGACACTCCTTAGGATGTATGCCGTACAATGCCATACTCAGTTTTCACCCTAGTGCTCCCGGGCGGGCGGTCATGTGGGGGAGACAAACTTTCGACCCCCGCCCCCCAAATGACCGAGGTGATTTTTTTTTTATTTTTTTCTTCATTTCTCACCATTTTCTTCCATTTTGGCTCAACAATTTGTTTTGAGGCTCCCCCCCCCAAAAAAAAATATCCGAGGCGATTTTTTTTTTTTTTTTTTTTTTTTTTTTCCATTTCTCATCTTTGTCTTCCATTTTAGCAAACAAAAAAAAAAGAAGTGAAAATGGCTTGGGACTGGGGTGAACAAAATATTATAACTAGCCGGGGCTCAACGGGTTAAGCTGTAGTATAATCTAGTTGATGTTAAAATTTTGCTTCGTTATTTGGTTCTTTAGCCTAATTATTTCAAACCCTTAGCTCTTTTCAGTTTTGAGCTATAGTTCCCGAAACACAAGTTTCTAAATCGTCCGAACCTTCCCTACCAGTGGTGATGGTTCGGTCAGAAGGGTGGGATGGTTCGGCCACGTATATTAATTGGCATAATCTTAAAATGATGTGAGTTGGATTTGCTAAAAACAAGAATTTATCAATTCAAAGACATTTTATTTTGCTAAAATACAAAATTAAACTTCATAATCGAAATTAACCTCTTCATATTTGTCAAAAAATAATATTGAAAACAAACTGGATTATACTTAACCAGAATTATGGATAATGTACTTATCCGTAAATCAAATAAACATACAGTACCTTTATTTGTATAAACAATATTATAGGTATGGATTAGGACTATGTTACTTCAAATAAATTACATAATTGACTTAGTTTATATTATATTGTGTTAGCACAGATAAATACATAATAAAATATAAATATATTATTCCCTGATGGATATTAAGAGTTGTGTTTCACCATGTGTTCATAATATAGATGTTTACAAGAAGCGGTGTTATCAATTGATAAGGTAATTTTTTGGTAATTAGTGGGAAGGATGGTTCGGACTGGTCCGAACCATCACCACCCTCAACTGTCCGAATGATCCCGAATCTATATAGTTAATTGATGGGTACGCTCAACGTTCACACAAGCGACTTCAGCATTTGTTATTTACGGCAATATCTTCGGCATACAACATAGTTTCACCATAATAATGGATATTTCGCTGGTTGACATATTCATGGAGGTAGAGCTTACGATATAAAGTGAAAATATTACATAGGAAGTGCAAAAAAACATAAAATCCGACCTGCATTAAAAAGTAGCTGATGTAGGAACCAAATCACGCGTGATGAAAGTAGACTAACTCTCGCAGTTTCACGCAAAATCTCGGGGCCTTAGGTCCCATACATTTCTCAGGAAATGCACTGTCCGAACCATCCTTCCATCCGAGCTAAAATGCCCCAGAACGAGAAGCCCACCACAGAAGCCACGAGCGAACACCACACAGAAACACCCGAAAGAAAGGTCCACAGAACGAAAGGACCAGCTGACCGAGCCAACCTGTTCAGACAGGCCCAAGCCTGCAGGGCTAAGCAGCCCCAAAACACACCTGCCTACCCCTTCTAAACACTGACCGTTTTCCACACCTCACATACACTACCCCTCGTGTCCTACACCTCTACCTACATGATGACGAACATAAATACACCTTAAAGTTAATACACCCATGCTCTGTCCCTAAGTTTAGGATATTAATATCAACATACCCTAAAATACCTTGTCTTGCCAGACTAAGTTTCTGAAGACCAATCGCCCCCATAAATCTATGTATTCAATCCTTAGGTTAAGTATTAATATCAACATACCCTAAAATACCTTGTCTTGCCAGACTAAGTTTCTGAAGACCAATCGCCCCCATAAATCTATGTATTCAATCCTTAGGTTAATTATCTTTATCCGCCATTGTGTTCATCTTTTCCATTTACTTTTCCACAATTGTTATACGTCTTCCACTCACCTCCTTCGTATCCACAGTCCACACTACTCCATTTTGCTTCGTGTCTTACACCTCTTACCCGCCCGACTCTGCCTACATGATGATGAACAGGAATATACATTCATATTAAAAACACCCATGCCCTGTCCCTAGGTTGAGCCAATGCCAACCAATCAGACAGCCATATATCTATGTATGTTCTTCCATCCGAGAAGCAGATGTTAAAACCCCATGTCCAAATTAATAAGAGATTAAGATACCCACGGGTACACCAGTGATATAGAACCATTGCCCCCGTAAGACCTAGACAGCCAGGACTACAGATGTTAGCCACCATGCTATAACTTAATGCTTACCCCAACCAGAGATTGTATAGATAACCTTTTCTTTGTCCATTGCCATCATAGTATCACGAAACAATAACGAAGTACCCCTACGAACTGCCGCTTTTCTTTGGTCTATATTTCATAGAAAACGCAGTTCCCAGGGACAACTAGACGTACAAAAACTTGTGCCAACTAATAGTGTCCATAACCCCTCGTATTGACGAGTAATAATACACCATGTTTTTCCCTACTTTATCCACAGTCAAGCACACACCTACAGTTAACCTCCTTCTCCCCCCACAGCCCCACAGTCCACATGATTCTATCTTTTCCAGACTCATATACCACCCCATAGTTGCATCCCCTGGTAGCATTTGGGTAATGTACTTTCACTGTCCTTTCAAACTCCAATATCAACTGTAGCCTAATGCCACCCCCACGCCCGCAGACCTTAGGGCCAAATTTCCACATAGCCCCCTGAACTCGCCCCCTCTCATTAACACCCCGCGCTCCTCGACTCTTGTCCGACCTAGCCTCTCCCTCATACCTCTTGAAGATCCTTGATTTTCCGTTGCTAACGCTCTCCAACCTTTTATATATATACTCCTATCCAGCCTACCTTCCCTTAGTAGGCCGGAACAACATTAGAACTTTACTAACCCCTTGCATGCCATCTATTCTCTTACAACCCATTCACAACCCTGCACCCAATGGTCGTCGGTGCGAGGCTAGCCGCCTCGCCAGTAACTAACTTCTATTGCCATACTTCCAGATAAATGTGGCAGAGTTAGCAACCCAGTCTCCACCACATCCAGCAAACCATACAATTAACAACCAACCGATTAAAACCAGCTAGCCAAGACACCTTCGGTTTTGGTATTAAGGACACTCACATCTGTCTCATAAACAGAGGGTTATTACAAACACTGGTGATATGGCAAGCCCCTAGCCACAGCCGCCGGACGACCATCCCAGAGAGAGGGCGCCCAGCTACCCCTTTTTACCCACCCGAGGAGGGAGACCCCCACCCCTGCGGAGGTATACCTGACCCCTGTTTTGACTTCCGGGTTATTGCCAGGTAGCACAGGAATTCTTCCTATCGATGAACTAACCATGCATGACTAACACATTTACTAACCTCTATTAACTCACAATAACCCATTTACCTTTCTTGCATACTCTGATAACTAAATTAGCACCTCAGCTATACCATAGAATGAAGATTGAACAATCTAAGAGAGACGCTCCTATCACAGCTGTCCCCATCCTCCTCGCAAAGTAGATCCAGTCCCTCTCCCCTAAATACTTCCAGTATAGCCAAAATAGTCCCTCTTACTAAGGCTCAGTTATATCACATTATGAAGGCTCCCTATAGCCATGTGCCACAACAGTAATCACCACCTTACCTAGTCCCCATATCTATTGAGAGCTCAAATAAGTCCATAAGACTCGAGATCCCTATGGCCTACAGGGCCCAAAACCGAGCCTATAAACCCAGCTCCAGCCCCCAGTAAAATCAGTTGAAAGATAGACACCAACCAGTGGCAAAACCCCCTGAAGTTACCCTCTAGCTCTGCCCTTGTGTTGTTCCTGAGTTGAGAGATTCCAGAGCCGGCAGACTCCGTGGCAGAGATAAAAATAGAAGCATCTGTCCACGTACAAGTATCTACGTGCACCTTATAACCTTCACACACACTAGTGGGTATATAAGCGTGTAGCCAGCACCGATCGCCAAGAGATCCGACTTGAGAACTTCCTACATTTGGACCACCTGGACGGCCGAGGAACCAGTCGTTAGCCCCCAACATCACGGACGCAAGATAACCAGGACCAGACCAACAAAATACTATCCAAGATTCACTTTATTAGTACTAACGTGTTATAGTGCTAATTCGAAATTCACTTATTAATCTTTCTATGAAGTGGCTATAACTTTGCCCTGTGTAATTCATATATAACCATTCCATTTGGGAAGTACTAAGCGTATCAGTGTTCATTAATTAACAGGCGACATTAACTCTCGTAATTACCTTTATCCAGATATTAAAACCCTAGTGATATCTACGTTCGCCCACTGATTTGTGTTCTACGTATTTCTGCCATAAGAATATAAAACTTAGATCAGTACCCCCCTGAGGTTACTAGAATTCCCGTCTTCTAAAACATACGCGTGTCTAATTCTAGCTGTGAACTACTACTAGTGCACCAGACCTGCCAGTAATAAATCTAATTAGTGAAATTGAATCCATAAGTACATTGAGGTCTTCCAGTATATAAACTTGCGAACCAAACCAGTGATCAGAAGAGTATACCTGAACGTTGGAAGTGGGAGACTAGGCTCCATCCAGATCCACTAATGCTAGCGGTTCATTTCTATTATTTGTCTGTACGAGTATTCCTATATTTCTATTCTCCCTATTCACCTACTTAAATAAACGTGATCGTGTGTCTTGTTACCGTGTGTTTATTTTGTGTTCTCTATTCCTCATACCTTGTATTGTGCATGCAGCCTTATATACCCAGTCAGTTAGAACCCACATCACCCAAGTTAATCCTGTAGAAAAACAGGGCATAACACGAACGATCACCGCTCTCCCCTACTGTACATACAAGAAGAATAAAAATAAGAACCAAATCATTTTGACTTACCTATCTTGTGACCTCAACAGTACTTCTCACTATATATAGGCTCCAGTATAGTTGTCGACACTGATGCTTTATACTATGGGCTATGCACAGTCGTCGACAGGAACACAATTATGATACACTGCCAAAGTATCAGGATAAAACTGCTTGAACCACGAAAAACAGATTACTGGAATTCCCTATTTCAATTACAGTTAATGCTCATCGTCTTTTCTTTTTTTTTCTTTTCTTTATCAGGTATTCAAGTGATTCCTGACCATGACCGCACCTAACAATGTTTCGATCACTAGTAGACCACATACATCATTACTGTCCTATATCCATGTACGTGTTTTCCTCTAGTGTTATCTTTTCCTATCTTTTCCTGCAAGATATATACTGTAGTAGTACGGATGTAACGTTACGTTACGTAAGCCACACGCCTTTTTTTTTTTTTTTTTTTTTTTTTTTTTTTTTAAGAGACAATGAACGGAGGAAGGAAAAACACAGATAAAACAAAAAGGTCCATGTGCCTAAAGGCATCCTCCGTTCATAAAATGTTTGTAACAACTGGATTTAAACTTTTGTAGACGGTAAGTTTGTGGAAAGCAACTCGAGGGAAGTGAATTCCAAAGAGTAGTAGTTCTAAGGATAAATGAATTTTGATAAGCAGAAGTTCTGCATTGTGGAGGAGAAAGTGTAAATTCATGGGCGCTCTCAGCTGCCCTAGTTCTACGGGGAAAGATGTGGAGAGGCGGCACAATTGAAGCAAGTTCCTCGGAACAATTGCTGTGAAAATATCTCGAATAATGCAAGGGATGCAACGTTTCTTCGTATGGATAATGTAGGAAGGTCCTGTGTGATTGCAGGGTTATTGATTAATCTAATAGCTTTATTATGAATTTTGTCCAACTGCCTCAATGCAACCACTCCACTTCCACTCCACAGAGGTGAACAGTAATCCATCTGAGAACGCACATGACTTTTATATATTACGGCCAACTGCTCGTCAGTGAAGAATTCTCGAACTCTGTACAGGAGTCCCAGTTTTTTAGAGGCATTCTTAGCAATGCTTCTAACATAATGTGTCCAGCTCAAGTTAGTAGTTAATGTTATACCGAGAATGTCAATACTAGGGGAAGTGGGAATATTTACATCATTAAAAAATATATGGGAGTCGGTGAGATTCTGTCGGTTAGAAAATTGAATGTACTTGGTTTTCTGTGCATTAAAGGAAACTAGATTATTTTGTCCCCATTCATTAATTCTAGAAAGGTCCTGGTTCAGAGAAATTGCAGTGTTTATTTTTGAATTTATAAGATCGGGTTGGGTGAAAGAATTGGTAAATGTGAAGGAACTGTGGAGTGTTGAGTCATCTGCGTAGGAATGTATTGGATTATGAGTGGTAGATATGAGATCATTGATATGAATGAGGAACAGAGTTGGGGCCAAAACTGATCCCTGGGGAACACCAGCATTTATTGAGTGAAATTGAGAATAAAGGCCATCTACCATTACACATATTTTTCTGTTATGAAGATAAGAAGAAATTAGTGGAACTAATGATGCAAGGCCGTAGTTGACATCTTCGACAATAAGGATTGATGCCAGACTCTATCAAATGCCTTTGATATATCCAGTGCTATTGTATGTGTTTCACCATGTTGGTCTGTAGCTTGGTTGATTTGATGCGTAAGAAGGCAAAGAATGTCTGCAGTTGATCGACATCGTCTAAAACCATATTGCCTATCACTGATTAATTTATTATTCTAAAGATGCTTAATTATGTGATTATTTAATATAATTTCAAAGACTTTACCAAGAGTGGAAGTTATAGCTATTGGTCTATAGTTTGATGGATCTGAAGAGGCACCTTTTTTAGGAACTGGATGGATGTTTGCTTCTTTCCAGGGTACTGGGTAGCATGAGGTATGAGTACACAGACAGAAAAAAATTGCCAATACAGGAGCGAGCACCAAGGAGCAATTCTTAAAGGCTTCATGTGTTTTTGATCTTGTGTATGCATTGTAGGCTATTGCTTTTTGTTCAGTTACTCTAGCACAATTATGGTCAAACCATTTAGGTAAATTAGATCTTTTACTGTACTTTTGATGAGAATAAAAGTTTCCATTCCAATTTTTACAAAATCTTGTATGTGGCTCAAGGTGGTGTGTGCATCATTTGAAAAGAAAGAGGTCCAGGGAATATCAATAAAGAAACCTTGAAGACCCTCCCAGTCTGCCCTATCGTAATGCCATTTAGTCACCAAAACAGGTTCAGAGTGGGAAGGTGTGGTAGGTGATAGACAGGTGGCCTGTATCAGACAGTGATCAGAAGATCCAAGCGGGGACCTCACTGTAACATCATAATTTTCTGAATTGGTTGTTAAAAATAAGTCTAGTAGGTGGGAATTATGATTAGGATTATCTGATATTATTGTCTGATTTGTGTGGTTGATGGTTAGCGAAAGGGCATCGTGACCACCCAAATTCTTACCAGGACCCATCAAGATTATTTACAATCCTACCGTTAATCTATGTTGATCTTGGATGACCTCATTAAACAAATGTAAGCTTGTGTATGGCGTCGATAAGCACCTACACCTCATTTTAAGGTATTTATTACAGGACTCGGGCACAATGTTCGCACCTATGAGATCTACAAAACAAAACAAATCCCATGCTCACTCTCCCTTCCACCATAAAATAGTATGTCCTGTTCTCTTCCAGGTCTCACTATTCTAGATTGTATATATATATATATATATATATATATATATATATATATATATATATATTCACCTCAAAAGAAGTAGTACTAATTATGTTTACTCACCTTAGCTTGTATGATATTTTAATTCTCAGCTGTTATTATATAAACAAACGTATAGTATATACCGTGACCGTGTATTCTGTTCTAGCCTTAGTCTTTCAGTGAATATAAGATACATTACCCCAGCTACTTGGTCTTTTACCAGTGGCACGTGGTAATCTAAACTCGGAGACAGGCTGTTCACCTCTCATACGGAAAGTCAAATACATGGTATAGATTTGTTTTTCTCATAAACTTAAAACATGTAAGGCATAAAAATGCTGCAGCCCTAACAACCCAAGAACTCAGATCCCTATCTATCAATTTATTACATCCTCAATGGATATCAGAACATATATACTGTATATCAATGGTTGAACCTGCTATCAAGCTAGTTTACGCAACCGAAAAATAAAGAGTTAAGGCGCTTTTTGCAAGTATTGGCACGAAAGCCTTTTCACTCATAGCTGGCTAAGTTAACAAACTAACTTGGGAAGGCCTAAGAGTAGCCTTTTGTAACTCTATTAACCTGCACTAGGGCCCATCATAGGCTTACAAAAACCTAATGCAGTCAAATATAATGGCACTTTGGATGAGACACTCGAGGTTATATGCAAGTACGCAACAGAAAATTACCTTACGACCATGAATATAGACCTTGATAAAACCGTGTTCGAGCAACTCGTGTGTGCTCCCCACATCAATCGGTCAACATTACATCATACATGACCCCACCTACACTGACCACGCCTCCACACCTCCAACCCTCGCACCTACCAGAATCCCCTTAACTATCCCACCCAAGACCCCTAATACCTCCCGTATCAACCTCTTAACAGTGTACCACGCACCCTCACCATAGATTAGTTTGAGCTCCCAGCTTGCTTACAGTATTGTAACGTACATGTTTTCCGAGACTGGATGCTCCACACCAACCCACCCCTACGACCTACGTAACCCTCAGTTCCATAGGGGGAGGTATCAAAGGGGACCCTGCACACTCCCCTCATCCGGCCGTTACTTTCCCTCACCCAAACGAGTTGCCTATGCCCAACATAATGAAGACTCTGCCGAGAACCAAGAACCCGAGTTTTTAGACAATTTCTCCCGCCAACTACTTCCAGTTTCGGTAGCTTCCGGCAAATTGCACAAACTTCCTATCTATTACAACATCGAGCTAAACGGCGCTGCAGCCAAACTGCTTGTTGACAATGGAACAGCCAGGTCATGGATCAGTAATAATTATATTGCAGGAAACCAACATCTGTTCAGCCCACTCTGCTCATGGCCGAGTGGTTTAGGTGCCCAACTCTCCCAAATCTACCTGGAGCGAGTGTGTTCAAATCCTGGTCAGGATACCTCTCCCAGAAATTGTCATGTCTTCCAAGTAACTGAACCTACCAACTTCTCTAGCTCATACACAGACCAAACCCCACCAGAAATCCCTTCTAAGTTCTAACCCTTTCCCACCCATAAAATACTTAGTTTCCTCCCCACAACCAACTCTACCACCTGAACCTCCACCTCCACCCACTCCTACATCTTCTCCCCCTCCTCCAGCCCCACAATACCCCACCCAGAAAAGCACAACTACAACAAGATCAGGCCGCCTTTCCATCCCTCTTACCCGCTTAGGTCTCGCTCATTGTAGTTTTGTGCCCGCACCACTCTATGTAATCCCCAGCCTCAGGTAAAAGGTCATAAGTCAGCCAACGACCATCGTAGCAATAACACCTCTACTTCCTCAGCCCAGCCGCCTCTCCACCTCGATTCCAGCCACCACCAAGATGATCTATGTCTGATACATCTTCTGGCACCCAGTGGAAGGACCTAAGCAAAGGTTGTAGTCTATCACCCCCAACTACTATTGGACCGCCTGCAGAATTACCCGCGCTCAGCCACCTCATCTTCCAGAGACAAGGAATCCCAACGATGCCACAAGAAGATGGTGTCTGCTCCTGCAACATCTGACGCCGTACTGCTCAACCATGGAAACACAAGAAGTACAGACTGAAAGTATGAGGCTGTGACTTCCTGATAAGTGAAGGAAGTGGTATCCCTTCTACAGCTATCCCTCGAGAGCAAAAGGACTTCAGCGAATGAGACCGATTCAGTGGACGACACTGGCGACACACGAGGTAATTCCCCAAAAAGGAAACTAGACACACCTAGGGCTGACAACCCTAATTCTGAAAAAAGAGATCTTGACTACCTCTAGCCTGCCACAACCCCCGCAAATTCAACTATGTTGTCCGAATGCCCTGAGCTGGAGGAGCTACACTCTTTGCTCACGTAAGACACCAACGAAGAATATTATTTTGAGCAACTAAGTAGGGAATGGAAGGAGGAGCCTCCCCACACCCTCAGTGCCTGAAGAGAACACTCGCTGACGAAGTAACCAGTTCTTGAAGTGGCAGCATCTTGCCATAGTGTTCCTGAAGTGACCAGTTCATATGGTAGCAGCACCCTGCCCCCTTGTTCCTGAAGTCACAGTAATCCTCCCCTTGTTCCTGAAGAAGACTAGAGACGACTCTGCCTTTGTAACTGAATCTCTTGTTCCTGAAGTAGCAGCTAGTGCCCTCTCTTCCTTGTTCCTAAAATTGCAGTAATCCCCCCCCCCCCCCTCCTTCTTGAAGAAGACTAGAGACGAGCTCCCCGCCTCTCTAGCCAAACCCCTTGTACCAGAAGCAGCAGTTCCTCCTTGTGTCCCTGAAGTGGCCAGTTACTGTAATAGCAGCACCCACCCACTTTTGTTCCTGAAACTACAATAATTCCCCTTGTCCCTGAAGAAGATTAGAGACAAGCTTCCTGTCGCTGTAACACACCTTGTTCCTGAAGAAGAATAGAGATGAGCTCCCTGCCTCTCCAACCACGCCCTACGTGACTTTCCCATGCCACGCACCTGACCAGGGCACTCTATGTGGACCAGGACAGCCCACGTTGACTAGGATGCTACTCACTTGAGCTGGAACCGCCTGAGGTTACCTGGCTTGTTAATCACTTGGGTCCAGATACCCAGCCTTTTGCCATGTCAGTTCCCCCCCCCCCCCTCCCCTATCCCCAACTCAGCCGACCTTCTCCCACGCCTTCTGAATCCCTCGTGGCTAGTGTAAGTAACATAATTCATCCACAACAACCAGGAAACTATAGATTGTGTTGTTATGTTCATTACTGTGTTTATCTCTTGTATTGGGAGTTTTGTCAAGTCTTGTATTATATGTTCATGAATTGTGTTGGAAGTTGTGCCAAGGCTCCCTAGTATTATATGTGCATTGGGTTGAGAGTTGTGATAAGGCTTCCTAGTATTACATATTTTATTATTTTATACATATTGTGTTGGGTGTTGTGCCAATGCTTCCTATTTATTGCTGTTCATATATTGAGTTGGGAGTTTTGCAAAGCATGCTTATTGTTTTAGGTTAATATATTGTGTTGGGAGTCGTGCCAAGACTACCCATTATTGTATGATCATATAGTGTGATGGGAGTTGTGCCTAGACTGCCCATTATGTTCAGTTATTGTGTTGGGAGTTGTAAGCCCGGACTACCCATTGTTGTAGGTTCTCATCTTGTTTTGGGAGT
Organism: Paralithodes platypus; assembly: GCA_032716605.1. Classification (NCBI taxonomy): domain Eukaryota; kingdom Metazoa; phylum Arthropoda; class Malacostraca; order Decapoda; family Lithodidae; genus Paralithodes; species Paralithodes platypus. Next base: position 14,411,769 of record CM064530.1, read on the forward strand.
TGTGCCCGTAGTACCCATTAGTGGATACTTATATATTGTGTTGGGAGTTTTACCTAGGCTACCCACTATTGCATTGAAATTTTGAGTTGGGAGTTGTGGCCAGACTGCCCATTATCGAGTTCATACATTGCATCGGGAGTTGTACCGAAACTGCCTCTTATTGTGTTCCTACATTGTGTTGAGGGAATCCTATCAAGATTACCCGCATATTATAATCATGTAACTGCGTTCGTGAATTGTGTATTGCTAAGTTTATGTTATGTTCATTGATTGTCTGTGTATATAAACTATATATAGTGTACATTGTTTATATTCTTTCCTCCCAGTTAATTTAACTCGCTAAGTGTCCCTAATAATATTCGCACTTCACAATTATAAACCCTGCAGCTAATCCATTTTACTGTCAGATAAGCAGATAACAGGGGTGTGAGGAAACTGTCCAATGTCTCATCCTACCCGGGAATCAAAATTGTGTTATCTTGGTTAGTAAACAAACTTGCTCACTACTGTAGTACTACTATACTACTACTAGCCTACTACTACTATAGTCCTATCACTCTAAGAAGGCGCCTCGGGTGGGGTCGCAATAGGAATGTAAACAATGGGGAAATGCAAAATTTTAAATTTTATACAATAAATTTATATTTTTTAGCTCTTAGCTACTTTAAATGAGTTGTAATTACTCATTATAGATTTAATTATACAAAAAGCTATATGGTGTTTAAGAATTATTCGTTTTTTGAGGATAATAAAAATGACTTTGTATAACACTTGGCAGCGTTATTTTGTTACGTTGTAGGCCAGTGGGTCAGTCAGGTCATGGTCATACGCACACATACACTGTGTCCGACCCGGCGAATTCACACATTTATATCTATATAAAATATACGTCTTTTTAAAGGGATATAATACCATGAATACAAATAAGAAAATAATTAATAATTATATATCTTGTAGTTTTTAAATCTATTGGTAATTTACAGTTGCATGGTATAAGTCCCTATATAAAAATAAAAAATGCATAAATTCAGCGGGATTGGACATCAACCCACCTTGCCCATACAAAAAGTCCAATTGTCATTTCAGTTCATTAATTTTGCCACAATGGAAGCCTCCAATAATAATAATGATAATAATAATAATTATCTATTGTCCGAGGCCATACCCCCCTAATGAGAGTACACACACACACACACACACACATGGTAGGGTACTATAAAAGGTTATCCCACGGGTGACCATTTGGAAACGTGGCTGAAGTGTAAAGGGTAGACTGCCCCACCCAAACTGCCAACGTAAAGTGGTAGGACTATACTACTACTAGTAATAATAATAATAATAATAATAGTAATAATAACAATAATAATGATAATATTAATGATAATAATAATACAGTAATACCTTTATTTTAGAAAGAACGTTACATATACTGTACACGTCAGATTAAATATATGGTTCATAACAAGAATAATAATAACAATGGTGCTGTACAAGGCATGTACCTTGATATGAACCAAGATATATATATATATATGTTATGGAAGGTGACATATAGAGGAGATTAACTAAATTCGATGTTTTTTATTTCAATTGAGTTAAGTTGACTCGTAGCGGGTGAGGTTGATTGAATTCAATATAGATTGATTAAATTTGATTGAGGTTGATTGAAGTCAAGTGGGGTTGATTAATTGAAGTCAAATGGGATGATTGAAATAATTTGGGCCTGATTGAATTCAGATGAGGTTGATTGAAGTTGAGTGAGTTGACTGAGGTAGAGTGAAAATTGTTGAGGGCAAGTAAGGACAACTGAGGGTGATTTTGATGAAGCCGAATGAGACTGACTAAGTTCGAGTGAGTTGCAGTAAGGTAGATTGAGTTTTATTTAGATTGAATGATGTCTCGTAATATTTAGTGAGGTCGAGTGAGGAAGACAGGTAGAGTGAGGTTGACAGAGATTGACAAAGGTCGAGAGGTCTAGAAAATTGATTGAGGGCGGAAGGCTGAATAAGGACGTGTGAGATTCATTACCAATTATTAAATAAGGAATTAGCCAATGTCAGGAGGAGAATAGTGGCTGCAATGTCCTGAGACCAAATTAGAAATTGGCGTCAAGAGCCACCATCTTAAAGCCCGTGAAATGATTTCCTGTTTTTAATGTTGTATTTTCCAATAATTCCCAAGCCTCGCAAAACGATAACTGTTACTAATATATATTAAAAGTATTTGCACATCGAAATTTAGAGTAAATAACCACCAAAACACTGTTGGCACGCCATCCTAAATTTTCCAGCGAACATTCAGTGCCCCAAGTGGGCGAGTGCGGCGCCACTTCTGTTGGGACCCCGAGAGCAAGAGGTAGTCAGCCTCTCTCCTTCAATCCCTATATGCCATTCTCTCCCTCGACTGAGGATTCCACATGGAGAGGGAGTCAGCCGCGTAGATGACGGATGCGGTGAGGCCGTCCAAAATGTAGGCTTGGACAGTGAGAGAGAGCAGTCTGTCCCAGGGAGAGGTGGAAGAACAGTGAGAGCCATGGATTTCTCCACTATCTGGTGTCTGTACCCTGAGGAGTTGGCCATGAGGGCAGTATCCGGTACCAGAGTGGAGTACTGGGACCTTGTAACCTGGGAAGGGGTTGAAAGGTGACAGAAGGTCCATGTCGTCTACATTGTTCGTATAGTGTCTGCTGTTCTCCCCCAACTGTGTGGTGAAGCCATCAAGTGTTGGCAGGGTATGTTGTTGTTTTTTTAAATCTTATTTGGTCCAGTTATGATTTCTAATGTCCAGGTCGGCAACTGAGTAGAGTATCGGGTATACAATAATTATTACAATGATGTTTGGCCGATCTCCAAGGTGGTCAGGGATACGAGTAGGGTGCTGGACTAACTGTTTGATTAGTATATGGGCTGGTAATTCTAAGACTGGCTTATGGTAGACCCTGATGCACCACCTATCGAAGCATGCTTGGCAGGACCTGGGTTGGCCTACTTGGAGTGGTTGTGTCCAGCATGACTTTGACTTTGACTCGACTTATTTATGGAAGCCTCAATATCCATAGTGCCAGTATCCTCCAGTGTGGAAGTGTGAAATAAGGCCTTGCCACGTGATCCAACCTGAAGTAGGATAAAATGCAGTTCCTTCTTAAATTTTGGATTAAGACAAGCCAGAAAAACTGGATGCAGCAAGTTTTCCAGCAGACGCAGACAAATTCCCACATGACCAAGTGTAGGATGGTACTTACTTACTAAACAGTATTCTTCTTTTTTGTTTGCATAGTTCATGATATAAGCCACATATGGTGTTGTTAGTATAAGATAAGATGTAGCCATGGCAATCATTGTAATGACAATGTTGCGCTCCCAGGTCTTGTTCAGTGCTTCCTGCCATCCTTTAGAAGATTCTAACTGGGCTTCTTGTTGTCTCTCCCCAGTTTCTGCAGGCACCTCCTGCAACAGTTTTTCAGCTTTTGATGGTGCTCTTGGATGTCCTTCCATTATGCCTGAGAGTTTGTGGTCTTTGCCCCCCTCCTGCTGTTCATTGAAACTATTATCCTGTACCGTCTCCTCTTGAAATATTGTTGCACCTCCTGCAGCTCTTACCAGCTCCTCATTACGCTTATCATCAAGGCCTCCCAAATCTGTGGTTCTTTCTTTCTTACTATACCTATCTGTCACACACTCTGTGTTTTGTTCTTCAATTTCTCCTTGCATATTCCTTTGTTCTTTCCAAGCACTTGAAGTTTTAGCCTTCTCTTCATCTTTTGTTTCTGTTAACTCTGCATTGTTTTGGGTGATTGCCAGCTTACGTTTCTGTTCCTCCTCACTTCTGGTCTGCACTTCCTGTCTGGTTGTTGTCTTATTGCCGGACCACACCCGCCCCATCAGTACCGCTGCCACCAGACTTACACTGGAGAATAACAATAGTGCTCCTGGGACCCACACAATTGCACCAACAACAAGCCTGCAAGGATAAAAGAAAAAAGGTACCACATGATTATTTCTGAGGAAAATTAACAGCAGATTTGTTTAGAGATTGATAAAATTTCTTGATAATATAATCTCATCATGAATAGAGATATCTACAGTTACTGGAGTCATTACGAATACTAACCCTCGATATGTCCCCTGCCACTCCTTCCTGAAGTTTCGTTTATTGACTGCCCATGTTCCATTAAGGCAATTTGGATCATCTGTGCTCAGCGTACCGTTCCAGCTAATACACATTGCCTCGCCATCAATTATGTAAGGAATAAAAAGCACGAAGCAGAACCCAGCTGTAATAATAGCCCGTAACTTCTGAACGAGGGGCCGTCTAATGAAATTGTATCCTGTGAACCACCATACGGCCAGGCAACGATCCAGAGCCAACCAGTTGACGATGTATGCGGAGAAGGCCTGGAAAACTTCAAATAGTGCCCAGCCCATGTGAGCGAAATATTCAGCAAACCACCGCTGATGGAAGGTGCACCCTCCATCACTTAATGCAAGAGGTAGAATGTACAGGTATAATAGCAGGTCAGTCCACATCAACAGCTGGTAGTACCTGTAACATAACGGTTCATATATTAACATCAAACTTCATCTTACACATGTCAGTGGCTGACCTAAGATATACGTTGATTCAAACTTTTTGAATGAGGCCTCATTAACTTCAAATGTGAACGTCTTAAATATGAGTGAAAAGCTTAAGCTTGAAGAACATCTCTCTGATAGCCCTATTAATAATTTATATTTGAAACAATAATGTTCTCATTTTGTAAGAATTTAATGGGGATATTTAAATATATATGTAAACTGTCTGTTGACAAGACGTGACAGTAATAAGACAAGTTGTATCACACCCATGATTCCATGCCAATAATGAAGGCCAGGAAATATTGTACTTACAACAGGATTATTATTTTTTAAATACAGAAAATAAATTAGCGAAAGAAAAAGCGGAAGAGGATTCCGTTAGTTGTGTCTTTGGAACATGTTTATAAAATCTACAGTCAGATACTACAGTAACTATATTCTATTTGTTTACAGCTGACGGTAAATTCAATTCCTTAACTGCTTATTTATCGATAGATAATGGGAAAATACAAAACTGCTATGTTTCTCTATCATATTAACCACTTCCTCCCGGCGCCCGTCACCTGATGGGCACCGATATTCACCTATTATGTGGCCTGGGAGCGAGGCAAGCTGTTGCAGGCAGCGCAGGAGGGCCTCATCCAGAGCCCATGTAATCTGGGCACATAATGAAGTGTGAGAGAGAGTTCTCTCGCACCACTGCAGCGTTACACATAGCGAAAACAGCTCAAAACCGCTAATGTTTAGCAATTTTGCCCAACCTTTGCAAGATTGTTGCAAGACAACCAAACGCATGGAAGCCCCTTACCGCCACCGCTACGCGCAACTTCTGGAGTTACGCATAACTCCCTCAGCCAATCAGTAGCTCGTCAATCATGATCTCATAATTGATGTCACAGTTTGTGTATATCCAATCACCGTCGAATTGTATGTAAACAACAGCCGTGAAGAAAAATGGCGGTAATTCATAATGTAGGTGATGATTATGTAGTTTCTTTCTAATATTGAATGTGTTGTCACCTCTGCCACTTGTTTATAGCACACAAACACAGGCCACAACACAGCTTTGTTTATGTCCTCAGAAAACACAATAATGATTGGTCTAAAATGTAATGTCGCCAGAGTTACGCGCTGTGGCTTGGCTATGATCGATGACGACAGAGTTACGCGATGCTGGTTGGGTGGCTGTTCTTGACGCGCTGCTGATTGGTTGCCAGTCCGTGACGTCAGAATTACGCGGAACATGATTGGCCAAGAGAAGTTGCGCGTACCGGTGTCGGTAAGGGGCTTCCATACTAACATGCATAACCGTAGCCTTTTTAACCTGCACTGACTTAAGGGGAGATTTCCACTTGAGGGATTTTTTCTGGACCCCTTTCTCCCTCATGTTTAGCCCCATTGCTTTTGAGATTCTAAGACATTTGCCCCATTAGTTTGGCGATTTTAAGAACTTTCACACCATTTGTGTCAATTTTAAAACCTTTCGTGCCATTTAGGTGTCGATTTTTTTCCTGGCGAGCGATAGCGAGCCTATAATTTGAGAGGAACCGGCCTTTGGCCGGAAAATTTTTCTACCAAAAAATTTACAAATATACCTTGAAAGCGGGCCAAGGAGGTGTAATTTTAAGCTTGATGGAGGTCTAGGGAACAAACTAAAAACTGCCCCCTTAAATCCTGACTTTTGTGATCTGATGTGTTACCCCACCTGTTGTTACCTTTAGGGACTTGAGGGTTGACACTTGGACCCTTGTATGCCACTTTTACTTTTAACCTGTACTGACCCGAGAGTTGACTTTATCCATCTACCAGTGGTTACCTGAGAATTGATCTTACGCTTTGACCAATATAAACCTGAGAGTTGACCTATATCATCCTGAGAGTTGACCTTACACTCTGACCTATATCATCCTGAGAGTTGACCTTACCCTTTGACCTATATTATCCTGAGAGTTGACCTTACCCTCTGACCTATATCATCCTGAGCATTGACCTTACCCTCTGACCTACAGCATATCATCCTGAGCATTGACCTTACCCTCTGACCTATATCATCCTGAGCATTGACCTTACCCTCTGACCTACAGTATATCATCCTGAGCATTGACCTTACCCTCTGACCTATATCGCCCTGAGCATTGACCATACCCTCTGACCTACATCACCCTGAGCATTGACCTTACCCTCTGACCTATATCATCCTGAGCATTGACCTTACCCTCTGACCTATATCACCCTGAGCATTGACCTTACCCTCTGACCTATATCATCCTGAGCATTGACCTTACCCTCTGACCTATATCATCCTGAGCATTGACCTTACCCTCTGACCTATATCATCCTTAGCATTGACCTTACCCTCTGACCTACAGTATATCATCCTGAGCATTGACCTTACCCTCTGACCTATATCATCATGAGCATTGACCTTACCCTCTGACCTATATCATCCTGAGCATTGACCTTACCCTCTGACCTATATCATCCTTAGCATTGACCTTACCCTCTGACCTATATCATCATGAGCATTGACCTTACCCTCTGACCTATATCATCCTGAGCATTGACCTTACCCTCTGACCTACATCACCCTGAGCATTGACCTTACCCTCTGACCTATATCATCCTGAGCATTGACCTTACCCTCTGACCTATATCATCCTGAGCATTGACCTTACCCTCTGACCTACATCACCCTGAGCATTGACCTTACCCTCTGACCTATATCATCCTGAGCATTAACCTTACCCTCTGACCTATATCATCCTGAGCATTGACCTTACCCTCTGACCTACATCACCCTGAGCATTGACCTTACCCTTTTGCGTATATCGCCCTAAGAATTGACCTTACCCTTTTACGTATATCGCCCTGAGCATCCTTAGTTGAATTAGCATGTGCTAGCTTTAAGAACTATTATTATTATTTTTAGCATTGACCTTACCCTCTGACTGGCAGTGAGCGAAGTGCTGGCCGGCTAAGGATAACAATACTGACAGAGTTGGCCACCAGACCAATAACAGCCATGATGGGGTAGACAACTGTATAGGTCACCAGGTGCCCAGGATCCAGAGCCAAGGTGTTCTCCATTGTTGACACAGCTGATGTGACCTGTAAACAATATAACTATTAGATTGATCACTGTAAGGATCAACATTTTATACATTAGCTACCATTGCCACCTGCCACCAATAGGCTAGCCCACACTGACTACATGTCACATGTCCGCTTTTATTTTTTATTATGTATATTTTACTGTTTTGTTTTTCCTTTCTTTATATTGGTGGCTAGGTATAGACCATAGTGGACACTCTAAAATATGCTCCTGGGCCCATTAAAGTAATTTAATATTCTTACTGTTTCTTCATGTTAAATGGATGGCGTCGTTTAGAAATTTTAAGATAAAAAGTGAGGTTAACAAATATATGTGCCTCATTATAAGACACTAATGGACTCACGTCCACTCACCGATGCTCTTCAATCTCTCTCATCGCCGCAATGTTGCATCTCTCTCTATTATATCGCTATTACAATAATCAGTGTTCCTCAGAGCTCTCTCAGTGTATACCACCTCCTCTACATAGGGTATGTATTTTATTTATTTTTCTATGTGAATGAGGGAGACAAAAGGCATAACTGCCTGCAGCGAGTGCCTCCCCCAGATTTAAAAGAGTGACAGGGCCGAAATCAAGGGACGTTCGAGCTAAAATGTCTGGACACACGGAGTTTGAAGCAATTTAGGTCATAGGAAGAGGGAAAGACTGATTCTGGGAGAGAGTTCCAGAGCTCAGCAGTGAATAACTCTGGGGGGAGGCACTCGTCACAGGCAGTTTTTGCCTGTCTCCCTCATCCACATAGGAAAAAAAAAAAAAAAATCGAACACAAGATACCTTCCTGTGTGAGCTCGCCTATTACCAAAGGTGCTCCGGACCTTCCTCCCTATTTGATGGTGATTTTCTTTGCCAGCCTACTTACCGATTATGACCCTTACAAAATCTGCTAAACAACTTAAGTCTGATAACTCAAAATTGCACGGTAGATGGGTTGCAACCTACTGCACGTTCAGGCTTGCCAGTGTGAGTGTTGGAAATGTGAGTGGCAGAGCTAATTAAATTGTGAAAGTGCGTGAACATAGAAGAGTGGATGTCTGCTGTGCCCAGGAAACCCGATGGAAGGGGTGTGGTGGGCAGTGGATAGTTGTAAAAAACAAGAGATACCGGTTTCTATTGGAAGGGGGATGAATCTGGAAAAGCGAAAGGAGGAATGCGTGTTCTGGTATACGAGGAGTGGGAGAAGAGTGTGATTGAGATAAAGAGAGTAAATGGAACATTAAGTGTTTTGAAACTGAAAGTTGGTGAAAGAATTATGAATGTGATATCGGCATAGGTTGGATTAAACAGAGAGTGGAAAGAGGCCATCCGGAACGACTTTATTAGTGTCGATTCGGGCCTCTCGGAGTATGATATTGCAGTCGTAGGTGGAGACCTAAATTAGCATGTGCTGACGGGTACAAGGGTATGGAAGAAGAAATCTAGAAGGCAAATCTTTACTGGAGTCCTATGTTGCACTCAACATGGTTGTGTGTGACACTAAGTTCAAGAAAAGGTTGAGTCATTTGATCATGTATATTTCTGGGGGAACCAGTAGCCAGATAGATTACTTCTTAGTGAACAGGAAAGACTGGAAGTTTGTTCGGGATGTAAAGGTCATCCCAAGTGAAGAATGTATCTCCCAGCATAAGCTTGAAGTGAGATCCAGTACGATAGAAGGTATACATGCCAAAAAGGAAAGTATGGCTGTTGAATAAATCTGAATACATGGATAGGTTCTGCAGCAAGACAATACTTGGCTCCTCCACTTTGACAGCACCAGTTGTTATAAGCAGTGCAATAAATACAATGAAGGGCAGAACACCTGCAGGATGCTTTCACATTGTAGCTGAGATTATTAAAGCCTCAGGTGATGTAGGAGCAAGTTTGGTCACAGAGCTAATAAACTCCACCATTAGAGAGGAGAGAATCCCTGATCAGTGGCATGAAAGTGTAATTGTAAACATATATAAGGGCAAGGGGGATACGTTGGATAGGGGAAATTATAGGAGCCTTAAAATCCTTGACCAAGTCATGAAGGTCTGTAAGGGAGTCTTTGAAGGTATGATCAGGGAAAGCATTTCTATCGACGATATGCAGTTCATTTTCATGCCAGGACATGGTACAATCGATGCTATCTTCATATCCAGGCAGCTGCAGGAAAGATATTTATTTGAAAATAGAGCACTGTATTTTGTGTTTGTAGACCTAGAGAAGGCCTAAGATAGGGTCCCCAGAGATCTTGTACAGTGGCTATGAGAAAACGTGGTGTAGAGGAGTGGTTGGTGCGTGTGATAATGAAGATGTACGAGGACTCACAAACGGCAGTGAGGGTGAAAAGTGTACTGAGTGACAAGTTTACAGTTCGCGTCGGAGTCCACCAGGGCTCTGTGTTAAGCCCTCTTCTTTTTGTTATGGTTCTGAAGGCACTATCTGGTGTTTTAGAGCTGGGCTCCCCTAGGAACTGCTAAACGCATATGACCTAGTAGGCCTACTTATCGCAGATAGTATGCGGGATGCTGAGGCCAAGTTCAGAAGATGGAGAGAGGGCATGGCAAGAAAACGGATTATGAGCTAATATATATAAAACCAAGGTTTTACACAGTAGATTAGGGCTGGGAAAGGTAGAAAAAAGTGGTGCATACCCATGTGCAGTATGCAGAAAAGGATGGGCGCAAACTTAATACAGTGTAGTGTCTGCCGCTGCTGGGTACACCACAGGAAGAAGTGCTACACTAGAATAAAGGGACCTCTACCAAGGAAGAAGTCCGAAGTTGAGAAATTTGTATGCATAGTATGCAAAGGTGATCTTATCTTCAATGACCGTCTCAAGAGTGTTAACTTTGGCAATGAGGCACTGGAGATACCATCTCTGCCGGTGGTGGGGCTGAGGCCACCACTATCGCCAGAATATGATGCGGCTGGAAAAAGAATGGTTGCCACTAACTACTTACCATGAGAAGACTCCCTTTCCCCTTAAAGGGAAATGTGTACATTTCATGCGTTAGAAGCGCAATGACATATGCTTCAGAAACGTGGCCAGTCAGAGCGGATGATATCAACAGAATTAAACGAAATGAGATGAGAATGGTGAGATGGATGTGTGGTGCCAAATTGCAAGATAGAATATCTAGTAAAGAGCTAAAGAGAAGGTTAGGTATCAAGAGTATCAGTAATGAGATGCGTACTAGCAGGCTTGGATGGTTTGGACATGTGCAGAGGATGGATGAACTAAGTTGGGGGAAAAGATGCAAGTCCATGAACATGGAGGGCGCTGCACCAAGGGGCAGACCAAGAAAGACGAGAGATCAGAAAATAGAAAAACCTGACAAATGAGCCAGCTCTTAACAGGGTTGCCTGGAACACCGCCATTAGGACATGAACCTGAACCGCATTTTGTGTGGAACACTCGGTCTTTAGATTTAATTATGTATGTATGTATGTATGTATGTATGTATGTATGTATGTATATACTTCAACACAACACAACCTTCACTCTATACATACACTATCCCTACACTACGTATGTATGTATGTATATGCTTACACTATACAACCTTCACTATATGCACATACACTATAGTTACACAACACAGCCTTCACTATACAGCATCACTACACACACACTCACTCCAGCTGATCGTAATATCTTATGTGGATTTTGTGAAGCTCATCCTTGGAAATGTACAGGCTTCCTCTCCCGCTTGATAAGACCCTTCGCCAGTAAAAACCCAATTTCTGGATAAACTGTAGTACACTCACGATCAAAAGGTCTGTACTAAAAATATATTAATTTTAACCTGTTGAATTTGCACTTGGTCGCTTTGGGCTTGAGAACTCTATTTTGAGCTGATTGGCTGATGGTACTGTGTATGTATAACATCTTTAAGTTACAAAAACCAGAACGAAGACATATATTACACAGTAGGTGAATTAGGTGGAAGGGAAACACAGGAAAGAGCATGAATTCTTTATTTCTCTTACGTTTCGGGCTCCGCAGAACCCACCTTCAGAGAGACTGAAGATGGGTTCTGCCTCTCTTCATGTCTCTCTGAAGATGGGTTCTGCATACCCCGAAACGTAAGGGAAATAAAGAATTCAAGCTCTTTCCCGTGTTTCCCTTCCACTTGTCATAATGGATAAGCCATATTACACAGTACATTCAGCCAATCAGCTTGGAGTAGAGTTCTCGAGCCTAAAATGACTAAGTGCAATTTCGCCAGGTTAAAACAAATAGACTATAAAATTATCTCCATTTTTAATCTTTGTGCTTCGAATGATGTGGAGCGGAAGTTATTGTTTTCACTGCTCTGTTTGTGTGTGTGAGAGAGAGGTTGAGGATGTGTGTGTGTGTGAGTGAGAGAGAGAGGTTGAGGATGTGTGTGTGTGTGTGAGAGAGAGAGAGAGAGGTTGAGGATGTGTGTGTTTGTGTGTGTGTGTGTGAGTGAGTGAGAGAGAGAGGTTGAGGATGTGTGTGTGTGTGTGAGAGAGAGAGGTTGAGGATGTTTGTGTGTGTGAGTGAGAGAGAGAGGTTGAGGATGTGTGTGTGAGAGAGTGAGAGAGAGAGGTTGAGGAGTGTGTGTGTGTGAGAGAGAGAGAGAGAGAGGTTGAGGATATGTGTGTATGAGAGTATGTGGGAGTGGGTGAGAGAGAGGGTGAAGATGTGTTTGTGTGTGGGTGAGAGAAAGGGTGTGGATGGGTTTGTGAGAGGGTGTGTGTGTGTGTGAGTGAGTGTATGTGCACGCATGAGTAAAATATCCTGAGAACGCATGAACGGAATTTGACGGAACTTGGCCAGTACCTTCATTTGGTACCCGATTAGTATTAACAATTGTATGTACTAGTTGGGTCACCTCGTATGAATTTGGCTAGTCTTGCCATAATCCATTTGGTTATATCGACTGTTTTACATGTTTATATTATATTAAGCCGCACATTTTCCTCCTCTGGGGAATCCATATATATATATATTTGTTTTTTCCTACTTATATATTTATTTGTTTAATTTTGAGTGTCCTCGTTAAACCTCCATCAGGCTTTAAAACCCACCCCTTAGACCCCCTCTCAAGATAAATGTGTATATTTTTCGGTAGAAAAATGTCCAGGCCGAAGGCCGGTTCCTCCTAAAATTACCGGCTCGCTATCGCTCGCCAGGAAAAAATCGACACCTAAATGGCACGACAGGTCTGAATATTGACAAAGAAATGGGGCGAATGGTCTCAAAATCGCCAAACTAGTGAACGAATGTCTTAAAATCTCAAAACTAATGGGGCTAATCATGAGGGAGAAGGGGGTCCAGAAAAAGCGACTACCTCCCTCTTAAATCTCCCTGGGAATGCACTAGCGCTGCTGGGAATGTGTATATTATCACAAACTAGGCTACATGTGACGTTAATAATAATATGTCCGGGCTATATTATTTACACAGCTCGTGATATAGTCTTTACTAAAATCCAGATCTGGGCTTAAGGGGGGTGACCCGTTTTTGTTCTGTAATTTTCTATCTTTCTCTGGCTTTTATCCATTTGGCCCCATTCAGCCTACTGTTTTAAGACGTTTATCCCCATCCAGGTGTCAATTTTTTACTGGTGAGCGGTAGCGAGCCAGCATATTTGTTATTTTTGTTTGACAGCAGGCTAAATTTGTAAATTTTTCGATAGAAAAATTTCTCCGGCGAAGCTGGATTTCTTCATATAATGCTGGATCGCTATCGCTCGCCAGGAAGAAATCGACACCTAGATGAGGATAAACGTCTTAAAATAGTTGGCTGAATGGGGCCGAATGGATACAAGCCAGAGAAAGAGAGAAAAGGACAGAAATAACAAAAAGCAGGTGACCCCCCTTAACCTCTGAAGTGCGCATGGGGGTAATTGGAAACGTCCCCCTGTGCTGACGTATTTGAGGTGTTTCCGTCACTAAAATATTCATTGTGCCATTAATAGCATTAATACTTATCCATATGCGCCTATTATGGGTTGATTATAAAGGTATTAACCTGAAACAACAATAAAACGAGTGAAAACAGCGTTTGGATGGTCAAAATCGGAGATATAGCCCGCGAGTTGTATAATGTATGGGTGAGGCAATCTGCTTTCCCGCCAATTTCCCCCAAGGCCACTAAGACACAGTCGATCGATACTCTCTCTCTCTCTCTTGCACTCGCTTGCTATCAGTGATGACCACACCCTCCAATCGGATTTCTAATGTTAGCACGAAAATATACCTCAGAATAAGGGAATAACAGGGAAAATAGGTGATAACTGAAGGAGAGGAGGAAAGTGGGGAAGGAGGGGAGGTAGAGGACTGAGATTTTGCATGGCCCAGGGGACAAAAAAAAAAATAAAAATAAAAAAAAAAAATATAAAAAAAAATTTTTTTTTCGATGTCAAAAGTTGATTTTTGTTTTCTCTGACTCTTAAGAGTCTCCCCGCAGTGCGCCGGGGGAACTCTTAAGAGTCTCCCCGCAGCTCCCGGGTTAAAGACCGTAAATAAGTCAACACGGTCAAATCTAACACAGTTTTACTCTCACAAATAAGTATTCAATTAGGTACTACGGTGCTCAATAACAACACACATAGCAATTATAACACCTGTTTATTCAATTAGGTACTACGGTACTCAATAACAACACACATAGCAATTATAACACCTGTTTATTCAATTAGGTACTACGGTGCTCAATAACAACACACATAGCAATTATAACACCTGTTTATTCAATTAGGTACTACGGTGCTCAATAACAACACACATAGCAATTATAACACCTGTTTATTCAATTAGGTACTACGGTACTCAATAACAACACACATAGCAATTATAACACCTGTTTATTCAATTAGGTACTACAGTGCTCAATAACAACACACATAGCAATTATAACACCTGTTTATTCAATTAGGTACTACGGTACTCAATAACAACACACATAGCAATTATAACACCTGTTTATTCAATTAGGTACTACGGTACTCAATAACAACACACATAGCAATTATAACACCTGTTTATTCAATTAGGTACTACGGTACTCAATAACAACACACATAGCAATTATAACACCTGTTTATTCAATTAGGTACTACGGTGCTCAATAACAACACACATAGCAATTATAACACCTGTTTATTCAATTAGGTACTACGGTGCTCAATAACAACACACATAGCAATTATAACACCTGTTTATTCAATTAGATCTAATACCTGAAAATCAGATTGTAGCTTCACCTAGATAACTAATGGAACTATCAGGCAAGGATTACTTACCAGGCATATAAAATAGTAGATCATGAATGGGGAGCAATCGCTGTTCAACCGAGGTTATAACCAGGTGAATAATCTGCATTAAAGGGAGATGGGCCGTTATTCTGGACCCCCTTCTCCCTTCTTGTTTAGTCTCATTAGTTTTCAGATTTTGAGAAGTTCGACCCATTAGTTTGGCAATTTTAAGACCTTTCACTCCATTTCTTTGTCAATATTAGGACATTTCGTGCCATTTAGGTGTCGATTTTTTCCTGGCGAACGATAGCGAGCCTGAAATTGTAGAAGTAAGCGGCCTTCGGCCGGGACATTTTTCTACCGAAAAATTTACAAATTCATCTCGAAAGGTGGTCTAGGGGATGTTTTTTTAAGCTTGATGGAGGTGTGGGAAGGATACTAAAAAATCATAAAAATCTAAACAAATAATCAAATAAATAGTCCTAGAGTGTACAGTAATGGTGTTCTTACTCAATATAAACAGATAAAAACATAAGCGGTCCAGGAACGTTTGTGAGCGACTGTACAGTAGGTAAGAGACCTAGAAGAACAACTCGTACGTAACAACCATGTAACTCCGCTGACGCTATCAAACATCCGGAGGAGATAATTATGTTAAGGGCATAGTGGCTATATTTTTGGTCTATTAATTTATATTATTATTATTATTATTGTTATTATTATTATTATTATTATTATATGTTCATTTATTTTTAGTTGCCTTGCTAGATCTCCAAGCTTAAAAAAAAAAAAAAAAAAAAAAAAAAAAAAATCCACTTAGACCCCCCCCCCCCTCAAGATAAATGTGTAAATTTTTCGGTAGAAACATTTCCCGGCCAAAGGGCCGGTTCCTCTTAAAATTACAGGCTCGCTATCGCTCGCCAGGATAAAATCGACACCTGAATGGCACGAAAGGTCTTAAAATTTACAACGAAATAGGGTGAAAGGTGTTAAAATCGTCAAATTAATGGGCCGATCGAACGTCTTATAATCTCAAAATCAATGGAGCTAAACACGAGGAAGAAGGGGGACCAGAAAAACGACCGATCACCCCTTAAGCTAAACCTAATACCCGACCTTTTTTACTAAACTCCTCCCACAGTTTTGGTGCCAGGTGGGAGTGTGGGGCACCGTTGGAAAGCCCAGGCTTTGGAGATGGTTTTAGGCGAGTTTAGTGGAAATCAGAGACACTTTTGTTTAATAAAATTTTCGGCAGAACTTTCGGCAGAACTTATGTAGTAAACGGGAGCGAAAACAATTGCCGTTTGGGGCAGAAGGAGGCCTCCGATCGAAAAGGTGTATGGAACGAAAGTTGTTCGCAGCTCCCCAAAATGGGGGTACGGATGAGGTCAGATCCAAAATCGGAGGTCATTTAGCGGCCGAAATCGAGGTCGCCGTTTAATGAGGCACAGGGAAGTCGAGGCCGGTGATTATGGTAGTAGTAGTATTGTGGTAGTAGTGATTGATGATGGTGATTATGGTAGTAGAATTTAAACCCGGGCAACGCCGGGTACCCCTCCTAGTTTGGTATATAAATACTGTAAACACACAATCCTCTCAGATCTTCATTAATCACTTGTACTGTATATATGTGGACAGACATTTTGGAAATTAGAAGCTAATTCGCATAATTGAAACTGAACCAAAGAAATCTTGTGAAACAGCCTAATCAGAGGAACATCCTTTACATACAAAAATTACTACTGCATAATCTAAGGGAGGGTTGACGGGAGAGCTTTATTGATTCACATAAGTTATGAAAATAGTAATGTACAGTACTTGCAGGATTAGGCTATATATTGTATTGATATGGTGTACTGTACAGGCCTAATCTCTATATTTAAAGTTTAGTGACATTATTGTGTTTACACAATGCCTGCAAAATATTTTAGAGTTGAATAGATAATAAGACATCATGATAATTGTACAAGAAATGCCACAAACCAGAAACATTTACCTAACGTGTCCTCCCTCGTCCCTTTTTTCACCACGCAACAATCAGCTGAACGATTATAAAAAAAAAAAAAAAAAAAAAATCCTAGCATTCATTCGAGAAATAATTTTCTTTTGTAGTAATATTTTGTTTTCTTTCTGCCTTAAATTAACTGGACATGTTTAAACTTTATATATTAAAAATAAGAAATAGTTCAGATATAACATTACTATTCAATTTTCCAATCTAGGATGGATGAAAAATCAGGTGACAGGTGACGGTATTGAGGGATAAGCCTTTACAACAGTACCTCATTGCTACTTTCTACTTTTCTAGTTTCCTGGAGAGCGTAGAGAGGGGAGAAGGGGTGTTGGAGAGAGAGGAAGCTGTTGGAGTGGCTTTGTTGTGTGTGTTATTAGTCTGTAATCAAAGCTCCAACAGGTATGAAAACGAAAGAAAACGAGCCTCCAACCGATGATTAAGGCGGTAACTATCATAATGTTATACTCCTTTACAAATGTTCACTGTTGTCTGTTACTGCTGTTGGTGAAGTGATAATTTTATTTGGAGATACTTATAATCTTCAATAATTTTAATTATTGTTTTAGGTGGTGCTGCATTCTATCCAGGAGTTCCTAACTTCCTATTGAACACAAATTAACAATAACAAACAATTAGGTATACATGTGGGGCTGTGGTGTCTGGTGGGGGGGGGCACCTGGGGGGTCACAGGTTTCTCATGGGGGGGGGGGGGGGCACGTTCCCCCCCATGCCCCCACTTGGCTACGCCACTGTACCACATACATTCATTAGTTTCATTGATTTCCAAATGCCTCACCCACCCGGGAAATCGCACGCTAATCCTCTTAGCTGTGAACCAAGTAGGCCTACACTAGCCAATTCGCTACAGTACACCCCGGTCAGGGGGGGGGGGGGGGGGGGGGGGTGGATAGACAGATAAGAAAGTGTTTTCAAAGCACCTTTTAGTTTTGAAGTTCTACACACAATATTTTGAATTGTGCCTAAAAGATAAGGAACAGTAACAGGATTAGCAAACATATTGCATTGCGTTATAAAGCATGTATAGTATTCTCGCACGTACACATTAATTGTATTATCCTCGTATATAATGTAGGCCTAACCTTTGAATTTATCCTCAAGCTTTCCTTGTTGGTACTTTATTGTCCTAGTGCCAGTGTCGGGGACGTGCTACACTTGAAAAACTGAAGAGGAAAGCATGATACAATGGCCTACAGTAGTAGTTTTCAATATTGTATCCTCTGAAGGCAGGTTAACATTGAATTTGATGACAAGCAAAGATAATCCAGCTTTCGGAGGTATTCTTGGCGTGCAAATTTCTCTTTAAAAATTTAATTTAATTTTTCAGATTTTGTAGACTATAATTATAAGCTTAAGTTTGATTAAATAAATTCACTTAAACATTTTGTAATCACTACAGTAGATAAAGCCAGCAATAATTATAGCTTCACATGTAAGAGGATTTGTTTATGCCTCTTTAAAATATTTATACCCTACTCCATCATACACTACTCAGTTTGTATCCATTTCTTTCAT
Source organism: Paralithodes platypus (assembly GCA_032716605.1). Lineage (NCBI taxonomy): Eukaryota > Metazoa > Arthropoda > Malacostraca > Decapoda > Lithodidae > Paralithodes > Paralithodes platypus. The sequence continues at coordinate 14,430,196 of CM064530.1, forward strand.
TTAGAGGACACAAAGTGATAAACATGGCAAAACATGTAAAACTGCCATGCGAAAAAGGGGAAATTTGTATGTTTTTTGTCAGTTTAACCTATTTTCCATGTTAAGAAAATGAATAGCGAAAATGCTTAATGCTGTATTATGATGCATGGTATCAATACGTCATGAAAACGCCAACAAATCCTTTGAAGTTCCTTTCTTCTCTCCATGATGATCAGCTTAAAATTATGTTTCGTTGGTTTCTTGTAATATTCAACTCAATGCCATGGGAATATGAAAAACGATATAGGGAAGTTTTTGGGATCAGTTTGAAGTATTGATCCCATGCTTCATAATACACTTCTTAGTTAGTTTTCCTATCCTCATCTTATTGAAGAAAAACGAGGTTAAACATTAAAAATAAATGCCAAGAAGTCATCCTTATGGGCCCATAACTGCAAAACAGTGACTCCAAAAGCATATGTATATATAACAGTTATTACTTAGAATTACTTAATCTTTCATCTCTGGAAGTATCTGACAAAACTCGCGGGACACCATATATACAGTATTCATATATATATATATATATATATATATATATATATATATGCGAATATGCTTCCACACTAAAGGTGTGTAAAAAAGGGTAGGTACACTGCACAAAGTTTAAAAAATGTTAGTGCTAAAATTAAATTGCATCTAAAATATATTGCATGCACAAAATAAGGGTTTACAAAGTAACCTAACCTTGTCATAACCTAAGACAAACATTTTATTGTCTAAACCAGTGCCTGGAAATCCACAGAAGAGTACAGAACAAACACCTGACTCTGGAGCCAGCCACTCTTGCAATTTTTTATATTAACTGAAGATCTACGAAAGTAGAGAAATGCATTTTAACACTATTACATAAACATTATTTTAATATGTACACAACAGTCCGAGCCTTCTAATAAGATACTCGGACATACTTTTTAAACCCTTATTTCGTGCATGCAATATATTTTAGATGCAATTTAATTTTAGCACTAACATTTTTTAAACTTTGTGCAGTGAACCTACCCTTTTCTACACACCTTTAGTGTGGAAGCATATTCGCATATATTTTTACCACAAGAATCAATATTTTTCATGTTATATATATATATATATATATATAGAGAGAGAGAGAGAGAGAGAGAGAGAGATTTTGTTTCGAGTTCTCAGTAGATTTATGCACAAACTACATTATTCACGACATAAAGGAAAAATGGACTAAACTACAGTACACATATTTAGACAGGTAAAACGATTATTGCCATTTTTCGTCGTATCAAGTTCTCAACAAACTATACACAAACTACATGATTCAGGACATTAAGTTAAAAAAAAATTACCATTGTATTGTATGACATGGCAAAACGCACGTACACATTAATTTTATTATCCTAGTTTATCCTCAAGCTTTCCTTGGTACTTTATTTTCCTAGTGCCAGTGTCGGGGACGTGCTACACTTGAAATACTGAAGAGGAAAACATGATACAATGGCTTACAGTAGTAGTTTTCAATATTGATTCCTCTAAAAAATCTTATTGTATTCTCTGAAGACATGTTAACATTGAATTTGATGACAAGCAAAGATAATCCAGCTTTCGGAGGTATTCTTGGCGTGCAATGCTTGTTTGTCTTATTTTAGATTAGGCATTCGAAGATCTTCTCTTTCTTGCAAACTAGTATTGACCTTGGGTTTTATAGGCGATCCACAGCCGCCGCCTCCATGGATCAGCCCGCTAATAAATATAATAGGAAATACTAAAGTAACATGGGACACAATTTTAAAAGATACTGTTGTTTTCAGTGAATAGATTAAAAGAAAGTTTGTTAAAAAATTGTGCGCTGCGATGCGAGGGAGCTAGAAGCATGTTCAAAATTAATTAGAAATATAACTTTCTCTTTAAAAAATGAATTTAATTTTTCAGATGTTGTAGACTATAATTATAAGCTTAAGTTTGATTAAATAAATTTACTTAAACATTTTGTAATCACTACAGTAGATAAAGCCAGCAATAATTATAGCTTCACATGTAAGAGGATTTGTTTATGCCTCTTTAAAATATTTATACCCTACTCCATCATACACTACTCAGTTTGTATCCATTTCTTTCATTTAGAGGACACAAAGTGATAAACATGGCAAAACATGTAAAACTGCCATGCGAAAAAGGGGGAATTTGTATGTTTTTGTCAGTTTAACCTATTTTCCATGTTAAAAAAATGAATAGCGAAAATGCTTAATGCTGTATTATGATGCATGGTATCAATACTCATGGAAACGCCAACAAATCCTTTGAAGTTCCTTTCTTCTCTCTGTGATGATCAGCTTAAAATTATGTTTCGTTGGTTTCTTGTAATATTCAACTCAATGCCATGGGAATATGAAAAACGATATAGGGAAGTTTTTGAAATCAGTTTGAAGTATTGATCCCATGCTTCATAATACACTTCTTAGTTAGTTTTCCTATCCTCATCTTATTGAAGAAAAACGAGGCTACACGTTAAAAAAAATGCCAAGAAGTCATCCTTATGGGCCCATAACTGCAAAACAGTGACCTCAAAAACATATGTATATATAATAGTTATTACTTAGAATTACTTAATCTTTCATCTCTGGAAGTATCTGACAAAACTCGCGGGACACCATATAATTATACAGTAGGCCTATATATATATATATATATATATATATATATATATTATATATTATATTATATATATATAATATATATAATATATATTATATATATATATATATATATATATATATATATATATATATATATATATACAGTATATATATATAGAGAGAGAGAGATTTTGTTTACCATATCAAGTTCTCAGTAGATTTATGCACAAACTCCACATTATTCACGACATAAAGGAAAAATGGACTAAACTACAGTACACATATTTAGACAGGTAAAACGATTATTGCCATTTTTCCTCGTATCAAGTTCTCAACAAACTATACACAAACTACATGATTCAGGACAAGTTAAAAAAAAAAAAATACCCCTTGACCACATGAGGTTTCTCTGGCTTGAGTTCGAGCCCTGGCTCGGTCATGTCACATAAATATTTAATATATTAGGGTTCTACTTGTTTATTCAGAGAGGCCTTAAATGTGCCCGAGATTACAAGTATCGTTCTCTAGTACTTAGCTGCTAGTGTTTGTGTGCGAGGTGTATGTGTGTATGGCATCAAGCTACGTGACCATGAGTCGAAGTGGGTGGTGGTGGATGAAATATGATTCCAAATGAAGCTACTACTTCTAAGCTCCTAGGTGGCCTAGTGGTTAAGGTTTTGGAGTGCTGCATTACTGGCCTGGGTTCGAGCCCTGGCCGGGTCATATCACAAAAATATTAACTTCTATCTGATCCGAATCAATGAGGGTTATTATGATATTTTTGTGATATGACCCAGCTAGGGCTCGAACCCAGGCCAGTAGTGCAGCACTCCAACACCTTAACCATTAGGCTTGTTTTTGCCATTTTCGAGCAATGTATATTTGTTTGTCTCCTAGGCTAACAATTAAGATGTCTGGATACACTGTACTTGAAGTAGTCTAAGTCATAGTTATGTAAAGGCTTTGTCTTGTTTAAGGGGGGTTACCTGCTTTTTTTTTATTTCTCTCCTTTTCTCTCTTTCTCTGGCTTGTATCCATTCGGCCCCATTCAGCCAACTATTTTAAGACGTTTATCCCCATCTAGGTGTCGATTTCTTCCTGGCGAGCGATAGCGAGCCAGCATTATATGAAGAAATCCGGCTTCGCCGGAGAAATTTTTCTGTCGAAAAATTTACAAATTTAGCCTGCTGTCAAACAAAAATAAAAAATATGCTGGCTCGCTACCGCTCACCAGTAAACAATTGACACCTGGATGGGGATAAACATCTTAAAACAGTAGGCTGAATGGGGCCAAATGGATACAAGCCAGAGAAAGATAGAAAAGGACTGAACAAAAACAGGTCACCCCCCTTAATCCTTTGAGTACCAGCGACGTGTGTGATATTATATGCTAGCTATAAATTAAGACGATATTATGCAGCTTAGGAATGATTTGTGGTAGTTAAGAGGGTTGGTTGAGATACTTTGAAGCCTTATTATTGCTAGTGGTCCTTCCTAAGCTGAATACAATCGTCTAAGAGTTGCCAGATTATGATACAAAGGACGTCCCTGATACTGGACGGGTCAAGTATAATTAAGTGTCTTGGCCATTTCAGTTTAGGCCTACTATAATGTATTCTTGTATTGTATTATTTTATTGTATTCTGTTATTGTATTCTAGCTATCATTAGACGATGTTTTAAGTTTAGAAGGAATTTGCGGGAGTGAAAGGGTTAAGGAGAGGTATTTAGTTTGTTCCCTACGTTTTCATCAAGCTTAAAATTACACCCCCTAGACCACCTTTCAAGATAAATTTGTACATTTTTTCGGTAGAAAAATTTCCCGGCCGGAGGCCGGTTGCTCTTAAATTACAGGCTCGCTATCGCTCGCCAGGAAAAAATCGACACCTTAATGGCACGAAAGGTCTTAAAATTGACAGAAATGGGGCAAAATGTCTTAAAATGTCTAAACTACTAGGGCTAACGCCTTAAAATCTCAAAAGCAATGGGGCTACACATGAGGGAGAAAGGGGTCCAGAAAAAAATCCCTCAAGTGGAAATCTCCCCGGGGGGATTTCCACTTGGGAGATTTTTTTCTTGACCCCTTACTCCCTCATGTTTAGCCCCATTGTTTTTCTAATTTTAAGACGTTCGCCCCATTATTTTGACGATTTTAAAAACTTTCAACCCATTTCTATCAATGTTAAGACCTTTCGTGCCATTTAGGTGTCGATTTTATCCTTGCGAGCGATAGCGAGCCTGTAATTTAAGAGGAACTGGCTTTCAGCCGGGACATTTTTCTACCGAAAAATTTACAAATTTATCTTGAAAGGGGCTCAAGGGGGTGTAATCGTAAGCTTGAAGGATATCTAGGGCCCAAACTAAAAACCTCCCCGTAATCGACATAAATGCTACCCCTTCGATTCTAGAGCTCCTTCCTAAGCTGCCTACAATCGTCTAATGGCAGTCAGAATAAGATGAAAAACGCGTCATCGTATTCTGAAAAGGTTAATTAATGTTCAAGGAATATGGAAAGCACGTGTATCTCCCAAAAATATAATACTTACCCCTTCAGCATAGGATGGCGGCATTTTCTATATTATATTCAGTGTGACTATAGACGATTTTAGACCGTTCCGTAATTACATCAAGGATTCAGTGTTATATAGACGAACTTAATGCTTTGACCCTCACATATCCTTCCTAAACCCGTACGGGGGTGCGGGGGGGGTGACCTGTTTTTTTCTCTTTCTTGGTTGTATCCATTCGGCCCCATTCAGCCTACTGTTTTAAAACATTTATCCCCATCCAGGTGTCGATATTTTCCTGGCAAGCGATAGTGAGCCAGCATTTTATTGAGAAATCCGGCTTTGCCGGAGACATTTTTCTATCGAAAAATTTACAATTTTAGCTTGCTGTCTAACTCATTATACTGTACAAAATATGGTGGCTCGATATCACTCGCCATGTATAAATTGACACCTGGGTGGGGATAAACGTCTTAAAACCGTAGGCTGAATGGGGCCGATTGGATACAACCCAGAGAGAGAAAAAATGCATGGCATCCCCCCTTAATGTTGGCCAGAATATATAAACACTGTGGACTGAAAGGGTTAATAGACATCATTTTGCTATAACGAGACATAACTGACAACTCACTCAGAATAACTTTGTGGTGCTATACCTGGAAATATGCATAATAATATTAAATTTAACCCCTTCTGTAACGGCTACGTCTTTTTAACGTTAAGGGGAGATTTCCACTTTAGGGATTTTTTTCTGAACCGCTTTCTCCCTCATGTTTAGCCCCGTTGCTTTTGAAATTTTAAGACGTTCGCCCCATTAGTTTGGCGATTCTAAGAACTTGCGCCCCATTTCTGTCAATTTAAGATTTCGCGTGCCATTCAGGTGTCGATATTTTACTGGCGAGCGATAGGGAGCCTACAATTTAAGAGGAACTGGCCTCCAGCCGGGAAATTTTTCTACCGAAAAATGTACAAATTTATCTTGATAGGGGGTCTAAGGGGTGTAATTATAAGCTTGATGGAGGTCTAGGGAAAACACTAAAAACCTCCCCTTAATATGGTTAGTATTAGCAGATTTTATCCGGAGACAAATGGGCCTCCAGCAATTAACAGGCTTCGAACTATCTCACTTAACCCATTTTAGCACCAGAGATCCTTCTTAAACTGCATAAAATCGTCCAAATATAGCTAGAATGAACTACGAAGACGTCGCCGGTACAGAAGGGGATAATCATTAATGGAGCCTCATAAGTTACTGCAAAGGATCACAAAGGAAACCAAGTATCAACAGATCTACTACTCCTCACTAGGCCGCTTGCTGAAGGATAGGGAATGGGACAACTGGTTAACGAAATTCACTAATGCAACCTAGTGGCACAAGGAAAATAATTAGTACTATTCAATCACATCATAAGTGATTGTTCAATAGTCGTATATTATTTGTATTATTATTATTATTATTATTATTATTGTTATTATTTTTTCATTTTTTTTTAGAATCCATACTGAATTTTTAACACGGCCATATCACCATATCTGTATTCTGTATAGTTAAACCTTTCACTGCAGGCGACATGTGAATATGTCCTATATATAAATGGACCATACTGCGGACAACGTACTCATACATTTTAGTATTACTGGCTGAGTTGGTGGCACCAATCCACTCTGCTTGTTACCAGAATCTTTCATGAGCTTCTAAGCTTGCCACCCATACTTATATCAGTATGCTACATGCATTGGTTGTGAGAGGGTCTGTGTTTAACTAAGAGGTGTTTTAGAAGCTGAAATAACACATAAACAAGGCTACTTCTACATATATTTGTGAAAGCTATAAAACAGGTACAAATGTAAAGTTAATTTTATGTTGCAGACTAAAGCTCATACTGTACTCATTTTATGTTGCAGACTATAACTCATACTGTACTCTTTTTATGTTGCAGACTATAACTCATACTGTACTCATTTTATGTTGCAGACAATAACTCATACTGTACTCTTTTTGATAAAATATTGGTTTATCTCATCGAGTTATGAGCGTAAAATATTAAAGAGGGAGACAGAGAAGGTGCTTGAAGAGTGGACTGCGAGTGGAGCTAGAAGAATGAATATCTCACTCAATATTTCCAAGGCTGTAAGGATCAGAATGAATGTCTGAATACTTTTATGGGGAGAATTCGACCCAATTTATTAACTGGAACTTGTTTTAATTTAATTAGGGCTACGGATATAACACTAGGGCAATGTATATTGAGCGGAAATAGAAGGAAAGTCCCCGCTGGGGCGTATTCTTCTCTATATACCTCCCAGCACTGAATAGGTTAAATTGTCACAATAAAAATAAACACAAACTAAATTTCCTTCACCATGGCATGAGAGAAAACCTAGTTTGCCTGTTCAGCTTCAATACCTATTCTAATTTTTTTCAATTGTTATCTTGTTATCCGTAAGAATAAGAAGAGCTCCCTCCTAAAGGCTGGATTGAGACAGGCTAGGAACCCTGGATGGATGACATGCTCAAGTAGGAGGAAACAGTTGGCCACGTGTCTGAGCGTCTCCGTAGGAGTGATTTTGAAGCAGTGGTCTGTATCCCTCTCGGCATAACTGGTGAGGTAGACGATCATGGGTGTGGTGAGGGTCAGGTAGGAGGTGGCCATCGCTATCATCGTTACCACTATATTACGCTCCCAGGTCCTTGATGGTGATCCCTGTCTTTGATTTCTAAGCTCCACCACCTGCAATTTGTTTTGTGATCCTGGTCGCTTCTCTCCAGTGCCTGATATATTAACTTTTCGTTCTTTCTTCAGTTTTGCCTGTGGCTTGGTCTGTTTATCCCTAAGCTCGACCATATCCGCTTGCTTTTCTACTCTCAATTCTGTTGGAGACACTTGTTGCTTCTCATTCTGTGCTCTGGACTGTATACTTGTGATCTTTGTGTTAGTCTTTTGCTGTTCTTGAATTTCTGGTAGAACCTGCAAGTGTTCTTTCACTTTGTTTGTTGGGTCCCCTAATTGTTCATCTTTAGTCTCTTTCACAGCACCCTGCCATTCCTTCCCTTTATCTGATGAAGCCTCCAAATGTTTATTTCTTATTGTCGTCACAACGCCTTGATTTTCCTTCCTATGCTCTGCTGGAATCTTTAAGTTATCTCTTTTAAGCTCTGTAGTATTATCTCGCTGTTGAACTTCGTCAGTTTCTGTTATATCCTGCTTTCGTTCATTCATATTGTTTGTCTGAGTCTTTCCTGATTCATCACTAATTTCCCTTATACTTCCCTGTTGTTCTTCCTTTATTCTGGCTAGTTCCATCTGCTGCTCGTCTTTGATTGATAATAAAGCTCCTTTCTGTTCTTCCTTGTCTATGAAAACCCCATTTGTATTCCTTCCATTGTGTGTTAGAGCACTTGACCAATCACCGCTGATCTCTGTTATGGCTCTGTTCCGTTCTTTATTAATTACAGACAAAGCTTTCCGGCGTATTCCCCCAATCTCCATGAGAGTTATTTGATGGGTTGTGTTAACGGTGTGGGTGTGATTTCGTACCCGCCCCATCCACACACCCACTACCAGGCTCAAATTGAAAATTGCCAGCAGGATGCCAGGAACACAAATTATCAGCAACGAGAAGAACCTGCAAATATAAACACATATTTAATTTTACATTTTCAAAGATGTGTCAATATATATCAATATACTGTACTTTGTCCAAATGAATTTGGTAATGTTTGAGATCTCAAGTATGTATTAAATATATATCTGTGTTGTGCTAGGATCAGTATGTAATAGCAAAATGTGTATCTATTATATCGTACAATCATATCCCTGTCCATAAGCTCATACATAAAAAGTAGGCCTACACACCAGCGAAATTTTTCGTGCCACAGCTCATTGTAATTCTGTTGATGGCCTCGGACGACAATCAACTCGCCAGGGTTACAATCCATGTCATCTCTTTCCTTCTCCCCTTGGCTTCCCGTGTTGCAGAAGATGTGAGCATTCAAGGCATAAGGTATCTCTACAACAACAAAGAGGACCGCAGTGCCCAGGGTCCGGAGCAGCTGAACCCGAGGCCGCTGGAGGGAGGAGTAGGCCGAGTGCCACCAAACTGCCAGACATCGGTCCAGGGCCAGCCAGGCTAGGGTCATGGCGATGAATGAGTGCAGCCCTGAGAATGTTACCTGAGATTAGTGATCTAGGATAAAAGGCCATGGATCATAGTTATTCAGTATTAGTGACCTAGGATTAGATGATAGGGATAATTGTGACCAGATATTAGTGCCCTGTCATTATTGAGCTGACATTTGAACCTGTAGCCGCTGAATCTGGGATCTGTAGTTAATATCCGTTTAGGGGTGCAACATATAAAATATAACTGGAGGGCGAGGAATAGAACAGAGTACACTTTCACAGCACATTCTATTTATAAGTTTCAAAAGTAGTGCAAGCATAAGTATTGAGACTGACTTACCTAAGTATTTATAATTCCTAGCAATGTAAGTGATACATTTATATATTTATATATGATTCAATAATGAAGTAGAACCTAACGAAGGGAGAGGATGTGGTGTGAAACCATCCAATAAAACCCCTAATAACATAGCAAAACACAAGTCCCCATCACCTACGTCGTTAATTCCCCCTCCTACACCCAGGAAGGCACTAAGACAATATTAGCGTATTGTTGTCTCTATTTTTAGAGTCCCTTGTTGTAACAGTTTATCTTGTCCTTCAGGAAGACACCACACATATACTATCCTTGCTTGTCCCCTATCTAATATCATTAATGTAATTACAAGATATTTGATAGCAGGAGTTTACTATGAAGAACAACATCCATTGTGAAACCTTGTATTCTAGTGATTTTCATATATTAACCCGAGGAGTGCGCAATTGAGATGTTTAAAAGTGCCGCGTATGCGAGAAAAAAATGTGTAAATATGTGTAAACAGCAAATATCTAGTGAAAAACTTATATTTGTGGCGGGAGGGGGTGGATGGAGGCGAGAGAGAGAGAGAGGCATAGGTCTACTTCCTGAACCTGCTTGAGGCACACTGAGGCTCTTGCGCATGTGAAGGGGAGGAGGGAGTGCTACATCACTATATTTCGTGCGTGGAAAGGAATGAATCATGAAAATAAGAGGAATAATAGCCAATAATTGAGGAGGGGAGAAAGGGGGGGAAGGAGAGGGAGGGGGGTTGGGACACATATAGGGGAGGGGAGAGAAAGGAGGTACTGGACATTGAATGTACTACCTAATCACGGCGGGTGCCCAACTCCGAAAGGAGTTGAAGTAGGGGAGCTATCCCCCCGCCAAAGGCGGCTTTCTAGGGCCTTTCCTAGCTGATGCTGAGAGGATTGGGTTCTAGTCATGTGGTGATGGACTGGTCTATCAGAGTGAGAGCTGAGCGATCTCTGCCATACCTATAGCTTACTCTGACTGTTCCTTTTACTTATATATCTTCTACTGTAGATCTCAAGTGACGGCGTCTTTTCCATGGATCGACCTCCCTACTGCCAACCTAAAAGTTGGCAGATTGGGAGCCAAAGCGTCACATTTTTCCCTTGCCCCTCAACTTTCCCTTCATAATTGCTGAGGGGCATAGGGCCTTGGGTGGGGCTTTGGTTTCCCGGGCGTTTCCGCGCCCTCCTCAGCTCCCTGCCTTAGAGTGGCTTCGGTCACCTGGGTTTTGTTAGTGGTAAGCAGGGAGGGGTTTGTGGGGGCGCTCTATGGCCTTGGCCTTGCTCGGGACCTTGGGGCTGTTCGGCCAGGCAGCCTGGGGAACAACAACAACAACAACTACCTAATCACATATTGCTTCCATTTGAGTGCCTGTGGGGCATTTTGGGGGTATATTTTCATGGGCTGTCTTCCGTGAGGCCTATCACGTACGCTATACAGATACTTCTGTGAGGCTTATCGCGCTTTAGAGGTTGATAATTACTGTTCCTCGTGATCGTAATATTAAGAGTCGGGTTAAAGAAGGAAAACAAACTGCAGTATTGCAGGCAGACTAAACTATTGTGTATTTAAATACCCGTTAGTTAACATCAAAGTATTCGCAAATACCATTTCTATATATTCTGAGTATGTCAAGATATTGCATCAATATTATTGTACTTGTAATTAACCATTGATTATGTCTAAGAAGCTATGATAAGATTTAATTCCATAACTATCTCCATGTTATATTCCGTGCATTTACATTTAACTCGCATTCAAGCACGTACCTAACTACTGCCCTAACTCAAGTAAACTTTTTTTATCCTGTCAGTATTATTGTATTGTGTCTTAATTATTGTATGTGATTAGAGTGTAACGTCTCGTTGTGCGAGACATAATTTTGTGTATAAATAAAGTTTTATTTTGTACCTATTGTATAACTCACCTTACTATTTTATTGTATCTTTATATTGAATTGTCAAGTTTCTCCCTGTTAGAAGAATCCACAAAATACCTGTTTTGTCTAGCATAACACCCAGATAGGTCAGGTCAGGTGAAGGTATTGAGGAATGAGCCTTTACAACGGCACCTCGTAGCTACTTTCTACTTTCCAATTTTCTGAAGAGAGTAGAGAGGGGAGAATTAAGGGGTGTTGGAGAGAGGAAGCTGTTGGAGTGGCTTTGTTATGTGTAGATAGGTCAGGTCAGGTGAAGGTATTGAGGCATAAGCCTTTACAACAGCACCTCGTAGCTACTTTCTACTTTCCTATTTTCTGAAGAGTGTAGAGAGGGCAGAAGGGGTGTTGGAGAGTGAGAGAGGAAGCTGTTGGAGTAGTTTTGTTATGTGCATTATTAACCCCTTCTGTACTGGCGACGTCTTTTCAATTGTATTCTAGCTAGGGTATATTTAGAGGATTTTGTGATGTTTAAGAAGTAGGCCTATCTGTGGTCGCAAGAAGGGTTAAGTGAGATAGTTCGAAGCCTTTTAGTTTGCTGGAGAACCTTTTAAACTGAATAAGATCGTCTAACAGTAGCCAGAATAAAGTTATAAAGATGGCGCTGGTACAGAAGGGGTTAAGGGGAGATGGTTCACTTTTTGGGCGATTTTTGCATGTATTTGTTATTTTTCTAGTTTCCTCCCTAGACCTCCATCAAATTTAAAAAAAAAACATCCATTAGATCCCCCTTCTAGATTAATTTGTACATTTTTCGGTAGAAAAATGTCCTGGCCAAAGGCCGGTTCTTCCAACATTACAGGCTCACTATCATTCGCCAGGGAAAAAATCGACACCCAAATAGCACGAAAGGTCTAAATATTGACGAAGAAATGGGGCGAAAGGTCTTAAAATCGACTAACTAATGGGGCAAACCCCTTAACATCTGAAACTAATGGGGCTAAACATGAGGGAGAAAGTGGTCCAGAAAACCGGCCCATCCCCCCTTAAGGTGGGTCAAAAAAAAATGCATTCATACACGTTCCATATTATTTACCTGATATGACGGTCCAGCCAAAGTGAGCGAAGTACCAAGCCAACCAGTAGTGAGTGAAGCGGCAGCCGTTGATGGTGACCACGACGGGTAGGTGGGTCAGGCAGAGTACCAGATCACACCACACGAGTAACTGGAAGTACCTGCACAATACGGAAACTTAATTTACTACCTCAACAACAACCTGTAGTGTTAAGGGGGGATGGGCATATTGATTTGCTCATTTATATATTTTTTTTGTTACCGGTATATATAGTTTTTAGTTTCCTCCATAGACCTCCATCAAGTTTTAAAAAAAAAACAAAAAAAACTCTCCTTAAAGATAAATTAGTAAATTTTTCGGTAGAAAACTGTCCCGGACGAAGGCTGTTTCCTCTTAAATTAAAGGATCGCTATCGCTCGCCAGGAAAAAATCGACAACTTAATGGCAGAAAAGGTCCTAATATTGACAATGAAATGGGGTGAAAGATTTTAAAATCGCCAAACTAAAGGAACGAATGTCGTAAAACAGTAAAACTAATGGGGCTAAACATGAGGGTGAAGGGGGGCCAGAAAAACCAACCATCCCCCATAATTAAGCCTACCTGAACACAAAAGAAAATAATATTATCTGATCAATACAGACACAACACAACCTGAGCAACATCTTTAGCTATGTGTTATGTCAAGAGTATTTACTACACCGAGGTGGATTCTTCCGAGCTGCATGGGAGGCCTTGATGTCGTCTTCCCCGTTGTCGACGTGGGCTTCCCAGGTTTCTTTCTCTCCCCTTTCCTTCTTTCTTGTTTCTTGTGTCCTTCTTTACTCCGTCTTTCTGTATTTCTCGTATTTCAGATACAATCATAACATTTAATGAATTACATAATGAAAATAAAATATTGCACCGCTATAAAAACTTGATCAATCTTCATTTCCCAAATTTTAAGCCCACATCAAAGAGATAATTTCAATGAGTACCCTCTTGTAACTCCTTGTGAGACTCTCAGTGTGGAGGGGGATGTAGCTCCCTGATTTTGGTGTTGACACTGGTTTGATGGTGTGTGTATGTGTGTGGTTTGTGGTTGGGGAGAAGTGGATATGTGTTAGGATAATTGCCGTGGGCCGTCACATGGTTGGTAGCGCTCTGCCTGCTGATCAAAGGGTCGGCAGTTCGATACCACCCCAAGCCACTGGTAGATTATTATGTTCTCTCCACTAACCAACTTTACTCCTAAACTCGATTAATGAAATTAACAAACACATGTGGCAGTCCGGGGATTCGAACCCAGGACGCTCACACCGAAAATCAACACACTTATGCATTGCACCACGAAGACAGTTGTCAAGAGTTTGGACACTCAGGTTCAGCAATTTGTGGCAATTTCCAGTAAAATCCCAGTAACAAAGGCATCCTATAATACTGTACAGTATGTATATATATTTTGTTTTTCTTTTTTTACTGTGTATGGCAAATTTATTTGGTGCAAACTACATCCAAATGCAGTGTTAGCTGCAGAGCTTTGAGTTCTCTAAACCTTGTTGACACAGTGGTCATGCCCTACGCGCTTATTTGGAAGGTAATAGTGTGACCTTACCTGTTGACCTGTAGTGACCTGAGAGCTGGCCGCCGCAGCACCAGAACACTGACTGTGGTGACCATAACCCCAAAAATGACCAGCACTGGGTAGATTATGCGGTAGGTCAGATGGTGTGGCCAGGTCACTCCCTCTTCCACCTCAGACATTGGGACTCGGGTCAAGGTCAGGCCAGAGTAAGTGTGATCTGCGGGTAAATGAGATTTTCAAATTTGTATATAACTGGAATGCGGCAATATCATAATCATGGAGTCAAGTACAAGTACACCGCATCCACACGTACACCCAAGTAGTAGGTCTAAACCATCGACATTCAAAGGGAATGAAGTAGTCCTAGCTCCATGGCCCGATCCTGCTAGTGATACTCAGACACTCGGTGTAACTGCCTTACTCTACAAACAGCCATACAAGAGCAGTGGCACATCAACACCAAGAGGAATATCAAACTCCCAAGCTACCCTCTTGCCTGGGACCACCATCATCATTGAACCGGAAACAAAATATAACAAATAAACTGTATTAATGTAAATCACTTTATCAACTCTCTCACTGGGCCATCTATTCTGCTGATGCACGCCATCGATGTTGATGCTTGTGAGCAATTTGAGGGGTGTTGGAGGTGTGATGGAAATTTGGTGGATGAAGTCCGGTTTGGAGCTGTGGGAACACGTGTTTGGATTTGGGCGGATGAATTAGTATCCCCTTAAAGTCCGTCTTCTGTGGCGGAAGGCTCCTTAGAAAACGCGTCTTGATGTGGGGGACTATGGTGTTTGATGGTAGCACCGCGGACCTGAACAGCTGTGTTGCTATGCAACTGTGGGGCTGGTACTTGTTTCCGAGGTCGCATATCATAAATAATGTTAAGTGTTTTTTGTTTTGTTCCCCCCTTTTTTTTGTGTGTGTAAGGCTTCATTACTGGCGCTTTACCTCGTGATTTAGACAAATATTGGTCACTAGCAGGGGTACCCGGCGTTGCCCGGGTAATCACCATAATCACCATCACTACTACCACCACTACTACTACCATAATCACCATCATCAATCACTACTACCACAATCATCACAATACTACTACTACCATAATCACTGGCCTCGACCTCCCTGTGCCTCATTAAACGGCGACCTCGATTTCGGCCGCTAAATGACCTCCGATTTTGGATCTGACCTCATCCGTACCCCCATTTTGGGAGGCTGCGAACAACTTTCGTTCCATACACCTTTTCGATCGGAGGCCTCCTTCTGCCCCAAACGGCCATTTTGTTTTTAACGCGCCCATTTTCTCCGTCCCTTTCACCCTGGGGAATTCTATTTTTTCACTAAAACCTGCCTAGGGACCCCCTTACTATGCATACCAAGTATGAACGCTCTAGCTTAAAAACTGCGGCCGCCTATAAAGAACACACAGACACACACACACACACACAGACAATCGCAAATATTATATAGATTAACACACGTTGACTACAAGAAATTCTGCCTAAAATTTATTAATTCGTTAACCGTTCAGTACCGGCGACGTCTTTATATTTATTTTCTAGCTATATTTAGACGATTTTCTTCAGTTTAAAAAGGATCTGGTGCAGTAAAATGGGTTAAGTGAGATAGTTCGAAGCCTTAATTTTCATTGCTGGAGGTTCTTTTTAAACTGAATATAATCGTCTAACACAAGCCATAATAAAATTTGAAATACGTCGCCGGTACAGATGGGGTTAATCAGCAAAATAGCAATAACAATCAACAGTGGATTTATATAGATGTCTGGGACAGTTACAGGATACAATATATAATACTATATAATATAATATATAGTATTATATATTGTATCCTGTAACTATCCCACTGTATCACTAACCTTATAGTTATCAACACCGGATATGTCGACACCACTTTTTGTATATTCTAAGAAAAAATATATATACATACAGTATATATTATATACTGTGTGTATATATATTTTACAAAAAATATATACAAAAAGTGGTGTCGACATATCCGGTGTTGATAACTATAAGGTTCGTGATACAGTGACAGAGTATCCTGTATGTCACACCACACTTGCACTAGTTAATATTTTTTTTTTTTTTTTTTTTCTATATTCCAACTTACTTCCTCTCGGGCATAGGCTGAGAGCCTTAACATTCACCGCTTTACAATGAACAGTGAAGCCCGTGAGGTCTTGTTCCAGTCTAGGGAGTGAGACATGTGAAGCACGTAGAGTACAACGAGCACCTGCCATCTTGCCTTCACATGATGCACGGTGCTCACTCATGGCCCGAAACGACCCCATCTCTGAAGCCATCTCGTTCCCGTGCTTCACTGTCTAACCCCCTACACTCGGACTCTCACACTTACACACACACAACGCCACCTGTTGAGCAGATAACTCACCAGGCATTGCACCCCTATAGCATATTTTGAATATGGGAATATTCATACAGTGCTATTTAATCAGGGAACAATGAGGGTATTTTATTGACATTTCGGTGGGCTTGTGGTAATGCACTGCATGATACTAGGTACAGCACAAATTCCATCCCAATAATATCTTCCCATTGATACATCGGGATTTGAACCCGGGACCTTTGGATTACCAGGCCAGTGGCAATACCACTCCACCACACCTCCCCTAATATATATAATATATATATACAATGTGTGAGTGTAGTCATGCATCTATCCTGTATTTGATCTGTTGTGCTATTTTTAGTGAGCCGATTGTGTGTTTTGTGAAGGAGTGATTAAGGGGAAGTGTTTAGTTTGTTCCCTAGACCTCCATCAAGCTCAAATTACACCCCCTAGTATGATAAATTTTTACAATTTTCGGTAGAAAAATGTCCCGGCCGAAGGCCAGTTCCTCTTATATTACAGGCTCACTATCGCTCGCCAGGAAAAATGTTACACTTAAATGGCACAAAAGATCTTAAAATTGACAAATGGGGCGAAAATTCTTAATATCGCCAAACTAATGGGGTGAACGTCTTATAATCTCAAAAGCAATGCGGCTAAACATGAGGGAGTAAGGGGTCAAGAAAAAATCCTTCAAGTGGAAATCGCCCCTTAACCCCTACTGTACCAGAGGGCTCGCTGGTGTAGTGACTAGCGTCTTGGACTTCCACCCAGAAGGCCCGGGATCGCGCCCACGCTCGGCGCATTAAAGATTTTTCACAAGCACTGAGTCGTTACCATCCCTCATGAGCAGGGGGATGGGCTAATAGTACAGGACCCCAATGGAAATACGCCTAATCGGCCTTATTGGGCTATCCTTAGCTGGCTTAGCATACGCTAGCTTTAAGAACTATTATTATTATTAATATTACCCTCCAGTACCAGTCATTGTGGCCAAAATGACTTCAGAGTCAAGAGATAACACCCTCTCACCCCGAAAGTTGGAGGATTACTGCCCCAGCTAGCTCCCACAGGCTTGGATCCAAGCTGAGAAGTGTTGTCAATGTTTCAGAGCAGTGCATACAAGTCATGGTACCAGGTACCGCTCGATATGGGCAGTTACAAGGACCGCATTTCGTTGTCAATTTTAAGACCTTTCGTGCCATTTAGGTGTCGATTATTTCCTAGCGAGCGAAAGCAAGCCTGAAATTTTAAGAGGAACCGGCCTTCGACGGGGACATTTTTCTACCGAAAAATGTACAAATTAATTTTGATGGGGGGTCTAGGGGGTTTTTTTCTAAACTTGATGGAGGTCTAGGGAGGAAACTAAAATAATATATGAATAAATTAATTAATAGACCAAACAAACGGCCAGCCTCCCGATAACAGATAACCGAGTACATACAATGTTCAAACAGACAGAATATTTGTTTTACTCCCACATCATTTTAAATGTTGTAAATATTCCTATCTCCTCTAGTATTGGTGTAACATTGAATGCCAGCCTGAGCTAGACACCTCATGTTAGATCCATTGCTAAATATGCCTCTACGAAAATAGGACTCCTGTACAGAGTTCGAGAATGCTTAAGGGGGCCCACCTCGCTTTTGTTCTCTTTCTCTCCCTCTCTCTTTGGCTTGTATCCATTCGGCCCCATTCAACCTACTGTTTTAAGACGTTTACCCCCATCCAGGTGTCAATATTATACGAGAGCCAGCATATATATTTTTTTTTTTTTTTTTTGACAGCAAGCTAAATTTGTACATTTTTCGATAGAGAAATGTCTCCGGCAAAGCCGGATTTTCTCCATACAATGCTGGCTCGCTATTGCTCGCCAGGAAGAAATCGACACCTGGATTGGGATAAACGTCATAAAACAGTTGGCTGAATGGGGCCAAATGGATACAAGCCAGGGAAAGAGAGAAAAGGAGAGAAAGATAAAAGAAAAGCCGGTGAACCCCCTTAACTGACGAGCAATTAGCCATTATATAAAAGTCATGTGCGTTCAGATGAAATACTGTTCACCCTTGTAGAATGGATGGGCAGTGGTTATATTGAGGCAGTTTGACAAAATTCAAAATATAGCAACTAGATTAATAAATAACCCTGCAATCACGCAGGATCTCCCTCCATTATTCATATAAAGAGATGTTGCATTCTTTGTATTACTCCACAGATATTTTCCAGGCAAAAATTCTGAGGAACTTGCTTCAATTGTGCTACCTCTCCAGATCTTTTCCTGCAGAACTAGGGCAGCTGAAAATGCCCATGAATTCACACTCTTTCGTCCACAATGTAGAGCTTCTGCTTATCAAAATTCATTTATCCCTAGAACTTCTACTCTCGGGAATTCACTTCCTTGGAGTTGTTTTCCTCAATTTTACAACCTACAACAGTTTAAGTCCAGTTGTTACAAACATTTTATGAATCGTGGACGCAGATACACTACATGGACCGTGTTTGTTTTGTCTTTGTTTTCTTTCCTCTATTCATTGTCTCTTATAATATATATATATATATATATACAGTATATATTTATGTTTATTCTAGCTACTACCAGATGATTTTGTTCAACTTGATAAAGGCCTGTCAGAGTTAGAGAATTAATTGAAATACTTATAACTCATTGATTCCTAGATGTCCTTCCTAAGCTGAATATAATCTTATGAAATTAGGCATTAACTCTATTTGGCCCAAGGGGGGTCTTTTTAGATCCCCCCCCCCCCATCCTTCCACCTCTCTTTCGGTTTACCTCTCCCTCTCTGTCCTTCCACCTCACTCTCGTACACCCTCTTAGTCATTCTCTCGCTTCCCATACGTTCCATATGGCCGAACCATCTCAAGGTGTTCCTTTTCACACTTTAATCTCGCTGGTATTTACATGGGTTTCGGCGAATTGTTGCATCTTTCTGTACTTTTAGTTAGAGGACCAGGGTAAAAAAAACTTCCCATCAAAAGGGATTTTAGCTTCAAATATAAGACCATGATGCTTTCCTTATTTTGAGAATATGTTATTTCGATATGATAACCTTAGTCAATTGCCGACTTGCGAGTTTCGTTCTATAAGGAAGTTGGAGCTGTAGACATGATATTTAACAGAATGTACAGCTAACATACGGTCGTAGGACATTTATAAATACATAAAACCCAATTCAACATACCATTTATCCATCAGAAACGTACATTATTATTGCATTTCTGTATAATATCGATGTTCACGGCTCCAACTTCCTTATAGAACGAAACTCGCAAGTGGTCAATTAGTTCCCATATCAGTTAGTAGCCGTCTATTGTAGATTATGCTGGAATTTTGAGCACCTTGAATGGTAGCGATTTGTGTGATATCGGGATCTATTTGTCCCGTTCCAACAAAACTGATTTATCGGTATTTTATTAGTTGTTACTATGAAATCATTGATATATTAATGTATTTATGTTTTTCCAAATTTGTCATTGATATTCTCAATTGTTGAATGAAAACCTCGAAGAAAATACGATTTATTTATGAATAAAGTTTGAAATTATAAATGTAGGCCTATACAGAGTTTCTGATATAAATACAAATTGATCAGATATATCATTAAACCAATGGTTATAATGTCATTCACTTGGAAGATTTCGAGAGGAAAATAAAATAGCAATAACAAATAAAAAAATCAATTATCTATTCCATGAAAAAAAAAAAAATCACTTAAGCAGTTTTTAATCGTTTCCCTTATCACTGTTGAGGTTGTGACTACTGTACGTTGGTGTTACTACCTGGGTTTAGGGTTACATAAATGACTACTGTACGTTGGTGTTACCTATACTACCTGGGTTTAGGGTTACATAAATTACTACTGTACGTTGGACTAGTACTACCTGGGTTTAGGGTTACATAAATGACTACTGTACGTTGGTGTTACCTATACTACCTGGGTTTAGGGTTACATAAATGACTACTGTACGTTGGTGTTACTAGTACTACCTGGGTTTAGGGTTACATAAATGACTACTGTACGTTGGTGTTACCTATACTACCTGGGTTTAGGGTTACATAAATGACTACTGTACGTTGGTGTTACTAGTACTACCTGGGTTTAGGGTTACATAAATGACTACTGTACGTTGGTGTTACTAGTACTACCTGGGTTTAGGGTTACATAAATGACTACTGTACGTTGGTGTTACTAATACTACCTGGGTTTAGGGTTACATAAATGACTACTGTACGTTGGTGTTACTAGTACTACCTGGGTTTAGGGTTACATAAATGACTACTGTACGTTGGTGTTACTAGTACTACCTGGGTTTAGGGTTACATAAATGACTACTGTACGTTGGTGTTACTAATACTACCTGGGTTTAGGGTTACATAAATGACTACTGTACGTTGGTGTTACTAATACTACCTGGGTTTAGGGTTACATAAATGACATAATATACTACCGGGAGTCATGAACTCTTATCACTTAGCCTATATCGAGTCACCACCGGATACACGTGTTTCTCTTTACTAAAATAATCACAGGTAGGCCTACAGTTTCCATCATTCATTCTGACACACTTTGAAACGTCAATAAATTTAAGGGGGGTGACCTGCTTTTTTATCTCCTTTTCTCTTTTTCTCTGGCTTGTATTCATGCGGCCCCATTCAGCCTACTGTTTTAAGACGTTTATCCCCATCCGGGTGTCGATTTTTTCCTGGCGAGCGATAGCGAGCCAGCATTGTATGGAGATATCCGGCTTCACCGGAGACATTTCTCTATCGAAAAATTTGCAAATTTAGCTTGCTGTAAAACAAAAAATATATACAGTATATGCTGGCTCGCTACCGCTCGCCAGGAAAAAATTGACACCTGAAGAGGGGTAAACGTGTTAAAACAGTAGGCTGAATGAGGCCGAATGGATAAAGCCTAGAGAGAGAGGGAGGGAGAGAGAGAGAAGAAGAAAAACGAGGTGGTCCCCTTAGAGGAACCTCCGAAATTGGAAATACAAATAACAGACAAAGCATTTTGAGATATAATTAATTGCAGTAGATGCAATTTGTGTGGAAGAAAATCGTTCATAAATGAACATTATGAGTTTGGCAGGCGTACTCAAAATCGCGGGAATATTGTTTACGATTATATTCATATAAAAAACATTGATATTGAACAAATGTTGATGACTATTGGAAAGCCAGTGAATTTATTTTATTTCATAGTATATCAATTTATTGCTCAGCATATAATGCAATTGTGATGAGTTGAACGCCAAAGACCGATGAATTGTTTTATTGTCGAACAAATGTCAGTACTGTATGTAATATCGACTTATAATGTTAAACGTGTTTAATGTTTAATGCATTATTATTGTAGTATGGGTTTTCCTCTTTCTTATCATGTATAGGGCCTACCTCATTACAGACGAGGTGAGTATTGTGGGTTTAACCCTTGGGATCCAGGGGGCCTCATATGAATTTTGGTAAAATCAATTTCATAATTCAGTAGCTACTGATTGAGACCACCTAGATCAGTCAATGTTTTTGCAAATTGTAGAACTTTTTGTTGTCTCTAGAATGCCGTAGAGATGACGTCGCTACAACGCGTGGTTGCCGAGTTCTGATGATTATAGCGGCGATTTTTAGCCGACCATTTTGCCTCATATGAGGCGTCCCGGGTTCCGAGGGTTTTAAACAGAGCGATAATAAACTGGTTCTTTGTGCGCCATCCATTGGGAGCCTATACATCAAAAGAGACCTGATAATGATATCACTTAAGTTTCTTGTGAACCTCAAGGAGTTAAAGAATGTTTCTTCTTATTTAGGTGGTAATTTTGTTCTGGACAAGCGTAAACGAACCTGCAAGTTAGAAGAAATCGGCCTCTGGCCGGGATATTGTTTACCGAAAATGTTACACACTTAGCTAGAAGGGGGTCTGGGTTGCATGTGTTTAGCTTGAAGGAGGTCTAGGAGGCTAGTTAGTTCAAATAGGACTTCATAGGCTATCAACCCTATTGGATTATTTAGCTAGCACACTGTAAGTCAAGAATAATATCAGGACTGGAGCCTCTCTGCGAGAACTCCAGTCCCTTGTCTAGGAGGTAAAATAAAATAAAACAAATGTTCTAAAATTGCAAAACAATAAACAAAACCCTCCGTAATAATATTTATAAAAACACACACACCACCACATCCACCACCACAACACAACAATACCCACACCACACCACACTCCTAGCAGACCGAACCAACACTACTGACACATAACGACCAATGTATATTTCAACACATATTAATAGACACAACACCACCACACCACACTCCTAGCAGACCGAGCCAACACTACTGACACATAACGACCATTGTATATTTCAACACATATTAATAGACACAACACCACCACACCACACTCCTAGCAGACCGAACCAACACTACTGATACACATGACCGTTGTATGAATATTTAAAGTGTTTAAACACATAGTAATAATAACAATAATAAACAAGCACATCACAACACCACCACCACACCACACTCCTAGCAGACCGAGCCAACACTACTGACACATATGACCATTGTGTGTGTATTTCAACACATAGTAATAATAACAATAATAAACAAGCACATCACAACACCACCACCACACCACACTCCTAGCAGACCGAGCCAACACTACTGACACATATGACCATTGTGTGTGTATTTCAACACATAGTAATAATAACAATAATAAACAAGCACATCACAACACCACCACCACACCACACTCCTAGCAGACCGAGCCAACACTACTGACACATATGACCATTGTGTGTGTATTTCAACACATAGTAATAATAACAATAATAAACAAGCACATCACAACACCACCACCACACCACACTCCTAGCAGACCGAGCCAACACTACTGACACATATGACCATTGTGTGTGTATTTCAACACATAGTAATAATAACAATAATAAACAAGCACATCACAACACCACCACCACACCACACTCCTAGCAGACCGAGCCAACACTACTGACACATATGACCATTATGTGTGTATTTCAACACATAGTAATAATAACAATAATAAACAAGCACATCACAACACCACCACCACACCACACTCCTAGCAGACCGAGCCAACACTACTGACACATATGACCATTGTGTGTATTTCAACACATAGTAATAATAACAATAATAAACAAGCACATCACAACACCACCACCACACCACACTCCTAGCAGGCCGAGCCAACACTACTGACACATATGACCATTGTGTGTATTTCAACACATAGTAATAATAACAATAATAAACAAGCACATCACAGCACCACCACCACACCACACTCCTAGCAGACCGAGCCAACACTACTGACACATATGACCATTGTGTGTGTATTTCAACACATAGTAATAATAACAATAATAAACAAGCACATCACAACACCACCACCACACCACACTCCTAGCAGACCGAGCCAACACTACTGACACATATGACCATTGTGTGTGTATTTCAACACATAGTAATAATAACAATAATAAACAAGCACATCACAACACCACCACCACACCACACTCCTAGCAGACCGAGCCAACACTACTGACACATATGACCATTGTGCGTGTATTTCAACACATAGTAATAATAACAATAATAAACAAGCACATCACAACACCACCACCACACCACACTCCTAGCAGACCGAGCCAACATTACTGACACATATGACCATTGTGTGTGTATTTCAACACATAGTAATAATACTAGAACCCACCACAACCCCGCACAAACCATCAAACTGACACACATGACTATTTTATGTGTACTGTATCTCTCAACACATAGTAAAAATTATAGAACGCACCACAACACCACCACACTGCCAACACTACTGACACATAGTATATGACCATTGTGTGTACTGTATATTTCAACACATAATACAAATAATAGAACGTACCACACCACCACCACACTGCCAACACTACTGACACATATATGACTATTGTATACCCTACCACACAGCACCACCCGTCTTATCACATCACCGAACGTCAAGATATCAACACTCAGTTTTTGTTTTGTACGCTTTATTAACTCTGTCTAATTTGAGGGTGGTCTTTTTAACCCCCCCCCCCCCATTTTTCGCCCCATTTGCCCGATATTCGTTCGGCGAATGCCTTCCGACTGACTTTCCATAAGAATAAGCCCAATTGTCGGGCTTGTGACCGTTGTTCTGATAAAATGTATGACTACATGCAAATTGTCGCCAAGCAGTCTTCAACATGTCATCGAATATTCTGCAACCTGTCACCGATAAATCTGCAACATTAGATCGACACCTCCAACCCCTGTCAAATTTGAATTTCAGCCACTCTGACCAAGGTCGACTACATGGGACCATTCGGCGACATGTCTGCGAGTTTTTGCAGACACAATCGATGACTTGTCGGCGATTAGTCGCAGACGTCAGCCAACAATATGCGAATCATAGTAAAAATTAGTGTGCTATTTCCGGCAGATGGTCAGGTATCTACAAGAACCTAATTGTGGAAATGGAAGAGAACACACACACACACACACACACACACACACATACATACATACACGTGTATACTCGGATATATATATATATATATATATATAAATATTATATATATATATATATAATATATATAATATATATATACTGTATATACTGTATATATATATTGTAATCACACACTTCTTATTAAGATATATAAGACGAATTGATACAATTAGTGATATTAACACCATGTGAGGGGGAGCGCTTTATTGTTAACGTTTCGCATAATTTTAGCTTAATCAGGCCAAGACATATCAGGGTTGTCAGGTGCAGGTGAAGGTATGGAGGGATAAGCCTTTATAACGGCACCTCGTATCTACATTCTACTTTTCCTATTTTTCTGAAGAGTGTAGAGAGGGGAGAAGGGGTGTTGGAGACAGAGGAAGCTGTTGGAGTGGCTTTGTTATGTGTGTTATTAGTCTGTATACTTCGTCGAGGTGTCCCCCGACTGGGTGCAAGCATGTGAAACATGCTAGGATGTACTACAATACCCACTATATAGTGTCCGCCTGGGCTGGGATCGAACCCAGGTCAAGCAGATTCACACGTGAGCGTGCTCACCACTCGACCGTCGTGTCATGTCCGTGCACAGCTCTTGTCGCCCAGTCTTGTCTGAAAAGTCGCCCAAATGTCTCCCAATCTTCCAGGAAGACCCCCTTACCTCCTCTCCCTTCGTTTTTTGTTTGCTATTTTTACCCCCTTTTCTTATGACAATTATGAATGTTTTTGGTGTAGGCCTATTGATAAATACTGTCAAAGTTATGAGTGCTTGGACGGACATGTATGCATATTATTTGAAAAGAACACCTGTATAAGAGCTGTTCTTGGGTGGCTTGAAGTGCGGGGATTTGAAGGGATGTATTACCGGTATATGATTACAACTTTATTACATGTGAGTTGTGACACATAGGCCTTCCTAGATGTTTCTCTAGAGCTTCCATCCTCTATATAGCTGTCCTAGAATACCACCTATCATTACCTACAGCATTATCGGTACATGGGCTACATAACATTGATCAAAGTAGTAATTAATGCCATAATATAATTCAGGTCATGAATGTAATCATTGTATGATCAACATTTAATTTAAAGTTTCTTATCATAAGCATATATCGTCAGACGAAATCAAGAATGATATACACTGTAACTAAGTTCGATTATGATTGGCATGAATCAAAGTTATCTATAATACCACGTAAAGTATAATAAATAGCAATCTCATTTGCGCCATTCTATATATAGTTGAATGTAAACTTGGATTTCAGATTAAGTAAGGCATGAGTAACTCATGAGAGCATGGTTGTACTGTAGCTCAGCTATAATATCAAGTGCAGTATATTAGGTAACTCTCTTGATTCTTCTGCACAGTAATAATAATAATAATAATAATAGTTCTTAAAGCTAGCGCATGTTAAGCTAGCTAAGGATAGCTCAATAAGGCCGATTAGGCGTATTTCCATTGGGGTCCTGTACTACTACCCCATCCCTTTGCTCATGAGGGATGGTAACGACTCAGTGCTTGTGAAAAATCTTTAAAAGTTAACTTGATAGGAACCGCGTCATCAGCCTCTGACACGAGGCTAGTGGCTTCCAGTTGAGAATCTTCCTCATCCTCCCACCTTTGTGGCCTGACATCTTGTGGTGGCATTAAGAAGACCAGTGGGGGTTCTTCCATCCCACATAGCGGTGAGAAGCTTCCAGATGTGCCTTGCAGAGCCAGATGGTGTTTGCAGAGGGTGGACTTCCCGAATCCCTCTCTGGATTGGTGTGTGGCATCAACCAGAGAGACCCTGGCCTTGAGTAACCCAGTGTTGTCTTCAGGAAGCCTCTCAATAATAATATGAGGCGACAGAGGTTTATGCCTTGGATGAGTCACCGGAATCACTCTTGCGAGAGGCGTTAAGGTCTTTTAGGAGGTTGTGTGGAACCTGTCGACAATTTCCTTCTTTTGGAGGGTGGTGAGTTATGAGGAGAAGCATCAGGACGCCGGGGGGGATTAGAGCGTGACGGGGAGCTAGACCTGGCTCCCTCAGTCGCAATATCCGTGGATGAAATGTCTTTTGATTTACAGTATGTGTAGTGCTACCTTTTGTCCTTAATTTATGTGTAGTGCTACCTTTGCCCTTACTCTGCGTTTTGGATGACACAGAGCTGCCTTTGGTGGTAGATTTAATGGTACCTGTGATGCTGCCTTTAGATTTAGCCTTAGGTTGCCTGGTTTTCAGAGACGGTGGCCGCGCTCGACTGGTTGTGGTAGAGGATGACCTGACATGCAACGAGGCTGTGAAACCAGACGCAGATGCCTGTAGAGGGCCCAAAGTAAGTGTCGCAGTGGATGGAGCGGGAGAGGACGATCTTGATTGTTTTGCTTTTTTCTTAGATGTGGAAGTAGAAGAGGGGAGAGCAGATCGTTTCTTGTCTGACAAGAAAGGGGACAGGGCTGTTAGCAATTGTTCATTCTGTATCGTTGGTGGCTTATATGGTCATTTCCACGATGTGCCACCGTACCTTACACCATATTAATTGCTTGGAGTATTGATTTTGTGTTGTGTAGTGGCACAGGTTTCAAGAATTCATCGCGGAAGAGCTGGTAAGACTCACACAGTGCCGGCATCCAGTCCCCTTTAGACTTGTGAACACAGTGGCATAACGCACATAATACTGACGGACAACTAATGGCAGATGAGGACAGTCCCCTGTTTTACACATAGAGATCAAAGTAGACATGACGGAGGCACAGATGAGCCAAACATTGTGACAGGAGTCCAACCAAGCATGGCGTCGTGACGAGCAAATGGCACAGCCTCCAAACTCTCTATCAATCTGTAGTGAGATATGAGCCAAGAATCAATGTTGCATAATAGAAGAGTAAAGCTAAAAGCTCTACTCAGCCTAATATCTTGCACTACTAAGAGAAGTAAAATAAAGAATATTTCGCATTCAACACGAAACAACCATTACACTACATCTCCGTCATACAACATGTTATAAGCACATGTAACTTCTATTTTATCTATCTATTGTATCTATTGTAGAGTTTGCCACCTGCAAGTGGAACCAATGATCGTGCCACCCTTCGATATTTTGCATAAGGTTTATTCCTTTAGACAGGTTGGCAACCAAGGCTGGCGAGTTCCATCCACCCAGATTATAATAAGGTTGTCTCCCCTAGACAGGTTACCTACCAAGGCTGACGAATGTTGTGTGTAGGATAATATGTATCATATCACGATACAAATTGTAGCAAAGCATATTACATATCATTACCCCCGGCGTGTAGCGTAGGCTACTCACAAGGTTTATAGCATCGTTCAAGAACTCTATCCGCCACCTCGCGATTATTGTGCAGCTTTATAGGACTGTGATGCGTAAATGCCCAGTGGTAAATGCCCCAGCCCTTTAGGGAAGCCATTCACGGAGCCCAATGCTGGTGCCGTGCATGGTGCCATGTGGATCTGCGCATGCACGACATCTTTTTATTTTTTCTCCCCTTTAACTAGGTATTTAAAAAAAACAAGACTAGCATGCCGTCTCGTAGCTCAGAGGTAACGGTTAGGGCTCACACCTTAACCCATCGGAAAATATGCTTCCCAGAGAAACCCGAATCACACTTGCACACCCCAGGTCTATCCACCACCCGTCATTACAAGATTACAAACACAGAATATATCCAATTCAAGACCCTTCTTGTCTTCGCTGTCAATATCCCTCTGACAACACAGAACACTTAATACTCCACTGCCCAGCACTTGCCCAGCACAGACATAACTTCAACATCACTGCTCTTGCAGAGATCTCTGGAACCACCCGGGTGAGGTGGCGAGCTACCTGGACTCCACGGGATTCCCATTATAGGGACTCTTGGGGCTATTGCAACAACAACAACTGATATCCTTATCAGTCTGATAGACAGATTGATCGCCCTGAAGAGATTTATCAACCAGTCTCGACCCCTTTTGCCTGTCAGACCTCCTTTGCCACTAAACAATGCTAAGAAAAACTTGGGGAACAACTTTAATATATCACACACTAACTTTGGCAGAATCCAAACGAGCCCAGGAATGCCCTCGATCAGTTTCTTAACATTAATTACCAGTACAGGAACTATGCCATCCAGTGCCAGTCTAGGTACGAGGCATTACTGGTGAACCATTTAACATACAACATCAAAATCTGTCATACTTACATCTGTAATGATAAGGTAGCTAGACCCGGTATTTGTTCACTAAAGTCTTCCTCGGGGCTAATTATCCACGATGCTGGGGCCATGGCCGAGTTGTTTGTGTCCTCCTTTGCATTTGTCTTAATTAACAACTCTACCTGAATCTCCAGATCATCACCAGGTAACTGATAGCCTCATAACAGAACATGAAATTAGCCTTAATGATGTAGTGTCTGCCCTTAAAGGGAGGCAGACCATTTGTTTGGTCTATTAATTAATTTATTCATATATTTGTTTAGTTTCCTCCCTAGACCTCCATCAAGCTTAGAAAAACACCCCCTAGACCCCCCTTCAAGATAAATTTGTACAATTTTCATTAGAAAAATTTCCCGGCCGAAGGCCGATTCCTCTTAAAATTGCAGGCTCGCTATCGCTCGCCAGGACATTATATTAACTCGTCCAGTACCAGTGACGTCTTCTTTGTATAGGCTACATTTCAGCTACATTTAGACCATTTTCTGAAGCTTAGGAAGGATAGGCCTATATGGTAGTTAAAAGGATTGAGAAAGTATGTAATCATTTAACGGGTAGACATCCTTCCTAAGCTGAATAAAGTACGTCACCGGTACTGAATGGGTTAATTGAATATAAACTCTAGGACAGGGAGGCCATGGCCTCAGCCGTTATACCGCTACATTCGCGCGGAATCACTGTTCTGTGTAGATGTATTTTTTGTTTAATATTATTGCATTAGGGTACGTTAGTTTAGTTTGGTTTTGCTTTAATGCAATAACATTAGTAAAATACATCTAAATAGAATCATGATTTCGCGCGAATGTAGAGGTATAGCAGCTGCGTACATGGCCCCTTATTTCTAGTAACGCCTTCAGGAGAATTATATTTTTTCTTATTTTTAACGAACAATAGTTGATAATATTATGTTAAATATAGATCTCTCATACTGCATATCGCATGATGGAGCTATTTGAGACTTGATACTCAAATACGCTAACGTTACCCATTAAATATCGTTTTCTTCGAATAAGGCCTTTATAGAAAACTTATTAATGCAGTAACTTATTAAAATAATATTGAACTCGCGGGTTAAATTATTAATATTTATCTTTGAAACCATTACTATATTAAATATTTCTCTGGTTTATCAAATAACGTAATATTGCGTGTTTTTTTTTATCAACATCAAACACCATAACTAAGACAAACAGAATGTCAGAGGTGGGCGCGCTCCGGTGGGACCGGTAATGCGGCAGTGCTCCGCGCTCATCTTCTTCTTTCTTCTTCTTCTTTTGAACCCGCCCGCAGACCGTGCAGATCCACAGGGCTGACCTTTGTATCGGTACTGGCTCAGAAACGTTAGTAGGAGGGAAAGTTTAGAGTAGAAGGATAGTTTAAGAGACAGTTTTTGTTTTGTTTGTATAACCCCCCCCCCCCTCACTTCCTCCCCCCTCCCCCTCACCTCCGCTCCCCCCCCTCCCCCCCCCCCTCACTCATTTCTCTTCCTCCACATTTTCTCCAATATCCTCTTCATCATCTCCATGTCTTGTGTTTCCATCTCCTGTGTTAACCCCAATAGCGCCCCCACCCCTCTATCTTCCCTCTGCTTAATCTCCTCCCACCCCCTCTCCCCAACTCTATTCCTCATGTACCTCTCCAACTCCTCTCTCTCCTCATTATATCTTGTACATTCGGTTACTATGTGTTCTACATCCTCCACTATTGGGTCCCCTCCCATTTCACATTGACTGCAGTGCGGTCCCACTCCCTTCCATCTCCTTGTTCTCTCATTCGTTTCTAGCGATCCTGTTCTTGCTTTAAATAGGAGTTTCGATCCCCATCCCCCATCATAGTACAGTTCTCTAGCTGGTTTTTCCTTCTCTCTATAATATGCCAGTGTGGCTTTATTTTCTACCCCCTCCCTCCATCTTCTTCTCCCCTCCTCCTTTATCCCCCTCTCTATCTCTCTGACACATCCCCTCCCATTCTCTAGTATGACCCACTCCCCTCTCTCATTTCTTTTTCTAAATTCCCCCCCCCCACCCGGTCCTGTTTTATATTTATCCTCACCAATCTTTTTTTGCACTCTCTGTTCCATTTACTTTGCTCGCTCGCCCATCTGTATACCTTCCCCGGCCACCTATCTTCCTCCATCCCCTCTAGTCTCACTTTGTACTTCCCTTTCGCTTTCCCAATCCTTTCCTCAAACGTACTCCACCCCATCTCCCCTCGGATTGCTTCTTGAGCTACGTATTTATTTGCCCCCAATCCTGTCCTCCCGATTTTATTCTGTATCGTAATATCGACATAAGGTAATACGGCAGCGCTCACGCGCTCCTTTTGTCAGCAGACTCGATGCGCTTCCCGCTCCGCGCTCCTGCGCTCCGCGCTCTCAAAAATAGGTATATAAAAAACAAAACAAACAAAATAGCTTCTAGAAGTTATTTAATTATTTACCTTTGTCCTTCACTTTGTCCTTTGTCTTTCACTTCACTATATTCCAAGAATTCAAAACATTCAAAAAACCTCAAGTCATGGTGTCTTTCTGAAGTTTAACTGTTTAAGTTTCTCACTTTCTCAGTTTCTGTTATTCTTTATGTCATATCAATGAATCAAATGTCAATGATATGATATGATTGATATCATTGCAAATGTCAATGATATGATATGATTGATATCATTGTGAGTTTGTGACATTGTGACTGTCCATTGATATCTATGATATGACATAAAGAATTACAGAAACTGTCCAAACTGAGAAACTAGGTCCGAAACTGCCAGGTCCGACGGTATATAATTTATAATAATTATATATACGGCCGGGACTAGGGTCTTGTCAGATGTCAGTTGTCACACCCAGTGCCAGGTCCGTATATAATTATATACTGACTCGCCGGAAAAAAATTGTAGCAGCAAAACGACTGCACCTATGGCTTTCATATTTTTAGTTTTTTACCACATGTACCTTACCCTTCTGCATACCCACCACGGCACCACCACTACCCCAAACCCCTCCTCCCACCCACTCGCTGACTATCGGTCACCTCACAAGGAAAAAAAAAAAAAGTCTGTGGCGGCGAAACGATTGCACCAATCGGTTCCATATTTGTGTGACAAGTGCCTTACCCTTATGCCTTCCCTCCACCACACCCCCAACTGCCTCCCACAACCCACTTCCAGCGTATCCGTACGAAGAAAAGGAAAACAAATAAAATCTGTGGTGGCGAAACTACCTCACCAATCGGCTTCATATTTGTAACACGAGTCAATTACGCTTCTACCTTCCCCCAAACCACCCTCCCACCCATACATTCAAGTAACATTCCGATAGTATCGATACCATAAAATAATAAAAGTCTCTGAAGTCTATAGTGTCTTTTGACTATCAGACAGTCAGACAGGCTCGGGCTATACCACTGCCAGACTTACCCTTAGGCCCCTTCGTAAGGTTTACTTTGCGTTAGCAAAAGCCAAAAAAAAAAATAACAAGTTAACAACTGTAACACTGTCAGTCTGTCACTATCATAGTATCACTGTATCACAGTTCACTAACACCGTGGGTAACACCGTACGAACGGTACGATGACTGTACACGATACTGACGTTCTTGTACCTGTTGTTGACAGGAAAAATCGCCTCCGGAGCGCCAGAAAGGAGCGCGAATTTCTAGCTGCGCTCCCCGCCTGCACTCCGATTTCAGAATTTTGCCGCTCCTCTATATTGGTAATGCGCACCGGATCGCAGAGCGCAGAGCGCCAAATGGCGCGCACCTGCCCACCTCTGCAGAATGTACTAAAACATTAACACAGATGCGGCAAGCTTCGAGAATTCATTGTCTATCAGAAAGTCATCGACGTGACATTTGAAATCTATTGCTCTCGAATTACGGTAAAATTCGTTATAATTGCGTTGTATTTGAACAACAAACTAGTAGAAGAACAATTATACAACACTTTTAATAACACATTAACAAGTAAAACCCGAATTTACTACCATACCACAAGCTACGAAACAATGAATACTGCACACCGGGTTTACTCACCTGCCAACAAATCATCGAAGTTTGGAAGGATTTGCCCACGAACTCAGCCCATCTCCACAAAAATGACTGCCAGGCAGCTAGCAGTGCCTCGACTGTTCCCTGACCCTCCCTGCCCAACCAAGGTGTACGGTGGCTGGGTATGGAACACAAGGATCCGGTACAATTCCAACACCGCAGCACCGTCACTGATTCCCTCCTGGCTTACCTTACCTCCGCTGGCATCTTGGCGAACCCTTAAGCCGGTATAGGCCTATAACGAAAGTTTTTCTTCTTGCCCAATTTTTTCGGCAATTAGTAGGCTAATATTTTGTTTGTGATTTTTCTTTTTTGATGGAAAACTTAGTTTTAATAAGACTATGAAGTCTTCTGGAGTTATGCATATTTATTTCCAGGTGTTTTATGTTCTTATTCAATGAGACATTTGTTAAAGCTTTTTAGGAACATATTTTGATCTTTTTTGTTTTACATGAGGACGTGTTTTTTCCATTATAATCTGGCTAATATTAGAAGATTTTATGTAGCTTAGGAAGCGTTTCTAGGAATCAAAGGGGTATAGTATGTCTCAACCCTATCGTCCCTATGGCTTCCAAACCTATCGTCCCTATGGCTTCCAAAATTCCTTCCTGAACCGAATGAAATTGTCTAATGATAGCCAAAATGTAAGGAAGAAACCAGTCCTGTTACACTGAAGGGTTTAAAACTGTCCTTTGATTTTATGTCATCTTATTACATAGGACAATTTACTCTCCTAGGTTTCATGAGCTGGTGAGGATTTGTGCACCAAACTATGGTCGGGTTAATTTCAGTTGACGAGAAATGGAATCCTACAAGCCCATGATGCCAAAGAAATGGGTAAATTTGTTTTTGCCACATTTCGATTCCAAATTGAGCAGAGAGCTCATTGTTTAGATCTTCAAAGGTTCCCCAGTCCATCTGTATAATAATAATAATAATAATAATAATAATTCTTTATTCCAGACACATAAGATAGATACAGTATAAATACAGTACGACCTAATGGTCCATATCACATACACTTCTCGTCAGAGCACAGATAATAATTATACACAAAGATATATTAATAAAGACACAATAAAATAAAAAATACAGTAGGCCTATTTACAGAATAGAGCACATATCACATTTTGTCACAATATAACACAGATAGGCTAACTAAGGCTATTGCTCAGTGTTGGTTAACACAAAATTGCATTTAAGTCAAAAGTGCTAAAAGAAACTAATGGTCGAACTAAGCTCTTATGGAGGTGTAGATCCATTGGGTGTGTTCCTTGTAGGAATTGTTTTTTACACCATACCCGAAAGAGGATTTATGGAGCTCTGATCTTACTCTCAACCATCGCGAACTCGCGAACTCCAAACTTCTCTAATTAAAGACCTATACTATATTTCTTGCACTTATTCTGTCAAAGGATTACGAACGACTGATCGCCTCCCACTTGTCCAGGTATTTAGAGAGATCTGGTATTTTGCCAGCCAGACAGTTTGCCAATCGGGAAGGCCTTGGTACAACTGATGCTTTGCTTTCAATCTCGCATGACAGAGACAAAGAAACGGAATTTAGGCTGATCTATACCCTGTTCCAAGTAGGTAGGTCAGAAATAGTGAACCCTAACCTGTAAAACTCAAAAAGGGCTAAAGCAAATGGGCTGTAAATTTTCATGAGTATTCCCTGACTGACTTCCCAAATGGTAGAAATTTTAGCTCAATCGTTTGTCGTTTAGTCGTTTGTTAGTTATAGAGGTTAATGTTCAAGAGTTTCAGTCTACTTATTTGGAACAGGGTATAGATTGATTTATCGGCGGCCTTTGATAGAGTAACTCACCAAGGATTGCTTCACAAGTTACGGATAATTCTCCCTACCAGGAATTCACCGGAGACCTCTGGTGGACGCTTCCGAAGTAGCGCCAGAGCTACGTCTGTCGACTTAAACAATTCTCAACACCTAGGCTATGCAAAGTTTATCACAATTTCTTACGATTCTGCATGTTTTTACTATATACTAGATGGCTACACTAAGTGCTTATATAGTATGGTAGTTGTGGGGGTAATGTGTCGGCTATAGAAAGTATGACATATAGCTTATAATTAAGAATGATTAATGGAGAGGGAGGGTGAAGAACTGCGGGATATCGCCATTTAAAGGGCCCAGGTCGCTTACTGTACAACACAACGTGTTTGGCGCGGCAACTCCAAGAATTTCTGGTAGAGAGAATTGGCATCGGTGGTCATATATTTCCCATTATAGCTCAGTCCTGATGAGGGACTGAGTGGGAAATAGGATTTTGAGTGCAACAATATATTCATTGTCATCATTGTTTTCATTATCACTATTTCCATATATGATCCTGTAATATTATAATTATAAATATATATATCAATATTGCAAGATATATATTCAGGGAGAAACTGGAAATAAACGGCAGTATCAAAAATTTACCATTTACGAGTTTGGCGATATATGGAAGCTAGAGATCGATAAACGTCGATATTAAGAAGAAATATCAACGAATTCCGGATTTGTGATAAGTATAACGGTTGCTGAATTTGGTTTATGTATTTATACATAGGCTACAATACAACCATATTTTAGCTGGTAATTAATAATTATGCTAATCATCAATGTAAAATTCCCAAATTCCTCATAGCCCGAAACTCAAGATAGATCAGTGACTCAATTGACCCTCGCATGGGCTAATCCTGTAAGTGAGTCAACTTTGGGGTAAAATGGGTAATCAGTATAAGTAGGCTATATCAAGCAGATAAAAGAGCAAAAGCTTTTCACAAAACTCTCGAAACCTCTCTATAATGAATGTAGGCCTATATAATCTCCTCCCTCCCATCTCTCTCTCCACTCCCCCCTCTCTCTACTATCTCTCCTCTCCCTTTCCACTCCCCTTTCTCTCTTCCCACTCCCCTCTCTCTTCCCACTCCCCCCTCTCTACTATCCCCCCTCTTAGGTAATTTGAGCATGTCATTTGAGCATAAATCCAAAGAAGTTTCCTAACTCTTTACAATTCCTTAGTCCGCCCTCTGCTGGAATACTGTGTTCAATACTGGTGCCCTTATTACCAAAAAGATATAGACAAGCTAGAACGAGTTCAACGTAGAGTTACCAAAATTATACCTAGCCTAAAGAACAAACCATACGAAGAGCGTCTGAACTAAAATCGCGCTCTCTACTGAAGGTGTTAACTTGAAATGAGATAGGGTTTTTTTCAGTCATAGATTATGTGTGTCCTTTTTGGATTGTTTGACCTTTTTTGTGGTGTCCTTGTCAGATCTGCCATCATTTAATAATGTATACATCATATGTAGGCTATAATTAAGTCTATTCATTATAAGTTGGGCAAAAATCTAGACCACAAACCACTATAACTCAAAAAGGGGTAGAACAAATGGGCTGTAATTTACCACATTTATTTCCTGGCTGACCCTTCCCAAACGGTAGAAGTATTAGCTCGATTACTCTAGCCTTTTCTGAGTAATAGAGGTTAGTGGTCAGGATTTTTTGCCTAACAATAATGAATGAACTATAGCATATTACATAGCTGATTTTACCTGAACATCTATCTAAAAGGATATATTTGCATAAAGAAAATCGCAGGAGTTCACGAACATTTGTCAGTAGCTGTACAGTAGGTATGTATTTACAGAACAGTGGAAACATGCTATATGAATTTCGCGCGTATACGAACTATAATAATTATACATTTATGTGCTCTTGCAAAAATTAGTTATAAGGAGTTGTCCATTATATTATAATATTTCACCTTCTGCAATTTCTTGGTTTGGGTTAATACATTTGGTAATAACATTAATAAATTGTGCAATCGAGTTACATAAGGGTTGCTCGTATGACTCCCAGTCGGGCCGAGACCAAAGCATCACTTTTACGTAAACATGGCAGCGGTTGGCACGGCCAAAATGCTGTCCTCTGGAACCTTAGGGAATGTGTGTCGCCAACTTGCTGTAAGTATGATTTATACTCTATTGATGCTGTACATGTTTGTTTAATAAGATGGTGAGTTCAGATACTTTGTGGCAGTAGAGTGCAGCTTGTCATACACCGCCCCCAAAACTCTTGAGTCCATCAGCTGATCACAACCGGGACTAGGGCTCATTGGGTTGTAGGTTTTGGCAGCTGAGCTAGGCTAGCCTAGCCTAGCCTATATTATGCAATTTTCAAATGAACATTTAATTTAGTTTATAATTAAGGACGGCTAATTCAAGGATATTTCTGCAGAATCGTACTGCGCTTATGTAACAAATCGGTAAGGATGAGGTTAGCCTTGGTTAGACCTACATTATATAACCAGTCGCTCACTGCGATGCGATATGTTGAGGGATGAACTAGGCCTATAGCCTAGTAGGCTAAATTGGGAAAAACTTTATTTTTATGTCACAAATTTTCCCATGGATTTTATTTTTGGAATCTGTTAGTTTTCATAGGTTAGGTTAGGTATGTTCAAGGTTATTTGTTTATTTTTTTGGATTAGTTATTTGGGTCAATATTTACGAGCCGCACCACAGCTGGGATCTCATTTCTAATGGTAGTTTTGGGTTCCTATCATTCTAAGATAATTAGGCCTATCGCGAATAGACTCCCAGCGTTATTATAGGGTAAGGTGGGGTGAATCCGCCGTGAAACGTGTTTTTTTAATAACAGAATCCAACTGAATCAGAATTCAGAATTTTTTGTTAAGG
This sequence comes from Paralithodes platypus, assembly GCA_032716605.1. NCBI lineage: Eukaryota > Metazoa > Arthropoda > Malacostraca > Decapoda > Lithodidae > Paralithodes > Paralithodes platypus. Next base: position 14,468,221 of record CM064530.1, read on the forward strand.
CTACATAACTTAACATTCTCGCTTTCGGTAAGATTTTACGGTATTATTCTATAATTGCACCTATACGAGCTAAACAAATTATTATTATATTTAACAGGAAGGAACGACGAGGTAAGTGATGTGGTATAGGTGGCAATATGCGGAAATGGATTATAAGGGCATTCTGCCCCCCCTCTTACCCCCTTACGAAAATCTACGGTTATTCACTCCACCCCAACTGGATTTCTACCGTTTTACCCAACCAGCGGGGGTTTGGGGGCGGCAGCCCCCACCCATAATACTAGGTTAGGTTAGGTATGGTTGTTAGGTTTGGCTAATGTCTCTCTGAAACATTGTAAATCCGTGTCACATCTAGATTGATAGACTTTTGTCAGAGGGGGGCGGAATGCCCTTATAATCCATTTCCGCATATTGCCACCTATACCACATCACTTACCTCGTTGTACCTTCCTGTTAAATACAATAATTTTTTTTTTAGCTCGTATAGGTGCAATTATAGAAATTTACCGATTTTACGGTGACATTTTTTTTTTTTGTTTTTTTTTTTTTTTTAAGAGACAATGAACGGAGGAAGGAAAAACACAGATAAAACAAAAAGGTCCATGTGCCTAAAGGCATCCTCCATTCATAAAATGTTTGTAACAACTGGATTTAAACATTTGTTGATTGTAAGTTTGTGGAAAGCAATTCGAGGGAAGTGAATTCCAAAGAGTAGTAGCTCTGGGGATAAATGAATTCTGATAAGCAGAAGTTCTGCATTGTGGAGGAGAAAGTGTAAATTCATGGGCGCTCTCAGCTGCCCTAGTTCTACGGTGAAAGATGTGGAGAGGCGGCACAATTGAAGCAAGTTCCTCGGAACAATTGCTGTGAAAATATCTGTAGAATAATGCAAGGGATGCAACGTTTCTTCGTATGGCTAATGTAGGAAGGTCCTGTGTGATTGCAGGGTTATTGATTAATCTAATAGCTTTATTTTGAATTTTGTCCAACTGCCTCAATGCAACCACTCCACTTCCACCCCACAGAGGTGAACAGTAATCCATCTGAGAGCGCACATGACTTTTATATATTACGGCCAACTGCTCGTCAGTGAAGAATTCTCGAACTCTGTACAGGAGTCCCAGTTTTTTAGAGGCATTCTTAGCAATGCTTCTAACATAATGTGTCCAGCTCAAGTTAGTAGTTAATGTTACACCGAGAATGTCAATACTAGGGGAAGTGGGAATATTTACATCATTAAAAAATATATGGGAGTCCGTGAGATTCTGTCGGTTAGAAAATTGAATGTACAGTACTTGGTTTTCTGTGCATTAAAGGAAACTAGATTCTCTTGTCCCCATTCATTAATTCTAGAAAGGTCCTGGTTCAGAGAAATTGCAGTGTTTATTTTTGAATTTATAAGATCGGGTTGGGTGAAAGAATTGGTAAATGTGAAGGAACTGTGGAGTGTTGAGTCATCTGCGTAGGAATGTATTGGATTATGAGTGGTAGATATGAGATCATTGATATGAATGAGGAACAGAGTTAGGGCCAAAACTGATCCCTGGGGAACACCAGCATTTATTGAGTGAAATTGAGAATAAAGGCCATCTACCATTACACGTATTTTTCTGTTATGAAGATAAGAAGAAATTAGTGGAACTAATGATGCAAGGCCGTAGTGTGACATCTTCGACAATAAGGATTGATGCCAGACTCTATCAAATGCCTTTGATATATCCAGTGCTATTGTATGTGTTTCACCATGTTGGTCTGTAGCTTGGTTGATTTGATGCGTAAGAAGGCAAAGAATGTCTGCAGTTGATCGACATCGTCTAAAACCATATTGCCTATCACTGATTAATTTATTATTCTCCAGATGCTTAATTATGTGATTATTTAATATAATTTCAAAAACTTTGCCAAGAGTGGAAGTTATAGCTATTGGTCTGTAGTTTGATGGATCTGAAGAGGCACCTTTTTTAGGAACTGGATGGATGTTTGCTTCTTTCCAGGGTACTGGGAAGCATGAGGTATGAGTACACAGACGGAAAAATTTTGCCAATACAGGAGCGAGCACCAAGGAGCAATTCTTAAGTACTATTGGAGGAATTTCATCTGGACCAGGAGCCTTATCTACTGAGAGATTCTGCAAAATAGTTTTGACATGTCTGGTGTGGATCTTAAGTGAGGGAATTTCAGGTGAATTAAAATTAAGTACAGGGACATCTTGATTTATGTCATCTAAGGTTGAGTTGGTGGAGAAAATATCTGCAAGAAGGTTAGCTTTACCTCGTGGGTCACTTACAAGATTGCCAGTCGGAGATTTTAATGGTGGAATGGATGAAGCAGTAGTGAAGTTGGATTTGAATGAGTTAAGAGTAGACCAAAATATTTTGTTATCATTTGGATTATTTAGAAGTTTATTTGCCTGCTTATGGAGAAAGTTTGATTTAGTTAGGTTTAATACAGTTTTGGCATGATTTCTGATGTTTCTAAAGTAATTAAAGGCTTCATGTGTTTTTGATCTTGTGTATGCATTGTAGGCTATTGCTTTTTGTTCAGTTACTCTAGCACAATTATGGTCAAACCATTTAGGTGAATTAGATCTTTTACTGTACTTTTGATGAGGAATAAAAGTTTCCATTCCAATTTTTACAAAATCTTGTATGTGGCTCAAGGTGGAGTGTGCATCATTAGAAAAGAAAGAGGTCCAGGGAATATCAATAAAGAAACCTTGAAGACCCTCCCAGTCTGCCCTATCGTAATGCCATTTAGTCACCAAAACAGGTTCAGAGTGGGAAGGTGTGGTAGGTGATAGACAGGTGGCCTGTATCAGACAGTGATCAGAAGATCCAAGTGGGGACCTCACTGTAACATCATAATTTTCTGAATTGGTTGTTAAAAATAAGTCCAGTAGGTGGGAATTATGATTAGGATTATCTGGTACACGGGTGGGTTGGTTGACTAGTTGAATGAGATTAAATGAGTCTGCAAATAGCTCACATTCAAGACCAGCATCATCAGTCCTGGCTGAATGAGTGAGCCATTCAACATTATGGACATTAAAATCACCCAACACAGTGATTTCAGAAGAAGCATTTAAGTTGAGGACACTGAGTTGTGAGGACAGAGAATCAAAAAGACTGCTCTGGAGGAGTATTTGGAGAACGGTAGATGCAACATATGTATTTAAATTTACCAGCAGAAATTAATTTGTATATAGAATAATCAAAATAGGGACAATTGAAACTAGTAACCTCCTCCAGGGCAATTTCAGATTTTGCGAAGCAACATACACCACCTTTAGGTCTGAAATTTTGGAGCAGTTGATAACCTGGAAAATTAAATCTAGATGTGTCAGATGTGGATGTTACTTGAGTCTCTGTCAAAAAAAGGAGAGTAGGGGATTCTGCTTGAAGAAATTGGTGTACAGAATTGATGTTAGAGTGAAGTCCCCTTATATTACTAAAGAAATAGCTGTACTGACAAGCAGCTTTGGGACGTTGCAATGCTCTTGACACAGTCGCATGATGACGACCGGGAGGGCCCTGTGTCAATAACCCAACCCTGCCGGGGGTGGATATCCGAGGGACCACCAGGTTTGCTCTTAACAATTGTACTGCCATATTTATAAGGTAAGTGTATGGTGTTACATGTATGGTATGTAGTGGGAAGAGTAGTATTTTATGGATAGAGGATAGCGATGTAGGGCAAAAGTTACAAGCCCCATCGATGTTTGTGTAGCCTATAGGTATGTTATATAATAGTCTTCAGTCCTATATATGTCCTTCCCGTCGCAAATGTATTATAAGGGAGATATAGGGTAAAACACAGAGTCTTGTCTGCATAATGACAAGTCCTGTTTTACGGGATTTCTGCTTTATAGATTTTTTTTTTCCCTCCTACCTTACTCGGGGGACCTTACAGTTGCCCGATCCAGTGCTGCTTTGGTAATTGCGTACATATTAGGTTAGTTTCTATCCACGTATTACTTTTAGGTTAGGTTAGGTTAGGTTTCTTAGTTAGGTAAAACAACACTGTAGGGGTAAAACGCCGATGAAAGTACCGTCGGTCAATAAAAATACCGATTTTCATTTGCATATTACGCATATAAAAACTTTCTGTATATAACTTTCATTGGTATATTCATAAAGAGCACACTCTAAGCTATTCATAAGTCACTTAAAACACTAAAATCGGCTTACGGTAGCCATGTAATAACATGGTGAACCTTCGTGAAAGTGGCGCAAAACGGCGAATTTATTGGTGGATGGTGGAAAGTTCTGGGTCCGGATGTTGGTACCACCTATTATAACATTGGTAATTTAATTCATATCTTTCTTATACCCCCTACATATGATTCGGAAAGCCTTCAGCTTTGCATATACCCTGTATATGCATATTTTGTACCTAGGTCACATAATAATACTTAATTCGAATACTTACCAAAGTCGATGTTAGGCCATCAGAATTGTCTCAATATTATCCTATTTTCACCAATTTAAGCAGCTCCTCGTTGTCATACACAACGTTCAGTTAATCACAATTGTAAATCATGTGTGGAAATGCTGATAGTAAAGCTACATTCTCCATATTAGCCTGAAATATGACGAGAAACCGAAAATCCGCCATTTTTCTTCACTGAATGAGTAAGACTGGCCTCTTAGTTCTTAATCCATTACACTAATCTTCAATTATATACGAAAACTACATAAAAGCATGTCAATAAATAAATGTAACGGTTATACGGATGTTTTGGACCGACAGTTAGCCCATCAATCTGTTTAGGCCTAATAGGTCCGGTAGAGCATATACATCATTGCTATATATGGCATTAAGAGCTGAAATGTATTATAAGGGAGAAAAAAACAAAAACTCTAAAATACATGTATAGGCCTAGGCTACTGTCAAAACAATAAGTTTTTCAGCCACTACCCAACCAGCGGGGGTGTGGGGGCGGCATCCCCCACCCATATACTAGGTTAGGTTAGGTTAGGTTGTTAAATTAGTCTAATAGCCTAGCACATAAAAAAAAAAAAAAAAAAAGTAACCCAACCAGCGGGGGTGTGAGGGCAGCAGCCCCCACCTATATACTAGGTTAGGTTAGGTAAGGTTGTTAGGTTAGGCTAATAGCCTAGAACATTAAAAAAAAAAAAAAATCTAACTCAACCAGCGGGGGGTGTGGGGGCGGCAGCCCCCACCCATAATACTAGGATAGGTTAGGTAAGGTTGTTAGGTTAGGCTAATGTCTTCCCAAAGTTGACTATTTTTATAACATGAAATATTAGGCTACCCACTCCACCCCGTGAAATCCGAGCCAGCTTTCGTCAAAAGTTGGCTCGGGTATTCACAAAATTGGGTTGTATGGGTTTGCAATTTGGGAAAACCCGAGCCAAGTTTTAATACAAAACGCTATATTATTGTATTTTTACGCTTTTAACCCCTCATTTTCCCTGAACTTCATAGCCCTCCCCACTAGTGGGGGGGCGTGTTTTTAGATTGTTGGATAATGGGTAAATACTCATTTCCGCTCCTCTTCAGTATAAAACAACACTATATCTGAAGAAAAGATTACAAAAAACAAAATAAAACTTAGCCTTCTGAAATCGCTGTCGGTCCAAAAAGTCAGGTTTACCAATGTAACTCATATTTATTACACAATTCGCGATTTATAGCCATTATTTGCAAGGTAATTACAAAAAATTACCTTTAGACATCGTAGTTCGGAAAATGGCTTTAGCTTCAACTTGATACACTTATGGTGACCATATCTTACTTTGAAATATATAGAATATAACATATAATAGGTAGATTTATGCGATAAAGGTAGCATCAGGCCACCCAAAACAATGGTACATTTATTGACCGACCGCAAAAATCGCGTAAGTTTTTATAAAAATCTGTATTTTGCCACAGGGTGCTTTTCATACCTCAAGAATTCGACCACACTGAGCCAAAACTTTTTCAGTCCTGTCCCGGTAGCCATTTTGAATGCAGGTGATCTAGTTTTGTGAATATTAAGAAAGTTTTAGACCTTGTCCGCACCGTGAAACGGCGAATCTTGCTCTGCCTCGCAGATATATTTACTTAATACCTTGTGGGACCTATGGAAATGCTTATATATGATATATTTTACCTTTAAAGTGACAATTGATAGTGTGTGCTTCCAGCTGTTTTGTGTAAACAAACCAATGAAGAAAAAAAGGAAGTACAGTATAAACCCCACCTGAAGTTGGAGGTTCGCAATTATGGTAGGTGAGACCAGAGTACTTTTATCGGTGTTTTACCCCTATATCAAAGAAAAAATGCAAAAAAACAAAACAAAACACACATGCTAAAACTTGTGACTGTCACACCGTATCAATTTACCTTGCTTTCCTGCACACGCTCATATAATTTTTATTTGAAAAAACAAAACATTAAGGTTTGTAATGGGCGGCGGATCCGGGCAGGGTGAATCCGCCGCGGTTATATATTATCGATGATTTAATCCTGCCACGGCGATTTTACCCCCAATTAAGATGTTTTATTATTAGATTGATATAATCCAAGTATTTTGGTATAATTATATAATTATATATTATATATTTATATAATTATAGAATTTAGAAAATTATATAATTAGGCCTATAGCCTATATATTTTTGCCTGAATTTTTTTTTTTTTTAGTTTCCACTTAGAAATCACAGACAACCATCTTGTAACGAAAAACAAGTGTATTGGGAGATGTAAAGTCGCCGCCACGAAAAATGTTCAAGACCGCTTACATATTTTTCAGTTTGAAATATTATGGAAAAATATTTTTCTTTGTTAAATAAATGACAACTATGCATGTTTGTGTTCTATCATCATCTACACATACTATAAACATACCTAGAATCAATTCCATACGTATTTGGATTTATGACGAATTGTTTTAGACAAGTATCTTACGTCCGCGGTGATTCCACCTTACCCTACATAATTTATTAGGGAAAGTGAAGCTCTATGGAATCCTTATAATATACTCACATAGATTCCGTTGTGGTAGAATAGTTTTGATAAGTTTTGTAACTCTATTTTGTCGATATAAATAGTCCCGCGCGTAAACAAACTCAGTCCCACAATCTTGAGAGCTCTGCTACGGACGTTTTCGAAATGGAGTACACTCGCTACGGTAAAGTGTTATGTTCTACAAAGATGTTACTGTATGTCTAATATATGAACCCACAGTTGCTGGCATGCAACTTGCAAGGGCTAGTGTTGTATCCCACGTACTGGGTCTAGGGCACTCTAGGGTTAGGTTAGGTTGTTTGGTTAGTTTAATAGGTCTCGGAAACAAGATTCGTAGTTGCGGTAGTATTTACATCAAAACTATAGTTAACTATCAAAACTATTCTCCCACAGTGGAATCTATGTGAGTATATTATAAGAATTCCATAGAGCTTCACTTTCCCTAATAAATTATGTATAATAACGCTGCGAGTCTTTTAAAAAAAGTTACCCATTTTAATGCTTCATTGCTATATATTTTTTATCCACCGGAATTTTTTTTTTCTTGGCTTTAGGCTAGGCCTATTTATTTTTTATTTTTTTGCACTAACCTAACCAAAAAACCTAATCTAACCTAAAGCTCGGTTCACACATGCACGAATTAACGTCCCGTCCGGCCACGACCAAAAAAATAGGCAGGACGTCATCAATCTGGAGGCCCCATGTGTACACATGCACGAATTAACATCCCGTCCGTCCCCGACCCCTTTTGCTCGGTTCACACATGCACGAATTAATGTTCCGTCCGTCCCCGACCCCTTAATTCGCCTGCAAATGAGCAGGGACGCCGGCAAAATCGCCTATGGTCGGTACACGGACGTGAGGTGTCACCAGCTCACGTGACGCGACGGTGCCACATCGCCGACTCTCCTTCCAATGTTTTTTTGTCGCTGTTCTCATCCCATTTGCCCCAGTTGGCATCTAAACCCCCTCCCAGTTGGCGTCTAGACGCCGAATGCTCCCATGTGTGTCCCGGCCTGACACATTTTGTGGCAGTTGCCCCAGCCCACACCGACCATTTTATGCATGCACAAAATGGTCGCCGCCTCCCGTGTGCTGGCGACACCACACGTCCCTGTACCGTCCATAGGCGATTTTGCCGGCATCCTTGCCCATTTGCAGGCGAATTAAGAGGTCGGGGCCGGATGGGACGTTAATTTGTGTATGTGTGAACCGAGCTTAACCTAAATGTATTTGGGGGCTATTAGGTTAGGTTAGGTTTTTTGGTTAGGTTAATGCTAAAAAATAAAAATAAAATAAAGCCAAGAAAAAAAAAATCCGGTGGATAAAAATTATATAGAAATGAAGCATAAAATGATAGGAACCCCAAACTACCATTAGAAATTAGATCCCAGCTGTGGTGCGGCTCGTAAATATTGACCGTTATTTGTATTGTTTATAAACTTTCTATGATAAATATCTATCTATCTATCTATTGCCTGACGCCGTGATCCCCGAAGGGGTGGCCACGAACGAACCGCCCCCATGCACCTCTGTCCCCAGTCAGTCGACGCCCCTCCCCCCAACCAGCACCGCCTTCATTCATGTAGTTCCTCACTCCATCCTTCCACCTCATATTCGGTCTACCTCTCCCCCTCTGTCCCTCCACCTCGCTCTCGTACACCCTCTTAGTCATTCTCTCGCTTTCCATACGTTCCATATGGCCGAACCATCTCAAGTTGTTCCTTTTCACACTTTCCAGCACATCTACCTCCACACCACACCTCCTTCTTACTTCCTCATTAGTCTGTCTATCCCTCCATGTAACTCCGCACGCACTCCTTAGGTAATTCATTTCCACTGCTCTCACTCTTGGTCTGAATCTCTCAACCAACGTCCATGCTTCGCTTCCGTAAGTCAGTGTCGGGATTACCACACTGTCATGCAAGGACTTCTTCACTTCCATACTGACCACCCTATTTCTTGTTACTGCTTTTAGCGTTCCTACAACCCTCTTCCCCTGTTGTACCCTCTCCCGCACCTCTTCATCCATAGTCCCATCTTTACTCAACACACTGCCCAGATACTTAAAAGAGTTGACGATCTCCATAGCCTGACCGTTCAGCTTCACCTCACACTCTGTGACTTCACCCCTTTCGAAGACCATAACCTTGCTCTTCCCCGTATTTACCTTCAAATTCCGTTTTTCGCACACTGTTCCAAACTCATTTACCAGACCCTGCAACTCCCATTCATTATCACTCATCAGAACTGTATCATCCGCAAACAGCAGTATAGGTAGCTTCCACTCAATTTCCTCCCTTTTCAGCGATACACCAACATCCACTGCTCTTGATAGTATTTCTTTCATAACTCCATCCATATATACAGTAAACAACCACGGGGACATCACACACCCCTGTTTCAAACCAACATTCAGGTCAAAGAACTCGCTCTGCTCACTCTCCACACGTACTGCCGCCTTTGCACCCTCATACATGCTCTTCACTGCTTTCAGCAACTTGCCCTCTACTCCGTATATTCTAAGTACTTTCCACAAACCTTCTCTATCCACTCTGTCATAGGCCTTCTCCAAGTCCATAAAGGCAACATACACCTTTTGTTTCTTCTCCAGATACTTCTCCACAACACAATTCAGGGTAAAAATCTGATCTACACATCCTCTTCCCTTCCTAAAACCTCCCTGCTCGTCGCCTATCCATTTCTCCGTTCTCACTCTCACTCTCTCAATCACTACCCTACTGTATACCTTCCCTACTACGCTTAGAAGACATATTCCTCGGTGGTTACCACACACTCCTCTTTCCCCTTTGCCCTTATATAGGGGGACTATTATGCCAGTCTTCCAGTCATCGGGTGCACTCCCCTTCTCCCATGCTAGTTTGCACATTTTCCATACCCATTCTATCACTATCTCACCACCATACCTCAACATTTCCCCACACACTCCATCTGTTCCTGGTGCTTTCCCCAACTTCACTCTTTTCATGGCTTCCCACACTTCTGACCTCCTGATCCCCACCTCCTCCTCCACTACTTCTCTTCTTCTCCCTCCCATACCATATCCAGCTATGTTTGCTGGCTCTTCATTCCTTTCATTTAGCAACTCACTGAAGTACTCCCTCCATCTTTCGACTCTCTCTTGCTTCTCGGCTAGCATTCTCCCATTCTTATCTTTCACACCCTTACTGTTTCCCTTGCTACCTTCCCTAACTTTCTTGACTTCTTTCCAGAACAGTTTCTTACTCTCCCTCCATTTTACACTCAGATTCCTTCCAAATTCCTCATCTACTCTTCTCTTACTTTCCTTCACTACTCTCTTCACCACCCTCTTACTCTCCATATTTTGTGGAAATTAGTATTTACCCATTACCCAAGAATCTAACAACACGGCCCCCGATAGTGGGAAGGGCTATGAAGAATAGGGAAATTGAGGGGTAAAAAACTTATAAATCTAATATATTGCGCATTTGTAAATAAAAGTTGGCTCGGGTTTTTGCATTTTCGAGACCCATAAAACCCAATTTTTGAAAAACCCGAGTCAAGTTTTGACGAAAGTTGGCTCGGATTTGATGGATTTCACGGGGTGGAGTGGGTAATATCCTATGTTATAAAAAATAGTCAACTTTGAGGAGACATTAGCCTAACCTAACAACCTTACCTAACCTATCCTAGTATTATGGCTGGGAAAAAATAGAGTATAGTATACAGTATGTCACTAGTACCCAGTACGTGGGATACAAAGCTAGCCCTCAGCTAACACCTACGGTACTATATGTCCCTGGTACCCAATACGTGTGATGCAAAGTAGCCCTCAGCTAACACTTGGTATATATATACTTGGGGTATTTAGAAACCTTTAGTTTAATTACTTCAACCTCTGCAGTTGTCTTTGAGTTAGCTGTGGGCAGAAAACTAGCAGTGGAAAGACGACTAGGTGGGTTCGACCTGGAAGTTATGGAGGAAGTGGAGGAGATGAGCAAGGTGTTTAAGGATGAGATCTGTGCAGCATGTGAGGAGGTGTGTGGAGTGAGGAGAAGAGGGAGGGGAGTGAAAGGTACAGCATGGTGGACAGAAGAGGTAAGAATAGCTGTGGAAGAAAAGAAGAAAGCATATAGAGAGTGGTTGGGTAGTAGAGGGAATGAAGATTCCGAGAGACAGAAACGAGCGAGGTACGTGAAGAGTAAGAGGGTGGTGAAGAGAGTAGTGAAGGAAAGTAAGAGAAGAGTAGATGAGGAATTTGGAAGGAATCTGAGTGTAAAATGGAGGGAGAGTAAGAAACTGTTCTGGAAAGAAGTCAAGAAAGTTAGGGAAGGTAGCAAGGGAAACAGTAAGGGTGTGAAAGATAAGAATGGGAGAATGCTAGCCGAGAAGCAAGAGAGAGTCGAAAGATGGAGGGAGTACTTCAGTGAGTTGCTAAATGAAAGGAATGAAGAGCCAGCAAACATAGCTGGATATGGTATGGGAGGGAGAAGAAGAGAAGTAGTGGAGGAGGAGGTGGGGATCAGGAGGTCAGAAGTGTGGGAAGCCATGAAAAGAGTGAAGTTGGGGAAAGCACCAGGAACAGATGGAGTGTGTGGGGAAATGTTGAGGTATGGTGGTGAGATAGTGATAGAATGGGTATGGAAAATGTGCAAACTAGCATGGGAGAAGGGGAGTGCACCCGATGACTGGAAGACTGGCATAATAGTCCCCCTATATAAGGGCAAAGGGGAAAGAGGAGTGTGTGGTAACCACCGAGGAATATGTCTTCTAAGCGTAGTAGGGAAGGTATACAGTAGGGTAGTGATTGAGAGAGTGAGAGTGAGAACGGAGAATGGATAGGCGACGAGCAGGGAGGTTTTAGGAAGGGAAGAGGATGTGTAGATCAGATTTTTACCCTGAATTGTGTTGTGGAGAAGTATCTGGAGAAGAAACAAAAGGTGTATGTTGCCTTTATGGACTTGGAGAAGGCCTATGACAGAGTGGATAGAGAAGGTTTGTGGAAAGTACTTAGAATATACGGAGTAGAGGGCAAGTTGCTGAAAGCAGTGAAGAGCATGTATGAGGGTGCAAAGGCGGCAGTACGTGTGGAGAGTGAGCAGAGCGAGTTCTTTGACCTGAATGTTGGTTTGAAACAGGGGTGTGTGATGTCCCCGTGGTTGTTTACTGTATATATGGATGGAGTTATGAAAGAAATACTATCAAGAGCAGTGGATGTTGGTGTATCGCTGAAAAGGGAGGGAATTGAGTGGAAGCTACCTATACTGCTGTTTGCGGATGATACAGTTCTGATGAGTGATAATGAATGGGAGTTGCAGGGTCTGGTAAATGAGTTTGGAACAGTGTGCGAAAAACGGAATTTGAAGGTAAATACGGGGAAGAGCAAGGTTATGGTCTTCGAAAGGGGTGAAGTCACAGAGTGTGAGGTGAAGCTGAACGGTCAGGCTATGGAGATCGTCAACTCTTTTAAGTATCTGGGCAGTGTGTTGAGTAAAGATGGGACTATGGATGAAGAGGTGCGGGAGAGGGTACAACAGGGGAAGAGGGTTGTAGGAACGCTAAAAGCAGTAACAAGAAATAGGGTGGTCAGTATGGAAGTGAAGAAGTCCTTGCATGACAGTGTGGTAATCCCGACACTGACTTACGGAAGCGAAGCATGGACGTTGGTTGAGAGACTCAGACCAAGAGTGAGAGCAGTGGAAATGAATTACTTAAGGAGTGCGTGCGGAGTTACATGGAGGGATAGACAGACTAATGAGGAAGTAAGAAGGAGGTGTGGTGTGGAGGTAGATGTGCTGGAAAGTGTGAAAAGGAACAACTTGAGATGGTTCGGCCATATGGAACGTATGGAAAGCGAGAGAATGACTAAGAGGGTGTACGAGAGCGAGGTGGAGGGACAGAGGGGGAGAGGTAGACCGAATATGAGGTGGAAGGATGGAGTGAGGAACTACATGAACGAAGGCGGTGCTGGTTGGGGGGAGGGGCGTCGACTGACTGGGGACAGAGGTGCATGGGGGCGGTTCGTTCGTGGCCACCCCTTCGGGGATCACGGCGTCAGGCAATAGATAGATAGATAGAAAACTAATTTTGGAGAGGTAATTATAAGAGTGAGAGAACTCTATTTATTATTGCTAATCTGGCAACCTCTGAGTCATAAAAACGTGAAAGGGTTAATATTAGAGCGTAGGCATATTGGCACATCGATTATACTGCATAAAGAAGGCGTTTGTAAACAGTGAGGATGTCCGAAAGAGATTGATTAGACTGGGCGTTTTTGTTTATTAATATCGGTTTTTATATATGTGATCAAAATTATTCTCCCACAGTGGATTATACATGAGTACAACATAAGGATTCCATAGACCTACATTGTCCCTAATAAATTATGTATAATAAGGCTGCGAGCCTATTCCCTATAAATATCTTTGCGCGAAGACGCATACTTACAGTACAGTTTCTTACAGTAGATCCTCTGGAAAAAGGCAAACTATGCCTGTGTATCCAGCTCAGTACCAGTACTTGCACTGCTGCGGTCGTTCACGGTGTTGGCGGCGGCGGTAGCAGACGCAACATTTTTACTATTCTGTATTTTTGTTTTATAATCAAACTTCAAATCTTGTCTTCCCCATGCTTTATCAAGATTACTTTCAAACTCCCTTATTGATTCGGAATCGACTACATACTGGGGCAGTGCGTTCCACTCATTTACCACTCTATCACAAAATTAGTTCTTTGCCTTCTCAAGCCTATTTCTTTCTTTGTAAATTTTCTTAGAGTGTCCTCTCGTTCTTGTTCCCTCCCGCATCAAGAAAATACCTTCACACACATCTTCATTGTACTTTCCTGACACTATCTTAAAAGTCTATCATATCCCCTCTCTTTCTCCTATATGCCAGTGTCGGAAGCCCCAGTGTCCTCAACCTCTGCTCATAGCCCGCGTTCTTCAACGTTGGTACCAGCTTGCTAGCTCTCCTCTGCACTTTCTCCACTGCTTCTATATCCTTTTACCATATATGGAGCCCACACCTGGTTCGCATATTCCAGGTGCGGCCTAACCAGCGCTGTATAGAGATTCCTGAAGATTTCTTCGTCAAGTGACACATATGTCCTCCTTATCAGCCCTACAATTCTATTGGCTTTGTTTATCTTTTCCGCTAAATGTTCTGAGAAATTTAACTTATTGTCTATCACTACTCCTATATCCTTTTCTGCATTCACTTCCTCCATCGCTTCATACATACTGTATCCTACCTTGTCTATCTTGCTGGTCCCAATCCGCATGTACTGTACTTGCATTTTTTTGGATGAAAAGGCATTAACCAATGCTCAGACCATCCCTTCATGCCCTCCACATCTCCTTGAAGCAAACTCATATCTTCCTTACTCCTCACTCTTCTATACAGCTTAGTGTCATCCGCATACAGGTATACCTCACTTCCATTAGTTATAACTTCAGGCAAGTCGTTGATAAATATAACGAACAGCAGTGGTCCCAACACAGATCCCTGAGGTACCCCACTTGTAATTTCCCTCCAGCCCGAGCCTATTCCATTCACCAGTACCCTCTGTCTCCGATCTTTCAGGAAGGCTTCTATCCATTTCACACATTTCTCCCCTATATTATAGCTTCTAACTTTCTCTATTAACCTTTTATGTGGGACCTTATCGAAGGCCTTCATAAAATCGCAATATACCACGTCTATTACATCACCATCTAGAATTTGCATCCAATCATCTACCACCTTAATTAGCTGTAGTACCGTCGACCTCCCCGGCAAGAATCCGAACTGTCTCCCACTGAAAAGTTGGTTTGACTTCATATGATCCATTATTCCTTCTCTAATTACCGTTTCCATTAGTTTACACACAACACTTGTCAAACTGACTGGTCTATAATTCCCTGGGTCATTTCTCTTTCCCTTCTTAAATATAGCTGTTATGTTCGCCTCTCCAGTCCATCGGGATTTGTCCTGTATTAAACGATACCTCAAATAACATTTTCAATGGCTCTACTAACATCTCCCCTCCTTCCTTTATGATTCTTGGGTGTATCCCATCCGGTCCCGGTGACTTACTTCTGTTCATTTTTTCTATAGCCCTTCTTATTCTAGCATGGGAAAACTCTATTAGTTCTAGTGCCGGTGCCTGTTTGATGGGAATAGTAGGCACTGCATCCTCCAACTCCACTGTTAGTACCCCCCCAAAGTATTTCCCCAGCACCTCTGCTTTCTCCTTATCAGTCTCCGCTCTACTCCCATCATTCCGACCGAGGACCGAGGACAGCCATGAATGTAAATGTAGATCCGACCAGAACCAATAATTTGAATAAAGACCGTTCCTTGAATCCCAAATCCAAAACTTTGAATGTTTTCTATGCAAACGCTCGTAGCATACACAATAAATTTTCAGATTTAGAGGAACTAGTGTTTACAGAAAATTATGATGTGATTGGCATAACAGAATCTTGGCTCAATACACAAGATAGAGACTTTTTAGCAGAGTATTCACTTCCCGGTTATGTAATGTTTGAGAACAGCCGAATAAATAAAAATGGAGGTGGCGTTTTATTTTATATCAAAGAAAGTCTTAACCCGACCCTCGTGTCAAAACCTCAAATTGTGAACGTCGACACATCTTTTGTGCTAATAAAGAATAATAAAGGTACAAAAATAATACTTGCGTTAATATACAGACCTCCAGCTCAATCAGTGCAAACTGACCGAGAAATTTACGAACAAATTGCAGATGTAAGTAACTCACAAGATACCGTAATTTTTGGCGACTTTAATTTACCTGTGACCAAGTGGGGCGATACTCTTACTTCACACTCCGGACATGACTTGTATACGAACTTGCAAGAGAGTTCGCTTTATCAATTTGTTCGAATGCCGACCCGTGGTAATAACGTTCTTGACATTGTACTTGCAACAAAAGAAGAATTGATAGAGAATTTGAATGTTGGTGATGAATTCAGTAACAGCGACCATCGTACGATAACTTTCACTTTAAAGTTTACTAGTAACGAACCAAATAGTAGCATCGAAAAAGTCCCTAATTTCAAGAAAGCAAACTTCCATAAACTTAGAGCTATGTTTAAAGAAACTGACTGGAGCTTTTTAATTAACAATAACGACATAAATACATCTTGGAAGTTATTCGAAACCACTTACCTAAAAGCAGTGCAAGACTGCATACCATCGAAAATACGGCGTCCAGGCCATAATAATAAGCCCAAATGGTGGAATAAAGATATTTCAAACTGCCTGCTTGCTAAAAAATTTGCTAATGATAGATTAAAATCCTCACAAAATGACGAAGAACGGGTGAAATTTGTAGAGCTACGACGCAAAGCCAAAAAGTTAATTAAGCAAAGTAAAAAGACCTTAGAGTTACATATTGCGAATCAAAGTAAAACAAACCCGAAAGAATTCTATAGTTATATCAGAAAGAAAAAAGTAGTTACTTCAACTGTTGGACCGTTAGTCGATGAAAAAGGAGAATACACCAAAGACGAAGTACAAATGAGTAATGCCCTCAATACCTTCTTTGCATCAGTTTTTACAACAGAAGACCTCAGTGATATCCCTACACCATCGCCGATTCAGATTGATAATTCAGATGTTCTAAGCAATATCACCGTTACAGAGAGAGAAGTATTGAATTGTTTAGATAAACTCAAGGTAAATAAAACGCCAGGACCTGATACAATCTCGCCTAGAGTTCTAAAGGAAGCTAAGAATGAGCTCTCCAAACCACTGACATTACTATTCAATAAATCCTTGCAGTCTGGAACTATGCCTGATCAGTGGAAGCTAGCCAACGTAACACCGATATTCAAAAAAGGCAGCAAATCCCTAGCCAGTAACTATCGTCCAATTAGCTTAACCTCAGTTGTATGTAAAATGCTAGAAACGGTCATACGAGACAGACTCGTAAATCACTTAGAGGAAATAACATACTTAAAGATACTCAACACGGCTTTCGTAAAAACGTTCCTGTTTAACAAACCTCTTAGACTTCTTCCACGATATCCTCAACCTCTACGATGAGAGTAAAGCTGTAGATATTATATACCTTGATTTTCAAAAGGCCTTTGACAAAGTTCCCCACAAACGTTTACTGCTAAAACTAAAAGCGCATGGAATACAAGACGGTGTGTTGAAATGGATAGAAAATTGGCTCAGCAACAGAAAGCAAAGGGTAGTCATAAACGGTAAGGCATCTAAATGGACCAATGTAAGTAGCGGGGTACCCCAGGGATCGGTACTAGGACCAATTCTCTTTCTAATTTACATCAACGACATAGATGAGGGTCTCACCTGCACAATCTCAAAATTTGCTGACGATACAAAAATTGCAAATAGCGTACTCTCAAAAGAACAAGTTGACGATATGCAACACAATCTAGATAAATTGTCATGTTGGGCCCAAATTTGGCAAATTAGTTTCAATGCGGATAAATGTAAAGTACTACATGTCGGATACCTAAATGAGAAAGCAAACTATTCGATGAATGGCACTCAGCTTAAGAATGTAAACAGAGGAACTGATCTGGGAGTAACAATATCGAGTAACCTAAAACCGAGTCAACAATGTTCAGAAGTTGTTAAGAAGGCAAACAAAATAATTGGCTTTATAGGCAGGTCATTTGAGCATAAATCCAAAGAAGTTATCCTAACCCTTTACAATTCCTTAGTCCGCCCTCTTCTGGAATACTGCGTTCAATCCTGGTGCCCTTATTACCAAAAAGATATAAACAAGCTAGAACGAGTTCAACGTAGAGTTACCAAAATGATACCTAGCCTAAAGAACAAACCATACGAAGAGCGTCTTAGAGAATTAAATCTATTTCCTTTAACCCAGCGCAGATTAAGAGGCGACTTAATTCAAGTGTTCAAAATCATCAAAGGCATCGACAATATGAACTGTAGTAAGTACTTCACTATCGACCAATCTAATTACACGCGGGGAAACGGTTGCAAAATTATTGGTAAATCTTTTAACTCGCACGAATCTAAGAATTTCTTCTTCAATCGAGTTGTCAACTTGTGGAATGGGCTTCCCCGAGACGTTATAGACTGCAGCACCGTTGATTCATTTAAATTCCGCCTAGACAAATATCTCGCATCAAACCCGCGACTGACTGCGTTTGTAAATGAATAACTTTATCCTCCCCTCAGTTACTAACCTATATGTCCCCTACTAACTTCCTAGTCCTGCCACGTTAGTGGCAGGGCAGTAGTTCCCTTTCCAATGTTCCCTTACCCACTCTAAACCACTGTTTGGACACTTGATCCTCAGTGTTTTGGAGGACAAGCAACCTAGAAGGGTCACTAGACCTGTTGTTGCTTGATTTCCTTTGTACTCCTTTGTACTCCTTATTCAACCCCCCTACCAGCTCTGGGATCCCTACTCTTCTTGTATATTTTTGGATTATCCTTCACATTTCTAGCTATCTCTCTCTCTCCCCCCTCCTTGTTTCCCACCTTACGGCCAATTTCCAATGGGGATTGGCAGATGGCGTGATAGTATTAAAAAGTTGAGGGATAGAGCTCTCCAGTTGACGAAAAAATTGCGTCGCTGAAAGCCTCGCCGTCTATAAGAGAGTATTGACAACCGTTTTACGGTAGGTAGACATCCTGTTACCGATTTTGTTAACAGGTTTTGCCGAGGGTTTAAACTAATTTTAATATGATGTTTAGAGCATATCTGTCTTCAAATATGTAAAACAAAATTGTGACATAGAAATGGAGTTATACTTCCTATTGTCTTGTTACACCTTCCCCAGGCTTCATTCTTCACTATAGATGTTATATTTCTTCATCTACTCTGAGTTCTAGGCTATGTTTAGCGTACTTGTTTCAAATATTTGTTTTTTCTTTTTACTTAGCCTAGCCTAATCATGTTCTTGTTATGCTTTCTGGAAAGGATGTAGCCTACGGCCTAGTATCCGGGCGTACAGTCGTCATGATTACATAGGTCGTGCGCTCGCGGTTACGCTCCCGTCTATTTTGACGGCTATTCTGTTATTTGCCCCCCTGCTGGCAATATATATAATGATGACAATAAGACTAACCCTCTCACGGCTATATGACGCAGAGGTTGCCAGGTTAGCAAAAAGAAATAGAGTTCTCTCACTCTTATAATTACCTCTCCAAAATTAGTTTTCTGCCCACAGCTAACTCAAAGACAACTGCAGAGGTTAAAGTAACTAAACTAAAGGTTTCTAAATATCCCTGATGGTAACAAAGGATTTAAAGTATCCCTAATAGGCTCAAAATTGCGTCAAGAACGTGAGGGGGGCAAACCCCCCTCAACCTATATTGTATCCCACGGCAGTCAAAATAGACGGGAACATGATCGTAAGCGTGCGAGTAGTCTATCTATCTATCTATTGCTGCCTGACGCCGTGATCACCGAAGGGGTGGCCACGAACGAACCGCCTCCATGCACCTCTGTCCCCAGTCAGTCGATGCCCCTCCCCCCAACCAGTGAGTAGTGTAGTGTAATCGGTAAATATCCTGTTTAACCCTTCCTCCCCGGGCTGTCTTACCCAATGACGGTCGCCCCTACCCGGGCGAAATGGCTGAAAAACATCTAGGCCTAGGCTACCGTATTTATGTTTATTTTCACTGCTAGAACTTTCCTACTCGTCTATAATCGTAGTGCGGTTTTCAATCTGTATTTTGGCATTGAGTAGAGCTCTGTAAGTCAACTGGTTCAGTTGTGATGACGATTTCAGTGGAGCCAATATTGCAGAGATGTTGCCAATATGGGGGCTTTTCAGACACTAATTTCGTCATGACGTCAGAATAATAACATTGAGGAGTCTTCTCCTTCTTGTTTTCGGAGGTGCGGTGACGAACGCTTGGGTTTGTTGACATACGTCGTACGCACGGCGTTCAGACCAAGCTTAATTAAGCTATTCTCATGCCTTAGATAAGGCATACCGGGTAGCGGCCCTTCTTTCGTGCTGTCCTTACCTAAGGCAGACCGGGTAGGAAGGGTTAACACGGGGGACGATTTTTACATTTTTTTTTATTTTTTTATTTTTTTTTATTTTTTTTTTTATTGAACCCTGTCGGAAATTGCGGTATAATCCTGTGTAGCGGGAGGACCTGTACTTATATCTCAATAATTTGGTAATGCTATACTTTATTTTTACATTTTACATTCATAAATAGTCCACTACTAGGTTAGGTTAGGTTAGGTTAAAGATATTTTTCAAGGTTTCTTAATAAATAGGCATCTGAAAAACAGTTCCACCCGCTAGGCTTACACAGGATCTTACCGAAATTGCAAAACAAACATTTTCCATCAATCTTAAGACACTAAAGCAACAAAACATATTCGCTCGCTCGCTATCACATTTCCGGCAATTTTGACTGCCGTGGGATACAAAAATAAGTTGAGCCCCCCCCCCCCATGACATTGTCATCATCATATATGTTGTCAGCAGGGGACAAAAACAAAAGCGAAACCGCGAGCGTACGACCTATGCTAGAATAAGGAGGGCTATAGCAAAAATGAACAGAAGTAAGTCCCCGGGACCGGATGGGATACATCCAAGAATCATAAAGGAAGGAGGTGAGATGTTATTAGAGCCATTACATTTTTTATTTGGGGTATCTTTTGATACAGGACAAATCCCGACGGACTGGAGAGAGGCGAACATAACAGCTATATTTAAGAAGGGAAAGAGAAATGACCCAGGAAATTATAGACCAGTCAGTTTGACAAGTGTTGTGTGTAAACTAATGGAAACGGTAATTAGAGAAGGAATAATGGAACATATGAAATCAAACCAACTTTTCAGTGGGAGACAGTTCGGATTCTTGCCGGGGAGGTCGACGGTACTACAGCTAATTAAGGTGGTAGATGATTGGATGCAAACTCTGGAGGATGGTGATGTAATAGACGTGGTATATTGCAATTTTATGAAGGCCTTCGATAAGGTCCCACATAAAAGGTTAATAGAGAAAGTTAGAAGCTATAATATAGGGGAGAAATGTGTGAAATGGATAGAAGCCTTCCTGAAAGATCGGAGACAGAGGGTACTGGTGAATGGAATAGGCTCGGGGTGGAGGGAAATTACAAGTGGGGTACCTCAGGGATCTGTGTTGGGACCACTACTGTTCGTTATATTTATCAACGACTTACCTGAAGTTATAACCAATGGAAGTGAGATATACCTGTATGCAGATGACACTAAGCTGTATAGAAGAGTGAGGAGTAAGGAAGATGTGGGTTTGCTTCAAGGAGATGTGGAGGGCATGAAGGGATGGTCTGAACATTGGTTAATGCCTTTTCACCCAAAAAAAATGGAAGTACATGCAGATTGGGACAAGCAAGATAGACAAGGTAGGATACAGTATGTATGAAGCGATGAAGGAAGTGAATGCAGAAAAGGATTTAGGAGTAGTGATAGACAATAAGTTAAATTTCTCAGAACATTTAGCGGAAAAGATAAACAGAGCCAATAGAATTGTAGGAGGACATTTGTGTCACTTGACGAAGAAATCTTCAGGAATCTCTATACAGCGCTGGTTAGGCCGCACCTGGAATATGCGAACCAGGTGTGGGCTCCATATATGGTAAAGGATATAGAAGCAGAGGAGAGCTAGCAAGCTAGTACCAACGTTGAAGAACGCGGGCTATGAACAGAGGTTAAGGACACTGGCATATCCTATAGGAGAAAGAGAGGGGATATGAAGAGACTTTTAAGATAGTGTCAGGAAAGTATGATGAGGATGTGTGTGAAGGTATCTTCTTGATGCGGGAGGGAACAAGAACGAGAGGACACTAAGAAAATTTACAAAGAAAGAAATAGGCTTGAAAAGGCAAAGAACTCATTTTGTGATAGAGTGGTAAATGAGTGGAACGCGCTGCCCCAGTATGTAGTCGATTCCGAATCAATAAGGAAGTTTGAAAGTAATCTTGATAAAGCATGGGGAAGACAAGATTTGAAGTTTGATTATAAAGCAAAAATACAGAATAGTAAAAAATTTGCGTCTGCTGCCGCCGCCGCCAGCACAGTGAACAACCGCAGTAGTGCAAGTACTGGCACTGAGCTGGATACACACGCCTAGTTTGCCTTTTTCCAGAGGATCTACTGTAAGATGTAAACATGACGACCGTAGCCGGGATACTACATCCTTAGATTTTTTTTTAGTTATTTAGGGCGTATATTATAATGAATTACCGACGGTTTGGACATATATGGCAATGAAGTACATGACATAACTAATATATTTGCCTAAATAATATATCGATGGTTTCGACCCGGTGTTAAACTGGATAAATTCTGTGTAATCTACTAATCAAGGCAGGCGTAGTATCTAAGCATTGGTACGCCCGAATACTATATCCTTGCCCACTTTTTTCGCTTACAGCGACTGTACGTTATTCTACTGCTTGTTTTCAAAATTATCCTACGGCTAGTTATTTGCCCCTTGCTGGTAATATAATTATATGATGATGACAATAACCAATAAGTCATTGGGGGTGAGGGAGGCAAAGCCCCCCCACAACCTATTCCTATTATTGTATCCCATGGCCGGTAACAAAACAATTGACCCAACAGCTGGATGTGGGATACAATCATAGGTTGAGGAGGGTTTTGCCAAGGCCTGTTAGATCTTCCGTGACATTACGCTAGTAGGTACACCTGCGCTCTTTTCTCAAAACTTTAAACTGGTTTATAGACCCAATGCGCTTTACTTTTATTGTTCTGAGTTGCAATTATAACTCATAACTTATACAAAATGAGTGTGTAAGATCTGTGAACAAAAAAGGTATAATCCTATGTAGCGGGCAACCGTGTATATACTGTACAGTATATCTCAATAATTTGGTAATGTACCAATATATTTTTACATTTTACATTCATAAATAGTGCACTAATATACTAGGTTAGGTTTTGGTTAGGTTAGGTTAAAATAGCTGAAAAACAGTTACCCGCTATACAGGATTTTGGCAAAAAAAAAATGAATACAGTACACTGTACAGGGATAGGATGAACATTTTCAATTTTCCAGTGATAAAAATATGTTTGTTAATTATTATTTTGATTTATAGAGCATAACAACCCCTATTGACTTCTGATCTGTATGTATGTATTCAATATAATGAATGGCAATGAGTATTGAAGCTGTTCCCGATAAAGAAACTTTATACAGTAGGATATAAACTGATGTCATTGATATAATTTGTTTTATTTTCATAAGTAAACAAACCTACTTATTTCTAGTACAGGTATTAGGTAAAAAACAAAACAAATACTTGTATGCAAGAGATGATTATCGACATTCATTTACATATTAAGTAGCCTTTGTACAACACTTGGGCCTGCTTAAGGCATTTAATACACAAATCTACACAATATCTCGATCTAGACGGAAGTGGTCTCGAGAAAATCATCTAAAGACAACTGTACAGTGTTAAATGTTTGTAAATTACTAAAATTACTCTGTAACTGAAACTGCACGTATGTGTGGAGCACTGTCTTAAAATGTTCTGTATATGTACTTGATTTTGGCAACACCCTGAAATTATTGTTACACGTACCACATCGGCAACTAGAGTTAAGGTACAGTAGATTATACTGCAATTGATTACAGAATTTTCCTAAAAGTACAGTACAGGCTATATGTATTTCAAAAGCTGCCTGATCAGAATTGGTGGACAATGTGCTCAAGTAAATTCACCTTCACTCATTAGTGTGTGTGTTCTCAGGTGCGGACACAAAGCACCGCTGCAGCAGTCGCACCCCAGCCGGTTCAAGAGCAGCGAATAAAGAAGTTCAATGTTTATCGTTGGGACCCAGAGAAGCAGGGAGATAAGCCTCACATGCAAACCTACGAGGTTGACCTCAATACGTAAGTTTTACCAATGTCTACAGTTCAGTAGTGACTTTGCCAATTATGTATCTTATAGTAATGTGGTCAATAATACACCATATTCTTGGTTCATATTTTAAGATGGAACCACAGTAAACCCTTTTTCTTTAGGTATCAAATTCGGCATTGTGAGCTTTTCAGTATTGTAGCCTGTAATTCTTGTGAGACCTCAAAATTATCAAATGAAACTTTGAAATCTTGGTTACTATGGTATATTTTTATTGCAGTTAATGGCAGCACCTTATTTAGACAAACCACAGATAAGCTAGGTGAGTGATGCCAAACCATCCTCAAAATATCTTTAAAAATGGTTGGAAATCTTTGCTTTGAATTGGTGATAATATAAAGGGGGGGGGGGGATATTTTCTTCATATTCGTGTAGCTAGGATTTTGTATAGGCCTACTGTAGTTTCAAAATTATTGGGATAATTTCAGAAAAACTGCCATTTTCCATGGACTTAAGGGGGACCACCATATTTTTTTTCTTCTGGGTTGTATCCGTTTCTCCCTATCCAGCCTACTGATTAAAAACATTTATCCCCATCCAGGTGTCAATTTTTTTCTGGTAAGCGGTAACGAGCCAGCATATTTATAAACAAATTTTTTACAGCAGGCTAAATTTGTAAATTTTTCGATAGAAAAATGTCTTCGGCGAAGCCAGATATCTCCATACAATGTTGGTCCGCTATCGCTCGCCAAAAAGAAATCTACACCGGGGTGGGGTAAACGTCTTAAAACAGTAGGCTGAGTTGTACTGAATGGATACAAGCCAGAGAAGGAGAGAAAAAAAGCACGTCACCACCCTTAAACCTTAGAACTATGTATTTCTGCATGTCTGCCACGCTATCCACTCAGCTATTTATTCATTTTGTCCAAAGTGGTGAAAAGTGCTAAAGCATGACGTTCCATTAAAATTGAACTTTTTCCAATAGAGTGAAGTAAATCTCATTGGATATTGATAGCTTAGGCATTATTTTATTTCCACATAGCAAATTTGATTAGTTCTTTTGCATTTATCTTACAAGTGTCGTCCCAGTTTTGGTTTGTTTATTTTGCAAGTTTTACAATTTAATTTATTTTCCTTGGACTTTCTTTTAGTTTGCCTATAATATCAAGATAAAGGCTAACCCGGATATCTGGTCATAAAGAGCTAATTATTTCCGTACTTTATTACTACTGTACAGTATGTTGATAATGTACTGTATGTGCAATCTAAAGAGAGGGACATTTGTAATACTGTACTTTTAAATAAGTGACTATACTGTACTCGGTTTCTTTTCAACTGATGGTAAATTGCAAAGTTCTTATCATGATTTCTCTGTTATTTTGTAGATTTTGTAGCAAAATGTGGTGTTGATAATATAAGCTTAGTCTTAATATGATGCAGAGACATAGTAGTTCGTTTTCAAGTTTAAATATTTAATTAACCCCTTCAGACTCATATGACGCAGAGGTTGCCAGATTAGCAATAAGAAATAGAGTTCTCTCACTCTTATAATTACCTCTCCAAAATTAGTTTTCTGCCCACAGCTAACTCAAAGACAACTGCAGAGGTTGAAGTAACTAAACTAAAGGTTTCTAAATACCTCTGATGGTAATAAAGGCTTTAAAGTATCCCTAATAGGCTCAAAATTGCGTCATATGTCGGAGAGGGTTAATATATTTCCATTAAGTATCGAGAAATTAGTTGCTAACTTATGCTAAGAAATTCAATTTATCGTCAGCTGAAAAGAAACGGTACAGTATAGTCACAGGCTGTTTGAATTACATAAGGACTAGTCAAGGACAAATTTAAGTAACTTAAAATTACAGTATACAGTAAGCTTGTTGCCGAACTATTGATTTTAACTATACAGGTGAGTATAGTATTTATAAACTACTGTATACTGTATATAATATAATTCTCCTGATATAAAGATAAACTCTCACACATATATTCATTCTTAGGTGTGGTCCCATGGTTCTTGATGCGCTGCTAAAGATAAAGAATGAAATTGACCCGTCCCTGACCTTTCGGCGCTCGTGTCGTGAGGGAATCTGTGGCTCTTGCTCCATGAACATTGGTGGCGTCAACACTTTGGCTTGTCTCAGGTAAATGATAACCTTAGGTTTAGACCTCTATGGCTAAAGAGGGCACTTATATATGCTTATTGCTCCCTCCAACTCTTTCTCTTAGTCGATTATATATACAGGGTAATATAAAAAATAGTTTAACCATTATAAATGTGTGTTATTTCTATTCTGTATAGCCTACGCCATTCTTCTTTTCAATGTTCTGTTTTTCACATAAATATTACGCTGTTCAGTGTGCAGTTGGGTCCGAGTAATGATTAAATTGATATCCAGTATTTGATAAATAGATATCAATTGTAGTCATGTACAGTTTGCCGCACAAGTCCTGTTTTCACGATATCAGTGAAATCGTAATTTGGCAGCGTCAGACACACCTCCCCAACCTCCCTCCCTCACTCCACCTACTACCTTCCACCCCACCTTTCCTCCCTCTCTTTCACTGTCCGGCTCATAGTATCTCACGGTTATGAAGTAGGTGTGTTGTAAATCACTTAACCCATTTACTTTCATTTCATTATATTGATACCCTAGCTGTAAATAAATATATAAAAAAGGTTCTTAGCCCCTTTTTATTTTATTCTGGCTACTACTATTCGATTTTATTCTCAGTTTAGGAAGGCTCTAGTAATGATAAGGGTTCGAACTATCTCAGTAAACGTTTTTAACTACAACATCTTCCTAAGCTGCATAACATTGTCTAAATATGGATAGAATAAAATATAACAGACGTCGCTGGTACAGAAAGAGTTAACACAGTTATGGCGAGTTATAAATGTGTATTCATATTTCATTAAGCAATGCCTGGATAAGTTACGCATGAAGCATATTTCAGACAACTCAGAAAGGGAGAGAGGTAGATGATCGTAATTCAACATATATGACGTCTGGCAATAGATAGATAGATAGACCTTAATTATTCCCAATTCAGTTGTGAATCGGGATATTATAAATTATATAAATATGTTAATATTTATATAGTTCTTAATTAATTAAAACCTTATTTCAAATTATGTGGTATTGTTGAGAAATGGTTGAACAATAAATACGCGATGTCAGAATCATAACCAGCAAGGAGAAGTATAGTAATTATCAAGTTTTAATGCATCAATAGAGGAGCAGAACAAATACCGGTATTAATGCTTACAATAATAAGAGTGGTGATGAAGTGATTTGACAGGCTGTATAACTCATGGCACTGTAAATGTTGTCAAAAGAACTGTATTAGGTCATGTATAATTCCAAATAATATTGCCATATTAGTTACAATAAGAGAGGAATGACAAAATCTAGTGGGTAATTCTAAAATATGTTGAAGACTGAATATTATACTGAAAGACAAACTCTGACAACTAAATATTCACAAACAAATACACACAAACATAACCGAGTATAGATTACAAAAACAATACAAGCATACAAAAATTAATATTTTATCTCTCTCTCTCTCTTTCTCTCTCTCATTGTTAGACCCCATCTTGAATATGGCGTTCAGTTCGGGTCCCCGTATCACAAGTACAAGCCATTAACAAAAACTTGAATTTGTGCAGCGTAGAGCAAATAAACTAATTCCCTCTCTGAAAAAGAAGCCATATTATGAAAGATTAAAACCAAAAATGTGTCTCGCTAAAGAAAAGGAGGTTGCGAGGCCAATTTCATACTTAAAGGATTTGACAGTAGATATCTGTGCACTGTTCACGATTACTAACAATGCTGCAACCCGAGGTAATGGAATGAAATTAATTAGAATTAGGCATCCTTAGATGTGGCACAAAATTTCTTCACATACAGTGTGGCTAAAGAGTGGAATGCAAAGGAGGTGGTCGACAGTAATTCAATTAATGTGTTTAAGAAAAGACTGGACGATAAGCTGAGGGAGATTGGATAAATATGAATTAATCAGTAGGTATGTGTAATTTCCCTTTCAAACTAATGTATTTCTATACTCTATAAAAAAAAATCCTTGTGGGCAATTCCTGATTCATAAGGTTACTCTTAATCCTATTTTCCGGTACGGCTTCTTAGCCGGAGGGTGGGGAGAGAGCCTTCTACTTTACGGTCCTATTATTCCACTATAAACTGTCCCTGTCTAGTAGTATTAAGGCCGGACCACCTAGTTGGCACCGCAAGGTCTGAGTATCTGTGTAACTCTCTCTCTCTCACTCACTAAGGATAAATTACATAGGACAACACCCTTTGAACTGTATTTATTGTATAACATTGAACAACGTTAGCGAAACGGTATATTAATTTACGGCTAGGGTATCAATATAATGAAATGAAGACAAGTGGTTAAAGTGATTCACAACACAACTACTTCATGACCGTGAGATACTATGAGTCGAGGAAGAAGGTTGTGTGGAAGGTAGGAGGCAGAGTGAGGGAGGGGGGTTGGGAGGTGTGTCTTACACTGCCAAAATACGATTTTTCAGGACTTGTGCGGCAAAATGTACTTAACCTTTAACGGTCTTGGTAGTGAAATCGTCATGTAATGGCTAGAGTGTTTAAAATCTGTATGTGGTATCCCAGGTTCGAATCCTAGGAGGATCACATGCTTCCATTAATTTCATTGGGAGGTGTTTGTTGTTGGGAGGGACATAAATTAATTGTATTCTTTCTAAAGGTTCAGAAGGTTGGTCCTTTGAGATCTGTGCCCCATAGATTGTTCTTTCCTTTCACATAAACTTTACGCTGTTCAGTGTGCAGTTGGGTCGAGTACATGATTAGCTTGAAATCCAGTGTTCAATAAGTGAATATCAATCGTAGTCATTTACTTAACCTTTAACCCTCCTGGCCCGGTTGTCATTTTAAAATGACACCACGAATTAAGGGCAGGAGCCCGGGTGTCATTTTAAAATCTGTAAGCTTGAAAGCCTATTCAGCTTGGTCTGAACGCTGTGCGTCCGACGCATGTAAACAAAGCCGATCGTTACGTCACCGCACCTCCGAAAACAAGAAAGAGAAGACTCGTTTGTTATTGTATGTCTGTATGTCGTTGTTTCAGTAGTGAAAAGATCGTCATATTGCTAACATCGCCTGCAAGTGCTTTCCACTGAAATCGTCATCACAACTGAACCAGTTGACATAGAGAGCTCTACTCAACGCCAGTCTACAGATTGGAAACCGCACTACATTTATAGATGCGTGGGAAATTTCTAGCAGTTAAACTAAACAAAAATACGGTAGCCTAGGCCTAGACGTTTTTCGGCCAGATCGCCCGGGTAGCCCACACTGTCATTTTGAGAGCCTGCCCGGGCCAGCAGGGTTAAATGTCTTTGTGATGTAATGGTTTGAGTGTTTAAAATCTGGATGTGGTATCTCAGGTTCAAATCCCGAGATAATTACATGCTTTCATTAATTTCATTGGGAGGTGCTTGGTGTTGAGAGTGAAATTAATTAATTAGATTGTTTAGTTGTTGTTCTTGTTCTTGTTCTTGTTCTTGTTCCCTAAGCTGCCTGGCCGAACAGCCCCGAGTCCCTGAGAAAGGCCATGGCCACGATCGGGCTTTCCCACAGAGCTCTCATTGAGTGTAGATTGTGTTGTTGGCGTAAGTGGTTGTGTGAAATGCAGTCTTCTATGATGTGTTTAATGGTATGGGGTGCTGTGTTACATCCCGGGCAGGCGTCGACAACGGAGTCATCCAGTCTCTTCTGATAGCTCAGGAGAGCTGGATGGTGTCCGCATCTCAGCCTGGCCAGGTGGACTCTGTCTTCGCGAGGAAGGGAGGATTCGGAAGGATGGATTTCGGGAGGTCGTGCATGCAGCTGCGTGTTGTCTGTGAGTGAGTGGATGGATCGGTGAGAGATATGAGTATGGATGTGCTTCTGGAAGTTGGTTCGGGGTGGGCAGGGAGGGAGAGAGGACAATAATTGTGTGTGATACCGTGTGCTGGGTGTTGTTTTGATATTTCTTGGTGTCTGTGGGTAACACACCCACAGACACCAAGAAATATCAAAACAACACCCAGCACACGGTATCACACACAATTATTGTCCTCTCTCCCTCCCTGCCCACCCCGAACCAACTTCCAGAAGCACATCCATACTCATACCTCTCACCGATCCATCCACTGCCATGTAGTTTAGTGGGTGGTCTTGGTTCATGGAGGCTGCTGCCAGGAATGAGGGTAAATACTGTAGTACTAAAAATCCAGATGGCGCTGGGGGTCTTATTCAAATGACTATCGTGTGAGATACACCATTGAGGTGTTTGAGGGTTTTCGTGATTTATGAGGTTTAATACAGTTTGCACACTTATCTGACACATAGTTGTGTAGTATATTTTTACTAGATTCATAATATGATGGTTATATACTCGTTAATGCAGTGAATATATAATAATTAACATAATTCGATACATAAATATCAGCTTATTGAACAAGAAATTTAGTTTCATCTAATGTGGTGTGATAGGCTGGGCGAAATTTTAATACTCATTGAAGTATTGTATTTACTTCCTTTTTAGTTACTAACAAATACGTGTTTCAGTAGAAATTGGCTGAACATACGGTATTATATTCTGTAGCTGTAGAATTTGGCAGGTTGAATGTCTGCGCCTGCGCACTATAGTTTCTTTCCTACAAAACAAGCTATCGTGCGCTTTTAAGTTACCAATTTATAATCCACTATCAAATCGGGCAGCTAAATATGTTACCGGCTATATTTCTTATTAGACCAGTGACAGGAAATCAATCAATGTGAATCAGAATGTCATAGAACACAGAGGCAGCAAATTACATACGTGGAGATGCATGAAATTCGAAAAAGATGATGACAAATTTTTTTACAACACTGCCTTTTCCACAGGCGACTGTTTAGGCGTCATCTGACCGCGGCGGGATATACGTACACAGTGTTGCCAAGGTCTTCTTTTGTTCGCACCATTGGGCTAGTTAGGATTCGTTCAGAAGCGTAGATTTGCGAGTTTCCATTTCAAACGATATTATATTCTTGATTTACAGTGTGATGGGGTGGATAGCCTCTGAAGTATTATCCTAACTAACTAACATTGAGGAAAGCGGAATTGGGCTGGTTCTATATACAGTACTATTAAAGTTGTAGAGGTGTCGAGTGTTGAGTAGCCTATATAGCTAGGCTACATTTCATACAAACGTTCATCATGGCTTTCTGTTGGTTGTACTATACATGTATGGTAGCCTATGTGGTGGTGACTGAATAGCCTAATTAAGTGATTGTTTGTGAGGGGGGATTGGGACATTGATGCAGATTTGATGAGTGCATGATTGTGATAATAATGTATGTGGTATTTCATTAATATTTAAATGATGTGACACATATACGCCACTACTCATACAGTAGGTTATATGGGACTAGGCCTAGTTATATTTGAGGAACTCATAGTATCATGCATGCATGGCTGTTAATGATAAACATATCAGAAAATGTGTGTGATAGGATTAAAATAGCTGAAATTGTCAGTTGTGCGGTATTAAGTGATTGGGCTACTTTTGGGCGAGTTTGGAGATGTGATGTGCGCTGGCAACCTTGGAATACACACACACACACACACACACACGCACGCACAACACAATCTATAATTGAAAATTTTACCTTTATTAAGACTATAATCCACATTATATTAAGATTTCCATCTGTGAGAAACAAATATCTACCACCATTACTGCTAATGTGCACATAGATTCACAACTAATGTCAAATTTAACAAAGTAAGTTAAGTGGGGAAGAGATGTTTACTGTCCGAGAAGTTTCGTATAATGACTATTATGGGTAGCGAACACTGGCATCAATTTATTATGCGCTTGCCAGATCTGAAACTAGTTTATAATTGTATAATCTAATATCCAGTAAAGTGGCTAATGACGATTATTTTATAAGTTCATCTCGAGTTTTTATACATATAATTTTAATTTTAGGACATGGATACCTATCTATTAAAATATTAACAGGACTATTTTTCGAATGACTGCCATGTGTTTTTGTGGGCCTAATCAAATATGTTTTATTAATCATAAATACTTTGTATATTGAACAATGTACTGAATAGAATGTTAGAGTAATATGTCTGTAACATTCATGACTATAGAAATCCAGTGATATTTCGATGACTGCGATTTAAAAAATTCAATTCACTCGATGGCAACAAATTTAGGTTGGTGTGAACCAAAGGCGGGAAAAATAGCAGACAAATTTTGTATTGTCCCCCATTGAGTGCCTCATGTCCAGATGGTCTTTGACTTTGAGGATTTTGGTTTCTTGATGTAGGTGATCTGTGGGTGCAGTAGCTGTGCAGCCTGTAATGATCTTCAGGGCTTTGTTTTGAATAGTCTGTAAGGTCTTATGATGTGTTTCAGCTAGGTTAGAAGCCCAGGCTGGGCTTGCGTATTCCATCACTGATCTTATGTATTGTTTATATACTGTGGTGGTAGTTTCTTTGTTGTGTCCAAATTTTGTGTGAGCAAGTGACCTGAGGGCGTTAAGTCTGGGTGTCAGTTTCTTTTTAATGTTTGTGGTGTGCTGTTTGAATGTCATATGAGTATCATATGTTACTCCTAGGATTTTGGGTGTGTGTGTATGTGTTAGGGGTGTGTTGTTTATGGTGAGATGAGGGATGTATTCGTGTTCTCCTGTCCAACTTGTGAGCAGGGTTGCGGTGGATTTGGCTGGGGCTAGATTAAGTCTGTTTGTAGTGCACCAGCCATATAGTGTGTTGAGATAGGGTTGAAGGAGATCTGTTGCTCTTTTTGGGTCATGGTGTGTGCATGTGAGTGTTATGTCATCTGCATAGGAGGCCAAGTTTATTTGGGGCGTATTGGGTGTAGTTATATCGTGCATATACAGATTGAAGAGTGCGGGCGATAGGACGGATCCTTGTGGGACTCCGTTTGGAAAGTTTCTGATTTTAGATGACTGACCAGCAAAAGATACGTGTGCACATCTGCCTGCTAGGAAGTTGGCCAGCCACCTTTTTGTGTTGTTGTGCATGTTTGTGTTGTAGATTTTGTTTGTTAGGTTGTGGCGGGGGATGGCATCGAAGGCTTTACTAATGTCGAGTGTGGCTAATATTGATCTGTTTGGTGGTCTAGCTGAGTTGATGCCGTCGAAAGCTCTTTGTGTAAGGTCTGTGAGAAGAGTGTTTGTGGAGTGCAGTGGCCTAAAGCCATGTTGTGTTGGAGCTAGGGGTAGGTCAGGTGTAATTAGTTGTAATACTAGGCGTTCCATGACTTTGGAGGGGGAGCAAAGGAGTGTGATGGGGCGGTGCGAGGAGGGTAGCGTGGGGTCTTTGTTGGGTTTGGGGAATGTGATGATGATACCATGCTTCCAAATGTCTGGTATTGTGTTGTGTGAATAGCTGTAGTTTGATATGTTAGTGAGTGCTTGTATGCCTTGTGGTCCCAAGTGTCTGAGGTGTATGTTGCTTATGTTGTCTAGGCCACAGGCGGGTGAGTGCTTGAGATTGTTGATGATATGCTTTGTCTGGTGATTGGTGAAGGGTGTATAGTCAGGGTCTGTGGGGAATTGTCTCTTACGTCGGAAGACACGTCGGTCGTCTTTGTGAGGTTTTAGGTGGCTTACATGTGAGAAGTGATTGATGAGAGTGTTTGCTTGTTGTTTACATGAAGGAGTAGAGTCTGTTGTTGTGATTGTGTTGTGTTGCTGTTGGAAAGTGTGATGCTGTTTAGTGTTTTGTAGAGTTTTTTTTAGTTTGTTTTGTGATCAAGTGTTTGTAGGAAGTTATTCCAATTTAGTTTTTTTTGTTCTTGTATTTTGTTGTTAGTTTGGGTGTTGAGTGCTTGAATTTGTTGTGTGATGTCTTGTGTGTGGGGTGCTGGGGAGTGTTTCAGTATGTCACGTTGTCTGATGAGGTTTTGAATTTCTGTTGTGAAGTTGGGGTTGTGTCTTTTTCTGTTACCTCATGGAATGTGTTTCTTGTCAGCATTTTGGATAGTTTTGTTGAGTATGTGTACAGCATTGTTGATGTTAGTGATGGGTGTACTGTTTAGAGTTGTGAAGTGTTGTTCTGTCTCATTTGTGAATGCTTCCCAGTTAGCTCTTTTATAATTGGTGTATGTGTGTTTGTGGCTAGCTGGGGTGAGTCTGGTTTTGGTGGTGATAATGATCGGGAGGTGGTCAGAGCCTAAGGTTCTGACCACCCTCCAGGATGTTGTGGGGGCGAGTTCTGGGGAGCAAAAGGTGATGTCTGGAGATGATGGGTTATAGAGGGCTTGGTGAGGAATATGGGTAAGATTGTTTAGTTACTGTTCTTAGTTACATGCGCAGACGATTTAGTCCTAATAGCTGACAGTATGCAAGATGCTGAGGCCAAATTCAGAGAATGGAGAGAGGGCATGGCGAGCAAGGGTTTAACCCGTACAGCCCCAGCGACGCGTCTGACGCGTCGGCGATGTATGTAACGCACAGCCCCAGAGACGCACCTGACGCGTCACCCTAATTGCGCCGACCGTAACCTCAGGTGTAGCCACTCAAGAGGGCTCAGATTTGTATGGGAACTGTGTACGTATCCCACGCAACCGTGCCGATGGTTGAAAACTCTCAAAGTCCACATGCGTAATAACCTGTTTTTTGGGTAATTGCCTTAAATTTTTTACTCTTGTAAAATACATTTTCGGGGGCTCTGTAGGACCATTTGTTAAGCTTTTTGAGCGGTTTTTCGTGGTTTTTCCTTCATTCCTAACCCATTCGCTATTGTTTCTGGAATAAAACCATTTTTTGAAAACCGGCCGGGTTCTGGTGAACAAACATTACAAAACTAGCCGGGGCTCCACGGGTTAAGAGTTAATATTAACAAAACCAAGGTTATGCATTGTAGATTGAGACGAGGCAATGTGGAAAAGAGCGGTGCATACCCATGTGCAGTGTGTGGAAAGGGTGTGGGCGTTAACTCAATGCAATGTAGCATCTGTCGATGTTGGGTACACCATGGGAGTAAGCGCTGTAGTAGAATAAAGGGACCCCTGCCGAAGGATAAGTCAGAAATAGAGAAATTTGAGTGTGTAGTGTGCAAAGGCGAGCCTGTGTTAAGTGATGATCCTGTGGCTGTGAATTTTGGAAATGGGTCATTGGAGCTGGTGAACAAGTTTTGTTACCTAGGAGATACCATCTCTGCCGGTGGTGGGGCCGAGGCTGCCACTGTTGCTAGAATTAGATGTGGCTGGGGAAGTTCAGAGAACTGCTGCCAATCCTGGCCATGAAAAGAATGCCTCTCCCCCTGAAGGGAAAGGTGTATGTCTCATGTGTTAGAAGTGCAATGACGTATGCCTCAGAAACATGGGCCGTTAAAGTAGAGGATGTCAACATAATGGAACGTAATGAGATGAGAATAGTGAGATGGATGTGTGGGGCCAGGCTACAGGATAGAATAACAAATGTTGAGCTGAGGAGATGTTTAGGTATAAAGTGTATTAGCGAGGTGATGCGTACAAGTAGACTGGGATGGTATGGACATGTGGAGAGAATGGATGAACAAAATTGGGTAAAAAAATGCAGGTCTGTGATTGTGGAGGGAGCTGCACCAAGGGGTGGACCGAGGAAGACCTGGGATCGGACTACACATGCCGATCTCAAGTCCAAGAACTTGACAAGTGAAGCAGCCCTTAACAGGGTTGCCTGGAACGCCGCCATTAGGACAAGAGACTGAAACTGCACGTATGTGTGGAACACTCAGTCTTAAAATGTTATGTATGTATGTATGTACTGCTGCTGCTGGACATTGACAGTTGCCCTTGTGTGTGCTGTGAACAATACCCTACTGTACCTACTGTACAAGAATCACGCTCCATTTTGCCACAATCTGAAAATCTTGGCGATGCCTGCGAAATTTAGGGGCCCAATTGAGAACATTCTTAGTGGGCCCCCCAGGTTCACTGCCAAGGACTGTAGAATAATTTTGGGGTGGATGTGGTAGCACTAATGACCAAAGTGAATGCTTTTTCTTTTGCAATCTCAAAAAAATAAATTGTTTTTATATAATATTTTTCGTATAAACTATAGAAAGGCAAGTTCTTGTGAACTATAGAAAGGCAAGTTCTTGTGGCATTATAAAGTCATAATGTGAAATTCCACTTATTTAAAGGCTGTAGTATGTAACTATGTATATATAAAACTAAAAATCAGATTTTTTTTTTCAATTTTCCGCCTATTATAAAAAAATATGTTTTGTTTACGTCACTACCTGTACATTGTCAAATTTCTTAAGTGACACCGTTTTTATAACTTGGATTCACCAGTTAATGCTCACTGTTTGTTATTTATCATTGGAGATGTTCAAGAATTCATGACAATGACTTTAGTGAAGGTGTTATATTGCTGTCTTTCCCTTTCCGTAACTGTGGTGTGTGAGCAGCAAGATCGACACAAACCTGAGCAAGGGTACCAAGATCTACCCATTACCCCACATGTACGTGATCAAGGACCTGGTGCCGGACATGACCAACTTCTATGATCAGTACCAGTCTATCCAGCCCTGGCTACAGCGTGATGATGGTCTCAAGCCGGGCGACCAGCAGTACCTTCAATCTGTACAGGATCGCAAAAAGCTGGTCAGTACAAAAACCTGTTGAGTTAAATTAGTATAAGTTGACTTATACTGGTTAACTTTTTGGGCGATTTTTGCAGAAAAACGGCCCATGTCCCCTTAATACAGTACCTTAGGTGTTCGTGAGAGTTGGTGACGGGTTAGTTTAAAATGTAAAGCAAACCAAAACCAGAAACTGCAAAATATAAAGACAATTTTTTTTACTTATTTCTAAAATCTAATCCTTCTGCTTACTCTAAATCTTTTCTCTCCATTGTGCTCCTCCGATCATAACTTTATCTCTGTTACCTGTCTTATCTTATAATGTAAACCTTGCAAAATAAACAAACCAAAACTGGGATGACACAAGATAAACGCAAAAGAACTAATAAAAATCGCTATGTGGAAATAACGCTTAATAAAATAACATTTTGAAATGAAAGAACACAATCCACCACATAGGGTGTACATCACTACATGAGCAAGTCAATCTGGTTCCAAGCAAACTAATCGCACATATAATAATGCACTATCGTCACGTTCAAGGAATTAATCAATTTAGTGCAGCCACCTGACCCTCCCAGTTGGCGGCGCTTTGGTGCTGCCGATTGGGAGGCTCTTTGGCAGCACTTCTTTGATTTCCCATTGAATTATTTTGGGAGAAGGGCGTCGACTGACTGGGGACAGAGGTGCATGGGGGCGGTTTGTTCGTGGCCACCCCTTCGGGGATCACGGCGTCAGCCAATAGATAGATAGGAATCCTCCTCCCCTTGTAATATTCACCTACTAGACGAGACAAGAGTACAGTATAGGGCAAGGGAACGCAAAAGTGGTCCCTGACCCTAAGAATTGGAACTTTAAATGTTGTTTCTGTTTGGGCTCCTCCAGCTATGGGGTATGTGCCTGAGTATATGCAGAAATACATTTCAAGAGCTACTCACTGTTACCTTGCAAATGGTGAAGACTAGAACATTGTACATAAAGTTGTTTTCGTTTGAGGTGGAAATACATTTTTTGTTCTGTGACTAGATTTGTTCGATTGCGTAGCCACCATAGTGTTGTCTACGGCTTAAACTTGTTTACACTCATTCAACTACAGTATTGATTATTGATTTACCGTATTTCACCATTGTAACCATTCTTTCACTATCCACAGCTTTCATGCATCAATTTTGACTGCAGAAAATCATATATCGATTGCCTGAGGCTGTGACTCAAGCATGAGTCAGCTGACTGACTGACTGACTATGCGTGTGTTGTTGTGTCATGGACCGCCCGCCATGACAAGTAAACTTTCTCTAGTGCAGTTTTAACCCATAAACTGTGACCGTCCTCAATATATATATACAGTGGTCCCTCGCGTTTAGCGGATTTCAGCTTGGCGAAACACAGTACTGGCGATAGGTTGGATATGGTACCAGAATCCGAATTTGGCGCTTCAAATACACTTTTGGCGAGAATGCTGACGTCCCAGAATGCGCCGCCCGCAAGCTAGTCTCACCAGGCCTAACTCTAAATAATTCATGGTAAATAAAATCTGTTATCTATTATCTATTGTCTTTTCTATTGCTGTTAATGTTTCATGTAGGCTACAGTAGAGCGCCGTATTGAGAGTTACTCTTAGGCCGAGGCTAGGCTATAGATAGGCTTAGGCCTACTCACAAAACCCTAACTGAGCTGCTTGGATAGCGAGAATATCCCAGGTATATTTCATAAACGTAGATTAACAGAGTAATCTTAACCAAACCGATTTGTGAACCTCATATCTCTTGTGTTTTGCTTTGTTTATTGTGCCAAACAGTCTGCGACACACAAACACACACGCGCGCATCAGCTGACTCAGGGGCCCAATCGATAAATATAATTAATCCAAGAAGTGACCACGGATCCAAAACCAATTTCATTATTTTGCTCAATCGAAAAGCAGTTGGTATAGAAAATTCTAGTCTTCACCATTCACAAGGTAAAAGTTATTTATGCCTCCTGATATATATCTAAGCTAGGTTAGACCATTTCTTGGTCTGGCTAGCTAGTGACTTAGCAACTTGTTGCTAAGGTTATGTGGTTATTCCTTATCAATAACACTATTCAAAAGATAACTATGAATTCTGCTGCCTGATATACATCTAACCTAGGTTAGGTCAATTCTTTGTGGAGATATATAGGCTAGGCCTATGTCTTCTAGCAAAAACAGAGTAAGCAGACGGCGCCGAGTGTGTCTGCGATCGACGATGCGCATGGCGGGCGGTTTGAAAAGGCCCAAAAGGGTGAACTCGGGCCTCGTCAAAGACTAATGGATAATTTTCCCATTTAAAGTACTATTCGTGTTTGGCGAAATTCACTTTTGGCGATGGTTTGGCTAAACTAATGAATTCGCTAAATGAGAGGGACCACTGTATATACAGTACAGTATATATATATATATATATATTTTTTTTTTTTCCCTCTCTCTCTCTCTCCATGTGAGTGGGGGGGGAACTCTATTCAGGACGGTCTCAGTTTATGGGTTAAGTGTTTTTATAGCCCCATAATAGCTCCAGAAGCCCAGCCTGCCATCCAGACTGCACTGTGAAGACTTGCTTTGTCTGCCAGGGCGGCCATCAGGGCTATGTGGGATTGTAAATAAGACCAATATGGTGCACAATTACAAGGAAAAGTACAAATACTTGTTTCAC
This sequence comes from Paralithodes platypus, assembly GCA_032716605.1. NCBI lineage: Eukaryota > Metazoa > Arthropoda > Malacostraca > Decapoda > Lithodidae > Paralithodes > Paralithodes platypus. Next base: position 14,507,334 of record CM064530.1, read on the forward strand.
TTAAAGTTCTTTATTTAGTCTTGTTTCTTTATGAACATTACTACAGCTTAATGAGGAATTACTGTATTGTATAGTGTATGTTTGTAATGTCCTCAGGATGGTCTGTACGAGTGCATCCTGTGTGCATGCTGCTCCACATCCTGCCCTTCATACTGGTGGAATGGTGACAAGTACCTGGGCCCTGCGGTGCTGATGCAGGCCTACCGCTGGATCATTGACTCTCGCGACGATCACTCCAAGGAAAGGCTGGACAAACTTAGGGACCCCTTCTCTGTCTACCGCTGTCACACTATCATGAACTGTACCAAAACGTGCCCCAAGGTGTGTACTTCACTATTCTTATTTTGGTATTCTTAGTTATGAAGTCCATCCCTCAGAAACCCTCTTTTCCCGTGAGGACAGAGTCCATCTGGCTAGGCTGCGATGTGGGCACCATTCAGCCCTTTTGAGTTATCAGAAGAGGCTGGATGACTCCGTCCAGGACACCTGTCCGAGTTGTAACACAACACAGAACACTATCAAGCACATTATGGAAGAATACATAATACACAACCACTTATGCCAACAACACAACACACAGTCCTTGAGAACTTTATGTGAAAACCTGGTCTCGGCCGTGGCCTTCCTTAGGAGCTCGGGGCTTTGGCCAGGTAGCCTAGGGAACGACTACATTAATTTTAAGTATGAGAGAATCTTTGATATAAGGCTTTATTCCAATACCTATGTTCATATCATACAGCAATTATTTTGGGGGTGAATTTCATCTCTCACAGCATACGTCATTAATATAGGCTACCGAATATGTGGTGTTTATTATTTTTATGTACAGCGAACATCACTTATTTCAGGTCAAGGTAAAGTACAGTATACTGGGTTCTGGATTCCCTATATTACTGGTTCTAAGCTCTTTGTATAGCATTAATTTAGTTTGTAACTTATAGAATTGGCCAATTAGTAGATCACCCAACCAGTTGTCTTCATATATTTTTTTTTTTTTTTTTTTTTATAATTTCTATAGGTTCAGGAACTAATTTCTAGCGAAGCCAGTCCTAGTGATCTTGGCCCCATTCATTGTTCTTCCCTCTCACTAAAACATTACATTATCCATAATGCAGTTGGGTCTAAGTACAGTACATAATTAAATTAACCCACGAAATCCGGGTGGCCTCACATGATCCCGATTGCTGTGTCCGGGGCCCTTTTGGTACAGGCAAACTTCATAATTCAGTAGCTACTGATTGAGACTACCTAGAGCAGTCAATTGTTTTGCAAATTGTAGAACTTTTTGTTATCTGTAGAATGCCATTAACCCCTTCAGACATATATGACGCAGAGGTTGCCAGATTAGCAATAAGAAATAGAGTTCTCTCACTCTTATAATTACCTCTCCAAAATTAGTTTTCTGCCCACATCTAACTCAAAGACAACTGCAGAGGTTGAAGTAACTAAAATAAAGGTTTGTAAAAAAAACTGATGGTAATAAAGGCTTTAAAGTATCCCTAATAGGCTCAAAATTGCGTCATATGTCGGAGAGGGTTAAGATGACATCACTATGACGAGTGGTTGCCGTGTTATGATGATTTTAGCGGCGCATTTTGCCTCATATGAGGCCTCTCGGATTCCTGCCAATTTTTTGTTTTTGCCTCAGATGAGGTCTCCCGGATTTCAAGGGTTAATATCCAGAATTTGAAGCTAGCTATTACTCGTGATCTTCACCTTTAACTGTGTTGGTGGTGTAATAGATTAGATACTTGTGTTATGGGTGTGGTGTCCCGAGTTTGAATCCCGGGAGGATCATATGCTTTCATTAGTTGTTGTTGTTGTTGTTCTTCTTGTTCCCCAGGCTGTCTGGCCGAACAGCCCCAAGGTCTCGAGCAAGGCCAAGGCCATAAACGAGTGCCCCCACAAAATCCTCCCTGCTTACCACTAACAAAGCCCGGGTGACCGAAGCCACTCCAAGGCAGGGAGCTGAGGAGGGTGCGGAAATGCCCGGGAAACCAAAGCCCCACCCAAGGCCCTGTGCCCCTCAGCAATTATGAAGGGAAAGTTGAGGGGCAAGGGAAAAATGTGACGCTTTGGCTCCCAATCTGCCAACTTCTAGGTTGGCAGTAGGGAGGTCAATCCACGGAAAAGACGCCGCCACTTGAGATCTAGAAGATATATAAGTAAAAGGAACAGTCAGAGTAAGCTATGGGTATGGCAGAGATCGCTCAGTTCTCACTCGGATAGACCAGCCCATCACCACATGACTAGAACCCAATCCTCTCAGCATCAGCTAGGAAAGGCCCTAGAAAGCCGCCTTTGGCGGGGGGATAGCTCCCCTATTTCAACTCCTTTCGGGGTTGGGCACCCGCCCTGCTTTCATTAGTTTATTCTAGTGCATTGGGGTTTGTAATAGAGGATTAACGTTAAGAACGGGGTGTTCCTTAACCCTTGTCTAGCGGGGTGTTTTGGCCCTTTGGGCTCATTTGGGCATATTCAGGCCCTCCTGCATGATAATCAAGCATCTGCATGAAAAAAAATTTTTTAGCAAAAAACTAGGCACTAAAAGCTTCAAAATGAGACCAGAACGAGCTATGTAGCACTTGTGGTTCTCTTGCAGTGGTGCCACGAACATGGAAGTTTAGCATATATCGGTATATTTTTCCCAGCTATGCTCACTACTGGCTACACTGCCGGCCTCTCGAGAACACATGGAACATGAGTTAATGGGCGGCGGTAAGCCCTGGGAGTCGGCTGTCTGGCCCGCTGCGCTCCCGGCCATTTGCACTCTATTTTAACCCTTTAAAAGCCTTAATAATGCTCCTAACTTGCTGCAAATTGGTGCACGACTTAAGTCGAGCGCCGCCAATAAGGGGTTAATATAAGAAATATAGAGAACAGGGTGTCAGGAATATGTAAGAAATAAGGAGAACAGTGTGTCAGGAATGGCAATGGGACAATTGTTTACGCTGACAAAGAAATCAGTGATGCTTGGAAGGTACACTACAAGTGATATATTCTGTGTGGAGATTGAGTGGAATAGATAGCAGCTTAGTAACGAAAAGCCAAAACTTAAAAAAAATATGAATGTGCACAGCTCAACATTTGGCTTTACTATAGTCTGGTCAATGGATCCCAGTTTTTAAATTCACAGAAAAATAATATTTTTAAGAAGATTTATAGGCCTTAGTAACTTTGGACTAGAATCAACACCTAAAACAAGGCCTTTGTGTTTATTGTTGGTGAGATTGGATTATTTCTTGGTGTGCAACACATCATCAGGACCTTGTTCAATCTTTTGAAAATAAATATTGAATTGAAGGGTTGTGATAGTGGTGGGCTGGATCTATCAGAGTGAGGGTTGGTGTCCTCTACTTCCCATAGCCGGATCTGACTTTATCTTTTTCATCATTCTTATTTCTAACTTTTTTCCTGAGATTGGTGAAGGCAGTGGGGCCATAATGGTGTGCCCCATCGTTCCCTAGTGTCTTACTCTCACAGCCCACTGACACAAGTCAGCCTTTCTCTCTCTCTGGCGTAGGGATGCAGCGACCCCACCGCCCGCCACTTTGGTGGTGCAATCAGCTTCTGGAGCAGTGGACCACTGGTTCCTATCTTCAAAAAATTCCTGTGCTTGGTATGCTTCCACTGGGGTAAATAAAATAGAAAAACAGTGGTGGAACTGCCATCCGGGTGAGGGACTGCTCTGGGTCTGCTCCTTCAGTGCTAATGGTCTTAATCCACTTAGTGGAAATAGCACTGTGGAGTGGTTCAGTGGAAGCATGTCTGGGAGCCTGGAGTCAGTTTCTGCCATGGCAATCCCTTTTGGGGTGCTTCCTCTGGAAGTGGGGCGTCGGATTAATGATATGTTGCGTCTCGATGTGTACATGTGAGTGTTATGTCGTCTGTGTAATAGGCTGTGCATATCTGGGGTGTGTGGGGTATGGGTAGGTCGTGCATGTGTAGGTTGAAGAGTGTTGGTGATAAGACGGATCCCTGAGGGATTCCGTTTGTTAAGTTTCTGATGTTCTATTAGTTTGCTAGTACTTAACGCAGATAGTGTGCAAGATGCCAAGGCAAAGTTCAGAAGATGGAGAGAGGGCACAGCAAGTAAAGGATTAACCCTCTCACCACGGAAGGGCTCTTGAACGCCCATAAAAAAGCATATAACAGGTACCCGGATGGTATCTTGAACGCCCAGTGGTTGAAAGCCTGTGAGCTTCGTGTGCGAGGCGTCGGTCCGACGCATGTAAACAACAGCCGGCTGGACCGTCGCCCCGCATCTCCGGCCACAAGAAGGAGAGCGTCGCTTGTTCGTGTGTGCCTGTATGTTGTTGTTAAGTATCGAAAAGTGGTGTAAAGTGGCTGTTTTGGCCATAAAGTTATCTCCAATGAAATCATCATCACAGCTCAACCAGTTGACTTAGAGAGCTCTACTTAATGCCATTCTACAGGTAAATAACACAGCTACGCTTGGGGATGCGCGGGAATGCGGGAAGCAGTCTGATTACCGAATATACGGTAGCCTAGCCTAGACGTTTTTCGGCCAAAACACCCGGGTTTCGAGGAATATATATATAATACATAGCCGGGGCTGGAGGGTTAAGTGTAAATATATCTATCTATCTATCTATTGCCTGACGCCGTGATCCCCGAAGGGGTGGCCACGAACGAACCGCCCCCATGCACCTCTGTCCCCAGTCAGTCGACGCCCCTCCCCCCAACCAGCACCGCCTTCGTTCATGTACTTCCTCACTCCATCCTTCCACCTCATATTCGGTCTACCTCTCCCCCTCTGTCCCTCCACCTCGCTCTCGTACACCCTCTTAGTCATTCTCTCGCTTTCCATACGTTCCATATGGCCGAACCATCTCAAGTTGTTCCTTTTCACACTTTCCAGCACATCTACCTCCACACCACACCTCCTTCTTACTTCCTCATTAGTCTGTCTATCCCTCCATGTAACTCCGCACGCAATCCTTAAGTAATTCATTTCCACTGCTCTCACTCTTGGTCTGAGTCTCTCAACCAACGTCCATGCTTCGCTTCCGTAAGTCAGTGTCGGGATTACCACACTGTCATGCAAGGACTTCTTCACTTCCATACTGACCACCCTATTTCTTGTTACTGCTTTTAGCGTTCCTACAACCCTCTTCCCCTGTTGTACCTTCTCCCGCACCTCTTCATCCATAGTCCCATCTTTACTCAACACACTGCCCAGATACTTAAAAGAGTTGACGATCTCCATAGCCTGACCGTTCAGCTTCACCTCACACTCTGTGACTTCACCCCTTTCGAAGACCATAACCTTGCTCTTCCCCGTATTTACCTTCAAATTCCGTTTTTCGCACACTGTTCCAAACTCATTTACCAGACCCTGCAACTCCCATTCATTATCACTCATCAGAACTGTATCATCCGCAAACAGCAGTATAGGTAGCTTCCACTCAATTCCCTCCCTTTTCAGCGATACACCAACATCCACTGCTCTTGATAGTATTTCTTTCATAACTCCATCCATATATACAGTAAACAACCACGGGGACATCACACACCCCTGTTTCAAACCAACATTCAGGTCAAAGAACTCGCTCTGCTCACTCTCCACACGTACTGCCGCCTTTGCACCCTCATACATGCTCTTCACTGCTTTCAGCAACTTGCCCTCTACTCCGTATATTCTAAGTACTTTCCACAAACCTTCTCTATCCACTCTGTCATAGGCCTTCTCCAAGTCCATAAAGGCAACATACACCTTTTGTTTCTTCTCCAGATACTTCTCCACAACACAATTCAGGGTAAAAATCTGATCTACACATCCTCTTCCCTTCCTAAAACCTCCCTGCTCGTCGCCTATCCATTTCTCCGTTCTCACTCTCACTCTCTCAATCACTACCCTACTGTATACCTTCCCTACTACGCTTAGAAGACATATTCCTCGGTGGTTACCACACACTCCTCTTTCCCCTTTGCCCTTATATAGGGGGACTATTATGCCAGTCTTCCAGTCATCGGGTGCACTCCCCTTCTCCCATGCTAGTTTGCACATTTTCCATACCCATTCTATCACTATCTCACCACCATACCTCAACATTTCCCCACACACTCCATCTGTTCCTGGTGCTTTCCCCAACTTCACTCTTTTCATGGCTTCCCACACTTCTGACCTCCTGATCCCCACCTCCTCCTCCACTACTTCTCTTCTTCTCCCTCCCATACCATATCCAGCTATGTTTGCTGGCTCTTCATTCCTTTCATTTAGCAACTCACTGAAGTACTCCCTCCATCTTTCGACTCTCTCTTGCTTCTCGGCTAGCATTCTCCCATTCTTATCTTTCACACCCTTACTGTTTCCCTTGCTACCTTCCCTAACTTTCTTGACTTCTTTCCAGAACAGTTTCTTACTCTCCCTCCATTTTACACTCAGATTCCTTCCAAATTCCTCATCTACTCTTCTCTTACTTTCCTTCACTACTCTCTTCACCACCCTCTTACTCTCCACGTACCTCGCTCGTTTCTGTCTCTCGGAATCTTCATTCCCTCTACTACCCAACCACTCTCTATATGCTTTCTTCTTTTCTTCCACAGCTATTCTTACCTCTATATATATATATAATATTATATATATATATAACCAAGGTTTTATACAGTATATTAGGGCTTGGAAAGGTAGAAAAAAAGTGGTGTATACCCATGCAAAGTATGCAGAAAAGGGGTGGGTGCGAACTCAATTCAATGTAGTGTCTGCTGTTGTTGGGTACACAACAGGAATAAGCAGCTCTGCACTAGACTAACCCCCTGAAGCGCAGGACGCGATTTGCGTGGTTTGTAGCATATTTTAAACATTGAAATACCCCAGATACACCTTGAAAATATTAATTTAGTTATCCTTAACTTCTTTAGTTTTCTTTCAATTGTGGTGTGAAAACTAATTTTAGAGGACTAAATTAATTAAATTTTCCGAGGTGTGAATAAAAAAATATAACTGATGTCTACAGTAGTTGTTGTTCCCGTTCCCCAAGCTGCCTGGCCGAACAGCCCCAAGGCCATAACCGAGCGCCCCCACAGAACCCTCCCTGCCGACCACAATAAAGCCTGGGTGACCGAAGCCACTCCATGGCGGGGAGCTGAGGAGGGTGCAGAAACGCCCGGGAAACCAAAGCCCCACCCAGGGCCCTGTGCCCCTCAGCAATTATGAAGAGAAAGTTGAGGGGCAAGGGAAAAATGTGACGCTTTGGCTTCCAATCTTGGTAGATTGGGAGGTCAATCCACGGAAAAGACGCCGTCACTCGAGATCTAGAAAATATATAAGTTAAAGGAACAGTCAGAGTAAGCTATGGGTATGGCAGAGATCGCTCAGTTCTCACTCTGATAGACCAGCCCATCACCACATGACTAGAACCCAATCCTCTCAGCATCAGCTAGGAAAGGCCCTAGAAAGCCGCCTTTGGCGGGGGGATAGCTCCCCTATTTCAAACTCTTTCGGGGTCGGGCACCCGCCCTGTCTACAGTAGTTGCTTCAGGGGGCCGCTACCGAGGAAGAAGTCGGAAGTTAAGAAATTTGTATGCATAGCATGCAAAGGTGAGCTTGTGATCAATGGTCAGCTCAAATGTTAACTTTAGCAATGAGGCACTGGAGATGGTGGACAAGTTATGCTACTTGGGATATATCATCTACGCTGGTGGTGGGGCTGAGGCCGCCCCTATCGCCAGAATTAGATTCGGTTGGAGAAAATTAAGAGAACTGTTGCCACTACTTACTATGAGAAGACTCCCTCTCCCTTTGAAGAAAAAGGTGTACACTTCATGTGTTTCTAACACATGACATATGCTTCAGAAACGTGGTATGTTAAAGCGGATGATATCAACAGAATGGAACATACCAAGATGAGAATGGTGAGATGTATGTGTGGGGTCCAAACTGCAAGACAAGATATATAGTGAAGAGCTGAGGAGACAGCTATCAAGAGTATCAGTAAACGTACTAGTAGGCTTGGATGGTTTAGACATGTGGAGAGGATGGATAAACTAAGTTCGGTGAAAATATGAAAGTTGTTGAACGTAAAGGGAGCTGCACCAAGGGGTAGATAGAGAAAGACATGTGATCAGACCTTCCTGTCTGATCTTGAATACAAAAACGTAACTAGTGAGGCAACTCTGAACAGGGTTGCCTGGAGCGCTGCCATTAGGATGTGATACCAGAACTACACTCTGTGTTGAGTATTCGGTATATAAATTTGTGTATGTCTGTCTATCTATCTATCTATCTATCTATTGCCTGACGCCGTGATCCCCGAAGGGGTGGCCACAAACGAACCGCCCCCATGCACCTCTGTCCCCAGTCAGTCGACGCCCCTCCCCCCAACCAGCACCGCCTTCGTTCATGTAGTTCCTCACTCCATCCTTCCACCTCATATTCGGTCTACCTCTCCCCCTCTGTCCCTCCACCTCGCTCTCGTACACCCTCTTAGTCATTCTCTCGCTTTCCATACGTTCCATATGGCCGAACCATCTCGAGTTGTTCCTTTTCACACTTTCCAGCACATCTACCTCCACACCACACCTTCTTACTTCCTCATTAGTCTGTCTATCCCTCCATGTAACTCCGCACGCACTCCTTAACCCGGGAGCTGCGGGGAGACTCTTAAGATTTCCCCGGCGCACTGCGGGAAGACTCTTAAGAGTCAGAGAAAATAAAAATCAACTTTTGACATCGAAAAAAAAATATTTTTTTATTTTTTTTTTTTTTTATTTTTTTATTTTTTTTTGGCCCCTGGGCCATGCAAAATCTCAGTCCTCTACCTCCCCTCCTTCCCCACTTTCCTCCTCTCCTTCAGTTATCACCTATTTTCCCTGTTATTCCCTTATTCTGAGGTATATTTTCGTGCTAACATTAGAAATCGATTGGAGGGTGTGGTCATCACTGATAGCAAGCGAGTGCAAGAGAGAGAGAGAGAGTATCGATCGACTGTGTCTCAGTGGCCTTGGGGGGAAATTGGCGGGAAAGCAGATTGCCTCACCCATACATTATACAACTCGCGGGCTATATCTCCGATTTTGACCATCCAAACGCTGTTTTTCACTCGTTTTATTGTTGTTTCAGGTTAATACCTTTATAATCAACCCATAATAGGCGCATATGGATAATATTAATGCTATTAATGGCAACAATGAATATTTTTAGTGACGGAAACACCTCAAATACGTCAGCACAGGGGGACGTTTCCAATTACCCCCATGCGCACTTCAGAGGTTAAGTAATTCATTTCCACTGCTCTCACTCTTGGTCTGAGTCTCTCAACCAACGTCCATGCTTCGCTTCCGTAAGTCAGTGTCGGGATTACCACACTGTCATGCAAGGACTTCTTCACTTCCATACTGACCACCCTATTTCTTGTTACTGCTTTTAGCGTTCCTACAACCCTCTTCCCCTGTTGTACCCTCTCCCGCACCTCTTCATCCATAGTCCCATCTTTACTCAACACACTGCCCAGATACTTAAAAGAGTTGACGATCTCCATAGCCTGACCGTTCAGCTTCACCTCACACTCTGTGACTTCACCCCTTTCGAAGACCATAACCTTGCTCTTCCCCGTATTTACCTTCAAATTCCGTTTTTCGCACACTGTTCCAAACTCATTTACCAGACCCTGCAACTCCCATTCATTATCACTCATCAGAACTGTATCATCCGCAAACAGCAGTATAGGTAGCTTCCACTCAATTCCCTCCCTTTTCAGCGATACACCAACATCCACTGCTCTTGATAGTATTTCTTTCATAACTCCATCCATATATACAGTAAACAACCACGGGGACATCACACCCCTGTTTCAAACCAACATTCAGGTCAAAGAACTCGCTCTGCTCACTCTCCACACGTACTGCCGCCTTTGCACCCTCATACATGCTCTTCACTGCTTTCAGCAACTTGCCCTCTACTCCGTATATTCTAAGTACTTTCCACAAACCTTCTCTATCCACTCTGTCATAGGCCTTCTCCAAGTCCATAAAGGCAACATACACCTTTTGTTTCTTCTCCAGATACTTCTCCACAACACAATTCAGGGTAAAAATCTGATCTACACATCCTCTTCCCTTCCTAAAACCTCCCTGCTCGTCGCCTATCCATTTCTCCGTTCTCACTGTATGTATGTACAGTATTATAATGTAAAACTTGCAAAATAAACAAACCAAAACTGGGACGACACATTATAAAAGCAAAAGAACTTATCAAAACCAAAACTGGGATGACACATTATAAAAGCAAAAGAACTTATCAAAATCGCTATGTGAAAACAACGCTTTAGCAAAATCAAATTTTGAAATAAAAGAACACAATCCACCACATACGGTGTACATCACTACATGAGCAAGTCAATCTGTTTCCCAAGCTAAGTAATTGCACACGTAGCAACACACTATTGTCACGTTCAAGGAATTAGTCAATTTGTGTAGAGAAAATTAGATAAATTGGGCAAAAGTGAGAAAGGAATGAATGGAGAATGCTAGTGAATAGAGGAGTGTAAACGCGGTCGTTTGGGAGAAAGGGTCATGCGCCAGTTGGACTAGATAATAGTCAGTCAGGCGCCTGGCCCAGGGAGTTGGTGGTAATGAAGGGTATGCCTGGAAGCATGGTGGGCGGGTTTGTGGTGGCTCCGCTGCGGGTCTGTCTGCGGAAATCGGAGCCTCTCCAGGGGATCTGGGACTTGAGAATCTTTTGCTGGCAACCCGAAATGGGCCTGGGTCTCTGAGTATTTCTCCTGGACGACCTAGATTTGTGTTTTTTGTTTCTCTGATATGTTGTGATGTCCCTGTTCGGGCTCTGTCTCGAGTCAGCCACCCCCATTAAAGAAAAACAAAACAAAAGAACAGGTAAGTGTCAGAGTATATACATACCCACCAATGTACAATACTAGAATCCAGGTGAGATAAGCAATAATTATGTAATTCTAGTACTTTTTGTAGGTATTTGCAGGGCCCTCCATATCCAATTTATGAGTATGGGTTAGGCTATTGGTCAGTTTATATTCATTACAGTAAGATTATTAACAACATTTACTCTGTTTACTGTAGTTTACTAAACAAAACAAAAATAACAATGATAACTACTGTATAATTGTATACCAAAATACATTTACTACACAGGGACTGAACCCCGGGCGAGCTATTGCAGAGGTTAAGAAACTTCTCTCCGGTATCGCCAAGAAGGGAGAACCTGGCCTTGAAGCTTTGGGCTCCACCAGTTAAAACACCACCACCCATAAGAAAACATCTGCCGTTCTTCATCCACACACTGAACTTCATTCATGGTGCTGTGGAGTCACGTCTACCTTAAACCTTGTCACTATTTAAACTCTACTGTTTGGGGTAATTGACAATTACGATTGTGCAGGTAATTAAGAATCCATTAACAATTAACAAGTAGAAATTCCATGTACTGTACTGTTAACATAATTTTTGGGAATATTGTCTAGCAATACAAATAATTATGAATCAATAAACTATATAATTAGAAATTCTATGTACTGTACAGTACTATTTAGCACCATGGCTCTCATCCTGCAACACCATTGATTTATTTTCATGTATGGTACAAATATGATTGGGTATTCTGTGCTATATTTTAGAAATTGCAGGTTCATGTTTCTATATTGGTAATTAATTATGTTACTGATATCCAAGTTTTAGTGTACTGTACAGTGGGAAGCCAACATTCCTGCCCACCTTGAAATCAATGGGCCAGATTCTATAATTTCAGGAATCTGCATCTTCTAAAGAGGGGAGCATTTCACCATGAATTCCAGTAAATAGCTACTAAGTGATATAAATACCAATTGTCAAAGGTGATCTCATAATAACTTCTCTACAATCATACACGCACGTCTTGTTGATCATACTTATAATTATTTATTAGCTCTATTGGAAGTTATTCTGGCATTCAAGCTTTCAATATCCTTAGTATTGACTTGGTTATCTTTTTCAATTAGATGATACCAATTTTGTTTAATTTAGCTGCCTCCAGACAATATGTCAGTGTTAACATGAATCAAGAGGGCCTTTAATCTTTTGAATCGTAGAGATTCTACTTAATAAGAATCAAAATTGTTTAGCAGTACAGTATCACTAATAAGGAAATCATCCGATTGAATAGATAGGTGGCTAGGAATTTTGTGTTTTAACTGTTCATTAGCCACTGGTGTTGCTGAGATGTGTTCAGTGTGCACTGTGATGGAGGCTACCCTCTAGATTTACTCTAGTATGTTGAGGTTCTGGGAGTGGAGGAGAGGGAACCCAGTAACTTATATATATTTATTTAGTTGTTCTTGGTCATATGATACTATTTTTTTTTTGTATTATTATCACCTCCAGATGATTTTATTCAACGAGTCGAGAGATCCTTCACATCCAGAAAATGAATTGAGACTACTGTACTTACTGGAGGTCTAATACAATTGTCTGGAGGTAGTTAAAATATACCATAAATGGCATCATGGGTTACTACTGGAAACTACCAGTAAGCTATGTAAAAATCAACTAAGGTAATGCATAGTGCGCGGAATTTCAATGCGAGTATCCTGGGTTCGAGTCCTCTGAGTGCCACATGTATTTGTTGATATCATTTCATGGAGTTTAGATGTGAAGTTGGTTGGTGTAAAAAAACAATATTTCATAGTCCTATACTGGTAGTCAAGTCTTAAATAGGAAATTAACTGTGTAAAGCGTAATTTAAAATGCAATTATGCTTGTGAGAAACTTGGGAGCACAATCTACCAGTTGGCACAGTTATTTAAAAAAAATTATATGGTTTATTTTTCAGTATACCTCTTTTATTACAGTACAATATTTGACATGGTGGTTACCTGTTCTCTGCTTCCTTGATTATACTTGAAATTGACTGACAATTATTTCTTTTAAGTTACACTGCTCTTATAACAGATGAGAGTTCCGTATGGAGCTCAGTGGTCTGGTTAATCTGCTCTACATAACTAACTATAACAGTGTATCTATATTCTTGATAACTTGGGTAGTATATGTACTGTGGCACGGTTCACATGTAAATATTTGATAGTAATAAGCATCATTACTGTATACATATCTTGATGGGACTTTTAAATGTGTGCAGGCGAGAAGAGGCAACTAGTAACCCTTTCTATCGATGACAACAATTTGGGTTATATTTTAACCTTTGATAATTTTATTCAACTTGGGAAGAACATATTATAGGGTTAAATGAGCTAGTCTTTAACCCTTTGGTATCTAGAGGCCTTTCCTAAGCTGAATAAAATGGTTAGTAGGTTGCTGGAATTAAACCAAATTGACATCATCTGTCAGTTCAGTACTTCCTTCTTGGTTATATACAGTGATGTGTGTTGTACATATTACTGGTATACAGTACTCACAATAAATATGAACAAAACTTGCATAATATATTTTGTATCCCAAATTTAAGTTATATTATTACTCGAGTGACAAAGAACTGATCACTTGTGTTGACCCATGAACTGCTAGAACGTGTACAAAATATTAGGCCAAGTTGAGGGAGGGAGAGAGGGTGGGGTATTAATGGGGGAAGAAGTGGAGGATGTGGTATGGAAAGATGCCACTACTGTACTTTCTATGCGTCCCCCAAATTTCAGCTTTCCTGGCACTGGTATGGTTTTTGTAGGGTTATTTTTACACCTCTAAATACTGTGGCTTCCGAGAGGACCTTTGTAGTCCATGGGTTAAACCATATGTTTGATAAGTATGGTGAAAATATAGAAAATTCACAAAGCAGAGCTGGATATGAGGGGGGAGAGATGACAACCAAGGAGGAAATTTAAGAGATATTGTAAGGGACATTTGAATTATCAGGGGCTTGAGCTTCCAGAAGGGCGACTGGCATGCAAAAGAGAGAACCGGTTGGAGCGAAGTGGTATATAGGGCGGGATGACTCAGATAAAGCACATTTGAAGGAGTCGGGATAAACTTTCACTGGGGCCTGATTGCTGATTTTTTTTTTAGTTTGTGCTGAATTATTGCTATTCCAAACCGCAAGAAAGTAAGTATGCGAGTGAACTAGTGTGTTAATGTTATTTCTCTTCTGTACAGTACAATATTTCCATATTATTGGTGTTTTGTATTTTTGCAGGCCAGGAGTTTTTTTTCCCCTTGATGTTTTGTGGTTCCTTGTGCAACCAGGAACAAACTCCAGAAGGGGATCTGCTCAAAAAAAAAAAAAAAAAATCAAGGTCTAGATACACACAGACATGCATGCACATGTGAGCCCTGGTAACCCAAAGGTGGCTGTGGAAACAAAAAGTGTTATCCCCAACTGCAACACAGTAGTTATGTGAGAGTCCCTGGCTCCAGCACCAAATTAACATTTCCAGAGTCCATATGAGACTGCTGGGAGCAGAACACTGCTTCCAACTACAGGGCTGTACGTTCTTACTGGTGCCCTGGGTTACATCGTCAACCACCTTGATGTGATGCTAGAAAGTATTACTGGTCAATGACCCGATAAACTTTCCAGCAAACATTGCATTCTATGACCAACACATTGGCCACAGTATGTGGATGATAGTAGTAGCGCTAATGAAAAGGGCAGATTTTATTAAAACGGCTTTATTATACAAACAACCCTTTATAAGCAAATACAAACAATATAATTACATTTAAAGTGCATGGTTGGACTTTATAAACATTGCCTTATAATATAAACAAGATGGCAAATATGCTGGCTAGTATAGGCCTTCATTAGAGCTACGAATAATAAGTTGGAGTAGCAAGACAGAACACTAGGATATGCAAGCTACATAGTTTTGCCATTAACATGACACACTGGTAAAATTATACTTCTACATCAGTTCAATGTATGTATGTCCTTGATTGTTGAGAATACCATAATTATATTTTCCATTCTTATATCAAAACTTTCTAAACAACTTAATATTTATCCCTGAACTCCAGCGACAATACTAGATAATTGACCACATGAAAGTTTTAGGCTATAAAGAAGTTCAAACTATAGATATTGATGTTTAGCAGAAATACAATTAAATTATAATGTGATTGGATGGGACTTGTAAGCGTTGGTCGGCAGTCCATCTAGGGGAAACAACCTTTTAATAATCCGGGTCGATGGGACTAGTCAGCCTTGTACAAATCTGTACTGCTTACCATATGGGTGAAGCAAGTTAGTGGATGGACTAACTGCACACCACTGTAGAAAAATAGTGCTAAAAAGATACGTAGAAGCCTACGAGTCAGATGGACCCTAAGTTGAGTGGTCAATCCTGCAAGTCCTTAAATTAACTGGGAAGGATTGTCCTTCTCACAGGGGACACATTCGCTTGGGGGCATTTTGTGTATGGCCAGGGCAGTAAGGTGTTCAGCAATAGCTAGATGGACAATTACATTGGACTTCTAATAAATATTAAGTTATTTATGTATGTACAGTACTACAGACCTTTTACCTCGTACTTTTGGCTAAATATCAATGTCTATTGCTTGAACTTCCTTATAGCCCAAAATGGCAAGTGGTTAATTATCTTTGTGAGGAGTGAGATGGAAGTAGCGATTGATGTTGTACTATATAATGACCTTGGCTGCCCTCTCTCCTTGTTGACTGGACAAGGGGTCAATTGGGTGGCTTGTAGAACTGACGACACCGTTCAGAAAATACCTTCAGGCTTCGAGATTTGATTATTTCTTCAATGGCGGATTCATTTTGAAGGTCACGGATCTGAGGAAAAGGTACGCAACTTAGTCTTCCATAAACTACTGCTATACATTCTTATTTGTTGTAGACACCCATATTTAGAATATTTCTGTTAAATATGTGTATACAGTACACTAAGAAAAAGGGCCAATTGCAATGGCAGCATTCCATGCATCACTGTCCTGGGCTGCCTCAATAGTCAAGTTTCGAAATTTGATATCAGATCAATCAGGTCTACCCCTCCAAGCAGCTCATGTTCTAAGAGGTGTCTCAAAGAAGCAGATCCGGGATCTGTCCGCTTTGGTAGGGAACCTATGGGGTTAATTATTCCAACTGCTAAGGATTTAATATGTAAAAGGAGAAGAGCAGTGCAGTTTTAGGAGGGGAAGAGGGTGTGTGGTTCAGATTTTTGCAGTAAGACAGCATAAGGAGATATTTTGGGCTTTATGGATTTGGAAAAAGCGTATGATCGCGTGGATCCAGAAGCAATGTGGAAGGTGCTAAGAATTAATGAAATTGGAGGAATTTTGTTGAGAGCAGTCAAGAGTTTTTATGAAGAGAGCAGAGTGTGTGTCCAATTGCTCTCATCTCTTGTATCGCTAAAGTTTTTTTTACCTATTCTTGCTTCCTAATTTCTTAAGCATTTCTCTTCTCATAATCTACTCTAAGATCGCCAGTATGGCTTCCTTAACCCGGGAACGGCGAGGGGGGGTTAATGAACTAGCTCCCCATGGGCGAGCATATGGGCTCCATTCAGGCCTATAATCGTCATTTTACGATAAATATCGTTATTACCTATTCATATGAGCCTATTTTACCTTCACTATGAAGATAGTAACCTGTAACAACAATAAAACAAGTGAAAATATAATTTTTCTGGTCAAAATCGCGAATATAGATGGACCAGCCCATTCATGAATTATGGAGAAAATTGAGGCAACCCCTCCCTCCACGAGGCCTCAAGCCACACTGAGCCTACTCATACACACACTCGGTTGTGTAACACACCTGCTAGGCACGTAAGCACATCCCCTACACAGTTTGCTAATGTTAGCACAAAAATATACCAACAAATTAGGGAATAACGGAAAATAGGTGATAATTGAAGGGGGAGGAGGAAGGAGGGGATGTGGAGGAGTGATATGAGGTATAGGGAAAAAAAATAAATTGTTTAGTGCTGTTTAACCCTTGTCTAGCGGGGTGTTTTGGGCTCATTTGGGTATATTCAGGCCCTCCTGCATGATAAATCAAGCATCTGAATGAAAAAAAAAATTATTTAGCAAAAAACTAGGCACTAAAAGCTTCAAAATGAGACCAGAACGAGCTACGTAGCACTCGTGGTTCTTTTGCAGTGATGCCACGAACATGGGAGTTTAGCATATATCGGTATATTTTCCCCAGCTATGCTCACTACTGGCTACACTGCTGGCCTCTCGAGAACACAGGGAACATGAGTTAATGGGCGGCGGTAAGCCCTGGGAGTCGGCTGTCTGGCCCGCTGTGCTCCCGGCCATTTGCACTCTATTTTAACCCTTTAAAAGCCTTAATAATGCTCCTAACTTGTTGCAAATTGGTGCACGACTTAAGTCGAGCGCCGCCAATAAGGGGTTAAATGGTATTTTTAGGCCTCCCTCTTAAGAGCTTTGCCACCATCGCCCAGTAAAACCTCTTAAGAGCTTTGCCGCCGTTTACGGGTTAAAGGTCGCTCTACTGGTGATCTTTCATATCTTACTAACTCTTGGTCATCCTCCTTTCGGTACTTCGGTGAGACCTTTACTATTGCACTAGACATATCGAAGGCCTTCGATAGTCTGGCACAAATCTTTAATTTCTAAACTATCCTCCTTCGGTTTCTATTCCTCCATCTGTGCCTTTGTCTCTAATTTCCTTTCCGGCCGTTCCACAGCTGCGGTTGTGGACGGCCATCGCTCACTTCCTCATCCTATCAACTCCGGTGTTTCTCAGGGCTCTGTCCTATCTCCCATTCTTTCTAATTTTCATAAATGATCTTCTCAACTGTACCTCCAGTCGCATCCATTCATACGCAAACGACTACTCAATTAGTTTTCCAGAACACCCCAGCCAGCAATCCCTCAAAAACAAACGTAATGAAGCCATGCAACACTTATCTTCTGATCTAACTACTATTTCCAATTGGGGCAGAGAAAACCTTGTTGCCTTTAATGCTTCCAAAACCCAATTTCTTAATCTTACTACCCGTTCAGAACTACCAGAGGACTATCCCTTACGCTCCAACAATACAAAAATCAAATCCTTCATCTTCTCTCAATATTCTCGGTGTCTCTTTTTCTTCAGCTCTAACTTGGAAGGACCATATTACCAGTCTTGCTAAGGCAGCCTCCCAGAAGCTGGGTGTGCTCAACTGCCTCAATGGGTTCTTTACCCCTGCATAGCTTCTTGTTCTGTACAGGCCCACAGGGGCACAGTGCATCCTTGTATTGAATATTGTTCACATGTGTGGAGAGGATCCTCTCACACCGCACTCCTAGACAAAGTAGAAAGGAAAGCCTTTCGTATCATTAACTCCCGCCCACTCACCAACTCTCTCTCTCTTCGCCACATGTTGCATCTCGCTCGCTATTCTATCACTACTATAATAATCAATGTTTCTCAGAGCTTTCCCAGTGTATACCACCTCCACAATCCCACCCCTACTTTGCAGCTCTCCAACCCAAGAGTGAATCGGTATTCTCAATCTTCTATTCAACTGCTGAGCTCTGGAACTCTCCCAGAATCAGTCTTTCCCTCTTCCTATGACTTAAATTGCTTGAAACTCCGTATGTCCAGGCATTTTGGCTCGAACGTTCCTTGATTTTGGCCCTGTCACTCTTTCAACTCTGGGGGAGGCACTTGATACAGGCAGTTCTGCCTTTTGTCTCCCTCATTCACATAGAAAAAAAAAGGAAATAATGAGTTGAGTGAATGGTTTGAGGTAAATGTAGGTCAGCGACAGGGTTGTGTAATGTCACCGTGGCTGTGTAATGTCTACTTTGTGTTTGTAGACCTGGAGAAGGCCTTTGACAGGGTGCCTAGAGATGTTGTGTAGTGGGCTATGAGGAAACTTGGTGTGGAAGAGTGGCTGGTGCGTGTGATAATGAAGGTGTATGAGGATTCGCGACCTGCGATGAGGGTGAAAGGTGTACTGAGTGAGGAGTTCACAGTCCGTGTTGGAGTTCATCAGGGTTCTGTGTTAAGCCGCCCCCTCCTCTTTATTATAGTCCTGGAGGCACTGTCTAGAGATTTTAGATCCGGACTCCCGTGGGAACTGCTTTATGCAGACGATTTAGTCCTAATAGCTGACAATGTGCAAGATGCTGAGGTCAAATTCAGAAGATGGAGAGAGGGCATGACGATCAAGGGTTTAAGAGTCAATATTAACCCACTGAGCCCCAGCTAGTTATTAATAAATGTACCACCAGGGACCAGCCGGTTTTGAAAAAAAAAAAAAAATCCAGAAATAATAGCGAATGGGTTAGGAATGAAGGAAAAAAAAATCAAAAGGTCAAAAATTGGTCCTACGGAGCCCCAGAAAACGGATTTTACAAGAGTAGAAAATTGAAGGCAATAACACCCAAAATTCCGGTTTTTGCGGGCTCACGCGCACGCAGTTGGACTTTGTGAGTTTTCAACCATTTTTATGGTTGTGTGGGATACTTACACAGCTCCCATACAAATCTGAGCCCTCTAGGTGCCATAGGACCGAAGTAATTGGGACCGGAGTAACACTGTCGCAACTGTTGCGTCGCTGGGGTTTAGCATTACAGTACATACATTGCTGACGCAAACGCTGCGTCGCTGGGGCTCAGTGGGTTTACAAAACCAAGGTTATGCATTGTAGATTGAGACGAGGCAATGTGGAAAAGAGCGGTGCATACCCATGTGCAGTGTGTGGAAAGGGTGTGGGCGCTGACTCGATTCGGTATAGTGTCTGTCGATGTTGGGTGCACCATGGGAGTAAGCACTGTAGTAGAATAAAAGGACCCCTGCCAAAGGATAAGTCAGAAATCGAGAAATTGGAGTGCGTAGTGTGTAAGGGTGCGCTTGTGTTAAATGATGATCCTGTGGCTGTGAAGTTTGGAAATTAGTCATTGGAGCTGGTGAACAAGTTTTGTTACCTACGAGATACCATCTCTGCCGGTGGTGGGGCCGAGGCTGCCACTGTCGCTAGAATTAGATGTGGCTGGGGGAAGTTCAGAAAACTGCTGCCAATTCTTACCATGAAAAGAATGCCTCTCCCCCTGAAGGGAAAGGTGTATGCCTCATGTGTTACAAGTGCAATGACGTATACCTCAGAAACATGGGCTGTTAAAGTAGAGGAAGTCAACAGAATGGAACATAATGAGATGAGAATGGTGAGATGAATGTGTGGGGCCAAACTGCAGGATAGAATAACTAATGATGAGCTGAGGAGACGCTTAGGTATAAAGAGTACTAGTGAGGAGATGCGTAAAAGTAGACTGGGATGGTAGAGATGGGATGTGGAGAGAATGGATGAACAAAATTGGGTGAAAAGATACAGGTCTGTGATTGTGGATGGAGCTGCACCAAGGGGTGGACCGAGGAAGACCTGGGATCGGACTTTACATGCCGATCTCGAATCCAAAAACTTGACAAGTGAAGCAGCCCTTAACAGGGTTGCCTGGAACGCCGCCATTAGGACAAGATACTAAAACTGCACGTATGTGAGGAGCACTCAGTCTTAAAATTGTATGTATGTATGTATATATGTATATATGGATGGTGTGGTGAGGGAGTTGAAAATGAGAACTATGGGTAGAGGATTGGATTTAGTAGGAAAGAACGGTACAGGTTGGGGAGTTGAATCAGTTGTTTGCTGATAACACAGCGTTGGTGGCGGATTCTGAAGAGAAACTGCAGCGAGTCGTCAAAGAGTTTGGTGTGGTTTGTGGGAGGAGGAAGCTCAGGGTGAACGTTAATAAAAGTAAAGTGATGGTGTGTAATAGAGGTGATAGTAGGGTGAATCTAGATGTGAGGCTGGATGGGGAAATACTGGAACAAGTGGAGTGTTTTAAATATCTAGGAGGAATGATAAGCAGGAATGGAGGTAAAACAGAGAGTATGTGAAGGTAGGAAAGTTTTTGGAGCAATGGGAAGTACAGTATGTGGATGGTGAGAAATCTTTGAATGAAAGTTAAAAGTGCAATATATCAAGGGATAGTTGTACCAACAGTGATGTATGGGGCAGAGACATGGGCTCTGAAGAAAAAGTAGAGTAGAAAGCTGGATGTGATGGAGATGAGCTGCTTGAGGAGTATGTGTGGAATGACTTGTAGAGACAGATTGAGTAATGAAGAGATACATAGGAGAGTGGGGCAGCAGAAACATTTGTCGGTCAGAGTGGACAGAAAGGTGCTGAGGTGGTATGAACATGTTGAGTGAATGGGAGATGAAAGGCTTATAAAGAGAATATGTGAGTCAGATAAAAGGGGAAGTAGAGGGGTAGGAAGACCTCCATTGAGAAGGAGAAACTGTGTAAGACAAGCGTTGGAAGATAGAGGAATGACTATAGATCAGGCAAGAGAAGTGGTAATAAATGGGAATTAATGGAGAGTGCTAGTGAATAGATGAGTTAAACGCGGCCATTTGGGAGAGGGGGTCAGGCGCCAGTTGGACTAGATAATAATCCACAGACGCCTTGCCCAGGGAGCCGGTATATATGAAGGGTACGCCTGGATGCATGGTGGACGCCATTGTGGTGCTCCACTGCATGTCTGCCTGCAGAAACCGGAGCCTCTGGGACCTGGGAATCTTATGGGCCTGTGTCTCTGGGTATTTCTCCTGGGCGATCTACATGTGTGTGAATTTGTGTTCTGTTTTGGTTTTATTTTTTGTTGTGTTTCTCCCTGTTCGGGCTCTGTCTCGAGTCGGCCACAAAAAAAAAAAAAAAAAAAAAAAAAAAAAAAAAAAAAAAACACACACAACAATGGGGAATGTGCCGGGGTACCGTATATATATAGATAGATAGATAGCTAAGGATTCATGGAATAAACTTTCAATCTTTAAGTTAGCTCACTGATTCTGCTTGATGCACAGTTTCTAAAAGCTAAGGACTCAGGACAGATATTACTTTCCTTCTATAAATTGACTTGTTTCCCTGCTCAGTGTAAGTTCTGTCATGGCCACCATATCACTACCATAAAACCGGGTCGCATCGGACTGCGGTCATAACTTCGGACATCGGCGATAAGTAAATAGCCATTGTCATTATGTAATGGAAACGCTTTTTATTGTTTTGTTTTTTTGTGGGGTCTGTTTAGAGAAATGGCAAAGGAAGAGCATGTAAAAGCCCTAGGTAACTGACATGAGTATACAGTATGTACAAAAAAAAAATATTATACAGTATATATGACGAAAATTTGTACATTTTTCGCTACCCTGCCAAACTTCTATCACCCTGAAGAAATTTGTTTGTATGAATGATGTTGTGACTGATATAATTTTGTAGTAAATTTACCAGACAAAGGAAATTTGTTACACTTGTCTAACGCTCTAGCTAGAACACTATCATTTAACCTACAGTAAACCCCCGCTAACTCGGACTCTTTTTAGTCGGAAACCCGCACTTCTCGGAATGGCATCAGCCTCTCGGAAATGTCCCTGTATATCTCGGGAGTTGGGCGGAATTTGTGTCCGGTTTACAATGTTCTCTCACTCGGTTTTAAATGATTTTAGGATGAATTGAAGCCTGTGCCTTTTAATTATTGTGTTAATATTAATTACTATGTACTGTACTGTCCCTGAAAACATTATAAGGTTCGTATTTGTCATTAACCCTTGGTTCCCGGCTACGCATTCTATAATATATCCCCGAAACCCGGGGGATTTGGCCGAAAAAATGTCTCGTCTAGGCTACCGTATCTTTGTTATTTTGACTGCTTCCGCATTCCCGCGCATCCCCAAACGTAGATGTGTTTCGTACCTGTAGAATGGCATTTAGTAGAGCTCTCGAAGTCAACTGGTTCAGTTGTGACGACGATTTCCGTGGAGAACTTTGTGGCGATGTCAGCCATATCAGCCACTTTTCAATACTAAACAATAACACACAGCCACACACAAACAAGCGACGCCTCTCCTTCTTGTGGTCGGAGATGCGCGGCGTCGGTCCAACCGGCTGTTGTTTACATGCGTCGGACGGACGGCTTTCAAAACAAGCTTACAGGCTTTCAAGCTGCCGGTGCCTCAGAGCCCTACCGGGTTCCTGGCCCTAGTTTGTTATGGGTGCCTCAGAGCCCTACCGGGTCTGAGGGGTTAATATGATGAATTTCACATTTTAAAAAAATATATATATATATATATCTCCATTTTCTCTGACGCGGGCTTTCCTCTTATAATTCGAAATTTTCCCTCTCTTAAGTCGGTCATAAGTCGGACTTCGGATATCTCGGAAAATCGGGCTTCTCGGAAGTGGTCTCCCCCCAATTAGTCCGAGTTAGCGAGGGTTTACTGTACAGTATTGTGTTTTCCAAAAAAAAAAAATTTAAACTTCAGACATGAAACAAAACAATCGTTTGTTATTATTTGCCCATGAAAATAATTCATATACTGTATAATACTTTTCCATTATTAAAATGGTGGTTAAAGATCAAATAATAATTTTCAGAGTCCAAAAACCCATAAAAATATGATAATATGCTAACCAATTTATGTATTTAGGATAATTCTGGATATATAATACAGTATAATATATATGAATTAGGAGAGGCATATATCTTGTCCAAAAAAAAATGTATCTGCCGAAAGAAACACCAACACATACGTTCTATCTATCTCTCTACTTATTGCCTGACGCCATGATCCCCGAAGGGGTGGCCTCGAACGAACC
Organism: Paralithodes platypus; assembly: GCA_032716605.1. NCBI lineage: Eukaryota > Metazoa > Arthropoda > Malacostraca > Decapoda > Lithodidae > Paralithodes > Paralithodes platypus. The sequence continues at coordinate 14,530,886 of CM064530.1, forward strand.
GCCCCCATGCACCTCTGTCCCCAGTCAGTCGACGCCCCTCCCCCCAACCAGCACCGCCTTCGTTTATATACTTCCTCACTCCATCCTTCCACCTCTCCTTCGGTCTACCTCTCCCTCTCTGTCCCTCCACCTCGCTCTCGTACACCCTTTTAGTCATTCTCTCGCTTTCCATATGTTCCATATGGCCGAAGTTGTTCCTTTTCACACTTTCCAGCACATCTACCTCCACACCACACCTCCTTCTTACTTCTTCATTAGTCTGCCTATCCCTCCATGTAACTCCGCACGCACTTCTTAAGTAATTCATTTCCACTGCTCTCACTCTTGATCTGAGTCTCTTCTCAAACGTCCATGCTTCGCTTCCGTAAGTCAGTGTAAGGATTACCACACTGTCATGCAAGGACTTCTTCACTTCCATACTGACCACCCTATTTCTTGTTACTGCTTTCAGCATTCCTACAACCCTCTTCCCCTGTTGTACCCTCTCCCGCACTTCTTCATCCATAGTCCCATCTTTACTCAACACACTGCCCAGATACTTAAAAGAGTTGACGATCTCCATAGCCTGACCGTTCAGCTTCACCTCACACTCTGTGACTTCACCCCTTTCGAAGACCATAACCTTGCTCTTCCCTGCATTTACCTTCAAATTCCATTTTTCGCACACTGTTCCAAACTCATTTACCAGACCCTGCAACTCCCATTCATTATCACTCATCAAAACTGTATCATCCGCAAACAGCAGTATAGGTAGCTTCCACTCATTTCCCTCCCTTTTCAGCGATACACCAACATCCACTGCTCTTGATAGTATTTTTTTCATGACTCCATCCATATATACAGTAAACAACCACGGGGACATCACACACCCCTGTTTCAAACCAACATTCAGGTCAAAGAACTCGCTCTGCTCCCTCTCAACACGTACTGCCGCCTTTGCACCCTCGTACATGCTCTTCACTGCTTTCAGCAACTTGCCATCTACTCCGTATATTCTAAGTACTTTCCACAAACCTTCTCTATCCACTCTGTCATAGGCCTTCTCCAAGTCCATAAAGGCAACATTCACCTTTTGTTTCTTCTCCAGATATTTCTCCACAACACAATTCAGGGTAAAAATCTGATCTACACATCCTCTTCCCTTCTTAAAACCTCCCTGCTCGTCGCCTATCCATTTCTCCGTTCTCACTCTCACTCTCTCAATCACTACCCTACTGTATACCTTCCCTACTACGCTTAGAAGACATATTCCTCGGTGGTTACCACACTCCTCTTTCCCCTTTGCCCTTATATAGGGGGACTATTATGCCAGTCTTCCAGTCATCGGGTGCACTCCCCTTCTCCCATGCTAGTTTGCACATTTTCCATACCCATTCGATCACTATCTCACCACCATACCTCAACATTTCCCCACACACTCCATCTGTTCCTGGTGCTTTCCCCAACTTCACTCTTTTCATGGCTTCCCACACTTCTGACCTCCTGATCCCCACCTCCTCCTCCACTACTTCTCTTCTTCTCCCTCCCATACCATATCCAACTATGTTTGCTGGCTCTTCATTCCTTACATTTAGCAACTCATTGAAGTACTCCCTCCATCTTTCGACTCTCTCTTGCTTCTCGGCTAGCATTCTCCCATTCTTATCTTTCACACCCTTACTACCTTCCCTAACTTTCTTGACTTCTTTCCAGAACAGTTTCTTACTCTCCCTCCATTTTACACTCGGATTCCTTCCAAATTCCTCATCTACTCTTCTCTTACTTTCCTTCACCACCCTCTTTCTCTCCACGTACCTCGCTCGTTTCTGTCTCTCGAAATCTTCATTCCCTCTACTACCCAACCACTCTCTATATGCTTTCTTCTTTTCTTCCACAGCTATTTTTACCTTTTCTGTCCACCATGCTGTACCTTTCACTCCTCTCCCTCTTCTCCTCACTCCACACACCTCCTCACATGCTGCATAGATCATTTCCTTAAATACCTTGCTCATCTCCTCCACTTCCTCCATAACTTCCAGGTCGAACCCACCTAATCGTCTTTCTACTGCTCTCCTGTACTCTTCCCTGATTTCCTCCTCCTGTAACCTCTCCACCCTCCTCACCATTCCACCTTCCTCTCGCCTCCCTCCAGCTCTCCTCACCCACTTCTTTTGTATCCTAACCTTAACTACTACTACATAATGATCAGACAGACCCCCTCCAATACCCCTATACACCCTAGCATCCATCATAGATTTCTTCATTCGTTCATCCACACATACATAATCAATCAATGACTTTCGTTCCACCACTGTCTTATCCTTCATCGTCCACACCCGTTTCCACGTGTACCTGTGGATCATTCTGTGTCGGAAGAAGGTGTTAGCTATCCACAGCCTCCTCCCCACACATACATCCATAAGTGCACTACCATTCCCATTCACCTCTGATGGTACCCTCCCACCACTCCCTCAACTTTCCTATCACCCAGCTTACCATTCATATCCCCAATCAGAAATATTCTTTCGTTCTTGTCAAACTTATCCACATACGTTATACCTATAAAAATGCTCAAATTCATAAAAATGTATATGCAGTGATAGAGTATACAGTACATACCTATATATTTTCAATAGGCCTAGTAAATGTTTGAGTTATTGATTTGACAGCATTGGTTATTTTTCCTGCTCAATATTTTCTAAGAGTGAGTTCAATGCCTAACGAGAACAGATCCAAAAAGAATATCTGTTAAACATCGTATATAACCCCCTCCTATACTGATTATACAGGCCTAAAAGTATTGACTGTGCATTTTCCACTAAAAACATCGGACAGCAATAAGCAGCAGTAATAAAATATTCATATAAAATAGTAGGAGCCGAAAAATGAATTAAATAAAGCCACGAACATACGTCCGAAGTTCTCCTCCGTTTGTCCGGACTTATCCCAGCTTTCTTGCAATCATTTTCCATAAGAAATCACTGTATGTCCGAAGTTATCCATACAAGTCCGAAGTTATCCACTTTTCAAGAAGACTTCGGACATCATTTAGGATAAGGATAGCTCTCTTATTATGGGGGATAATTTTAGGAGGCTTCCTGGATTACGGCGCACTATCACCACACATCACATGACCTAGTTAAATCTCTATACAGTAAACCCTCGCTAACTCAGACTAATTGGGGGAGACCACTTCCGAGATGCCCGATTTTCCGAGATGTCCGAGGTCAGACTTAAGAGAGGGAAAATTCCGAATTATAAGAGGAAAGTCCGCGTCCGAGAAAATTGAGATAACTTTTTTTTTTTGTTAAATGTGAAATTCATCATATTAATGACAAATACGAACCTTATTATGTTTTCAGGGACAGTACAGTACATAGTAATTAATATTAACACAATAATTAAAAGGCACAGGCTTCAATTCATCCTAAAATCACTTAAAACCGAGTGAGAGAACATTGTAAACCGGACACAAATCCCGCCCAACTCTGAATTTTCCGAGATATACAGGGACATTTCCGAGAGGCCTATGCCATTCCGAGAAGTGCGGGTTTCCGAGTAAAAAGAGTCCGAGTTAGCGGGGGTTTATTGTAATGTGTTTACAGTCAGGAGAAATTGTTAAAAAAAAAATCGAAAAATGTCCGATGCGACCCGGTTTTACAGTATCTTCTGTGCTGTCAAATTGAACTAAAAATACACTCCGGGGCAATTATTAATGTCACACTTTACTTTATTGTATAAAGTAACTCACTCTGCTCTGCTCGGTGCGTAGTTTCCTCATAGCCACTAAGCTGTCTCCCTTCTGTGCTGTCTGGCTCTGTAGATCTCGTAACCGACCTCTGGATTCACTAAGACATAACTCTATCAGAGATCCTCTCTCTTCATGAGTTTGGTGTATCTGGGGAATCAGAGAAAAGTTTATTAATAAATGAGATAAGACAACACAAAAGTAGCAGATGTAATTAGAACATGGTAGTAGTTGTACAAAGAAATTTCACTTCGCATATAAGTTCGATAAAACATCTACACTATTGGGAGCGTTTAAGAGCACTGAATCTGTACTCACTGGAACGTAGAAGAGAACGTTACCTAATAATATACACGTGGAAAATCGCAGAGGGTTTAGTACCAAACCTACATACTCCGATAGTCATGAAATTCAGTGATAGGAGAGGCTGGGAATGCGAAATCCCCCGGATGAATAACAGGGGTGCTATGGGCTCTCTGCGAGAGGGCTGGTTATCACACAGAGGCCCACGTCTCTTCAACAAACTCCCACGGCAAGTAAGAGACATGAGGGACATCTCGTTAGACAACTTCAAGAGAGCCCTAGATGTTGAACTGCAAAAAGTGCCAGACGAGCCCATCCTCGCAAGGGAGCGAGCTGTCGCTTCAAACAGTCTACTGCACCAAATCACCACCCATAACGAGGGGCGTCGCGCTCCTTGGTGCCGCTAGAGGAGCGGCAAACACATCCAAAGGTATCCAAAGGTAGTGATGATACTGCAAATCATTGCATGGGAGTATTTTAGTTTTGTACAAACAGTGAGGGCTGGTCCTATCCAGAGTGAGGTTTGGCATCCTCTACTACCCAACCTTAGCCGTTTCTGTCTGTCTCTTTTACTGTCCTACTTTTCTGAGGGAAGTGTTATGCATTTCTTTTGTCTGTTTATACTTGTGGTAACTCAATGAAATAGGTATTTATTTTAGCAACTATAGGTAGCGCCAACGAACTTGACAATAATCTTGACCCCTTAACTTCTCATAATTCAAAAGGGCCTTTAGAGTAAACTGGCTGTAAATATCCACACCTATTTCCTGGTGGGCTCTTCCCAAATGATAGAAACGTTAGCCCGATTGCTTGAATTCTTTTTGAGTTATAAGAAGTTAAGGGGTCAAGATTATTGTCAAGTTCGCTGTCGCTACCTATAATGTGTTTGTTATACAGTATGAGTGATGTCCTGTACCATGAAATGAACCTCGCATTCATACCTAGTACAGTACTGTATATAGCTGTCATAAATATATGCAGAATTAGCATTGTTTTCAGTGTATTTCAGCTTCTAAAACACCTCTTGCTTGGACACACACTCTTGCTTGGACACACACCCTCCCTCAACGAATACATGGAACAGACTGATATTACTATGGGTGGCAAGCTGAAAATCTCCTGAAACAAACAGGACGGGTTGGTGCAACCAATTCTGCCGGTAATGCCAATATGTACAGGTACCGGTACTGTACGTCATCTGCAGCGTGTTTATGGCCTGTTTAACATAGGATGTTCCAGTACATCGACTTCAGTGATTGTGTTAAAATATAGTACAGTACTATATTTATTTTTCTTGTGAATTTTGAGCAGGTCCTCTGCTAATGTGTGTTCCTCATATGGTTATCTTTGGAAGTAGTCTTTTGCCTTGGGGTTTGACCATGTGGCTGTTGGTGTATCAAGGCTGTCGGATATTTTATCCATCTATCTACAACTAGACACCTTAATCCCCATTGGGGTGGCCTCGACTGAACCACCCTCATATGCTTCCATTGACAACTCAATTGATTATCTAAGTTGTTCTGTTCATGGGGGAGAGTCGCTTAAGCCCAACTGCCCATCGGTGGGTATAGTGTGTGGGGGTGCATGTGAAATAGTGCGTTTGTTATATGTGCGATTAGTTTTCTTGGGAAACAGATTAACTTGCTCCTGTACCTGTAGTGATGTACACCCTATGTGGTGGATTGTGTTCCTTTTATTTCATAATTTTATATTGCTTAAGCATTTTTTCCACATAGCTATTTTGATTAGTTCTTTTGCCTACCGTATAATTATAGCCTATTGTCTTTGTCCTAGTTTTGGTTTGTTTAATTTGCAAGTTTTACAATTTAATTTAAATACTACTATACTGTACTGTTGAACTGGCTGTGGATATGAAAGTAGTTTGTAGCTATGTAATCAGCTTGCCCATGCTGATCAGGTGCTAGTATATACTTGTGTATATGTGACACTGGTTTAACACATCTCTAATGTCTGCCATTGCAGTGAGTTCAAGCCCTCAGGTCAATAAACCTTTTGGGCGGTGTGGAGAGGCAAACTTTGGACTTCCTGCCCGCACCCGTAAGGCGCGTTACCATTCAGCCTCACTGGCTCTCTTAACTAATTACTTTAATAAACAAATGTATGTACAGTTGCAGTCATTAATTCTGATACATTTTGAAGCCTAAACAAATTAAAGGCACTTTCGAAATACAAATATGAGATACAGAATTAAAAAGGAGTTTCAATTCAACCTGAGACAGCTTTGAACTGTATGTACTGCTTCAGAATTAATGACCATGACTGTAAATAAGTACATGCCAAGAGCTCACACTTCTATTTATTAACCCACAAAACGCGATAAGCCTCACGGAACTTCGAAAGAGTCACTACAGCGAACACGATAGGCCTCACGGAAGCAAGACCATAAAAAAAAATGGAAAATGCCCCAGGGGCTCTAAAAATAAAGGAATATGTGATTAGGTGAGATAATTCCCCTCTAGTACCTCCTAACACTCATCCAAATGTGTGTCAACCCCCACCTTCCCCACCCACTTCTCCCCTCCTCAATTATCACCGATTTTTCCTCTATTTTCAACATTTATCGGTTATTTTCCGCGCAAATTATTGTCAGGCAAGCCGGGAGAGAGCGTTACATCATCTAGACACTTTAGAACTGTGAGATCACTGTCAGGCCACTCAGTGTGTTGGGAGATGTTGCAAAGGGAGGATTTGTCTCTCTCAGCCTGCCGCCCCAACATACGACCGGGTGGCGAAAATATAAGTTTTTCACCACCTTAATGCTTTTCCCACTGGTTTTATCGCTCTTTAACACCCTAAAGCTATTCCCACTGGTTTTATCGCTCTTTAAGGTTCATATGTTTATCATATAATCGAGGGTAGAAATTACCCATTTTGGGCACTTTTCCCTACATCAATTTCACACTTCTTGGGTTAAGACTCATACACTTGCCCTTACCTTAGTGCAAATGTTATTTTGAAATACTGTAGCTCTTAACTAAAAATCTTCATCACTTGCTGACTAGTCTAACTCTCATACAAATGTGTTGAATCCTCGGTAACTTTCCAACTTCCTGCATTATTCTTCCTTTCAAGATGTATTCTACCTCAATTACCCTCCTAAAGTTAATTACACAGTCTTTCTGTCATACTTGTTGATATAAGTCTTGGCAGTGACTAGCAGGGTCCACCTGACCCCTGAAGGACTGTGTAGGGGTGGCCAGGTTCAGCTCGTATATTATCTTGTCATCTATGGCTCGCATCGTCTTCAGTGTGTCCTGCAAGAGAGAGAATATAGAATTTGTAGAAACTTATTGTTATGTCAACACTATTATTAAACTGTAACAAACCTATATGAGATATTGAAGCATTTTGCAATTACTGAAATATATCAAAGGTCCATTAGACTGTTTGAAGTTGAAAACTTTGAACTACCGAACTGTATAGAATTTCAATAAACTACATCTACAATAACCAACAATAAGTAATATTATATATAAAATAAAAAACAATCACACACAAGGAAGCTAATCCTTCTATCTATTGCCACACATCTTGATCCCCAAGGAGGTAGCCACAAATTAATTGTCTCCATGCTCCTCTGTCACCCATCAGCTGGCACCCCTCCTCCCACACAATACAATACCAATTTCACTCATATACAGTACCTCTCAATTTCATCCCTCTAGATAAGTATACAACTTCTTGCTTCTTAAACTTTATTGAAAAGCAATGATGGCAGTATCTAAAACACCTCCGGAGGGCAACCCCCCCCCCCCCCCCTCAACCCATCGTGTATCCAATGTACCCCACAAAATTGTGGGGTACCTAGTACTGTAAAAGCGCGATTCACCCAATAAATGGCGCCATTTGACACAGTATCTTCAGATTAATGAATAATGGGAAAGTTGATGCAAATTAGAATGTAATACTTGCAAAATAAACAAACTAAAACTGGGACGATACAAGATAAATGCAAAAGAACTGATCAAGATCGCTATGTGGAAACAACGCTTAATAAAATAAAAAATTTAAATAAAAGAACACAATCCACCACATATGGTGTACACAACTACATGAGCAAGTCAATCTGTTTCCCAAGTAAACTGATCGCACACATAACAATGCACCTCGTCATGTTCAAGGAATTAGTCATTTTGGGAAGTCAGGGACGTTCTGGTAAATTTTACTAAATTCTGTATGAATAAAGAAACTACAATTTATATCAAAATTTATATTAAGCTAAATTTGAAATTTGACAAGATATCAACAAAAGTACAAAAAACATACATCACTCACTAACGATAGTGCTATCGGGAAATATTACCGGAAAATATTTCCGAAACTACCACTAATTTTCCCATGGTTTTTCTTTTTGGTTTTAGGTAGTTTGCATCATTATACAGTACAGTAGTTGAAATTAGTTACAATCCCCGGAAAATATTATTTCTCCCATTATCCAACGATCTTAAAACTCTCAGATATAAGTAATTTTCAGAATAAATATACAATTTGTTTTGCCTCTGCATACAGGATGGGGGCTTTGCCACCCCTCATCCCCATGACTTATTGAAATCAGCATCTATTTTAACAGTAAGAGTTTCACTGCCGTCAATAGGGAGAGTTATAGGGAGATTTTTTTTTTCAGTACTTTATATAGTGCACATAAAATGTATCTCCGGAGATTGAAACACATTTTAATATGATCTTTGCAACATCCTTATTCTATACTAGCCTTCAAATATTGAGAAATAATTAGTGGTAGTTTCGGTAATAAGTACACTCACGCATACTAAAAGTTGCTCAGGGGTTGGTCCTTCCTTCCCCTACTCCACCCTGGGCAGGTGGAAGGGGGGAGTCATGTCCAAGTCTACCCCCACCTTCCACCCCCAACTCCCCCACCTTTCTTCTCTAGCTGGCACTTAGTGATTAGCCACGATTGTTCTCATTCATTGCAAATTATTGTTAAATCATCATTGCACATGCTTACAATGGCCAACATTTAAAATAAATTCGGAATTTATTAACACAATACAGTATAGGCCTACTGTATAATTGTATTCTCAAAATGAGTTTCTATACACAACGTGGGTTACAAGAATTTTTGTATCTCTCTCTCTCTCTAAACACGCAGACTACGAGGTCAGTTCATTTAAGTTTTTAAAATATGTAATGGGTTTGACAATGTGGATCATAGCAAACTGGTTAGTCTCAATATGAATACAATACGCAACCATGGCTGGCAGTTAGAATTGAAAAGGTGCAGCCTTAGTATTTGAGGAAACTGTTTCCCATTATAGGCTACCCCCAAAATGGGGATTGGGCCTGAGCATATAGATAGATAGTTTCCCATTTAAGATCTGTTTTACTTGGAACAAACTTTCCTCAGAAGTTTTAAACATTTCTTCCGTTGAGCAGTTCAAGAAGACAGTAGTCAGTAGATAGAATTCTATAAGGAGTGTAGTACACTGAACAATGTCTTTCCTTCCACTTCCAATATTACTAACTATTCCTTGTACCGGTAACTCTTTGTAACTCTCATACCACACACTTTCTACAACCAAGGTATAACAGGTCTGAATGGGTTATATTTCCCTTTATTAGTGTGTGTGATGAATGTTGCCTGCATTCGATACACATAGAGGAGAGTTGATGGGGTTTGTAGAGGTGAGAGGTTGGGATCACAGATAGAGACAAAGAAGGGGGAAGTGAAAAGGCAAGCCCTGCTATTCAAGGGCTCAATACTCAAACCTCACTAAAAATGAACACCGACTTTGATCGTAAGTTGTATCGAGCTCTACATTTAATTGATTACAAAAAGTGTAGCCTATAGGCCTAGGCCACATCAAATTAAATACAGACAGTTTATAGTGTGTATGGTATTGAATAAATGGGATATACTGATTGAAATTATGAACGAAACAATCAATAACAGTCGTAACACTAGGCTATTCCAGCCCATTTTTGCCTTTAGTCCTTTCCTTTTATGATATAAAAGCCCGACTGTGTAAGTAATTTGAGAAACTGGGAGTAGATCGTTGAGGGCACGTTAATGTGTATTGCAATAATGGTGAACATAATATCCTGAATACTGTACAAAATTAATTTAATTATGGTATTATTATATTCGGTAAGATTAGGAGTAGTGGGCGTACCACTACCGACATACAGCATAAATCATCTATAAAACATTAACCTAACCTAACCTAGTACTACATGAATACTAGGTTAGGTTAGGTTAGGTTAGGTTAGGTTAGGTTGTTTGGTTAGGTTAATGTTTTATAGATGAGTTATGCTGTATGTTGGTAGTGGTACGCCCACTACTCCTAATCTTACCTTATATTCAAATCACATTAAATCTTGATCGTAGAAAGCAGTGCAATGAGAGAGAGAGAGAGAGAAGCAGATCACTACAGCCAAGATTCGTGTAACCTACGATGTGTATAGAAACTAATTTTGAGAATATAATTAGGCAAATGCAGTAGGCCCTATAGGCTATTGTATTAATAAATTCCTAATAAATATTAAATGTTAGCCATTGTAAGTAGGCCTATGTGCAATGATGGTTTAACAATTATTTGCAATAGGCTACATGAGAACAATCGTTCCTAATCACTAACTGCCAGCTAGAGAAGGAAGGTGAGGGAGTTAGGGATAGTTTGGGGGTGGAAGGTCTTCTTCTTCTTCTTTTGAACCCGCCCGCAGACCGTGCAGATCCGCAGGGCTGACCTTTGTATCGGTACTGGCTCAGAAACGTTAGTAGGAGGGAAAGTTTAGAGTAGAAGGATAGTTTAAGAGACAGTTTTTGTTTTGTTTGTATAAACCCCCCCTCACTTCCCCCCCCCCCCCCTCACTCATTTCTCTTCCTCCACATTTTCTCCAATATCCTCTTCATCATCTCCATGTCTTGTGTTTCCATCTCCTGTGTTAACCCCAATAGCGCCCCCACCCCTCTATCTTCCCTCTGCTTAATCTCCTCCCACCCCCTCTCCCCAACTCTATTCCTCATGTACCCCTCCAACTCCTCTCTCTCCTAGATGTAGGTGGGGCAGAGGTAGACTTGGACGGTGGACCCCCTTCCACCTGCCCAGGATGGAGTAGGGGAAGGAAGGACCCACCCCTGAGCAACTTTTAGTACACGTGAGTGTACCTGCAAATCCTCCACTCAAACCATGAAAAACAACAATAAAACACTATAGCCCTAGCCTATTCCTTGAGAAAAATATAAAGAAAACTTGGTAAATAAAGCGGCTCGGTAAGATCCTGATCATCCTGTGTAGCGGGAGGAACTGTTTTTCAGATGCCTATTTACTATAAGAATCGTTGAACAATATATTTAGGTAACATTCAAGGAGACTACAGCAGGACTGCAGGACTCTTCTTCTTCTTACCTCTGACCAGGTATAGGCTATCCTAGTGTTTACTAGCCTAGGCTATACCCCTTTGAAAGGACATCAGCCTAACCTAACCTATCCTAGTATTATGGGTGGGGGCTGCCGCGGTTCAATGTTATTTTAATACCACAAATTTTGTTGATATATTTGAAGATAAATATTGAATCTATATGCTCTAAAGATCATAATAAAATTTGTTTTAACCCTCGGCAAAACCTAATAAAAAAGTATGGTACTAAAATTTATTTTTCGTAACAAATTTTTCGTAACAAGGTTGTCAATACGGTACTTTCAGTCATCGATAGCTCTAAAGATCATATGAAAATGTGTTAAACCCTCGTAAAAGCCTAATATAAAAGTATGGTACTAACATTTAATTTTCGTAACAAGGTTGTCAATACGGTACTTTCCCGTTATCAATGTACAATCAAGCTGAAGATTGCAGAGTAAACACCATAGACTTCATCGACTTTTTTTTCAACTTCGTATAATCGACAGCCAATTATTTTTTTTGTTATTAAGGGATTAGTACTCAACCAGCGGGGGTGTGGGGGCAGCAGCCCCCACCCATAATACTAGGTTAGGTTAGGTAAGGTTGTTAGGTTAGGCTAATGTCTTTTCAAATCACTATGGGGAGCGAGCGTGTCTCAACATCGATCGATAGGCCTAATGGGGAAAATAGGTTTTCCCGAGATTTCTAATTAATTACAAACACTATATATTGATGCAAATGACCAATTTTGTTTATAAAAAACACTGAAAATTTGTGGTATTAAAATAACATGTTTCCGCTGCCGCCCCCACACCCCCGCTATTTGACATCTTTGACAGATTTTTGGTATTTTTTGTGAAATCAGGTTTTTTCAAGTGTCGATAACGAAATTCCTCCATGCGGACTAGGCCATAATGAGAAAAATATGGCGAGTCTATTGGTCCCTATTTTCCCTAATAAATTGTTTCTAATAAGGCGGATGTAGGCCTAGTGTCCTTGAAGATTATCTATATTTAACCTAACCTAGTATATTAGTGGACTAGGCCTAATTATGAATGTTAAATGTAAAAATATATTGTAACATTACCAAATTATTGAGATAAATACAAGTCCACCCGCTACACAGGATTATACCCATAACTAGGCTAAAGGATATAGCCTAGGCCTAGGCTATGAAAAAATTATCGAGGTGCCTGAATTGGAGGATAAAAGTAACCTTGACCTTAGATTGTTAAGCTTGGCTATGTACAGTACTGTATTATGCTTATGTAAGCTAGTTCGTAGGTTAGGTAACAAGATAGGCTAGGTTAAAAGCAAGTCAACAAAGTAATTCTCAAAATTGTATTCATAAACGGTTTGATATTTACAAATTACAATACAACAACACGCAACTGCCTTCAGTAAGGACTATTAACGTTCGTTGTATCATTTGTTAAATTATAATGTGCCAAGTTTAATTCAAAGAGCCAACATCAACATCGTCTGCAAGCATGATCAGCTGACGCCGGCCCCGCCATCAACAATTTCAAAATACGGGTAATAAAACCGACACATCACACTCATATATAACTTATTAGTGTAAATCATACAATAATCAGTCCATGACACACACCAGGGCATGGTCAATGGGCTAACATGGTAAGGTACGGGGGTAATTACAGAGATGTCGTCGCATGATGTCTGGTTGGGGGCGGCCATGTTCCTGTGTCCGAAACCATTCATCATTTGGCATCGTTTATTTGTTCTGTATTAAAGAAGAACGTTATGTCAAGGCTATGTAAACTATCAAGGTGTCGAGTTTCTGTTTCGCTCATTAAAAGACGTCGAACTTCAAAAAGTCTCATATTATAAGTATTTGTAAACTTAGCGTTCATTGTAAAGCCGTATGCAAGTATCAAAATGAAAAATGGGCATGAAGGTTGGGGCCATAGACTACATAGTCATATGGATAATATTCAAGGACACTAGTGCGACGTTATGAGAAACAATTTATTAGGGAAAATAGGCACCAATAGATTCGCCATATTTTTCTCCATATAGTCCGCATGGAGGATTTTCGTTATCAACAAATTGAAAAATACCCACTTCACAGACAAATACACCAAAAATCTAAGTCAAAGCAGGTGGAGGGGGGCAGCCCCCACCTATAATACTAGGATAGGTTAGGTAAGGTTGTTAGGTTAGGCTAATGTCCTTTCAAAGGGGCATAGGCTAGTAAACACTAGGATAGCCTATACCCGGTCAGAGGTAAGAAGAAGAAGAGTCCTGCACTTGTCTCCTTGAATGCTGTTTTTGGATACAGGAGACGATACAGTCGGTATGTATATGTGTATGTATATACTCTGGCAGACTGGCACCTTTCCCATTTTTTTTTTTTTTTTTGTGTTATGGGGGTAGGCTTATGGCCAACTCGAGACAGAGCCCGAACAGGGACATCACAACACATCAGAAAAACAAAGCAAAACACAAAATCACACACATCTAGTTCGCCCAGGAGAAATGCCTATACCCAGTGGGGTCCCCAGCAAAAGATTCCCAGGTCCCAGATCCCCCGGAGAAGTGCCGATTTCCGCAGGCAGACCCGCAGCGATGCTTCAACATCACAAGCCCGCCCATCATGCTTGCAGGCACACGCTTCATTACCACCGGCTCCCCGGGCCAGGCGTCTGATGGACTACTATCTAGTCCATGACCCTGTCTCCCAAACGACTGCGCGTTTACATTCATCTATTCACAAGCATTCTCCATTCATTCCTGTTTATTACCACTTCCCTTGCCTGATCTATAGTCATACTGTACCTTACTTGAATCTTACTTGAAGTCGTCTAGAGGTCCCGTCCTCACAGTCGTGGTCCGCCACCGCTGCGTCCGTCCCTTCGAAGGAGGTCCGTCTGGTCCGGTATAGAGTTTGAGGCCGCCCGGCAGTTAGCAGTGTATCCAGACACTGGTGGTTCATCTGGGAGGGTCTTTAGAAACTTGTCTAATAACCCTTTGAACCTGTCTACCGGGCAACCTACTATGTCTCGCACTTCCTTGGGCAGCGAGTTGAAATTTTTTGGTCCATTGTGGCCTAGGCTGGACGCGAGGAGGGATCTCACTCGTTCTGGTGCCTGTGTTGGGAGGGATCTCCTCTCACACTTCCTTCCAGTCCGACCATTTTGTTTTTCCTGGAGTTCATTACCAGTTGGATCTGGAACCAGCTTCTCCAGGATTTTCCACACATAAATTGCGCAGTACCTGTCTCGCCTTCTCTGCTGAGAGTACAGCCCTAGCTTCTTGAGCCGGTCCCAGTAGCTAAGGTCCTTCATCCCCCGAATGTTTCTAGTGAAGGACCTCTGGACGGACTCAAGATCTCGTATGTACCCCTTTTTGTGTGGCGACCATAGTTGACTACAGTAGTCAAGGAAGGGTTGTACCATAGACCTCCAGAGAGTTAGCATTGTTTCTTGTTCCCTGGAGTTGAACGTCCGTAGGATCCATCCGGCCATTCCCTTGGCTTTCTTGACAGCTGCAGAAATGTGGTGTTGAAATGTGGCATCGTCGGACAATTGCACACCTAGGCATCTCACATGTGGCTTGGGGGTGATGTCGTGGCCGCCTGCAGTGAGTAGTTTGGTGGTGTCCTTGAGGGTTTGTTTCGGGCCACATCGTAACGCTTCAAACTTTTCTTCGTTGAAGGTCATGTTGTTTTCGTCTGCCCATTTGTAGATTTTGTCGAGGTCATCCTGGAGATTATGAATATCCTCTTAATTTCTGACGACACGACTTATGTTCGTATCGTCAGCAAAGGAAGAGATAACTGATTGACCAACTCCATCATCAATGTCCCCTATCAGTATAAGGAAGAGCAGAGGTCCTAATACTGATCCCTGGGGTACTCCACTAATGACGTGGGACTTTTCAAATGTGTGGCCCTTAACAGCAACAGTCTGCGTTCTTGCGGAGAGGAAACTGTGCAGCCACACACCCATTTTGCCTTGGATGCCGAGTTTCTTAATCTTGTGAAGGAGGATGCCGTGATCCACCTTGTCGAATGCTTTAGCAAAGTCTAGAAACACGACATCCACATTTTCTCCCTCTGCAAGCCTGTGGAGTAGCCAGTCATGATGTGCCAGGAGCTTCGAAAGGCATGACCTGCCTTTCCGGAAGCCATGCTGGCTGGAGTTCATAAGGCCATTTTTCTCCAGGAAGTTGACAAGCTTGTTCCTCAGGACTTTTTCAAATATCTTGATGAGGTGGGATGTTAGAGCTACCGGTCGATAGTTCTTCGCCAGGCTCTTTTCACCACCCTTGTAGACTGAAGTAATGATGGCCTGTTTTAGTGAGGATGGAATTGTGCCTGTGTCCATTGAGTGTCTCCAAAGCTTGCAGATAGGAGGAATCAGGGCGTCACAGCATTTAATCAGCAGTATGGCTGGTACTCCGTCAGGACCAGCAGCTGCATTCGTTCTCAGTTCTTTGATGGCTTTTCGTAGGTCTGCCTCAGTCAGTTCAATATCACTTAGTCGAGTCGGTTGTGGAGTGTCTTCCGTGAAGAAAGCTTTGGGGTCCTGGATTGCAGTTGCTGGCCGTGGTGTGCTGAAGACATTCTCGTACTGTGTTCGCAGGATCCGACATACATCTTTGGGGTCGTTTACAGCTTCACCATCCTCTGTTCTTAATGGCCCCACTTGCGTCTTAATTTTTGAGAAGCGCCTGCAGTAACTGTAAAAGAATTTGGGGTTCCGCTTGATGTTCAGTACTGCACGATCTTCCTCTCTTTGCTTTTGACGCTCATGGGATGCTTTAATTTGAGTTTCTATGCTTGCAATCTTGGTAGATAGTGCAAGCTTCCTCGTTTTGTTTTGGGTGTTATTGAGCTGTTTGTTGAGTGATGATCTTTTCTGCATTAGGATTTTTCGGTCCCTCGGGATTTTGAGGTGCCGAGCGTTGGAAGGTTTCCTCCTTTGGGGAATGTGATGCTGACACTCCTTCAGTAGGGTGCTGAGGATGGTGTCAAGCTTATCATCCAAAGTTTGTCTTGCACATAGTAGGATTTAAAATGCCCCAGAACGAGAAGACCACCACAGAAGCCACGAGCGAACACCACACAGAAACACCCGAAAGAAAGGTCCACAGAACGAAAAGACCAGCTGACCTAGCCAACCAGTTCCGACAGGCCCAAGCCCGCAGGGCTAAGCAGCTCCAAACCACACATGCCTACCCCTTCTAAACACTTACCTTTTTTCCACACCTCACATACACTACCCCTCGTGTCCTACACCTCTACCTACATGATGACGAACATAAATACACCTTAAAGTTAATACACCCATGCTCTGTCCCTAAGTTTAGGATATTAATATCAACATACCCTAATGTCTTGCCAGACTAAGTTTCTGAAGACCAATCGCCCCCATAAATCTATGTATTCAATCTTTAGGTTAAGTATTAATATCAACATACCCTAAAATACCTTGTCTTGCCAGACTAAGTTTCTGAAGACCAATTGCCCCCATAAATCTATGTATTCAATCCTTAGGTTAATTATCTTTATCCGCCATTGTGTTCATCTTTTCCATTTACTTTTCCACAATTGTTATACGTCTTCCACTCACCTCCTTCATATCCACAGTCCACACTACTCCATTTTGCTTCGTGTCCTACACCTCTTACCCGCCAGACTCTACCTACATGATAAGTTCACCCCCCAAAAAAAAAAAAAAAAAATTTACACCAACCAGTGGCTAACCCCCTGAAGTTAACCTCTAGCTCTGCCCTTGTGTTGTTCCTGAGTTGAGAGATTCCCGAGCCGGCAGACTCCGTGGCAGATATAAAATAGAAGCATCTGTCCACGGACAAGTATCTACGTGCACCTTATAACCTTCACACACACTAGTGGGTATATAAGCGTGTAGCCAGCACCGATCGCCAAGAGATCCGACTTGAGAACTTCCTACATTTGGACCACCTGGACGGCCGAGGAACCAGTCGTTAGCCCCCAACATCACGGACGCAAGATAACCAGGACCAGACCAACAAAATACTATCCAAGATTCACTTATTAGTACTAACGTGTTATAGTCCTAATTCGAAATTCACTTATTAATCTTTCTCTGAAGTGGCTATAACTTTGCCCAGTGTAATTCATATATATAACCATTCCATTTGGGAAGTACTAAGCGTATCAGTGTTCATTAATTAACAGGCGACATTAACTCTCGTAATTACCTTTATCCAGATATTAAAACCCTAGTGATATCTAACGTTCGCCCACTGATTTGTGTTCTACGTATTTCTGCCATAAGAATATAAAACTTAGATCAGTACCCCCCTGAGGTTACTAGAATTCCCGTGTTCTATAACATACGCGTGTCTCATTCTAGCTGTGAACTACTACTTGTGCACCAGACCTGCCAGTGATAAATCTAATTAGTGAAATTGAATCCATAAGTAACATTGAGGTCTTCCAGTATATACACTTGCGAACCAAACCAGTGATCAGAAGAGTATACCTGAACGTTGGAAGTGGGAGACTAGGCTCCATCCAGATCCACTAATGCTAGCGGTTCATTTCTATCATTTGTCTTGTACGAGTATTCCTATTTTCCTATGCTCCCTATTCATCTACTTAAATAAACGTGATCGTGTGTCTTGTTACCGTGTGTTTATTTTGAGTTCTCTATTCCTCATACCTTGTATTGTGCATGCAGCCTTATATACCCAGTCAGTTAGAGCCCACATTACCCAAGTTAATCCTGTAGAAAAACAGGGCATAACAGGATTTTTTCCCTGGACTTCGGGATTGTTGATGGTGATTGTTATGCTCTGTTTTTCTACAGGATTAACTTGGGTAATGTGAGTTCTAACTGACTGGGTATATAAGGCTGCATGCACAATACAAGGTATGAGGAATAGAGAACACAAAATAAACACACGGTAACAAGACACACGATCACGTTTATTGAAGATGATCAATAGGAAGCATAAGAAGGTATGAATACTCGTACAAGACAAATGATAGAAATGAACAACTAGCATTAGTGGATCTGGATGGAGCCTAGTCTCCCACTTCCAACGTTCAGGTATACTCTTCTGATCACTGGCTTGGTTCGCAAGTTTATATACTGGAAGACATCAATGTTACTTATAGATTCAATTTCACTAATTAGATTTATTACTGGCAGTTCTGGTGCATAAGTAGTAGTTCACAGACTAGAATTAGACACGCGTATTTTTAGAGCACGGGAATTCTAGTAACCTCAGGGGGGTACTGATCTAAGTTTTATATTCTTATGGCAGAAATACGTAGAACACAAATCAGTGGGCGAACGTTAGATATCACTAGGGTTTTACTTCTATGTAATAATATCTGAATAGGGGTAATTACGAGAGTTAATGTCGCCTGTTAATTAATGAACACTGATACGCTTAGCACTTCCCAATAGAATGGTTGTATATGAATTATACTGGGGCAAAGATATAGCCACTTCATAGAAAGATTAATAAGTGAGTCTCTAATTAGTACTGTAACACGGTAGTACTAATAAAGTGAATCTTGGGTAGTATTTGGTTGGTCTGGTCCTGGTTATCTTGCGTCCGTGATGTTGGGGGCTAACGACTGGTTCCGCGGCCGTCCAGGGGGTCCATATGTAGGAAGTTCTCAAGACGGATCTCTTGGCGATCGTTGCTGGCTACACGCTTATATACCTAATGCCACTGAGGAAATTAATGAAGTCAACCCTGCAGTGAGGAGCGTCGGAAGCGGTACACCCGCTATAATGAGTATAGCAACACCTGGGGCCTATAATGTAGCTGTATGTACAGGCAACGCGCAAGGCATCACTACAACACCTGCGACGGGAAGGAGCTCGACGACAACCCCTATCGACAGGATCACAACGCCTCCACCCTCAGGTGATGATAAGGGGGAGGGTACTGTTCAAGGACAATGGTTTAGGGTACATTCCACCAAAGGTAAAACTCATCACATACATGAGGGGGAACAGAGGCTGAATGGAGGTACCGGTACTGGTACCACAAACAATGTTAGGAATTCTATGGCTGTGCAAATTCAACCTAGGAACTTTATGCATCAGGGGATTAAGGGTAAAAATAAAAGTACGGGGATAAGTACAGTTAAAAAGTGAAAAGATCACGCATAGCCAAAGTATTCGCGACAGGTTTTAAGCCAGGAGTGACGGCATCCGACTTGAAAGAATATCTCTCCAATAAACTCAGTCTTAGTATGGATGTTGAACCAATTATTCCCTGGTCTGATAGGCACACATATATTTCATTCAGAATAAACTGTGAGTGTCCAAATCCCGAGGTGTTTATGGATGAAGAACTTTGGCCAGAGGAAGCATCGGTGTACTGGTGGAGAGAACGTAGGGCACAGGTACCGGTACCGGTACCAACAAATGAGGACTCTATAACTACGGTAGCCCACTCGGCCAACAACTCTTAATCATGGATATAAAGTCTACTTCATCTCCCAACAATTTGCGTATTGCTACTTATAACTGTAGGGGGCTCCCTAAAACCAACAGAGGGCTTCTCCTACGCCCTGATGTAGTAGACGTATTTAATACCAGTGATATTGTGTGCCTGCAGGAGACTTGGTATTTTAAACAGGATTTGGGTAACCTCAGTACTATCTGTGATAATTTTCATGGGTTTGGGGTCTCGACAACCGATGCTATGGATGGTCTAGTAGCAGGTCACCCACTGGGAGGAGTAGCTATTTTGTGGAGGGACTCTTTAGACAGCCGGGTTAAACCACTTGTAACAAATTTACCATGGTGTACAGGTATAGAAATAGAAGATATCCAACGGAAAGTAGTTATTCTTAGTGTGTACTTGCCCTACCAATGTAATGAAAATGAAGAACAATACCTAGAATGCCTTGGAGAGCTAAGTGCTCTTTTACAAGAACTAAATACCACCTGCTACTCTGTAATAGGGGACTGGAATGCTAATCTGAAGGACATGAGTAACTCTCTGTTTGCTAGTCATATGACTAACTTCTGTGGTGAGCATGATCTAATTATCTCTTCTCAGCTCATGCTCCCTCATAGTAGTTACACATGTGTCAGTGCAGCATGGGGCTCAACGTCTTGGCTAGATCATACCGTAGCTAGTGCTGATTTCCATGATATGATAACAAATATGGAAATTCAGTATACATATACAGATGAAGATCATATCCCATTGACCTTAACAGCTAGTTTGGAAAGAGCGCCAGAATTAACCGAGTCAAACAATAGTGTAAATCCAAAACTGCCATGGGGCGGGCTTGACGAGGAGGAGTGTGAGCAATTTTGCACTTTAACACACACTCTCCTTTCTGAGCTTGATCCTGGCAGTGAGGATGCCATTACCTGTGAAGACCCCAATTGTGTTAATGCTAGTCATCGAGAAGAGGTCAGCAAGCTGTACAATAATATTATATCTTGTCTTACTAAGGCTAGTGACATAGTATTTCACAAGCATAACAAAAATTACTCTTTTAACAAACCTGGGTGGAATGACCATGTTTCAGAACTATACCAGGCATCCCGAGATGCTCGTAGTGTATGGCTGGATCATAACAAACCGAGACAGGGACCCATTTTTGACATGTTCACTAGACTAAAGGCTAGATGCAAGTATGCAATCAGATATATAAAAAAACAATGAAAATGTATTAAGAAGAGAAGCATTGGCCAAAAAACTTTGCAAGCAAAGACACATTGGCCTTCTGGAAGGATATTAAAAAAATGCATAATAGCTGCACACCTCTACCCGTTAGTGTAGATGGGATCTCTGGTACTAATAACATAGCCAATCTTTGGAAAACACATTACCAAACTTTGTTTAACTCTGTTGGGCACCAAGGAAATACCATTGCTGCTACAACAGAGTGTAACAAAGAAGAAAAATATGACACAATTAAAGTTACAAGTGAAAAAATCAAGGCTGCAATAAGTAGGCTAGATGCTAACAAATCCTGTGGTTTTGATGGTATATATGCTGAACATTTGAAGTACTCCTCCACTCTCCTCTTGGAGAAACTCAGCAGTTGCTTTACCAGCTTTCTAATCCATGGTTTCCTACCAGAATCTATGATGTCCGTTACCTTGATACCAGTAATTAAAGACAAGGCTGGCAAAATTACATCAAAAGACAACTATAGACCTATTGCCCTTGCCAGTATTGTAAGTAAGATACTAGAGTTAATCATTTTAGACAGAATCTCAGTGTATATCTCAACTAATAGTAATCAATTTGGTTTTAAAAAGAATCATGGTACGGACCAGTGCATCTACACTCTGAAGGAGCTAGTGGATGGGTACATCAAAATGAACAGCTCTATTTTTGCATGCTTTCTTGATGCTAGTAAGGCATTTGACAGAGTCTGCCACAATATCCTGTTTGATAAATTAGCAACAAGGGGAGTGCCATCCTATATACTGAGAATCTTGAAGTACTGGTACGCCAATCAAACATTTAATGTAAGATGGGGTAACATTATTTCGGATTCCTTTACAGTAACCAATGGAGTGAGACAGGGTAGTATTCTCTCACCTTACTTATTCAATGTATATATGGATGAATTAAGTGATAAATTGAATAAAGAGCAGATTGGATGTTATGGTGGGAATAAAATCATCAACCATCTCATGTATGCTGATGATCTGGTCATTATTGCACCGTCTTCTGCGGGTCTGAGCAAACTTCTTGATATATGTGAATCTTTTGGTAGTAAACATTGTGTTAAATTCAACCCACTGAAAAGTACTGTTCTTATATTTAGATCAAAATTACTGTATAAAAGTAAACTACCAAATTTCTCACTCAATAATCAAATTATTCAAGAAGTAAACAAAATAAAATACCTGGGACACATTATCTCAAACGATTGCCCAGATGATGCAGATATCGGCCGTCAGCGCAGACAGCTATATTTACGTGGTAACACCATCTTGAGAAAATTCCACATGTGTAATTGGGAAACTAAAGTCACTTTGTTCCGGACATATTGTTCCTCTATGTACACGGCCCATTTGTGGTGGAAGTATAAGAGAGCCACCATAAATGGTCTGTGTACATCCTATCATAATATACTCAAGATGTTCATTGGTCTCTCTAAATATGAAAGCACTAGTATGGTGTGCACACTGTTGGATGTGCAGTGCTGTCGGGCTGTCATCAGGAGACTGGTGTACAGCTTTTCGCAGCGACTGCAATCCTCCAGTAACACGCTGATTGTAGCTCTTTGGTCTAGTGATCATATCTATGAATCCCGTATTATATCTCACTGGCAGAAGCTGCTGCACACATAGTATGTAATGTAATATATAGGTCTAATTGAACTATGAGCAATGATCTGTGCAATAGGTGTTAACCAACATTGAGCAATAGCCTTAGTTAGCCTATCTGTGTTATATTGTGACAAAATGTGATATGTGCTCTATTCTGTAAATAGGCCTACTGTATTTTTTTATTTTATTGTGTCTTTATTAATATATCTTTGTGTATAATTATTATCTGTGCTCTGACGAGAAGTGTATGTGATATGGACCATTAGGTCGTACTGTATTTATACTGTATCTATCTTATGTGTCTGGAGTAAATAATTATTATTATTATATTATTATTATACCCACTGGTGTGTGAAGGTTATAAGGTGCACGTAGATTTCTTGTACATGGACAGATGCTTCTATCTCAAATCTGCCACGGAGTCTGCCGGCTCTGGAACTCAAATCTCAGGAACAACACAAGGGCAGAGCTAGAGGTCAACTTAAGGGGGCCAGCCACTGGTTGGTGTCTATCTTTCAACTGATTTTACTGGGGGCGGGAGCTGGGTTTATAGGCTCGGTTTTGGACCCTGTAGGCCATAGGGATCTCGAGTCTTATGGAATTATTTGAGCTCTCAATAGATACGGGGACTAGGTAAGGTGGTGATTACTGTTGTGGCACATGGCTATAGGGAGCCTTCATAATGTGATATAACTGAGCCTTAGTAAGAAGTACTATTTTGGCTATACTGGAAGTATTGAGGGGAGGGAGACTGGATCTACTTTGCGAGGAGGACTGGGACAGCTGTGATAGGAGCGTCTCTCTTATATTGCTCAGTCTTCATTCTATGGTATAGCTGAGGTGCTAATTTGATTATCCGAGTATGCAAGAAAGGTGAATGGGTTATTGTGGGTTAATAGAGGTTAGTAAAGGGGTTAGTCATGCATGGTTAGTTCATTGATAGGAAGAATTCCTGTGCTACCTGGCAATGACCCGGAAGTCAAAACAGGGGTCAGGTATACCTCCGCAGGGGTGGGGGTCTCCCTCCTCGGGTGGGTAAAAAAGGGGAGGTGCGCGCCCTCTCTCTGTGATGGTCGTCCGGCGGCTGTGGCTAGGGGCTTGCCATATCACAAGTGTTTGTAATAACCCTCTGTTTATGAGACAGATGTGGGTGTTCGTAATACCAAAACCGAAGGTGCCTTGACTAGCTGGTTTAATCGGTTGGGTTGTTAATTGCATGGTTTGCTGGATGTGGTGGAGACGGGGTTGCTAACTCTGCCACATTTATCTGGAAGTATGGCAATAGAAGTTAGTCACTGGCGAGGCGGCTAGCCTCGCACTGACGATCATTTGGTACAGGGTTGTGAATGGGTTGTGAGGGAATAGATGGCATGCAAAGGGTTAGTAAAGTTCTAATGTTGTTCCGTCCTACTAAGGGAAGGTAGGCTGGATAGGAGTATATATATAAAATGTTGGAGAATGTTAGCAACGGAAAAATAAAGGATATTCAGGAGGTATGGTGGAGAGGCTAGGTCGGAAAGGAGTCGAGGAGCGTGGGGGGTTAATGAGAGGGAGAGGGTTCAGGGGGCTACGTGGAAGTTTGACCCTAAGGTCTCCGGGCGTAGGGGTGGCATTAGACTACAGTTGATATTGGAGTTTGGGGGTTAATGACAGGGAAAGTATGTTAGCCAAATGCTACCGGGGGATGAGCAATACGGGGTGGTATATGAGTCTGGAAGGGATAGAATCATGTGGACTGTGGGGCTGGGGGGTAGAGGAGGTTAACTGTAGGTGTGTGCTTGACTGTGGATCAAAGTAGGGAAATACATGGTGTATTATTACTCGTCAATACGATGGTTATGGATACTGTTAATCTGACACTATTTCTTGCTGATCTAGTTGTTCCTGGGAACTGCGTTTTCTATGATATATACACCAAAGAAAACGACAGTTCATAGGGTTAACTTCGGTATTGTTTCGTGGTGAAAATGCGTCGAGACAATGGTAACAGAGGGTTGTATATACAATCTCTGGTTGGGGTAAGAATTAAAGTTACTGCATGGTGGCTAACATCTTCAGTCATTGCTGGCTAGGTCTTACAGGAACAATGGTTCTATATACACTGGTGTACCCGTGGGTATCATAGTTTCTTATCAATTAGGACATGGGGTTTTAACATACTACTTCTCGGATGGAAGAAAATACATAGATTTATGGGGGCGGTTGGTCTTCAGAAACTTAGTCTGGCAAGACAAGGTATTTTAAGGGGGTGAACATATTACTTCTCGGATGGGAGAACATACATAGATTTATGGCTGTCTGAACTGGTTGGCATTGGCTCAACCTAGGGACAGGGCATGGGTGTATTAAATGAATGTGTATTCATGTTCATCATCATGTAGGTAGAGGTGTAGGACACGAGGGGTAGTGTATACGCGAGGTGTGGGAAAGGTCAGTGTTTAGAAGGGGTAGGCAGGTGTGGTTTGGAGCTGCTTAACCCGGGAACTGCAGGGAGACTCTTAAGAGTTCCCCCGGCGGACTGCGGGGAGACTCTTAAGAGTGAGTGAGAAAAAAAAATCAACTTTTGACATCGAAAAATAAAAAAAAACATTTGGCCCCTGGGCCTTTGGCCCCTGGGCCATGCAAAATCTCAGTCCTCTACCTCCCCTCCTTCCCCACTTTCCTCCTCTCCTTCAGTTATCACCTATTTTCCCTGTTATTCCCTTATTCTGAGGTATATTTTCGTGCTAACATTAGCGAGTTGCAAGCAGGGTGTTGTCATCACTGATGGCAAGCGAGTGCAAGAGAGAGAGAGAGAGTATCGATCGACTGTGTCTCAGTGGCCTTGGGGGAAATTGGCGGGAAAGCAGCTTGCCTCACCCATACATTATACAACTCGCGGGCTATATCTCCGATTTTGACCATCCAAACGCTGTTTTCACTCGTTTTATTGTTGTTTCATGTTAATACCTTTATAATCAACCCATAATAGGCGCATATGGATAAGTATTAATGCTATTAATGGTACAATGAATATTTTAGTGACGGAAACACCTCAAATACATGCGCACAGGGAGAGGTGTCTAATTACCCCCATGCGCACTTCAGAGGTTAACCCTGCGGGCTTCGGCCTGTCTGAACTGGTTGGCTCGGTCACCTGGTCCTTTCGTTCTGTGGGCCTTTCTTTCGGGTGTTTCTGTGTGGTGTTCGCTTGTGGCTTCTGTGGTGGGCTTCTCGTTCTGGGGCATTTTAGTGATGATCGAATAAGTCCCCTCCTGGTGTTAGAGGACGTGTCATATTGATGGTGGCAACTCGTGTTCTGGGTTTGTGGGATATATCATTGTGGGTTGTGTCCTTGTTGAGTTGAGGGTTGGTGGGAGAATTCCGTCTTTTTCGTTCATTGCTCTTGTTTCCCTGGACTTCGGGATTGTTGATGGTGATGAATAAGTCCCCTCCTGGTGTTAGGGGACATGTCATCCCGATGGTAGTGAAATGCTGGGTGTGAAGGGAATTTCTCTGTCCTGAAAACTCCCCAGGCACACTTAGGGTCAACCTTTCCTGGTGCCTGGCGCGGGGCTCGAACCTCTGAAGGGAGTTTAACCCTCCTAAAAACCCACAGGTTTTGAGATGCCTTGGGTGGGGTTCGAACCCTGGTTGGTTAGTGACCATGGCCATCACAGATCAACCAGGCCCGCGCGCTAACCCACTGTACTACCACGGACGTACAAAAGTATAGTAACCTTAGTCCGATTTGTAAGAACCACGTGATAGTCTCGTGGTGTTTCACGTGATGAGTTTATTGGACTTCCCATCAACGACTATTTTACACTATACCTGACGTCAACTCGGGTAGTACATTATTGGGGTTGCGGGATATTTTCGAGGGCATTACAGGTAGTATCTTGGGCGCCTTTTATTGGGCTAGGAGTTGTTACCTTGTGGCCTTGAGGTTTGGTGGTCATGTAGGAATTGGTTTTTACACCATACCCAAAAGAGGATTTATGGAGCTCCGATCTTACTCTCAACCATCTGAACAATTTTACCAACACCTAAACTTCGTTAGATGAGGAAATAGCCTCACAAAAATATCAAGCCCTGGTGGGGGCACGAACTCTCGACCCTTGGGTTGTGAGGCAGACACCTTACCAGTTAGACCAATAGAGATATCCCACTTGGCCTGGTCGGCTCAGTGTATTTCCGCATCCGATCTGTTTTAGGCTAGCCTATTTTCACAGACTTTACACTACTTCACCTTCCGGGAAGCGAAAGTTCCGAACAGAGAGGAACAAGCTTGAGCCGAATCGACCGAGAGCCCGTCAGAGAGATGAACGGGAATGGTGAGTCAACTTCACTGAGCGGTGCACACACGCACCTACTAACTGCCCAGCCGGCAACTCCACATCCCAACCCAAGCGAGGTCTCCCTACACTCGCTGTTCTCTCCTATCCTCTTCCTTGTCCTGTAGGAATTGGTTTTTACACCATACCCGAAAGAGGATTTATGAAGCTCCGATCTTACTCTCAACCATCTGAACAATTATACCAACACCTAAACTTCGTTAAATGCGGAAATAGCCTCACGAAAATATCATGCCCTGGTGGGGGCACGAACTCTCGACCCTTGGGTGTGAGGCAGACACCTTACCAATTAGACCAATAGAGATATCCCACTTGGCCTGTTCGGCTCAGGGTATTTCCGCATCCGAGGTCTGTTTAGGCTAGCCTACTTTCACTGACTTTACAGCAGGACTGGATTGCCGGAATGGTCTCTCACCGGAAGTGTATCCAGTTCCGGCGTGAGCGTGGCTAGGACTTTAATATCATTCATGCCGTCAGTCTTGGACCAATCCGCAAATAGTCGGGCAGAGGAGGCAGGAGGAATAGCTGGAGTGGAGGAATACATGAATACTCATTGGAATAAACATTAGGGATGGCTTTGACAGTTACATCCAAAATATGACCCTGTGTGTCTTTTGCCCTTAATTTTCTATTTTTATTCATCTGGATTACCCACTCACTCAGGACTAGGAGCTCCCCCACGATTGTCGTTTTAGACCAGTCAAAGTAGGGCTGGACTTAGAACAAATTGTAATAGAAGGTTTTTTGGCTTTAACTTGTTTATTAGGTCCCTCTGATGAACATATAAAAAGTCTCCAACTTTTGGACACCGGGAAAGTGGTTAATTTGCATAAATTCAAGATGGCCGCCGTCCAAAGCTTCAATTTACAGATAACTTTTTTCTGGTTGCTCCTAGACCCTATAAATGTATTACAAACAACGTTTTTTGGCTTTAACTTGTTTATTAGGTCCCTCTGATGAACATATAAAAAGTCTCCAACTTTTGGACACCTGGAAAGTGGTTAATTTACAGCCAAAAAACCTTACAGCCAAAAAACCTTCTATTGCAATTTGTTCTAGGTCAAGCCCTACCTTTACTGCACATTATTGTCTATTACATTTTGCCTAGGCCTATACTAATCCCATCATCTTGTTTCTTGTTTCATGCAAGGACTTCCAGGAGGCTGCAGATCTTTTGGATAAGCTGTTGCGTGAAGACGTTTCACCGGATGAAGTCTGCAGTAAAGACGTTTTCAACAGAATTTCTGAAAAACTTAAAGCTGAGAAGAGCTCCTTAGCAGAGCATAAGATGGGAAAGCTATGGATTCAATACATGGACATGATTGACCTGCTGCGTCGCTTCCTGAGGGCACTGAGAATGGGCGATTTCCTACTGTACCTCGGAACACTCCAGGAGATGTTGCCGTACTTTGCAGCGTGTGGTCATAACAATTATGCCAAGTCAGCCCATGTGTACATTCAAGACATGATTGAACTTGAGCAGCTCAACCCCGACATGTTCTGTCAATTGAACTCCGGTCTATTTGTGATCCGCCGAAGTGATCGGCTGTGGGCAGGACTGCCAAGCGACTTGGTTATAGAGCAGGTTTTGATGCGCTCTTTGAAAACGAATGGTGGATTGACACGTGGTAGGGGCATGGAGGAAACGCAATGCCTGCGCTGGTTACTTGCTATGCCAGCCTGCGCTGAGGTGAGTGAAGTTATGCAAGAACTGACAGGGAAGCATTTCCACACCTCTGAGCAGCACAAAGAAATGACTGAAGCAAGGCGTGAACGAGATAGGAAGGACACAGAGAAGGTTCTCGCATTCTTCAAGGATTATGATCCATTTCAAGAATCAAATGAACTCAGGAATATTGCCAACGGTGTGACAGGACCAGCCTCGGCCAATCCTCATTTACTGTATGAGGTTGGTATGAACATTGTGCAGAAGATGGAAGGTAGCAATGCTTTTGACTTTTCATTTAGGAAGAAAGATCAAGTTGAGTCGTTGGGTGCAAAGGTTACAATCAGTGCTGAAAAAGTACCAATCGACCCACAGCTCCTTTTCCAGAGGCTCCTCATCTTTGCTAATAACAGGGACTTAGGTGTTGAAGAGGTCTTTGCGTATGAGTTGTCTAGCTACCCTACTGCTCTGTTCGATAAGTGGGGGAGGCTCAGGGAAGCCAATAAACCACAGCTAGGAGATGAGATAGCTGCTGTTGTTCCCAAGTCGTCATTGGAATCATTTGAGGAAGAAAGGACTGTGACCCATGTTCTGGATGGTGGTTCCTTATTGCAAAGGATTCCATGGAAGAAGGGTGACACATTTGAGGACATTGCAAGCATGTACATGAAGCATGTTTCCAAAAACTTTCTCAACCCGGTGGTTGTATTCGACGGTTATAAATCAGGACCTACTACCAAGGACATGACACACAATCGACGATCAAAAGGAGTCTTTGGTCAAAAGGTGATGTTCACTCCAACCATGCCCCTTCGGTCAAAAAAGGAAAACTTCTTGTCAAACTCGGACAATAAGCAAAACTTCATTGACTTATTGTGTGAAACATTCAAGGCAAATGGAATTGACTGTGTCAATGCGCCAGCAGATGCAGATGTCATGATTGCGAAGAAGGGAATTGAGCATGCAAGGGAAACCGTGACATATGTGATAGGTGAGGACACAGACTTGTTGGTGCTGTTGTGTCATTATGCGGAACGAGGGATGAATGATTTGTACTTCAAGTCGAGCAAGGAAGGTGGGAAATGTTGGCATATTAACTCAGTAGCAGAAGCTCTCGGTGAAAGCATCTGTCGTGTCCTGCCAGTTGTCCATGCACTCTGTGGATGTGACACAACCTCACGACTGTATGGTATTGGTAAAGGGGCTGCCTTGAGGAAAGTGAGGGAAGACAACGGTTTCTTGAAATGTATAGAAGCATTCTGTTGCCAAAGTGGAAGTAAAGACGCGATATCATCAGCTGGTGAAAAGGCCTTGGTTTATTTGTACGGGGGGAAAAGGAAATGACACCCTTGACGGACTGCGAAAGACAAAGTTTTGCAACAAGGTGGCAAAAAGTTCAACTACCGTTGAAGTTCACAGCCTTCCCCCAACAACCGATGCAGCCAAATACCACTCGTTCCGAGTTTATTGTCAGGTCCAGGAATGGATGGGGAACTGTGTGGACCCCGAGAAATGGGGCTGGTGTCTGCGGAAGGGACAGCTTGAACCGAAGACGATGGATTCGCCAGTGGCTCCTGATTCACTACTGAAATTGGTCAGATGTCAGTGTAAGGGCAACTGTGACACTCAACGCTGTAGTTGCAAACGGAATGAGCTTGAATGTTCCAGTGCATGTGGTCAATGTAAAGGACTCTGTCAAAATAGCAACTTTGATGCAAGCACCGATGATCCAAGTGAATACGAACTCCTATCATGAATTACATAATTGGCTCTGAATGACGTCATACTACGTCATGTTTTTTTTGTTTTTTTTTTATAAAAAAAGAGGGACAACAGGTCAAAAAACCCATACAAGCACAAAGTGCCTGTGTCACCCCTTGTGAAAGAGACAGTTCAGCCTGTCTGTAAGGTTTTTCGGCTGTAAATTAACCACTTTCCAGGTGTCCAAAAGTTGGAGACTTTTTATATGTTCATCAGAGGGACCTAATAAACAAGTTAAAGCCAAAAAACGTTGTTTGTAATACATTTATAGGGTCTAGGAGCAACCAGAAAAAAGTTATCTGTAAATTGAAGCTTTGGACGGCGGCCATCTTGAATTTATGCAAATTAACCACTTTCCCGGTGTCCAAAAGTTGGAGACTTTTTATATGTTCATCAGAGGGACCTAATAAACAAGTTAAAGCCAAAAAACCTTCTATTACAATTTGTTCTAGGTCCAGTTAAATGATTGCTAGATTTACTGGACTATTTGTGCTATGGCTGGATTTTGTGCCATTATAGTCACCCATGCAATCGGGACCGTAAAGCAAAAGCATAGGAATTTTCTTTAACGGAACCTTTTCTAAAGGAGGGGGATTAATGTCCATAATAACACGCACGTTAGTGGTAGTTAACGCCGGACCTTGAATACTACTGGCAGAAGTAGTAGGTTGAGTTACGTTAGGTAGGGAGGGTGGCATACTGGATGGAACAACGACTGGTTGGCACTAATGGCCGCACAACAGACCCAATCGGAGGAGCTCTCGGTACGGCTGTGGGAGTTTCCTGTGACTTAGGTGGTACATTATATTGTTGCATCATATTATGGAAAATGTAATCTAGGTCCTCCCTGGTGAAATACTGTTTCTGGGAACCCTTAGATGACTCAGACCCTACCTCTGACCCTTCCTCAACCGGGTCAAGTTGAGCTGAAGATAACTGTTCTAAGTCCTCCGGCTCTTGCCTTGTAACCTCCATCTCTTCTGGTTGTTGCCGGGATTCAGATGTTAACTGTTCATTACCTGGCAATACTAGGTCAGGGACGGAAGAAGGGATATTGTCAATATTTTCACTCGCTCTATTATCCACCGGGTATTGGTTCAAGGGTTCTGTTCGCACGGCTTCAGGGTGTCTCCACACACTGCGGCCTTGCTCTAGCCTACTCTAGTCTGTGAATCAGGGATAAACTGAAAACTCTGAATGAATTGTGAGCCTGTGTCATAGCCATGTGGCTCACTCACCGTGTACCCTCTATACTGTTCTGCTAGAACTCTTTGAGACACCATAGGAGCCCGACTAAGTGTTATATTTTGTATCTAACTTTGGGATAGCAAAATTCACATTAGGTTCCACATATCTGTTACTAGACCCGTCCCTGGGTGTTGACTCGGCTCCCTCCGTCCCTACCTCGGAACAGCCAGATTGGACGTTATGGCATGGTAGAGGTACAGGCGGAGGGCGGTGGACGCTACCCCGGCGATTGCCGGGGCCACGATCACATCGCCTCCTTACGGGAATGTTTATGACCCTTTCCCTCTGACTGTTTGCCACTAGACGTCGCCGCGTCAGTTTTCCGCCTCTTGAGCGATCTAGACGTCTCTGTGGACGACTTATAGGACCGCTTGAGCGACGATCTCGACCGTGACCTGGAATGGTCCTCTTGCGGTGATATAGATCGCGCTCTCTTATGGCAGCCGGGGGGGGGGGGGGGGGGGGGGGGGGGTTGCCCTACTTGATCGAGTCACTATTGTCACTGCTGCTCACTATTTCTTTAGAGAATTTTGGGCTTAGGCTTTACTTTAGACTGGACCGAGAAGGGGGAGTTTTAATCACTGGCGATTTAATTACTAATTGGTCCATCATCACAGTGAAGGGCTTTATGAGCTATATGTCTTTTGAATAAGAATTAAAATTGTTTTTAATTTCTTGTAATGCAACTAGACATGATTGATCTCTTTGATTAGTAATCCATTCCTCAGGTCTGTGCATACACCACACCTCTTCGAAACCCAGACTCCCCTAGACCTATCGTGGCACTTTACACATTTTACACATAGTTTATGGTAGAAGACCGGAATATTAGAGCAAGTTGGGGTAGAGCATAACGTGACTATAAGGGCATGATGGAGACTTAACGACCCCCCCCCCCCCCCCCGCCGGGATCAGCCCCTTCCCCTGGTGTCCGGTGCCCCAACAGATGTGTTCTGATCTGGAAAGAAGATTTCCAGGAATCAATGATCATAAGGATAAACCGAGACATTTACACATCATTATACCCCAAATGCGCCGGAAAATTAGACGTAGCCACACCGCCACTCTAATCTTCCTTCACACTTGTCTTCGAAAAGACCTCGGAGATCCTTTCTCGTTTTGAACTGCTTACCTGTGACCAAGTGTCACTGACCCATACTTTTAGATAATTCCTTTCGGATATTTATTAACTAACGAATCGTCTACAAGGACCTGGGTGATAGTTAATTACCCCACTGGACTTTTCCGCTGGGCGGATTGAAAGTCGACATGTCATGCCGCGTGAGGCTATCTGTATAGGTGAGTTCTTTCGGCCGTGCCGAAATCACCCTCTTAGGAATCTGCACTTCCGCCGGGAGTCTAGTGGTACTCCAAACCACGCCGGGTTCATTGGATTTATTCCCTGCCCGCCTGCAAGGCGAGCCTCTGGCATCAATAGCCTACCCGGTAAAGATCGCCGGAGGGAAGCACCAAGCTTTTTAAGAGTATTGACTTGTACGGGCAAGGCAACTACAAACAAAAACTACCCACATATTTCAGAACGTCTCCTGACACCTTCGACCCAACATGTATAATAACATCACATGAAAGCGAAAGTCACATCTTAGGGCTAAAACATTAATAATTAAGCAATTAATAATAACCCCTAGCCGACTAAGAATACCCCTAATGAGGCTGGCCACGAGGCTCAAGGTAAATATTTCGACGAATAATACACCCTTACCTCCCAAGAAGACACAGCAGCAGCAGCACGCATGGCACCCCACGCCAGAGGGGAAAACAGCAAACTCGGATTCTGGAAAGTTCCCCACCACGTGGGACAACTCTTACACCAGCACGTCTGCTATAAAAGCAAAACATGCTACTCCATCATAGTGATGGCTAGTAACATAGCTCCGCGGATATATAGCCTCCTAAATAACTAGGTTATAGCAAAGCTAAGGCACAGAAACAAAAACAAAAACAAATGGCGTGCGTGTCCAATGTGGACCGACGAGGCGCCTCACATAAGTACCCTATTTTAACACTTTCTGTGGACGTACCAATGGGGCCGACCATCCTAGCTAATTTATACCTATTCTATAACATCTCAGATAAATACAAATGAGCAAAAGACTCACTAGAGGTGAACGAATGTCGAATGAAGCGGAGGACAGGATAGGCACACCTGCTCAGGCGGCCACAAGGGAAGGAAGGTGGGATGACGCTACTAGTTTCAGCGTCTCGGATAGAATCCACAGAAAGACATCCACGAAGTTGGAAAGCTTTATTATAACAATTTTTAAGTTATTATTTATTTTTTATTTTTTACAAAGTTTTTACGTAGTGAGTACCCAATCATAAAGACAATTCCATAAGAGAATGAGCGTACGTTGCACTTATGATGTCGGCACTCTTTCCCATGTGGCTGGTGTTTCAAACAGGCTGACCGCGGGTGTTAGAAAGAGAGCTATTATATAATAGGCATATTGTCAATGATAATCATTTACTTATTGGAATATAAGTAATTATTTGAGAAAAGTAAGGTATAGTTCAAGCATTGAGAATATTACAAAATGAAGTTGCCATGGTGTTGGTGTTGGTGTTCAAGGGCCTCACGAGCACGTCACCGCGCCCGCTCCAGCCCTTCCTTCGTGGTCGCAGAGAGGTCGACGACTACAGACATGTCAGGCGCCCAGTCACTGTGAGGAAGCTGCAGAAGCGTAGTATCACAGCATGTCGCTTCTCATCAGGGACCCCCCGGCCTCCGAGGATCGTTGGCAGGGAGAGCGAGGTGATGCCGAGGATTCGAAGGCGGCCTGCGAGGATAGACCGCTCCATGTAATGATAACCAAGCGCATCATTGTCCCAGTCAATCCAACTCGCCCGCTGTTTATATGTCCAGACTTTTTCTCGTGCCAAAGAGGGACAGCGCTCCTCCACCCACCTCCCTCTCTCCCACGAAAATACTCGATAAATATCGGGAATAATAGAGAAAATACCTAATAATTGAGGAGGGGGGGAAAAGGGGGGGGGGGAGGGGAAAGGGGGCACATGTGTAGGAGTACGTGGTAGCAATTAAGTAATGGATGGAAATTATCTCGCCTAAACACAAGTTGATTTTTTTTAATGCCACTGCATGGGGTGTTTTAAATGTTTTTTTTAGGCCTAGGATCTTAACCCTTAGGCTACAGTACCAGCGACGGATATAGCCGCCAGTAGATAATTAACTCCACAGTCCCAGCGACGGCTATAGCCGTCAGTAATGTATACTTTCCTTGTAACTGCCTGTACAACCCTGTAGGCTACTTGGTACCACCATTGTTTGAGCACTGCTGGCCCGATATCATGATATGGCAACACTTCTCAACTTATATAAGACCCACTGAAGGGTGGGAGAGCCAGTGTTGCCTCATCTCTTGAAGTGGAAAGGTGGTCTCTCCTGCCATTTTGGCCACATTGCTTGAGACTGGGGGGGAATTTTATTACTGTATCCTACGGTACTGGAAGGGTTATGAGTCTTCCCGCAGCCGCCCAGTAGGACCTCATAAGAGTCTTCCTGCAGCTGCCGGGTTACCCCTACTGTACTGGCGACGTCTTTTTGTCATATTCTGGCAATTATTAGACAACTTTAATCAGTTTAGGAAGGACCTCTAGCAATAATAAGGCTTCAAACAATCTCAACCAACCCTTAATATTTTAACTACCACAGATCCTTAGGCCTACTAAGCTGCATAATATCGTCTAAACATAGCTTGAATACAATATAAAACACGTCGCTGGTATTCAAAGGGTTAAGATCAATTCCCGCAGCCGCCCAGTAAAATCTCTTACGAGTCTTCCCGTAGCTGCCGGGTTAAGGATCAAGTATAGGCCTATGCGTGAAAGCGGTGCTGGATGGGAGGAGGGACGTCAACTGACTGCATGCATGGTGCATATGGGGGCGTTTCGTTCGTGGCCAACCCTTTGGGGATCACGCCGTCGGGCAAAAGATATAGATAAATACATGCAATGGTATAGGCCTATATTATAGGCTATATATAGGCCTAGGCCTATAGCCTGCATGCATGGGACACAACGTAAATATCAATTCAAGAAATCTATAGGCCTATTGATAAAAACAAAACTCTCACACTATAAGCGGACAACCACTCCGGCACTCCCAGATATGTGTGCAACAATAGAAACGCACATACATACACAGATTTATACGCACATTCTCATCGCGGTTCCACATACTCTGGGTTGCCCCCGCCCCTTTTAACTTGATGAGATTATCGTATCATCCTATCTAGTTGTATTACTCTGCGATTACACGAAATGCATACTCCAAGAACACATATATTTCTATTTGCAATTGTCTATAGGCCTACCATTTTGCAATCATAATTGGCTTTGTTGTAGAATTGAATGTTTTGTTATATTAGCTCAAATCTAACATATGGCAGAACTGTCATCCTTTTTTTGAAAGAGAAGTTGATGGTACTGAAGTATACTAAATGTTTGTAGATAAGTTTGAGTTGATATAACACCATGAACCATTGTTATACAGGTCAAATTGACGGAGGAAGCCGCCCCTTATGAATGGATCACACACAGGTGACGGCAGCCGGAGTGACTCACCCCAGGGCACATGACGTCATACTTCAAATAACCAATGACGCACAATTCCCTATACTCATCACAATATCCATATCAACCAATTCATGCATGTGATATGAGTTGCTTGGGTACTATCATTCATCATTGAATCTTAGGTCTGGAATTGTATTTTAATAATATTTTATTTTCGAGTCTGTTCAGTACTATCACGAGTAATATCTGGCCTGCAAACTATAGATTATAGAACTCCATGCAAAATAGGCTCAAATAGTACACATAAAAACTTCATAGTTACGTTATACTGCCTAATTCCTTAAAAGTTACATGCTTTTGTTTCCTTGTGTCGCAAAGCAAAGAAGTGCCGTCGTCTATAGCATCTGTTGTTTCTAACATTATTGGAACGTAGTTTTGGTCATGACAACATGGCGTTCAGTGGGGAAAGGTCAGCCCTCTCTGGGCTTTCCGACCTCCGAAAAGAGAAGGCAGAAGAGAAGGAGAACCTTTGGTGAGTCCAGGAGATACCGAAGGAGATGTGTGACCGATAACATGAGTATAGACCTCCATACATGATGTATTAGAGAGTTGGGCGGGGGAGGTGGGAGCGGTCTAGTTGACACCACATTCTTCCCCTTCCAAACATCTGAACTATTTACCTTCATAGATTGTCTTATTCACAGCTCCATATGCTACGTTGACCTCGGGATGAATACATGAGATTGGAACTGAGAGCTGTGTGTAGTTTGAAAAGTGAGTGTTGGTTGTGATGCTGGACATAACCAAGTGGGAGTAACCAGACATCTGTATTTAGGTTAATATTGCCCGGTTCGGTTCCTAACTTCTCTAGTTTGGGAGGCTCCAACTTATGCTGTGGCTTCGATAAATATAAGCAACTGGAAACTAATGTAGGACAGTAGGAGCAATATCGATAGTTGCAGATAGGCTATGAAGATTTTAGAAATATTTGCAATTGGGCTTTTGATAGGCTAGCCTAAATCTCTTACGAAATTTGACAGGTGACAGGACTGTCAGCGTACAGTCAGCCTGTTAGGATGTTTGATCTTCAGTAGCTTAGTCGGAGAAATTTGACAGTTGACCAGAGGCAGGGTAATTAAGTCCAAACTAGGCTAGGCCTAGGCCTAGCCTTAAGCTGCCTATTGGCTAGTCTGTCAATTTTGTCAAATTAAAATTATCAGGGTGTCAAACGAAAACCGAGTCCATTATTTGTAGTCTACTGGATAGACTATATAAAGATAAAATAGAGAAAGTTAATGTTTAGGCTACCCACCCTCCAGAGCCATTGATATAGCCTAGCCTAATGTCATACAGCCCTAGCCTACATATTACATTGCCCGGTAAGATCCTGCAGGCTGTCGCGGTCACCTGTGTAGCGGGTAGAACTTTTTTTCAAATGCCTATGGTTCAATATTATTTTAATAGGCTAGGCCTACCAGGATGTTTATTATATATATTTTAAGATAAATATGGAGTCTAGGCTAGGCTATATGCTCTAAAGATCATCTGAAAAATTGTTTGATAAATCTACAGTTATACTACCCCTATTTTGTCGCTATTATGTTGGTACTAATGGGTTAATATTATTAGTAGTAGACTTAGTATGGTTTGATGATGCGCGGAAATGTATATTTGACTTGTAATAGATACATTGAAGTATTACAAACCTTCGCGAACCCATAAACAGGGAACGTGAGCTGGGTTTAGACCGTCGCGCACCCATACACAGGGAACGTGAGCTGGGTTTAGACCGGTCGCGAGACAGGTTAGTTTTCGGTTAGGTTAGGTTAAGTTTTAGTTAGGTTATGTTAGGCTAATAGGGTATTCTGCAGAACAACTACTCCTCGATTACGGGATTCCTGTCTCATGGAATTTTTTTTTTTCACTCTTACCTTACTCAGGGGACCTTAGTGATGTGCGGATAAGGGCTACTTTTCTTATTTTGTCAATTTGATTTTCACTGGCCTATAACATTATCAGTTATTTTTGTACTGCCAGTCCAGGACACTATGTTTACATTCTAGCCTCCTTGGAGGCTCCTCCCTTATGTTTAGTAGCCAATCAGTGGAGCTTCACCTACAAAAAGTTGGTACATTTTTATTGGTACTTTCCTTTTATCGACAGCCAAAGCTGAAGATTGCAGAGTAAACACCATAGACTTTATCCCATAAATGTTTTTATAGTTTTAATACACAATTAGCGGGGGTGTGGGGGCGGCAGCCCCCACCCATAATACTAGGATAGGTTAGGTTAGGTAAGGTTGTTAGGTTAGGCTAATGTCTTTTTAAAGTTGACTAAATCGAGTAAACTCTTAGATTGTTTGGGTATCTGAATTTCAATTAACAATGCAAATACTGATAAATAGTGCTTTCCTCACTTTCTAACAATATAATTCACACTTACTAACCATTAAAATACACAAACAAAATAAATCAAGCTTAAAATAACAGGAGTAGTAGTTATGCAGAATTACCGGCTAATAATATAAATAATAAAATGCGACGGTCCTCGGTATTAAACAACACTGTATATCAAATAAAAAATAAAAAACTACGG
Organism: Paralithodes platypus; assembly: GCA_032716605.1. Lineage (NCBI taxonomy): Eukaryota > Metazoa > Arthropoda > Malacostraca > Decapoda > Lithodidae > Paralithodes > Paralithodes platypus. The sequence continues at coordinate 14,569,745 of CM064530.1, forward strand.
TAAATCTACAGTTATACTACCCCTCCCCCACTACCCCCCACCACCTCCCCCCTTCAAAACACGCATTTTAGCGTGTTTTTTGGATGGTTCAGCAGACGCGGAAACTGGAAAAAACTTATTTTGATAAAAATTTATCACCAACCAGATATCCTACAAGTTTTCAGGTAATTTTTTTTTTTTTTTATTTGATATACAGTGTTGTATAATACCGAGGACCGTCGCATTTTAGTATTTTTAACATTAGCCTAACCTAACCTAACTTAACCTAGCCTAACCGAAAAGTAACCTGTCTCCGCGCCGGTCTAAACTCCCCCTCACGTTCCCTGTTTATGGGTGCGCGACGGTCTAAACCCTGCTCACGTTCCCTGTTTATGGGTTTGCGAAGGTTTGTAATACTTCAATGTATCTATTTAAAGTCAAATATACATTTCCGCGCATCATCAAACCATACTAAGTCTACTACTAATAATATTAACCCATTAATACCAACAGAATAGCGACAAAATAGGGGTAGTATAACTGTAGATTTATCAAAACTACAAATTACCTGAAAAACTTGTATCTGGTTGGTGATAATTTTTTATCAAAATACGTTTTTTTCCAGTTTCCGCGTCTGCTGAACCATCCAAAAACACGCTAAAAGGCGTGTTTTGAAGGGGGGAGGTGGTGTGGGGGAGGGCTAGTATAACTGTAGATTTACCAATTGTTTTAACACTCGGCAAAACCTAATAAAAAAAGTCTGGTACTAAAATGGCTTTTTCGTAACAATGTTGTCAATACGGTACTTCCAGTTAGGCCCCTATCCAATTATCGACAGCTCTAAAGATCATATGAAAATCTGTTTTAACCCTCTGATCTGAAAAACCTTATATAAAGTAGGCTATGCGGCAAGAATGTAGTTACCGGGTGTACCGCCCGTCTTGTTTACACTACGCGGACGCACACCATCATGTTGAACGTGTTCCCGTCTATTTTGACTGCCTTTGGATACAAAAATACATTACCCTAACCAAACAACCTAACCTAACCTAACCTAGTATTATAGATATACAGTATAAGTATTTATTTTATTATAAGTATTTATAGATGATTTATGTTGTATGTCGGTAGTGGTACACCCGGTAACTACATCCTTCCCGGCTATGCTACTAAAATGTAATTTTCGTAACAAGGTTGTCAATACGGTACTTTCCTGTTATCAACGTACAATCAAAGCTGAAGATTGCAGAGTAAACACCGTAGACTTCATTGACTTTTCTTTCGCCTTCGTATAATCGACAGCCAATTTTTTTTTTTTTTTTACTAAGGGATTAGTACCCAACCAGTACTAGGTACTAGGATACTAGGATAGGTTAGGTTAAGCTAATGTCTTCAAATCATAGCCCTCCCCTCCCCACTATTTGGAATAAGGAGTGTCTCAACATCGAATGAAAGTGGGGAAAATTGGTTTTTCCGAGATTTCTAATTACATGTAGTTTTGGGTTCCTATCATCATATACTTCATTTCTATATACTTTTTATCCCCGGGGGAAAAAAAATATTCTTGGGTTGTTGTTTTTTTTTTTTTTTTTTTTTTTTTTTTTTTTTTATTAACCTAACCAAAAAAAAAACTAACCTAACCTAACCTAAATGTATTTGGGGGCTATTAGGTAAGGTTAGGTTAGGTTTTTTGGTTAGGTTAATGACCAAAACAAAAAATCCCAAGAAAATAAATGAAAAATCCCAAGATTTTTTTTTTTTTTTCCCGGGGATAAAAAGTATATAGAAATGAAGCATATGATGATAGGAACCCAAAACTACCATTATAATTTTGCTACCTATATTGTAGCGCCTCCTGTATATTGACCGTAATTACAAACATTTTACAGTATACTGATGCGAATGAACACAGAACAATTAAAAAAATACTCTAAATTTGTTTTGGTAATAAAATTTAAAAAATCCTTGCCTATTTACTAAGAAACATTGAACAACATCTTTAACCTAACCTAACCTAGTATATTAGTGGACTATTTATGAATGTAAAATGTAAAAATACATTACCAAATTATTGAGATATATAAGAACATACGAACATAAGAAAATGGGAGTCTGCAAAAAGCCGATCGGCCCACACAAGGCAGATCCCTGTCACATCCAACCCCAATTACATAACAACATAAGGTCATAAGATCGCGGGAAACTGCATATGGCCATGCGGCCCACATGAAGCAGCTCCCATTCACACCCAGCCCATATCACCCATATGGGAATCCAACTTATGCTTAAAGCTTTCAACTGTTTCTGAGCTAATTACTGTTCTGGGCAGTGCATTCCACATGTTAATAACTCTATTTCCAAACCATTGCTTTCCTATATCTTTCCTAAATCTAAACTTATCTAACTTGAAACCATTTGAGCGGGTTATGTCGCCGTTCTTTAGCTATAATACCTCATCTATATCGCCCTTATTTAAACCTTTTATCCATTTAAATACCTCTATCATGTCTCCCCTACCTCTTCGTCTCTCTAGTGAGTGCAGGCCTAAGACTTTCAACCTCTCCTCATACGATAAATTTCTAATACTGTATGTACAGGTCTAACCTTCCCGCTACACAGGATTATACCTACCAAATTATTGAGATATAAATACAGGTCTCCCTGCTACACATGATTTTACCCATTGCTTTACATGGTCTTACCGTCGCTAATGTATTATAAGGGATATATATAATACAATAATAATAGTCTCAGTTTAATTTGCCTATAATCTTCCCCGGCGCCCGCCACCATCTCCTCTACAGTCGTATGTCTAGTCTAGACGACTAGACACTTTCTACTCAGGGTAAGACGGGGTAATTTCGCCGAAAATCACAGTTTTTGACGAATAGAAACTGCCACAAGTGGAATTTTTAATTTTTTAATTTTTTATCTATACATTCAGCCTTTCTGCTATAGATGCCCAAAAAACAAACAAAATATATAATGTTTTGGTCATGCTGCTGAATTTTTGAAAAAAGTTACTCTCGCGGCGAAATTACCCCGCTGGGAGGGGTAATTTCGCCGCGACCTATTTTACGCATCATCTAGCTAGTAAACTAGATAACATTATATGATTAATGGCCAGACAAAACACAAGTGCACAGGTAAAAGCAATGAAAACATTCACAAACCCAAACTGCCACTAAACATGCCAATAGAAAAACGTCCCACGCACACACACACAACTGAACAGGGCGGGCAGAGATGCAGGTGTGTCACACGTGTAGGCCTAGGCGCCACTGTGTCTAGTGCGGGTGTGGACGTGTCTAGTGCGAGTGTGGAGTTGTGGATATGTAGTGCGGGTGTGTGGACGTGTCTAGTGCGGTTGTGGACGTATCTGTAGGCCTACAGGTGTGGAAATATTAGTGCGGGTGTGGACGTGTCTCGTGTGGGTGCGGCGTGTAGGGTGCTAATGCAAAGTACCAGGCAGCAGCTGACGGCTACTGCCAACACTTTGTCAAACACACCACCACAGTGTACGCACCCACATACAAACGCACCCGCGGCACCCACACACACCCGACCATACCGTCAGACGCGCCGCTAGCCCCGGGGCCAGGCCCCGCGAAACTGCAACACAACCTAAGCCAAACTAGCTCTACAACCTAAGCCAAACTATCTCCACAACTTAAGCCAAAACTGCTCTACAACCTAAGCCAAACTGCAGCCGAATCCATGCAATAGTTTCGGAGATATCTGCGTTTGAATGCAAATTATTAGCGTCGCGGCGAAATTACCCCGTCTTACCCTACTGACTTAAAAAATTACATCAAATAATCAACAAATGGTATTGTAATTCTCTGGATGATGTCACACCCATAATGTGACCCATTTAACCAATCACCTGTCACGCGCAGCTGCACATATCCCATAATGCATACATATAGGCCTACAGTATATTGGAGAACTTGGAGAAGTATGGCTGTGATGAGGTCACGAGGATGGCTGACTAGTATGCCCGCAATGGCGTCTTCAGTTGGATAACTCATACGACTTTCAATTTTTTGTGTGTGTACATGATTTTCGTTCATATCCAGTGGATTTATATCTCGAGCCTCGAGGACTATCGGAAGTGAGTATTCAACAATAAGGTTGGTTAGGGAAAATTATATTTGTCGCTTGTATGGATTCGAGGCACTATTTGTATATAAAGTATGCTTGTGTATACAGTACTGTATTAGGGATGTACAGTACCGATACCAATATTTTGGCCGATACCGACACTCAGTTTAGAACCGATACTGTCCTTCTTTCTAGAAAATTCAATTGTGAATGTAAGTAGGCTATAAAATTAGTCTTGTAATCGTATATCTTAAATCTTAACCTCATTGACACGAACTTAATCTTACAGTATCTTACAGTATTTTACAGTAAGATACTGTCAGTCAATAGCCAATCTTGAAGTGACTGAAGTCCCTAAACTGGGAAATGATTGATCAACAAATTATATAAGAGGGGAAAATACAGAGCATAAAATTTATACAGTTTAACCCCTCAGACCCGGTTGGGCTCTGAGGCATCCATAAAAAACACCCCCGCGGAACCCGGAAGGGCTCTGGGGCTCCAGCAGCTTGAAATCCTGTAAGCTTGTTTTGAAAGCCGTCCGTCCGACGCATGTAAACAACAGCCGGTTGGACCGACGCCGCGCATCTCCGACCACAAGAAGGAGAGGCGTCCTTGTTCGTGTGAGCCTGTATGTTATTGTTAAGTAGTGAAAATTAATGATAAGTGGCTGATATTGCCACAAAGTTATCTCCACGGAAATCGTCATCACAACTGAACCAGTTGACTTAAAGAGCTCTACTCAATGCCATTCTACAGGTGCAAAACACATCTACGCTTGGGGATGCGCAGGAATGCGGAAGCAGTCAAAATAACAAAGATACGGTAGCCTAGGCGTAGATGTTTTTTGGCCAAAAACCCCGGGTTTCGGTATGGAATACATAGCCGGGTCTGAGGGGTTAAAGTATCGGCCAATATCTCACCGATACCCCTAAAACAGGCCGATACATCGGTACATCGGTACATCCCTAGTGTATATACATACCGTATACATTACGGTACTGTACTGTATATACAAATACCAGGTCAGGGGTTAATATGCTAATGTCAACTTAGTAACATTATCATACCAGTGCAGTATCTTATAAAAAATAAACTCATATATTGACATAAATTGTTTTCAGGTACAGTAGATTATTGGAGTATTGGATGCTATGCTCCACTCATGTTTTGTATATGTCGAGACGTATGCATGTACCGGTATGGCTTGAAATATACAACTAAATATATATTTTTTTCTAATTAACTTATTATATATTTATTTATTATATAGATTTTTTTTTTTTTTACAGGAAAAAGATCTTAGGAGAGGTGCAATCAAGTGAACGCAACAAATTACCATCCTACAAGTCAGTTCTTGTATTAGGTGAGTTACACAATATTCTGTTTCTGAAATATGTTATAGTACTGTACATAGTTATACTGTAGGCCTACTTTATATATATATATAAATTTTGTATATGTATATATATATATACGGTATATATATAATGTGTTTGTTTATATACTCCTAGCCGCACTCGAACCTCTGACAGTCAGGACGAATGTCCAAGCTTTAATCCACTACACCACGGCGTGATGAATGAACCACCCCCAGAAAAAAAAGGAAAAATGGGGGAATGGGCTTGAGTACATAGCCTACATTAACCTTTTCCTATTTATTTAAAGGAGAAGGGAAATCCTACTTGGAGAATAAATTTCAATTCATACACAAGTCGTACGATCCATATTCCAGGATACCATAAAGGGATTTTGGAATTATTCTATAATTGCACCTATACAGTACTAGCTAAACAAATTATTATTGTATTTAACAGGAAGGTACGACGAGGTAAGTGGTATGGCAATATGCGGAAATGGATTATAAGGGCATTCCGCTCCCTCTGACCCCCTTACGAAAATCTACGGTTACTCACTCCACCCCAACAGGATTTCTACCGTTTTACCCAACCAGCGGGGGTGTGGGGGCGGCAGCCCCCACCCATTATACTAGGATAGGTTAGGTAAGGTTGTTAGGTTAGACTAATGTCTCTCTGAAATATTGTAAAATCTGTGTCACATCTAGATTGATAGACTTTTGGCAGAGGAGGCGGAATGCCCTTATAATCCATTTCCGCATATTGCCACCTATACCACATCACTTACCTCTTTGTACCTTCCTGTTAAATACAATAATATATTTGTTTAGCTCGTATAGGTGCAATTATAGAAATTTACCAGGATTTTTAAATGTTTCACGTCTCTGCCAGTGGTGGGGCTGAGGCCGACACTGATCAATAGAATTAGATGCGGTTGGGAAAAGTTCGGAGAACTGTTGCCACTTCTTACTATGAGAAGACTCCCTCTCCCTTTGAAGGGAAAGGTGTATGCTTCATGTGTTAAAAGTGCAATGACATATGCTTCAGAAACGTGGCCTGTCAAAGCGGATGATATCAACAAAATGGAACGTAACAAGATGAGAATGGTGAGATGGATATGTGGTTTCAAACTGCAAGATAGGATATCTAGTGAAGAGCTGAGGAGATAGTTAGGTATCAGTGATCATATGATGTGATGCGTACTAGTAGGCTTGGATGGTTTCGACATGTGGAGAGGATGGATGAAATAATTAGGTGAAAAGATGCAAGTCCATGAATGTGGGGGGAGCTGCTCCAAGTTGCAGACCAAGAAAGACGTGGGGTCAGACCTTACGGTCTGATCTTTAACCCTTGTCTAGCGGGGTGTTTTGGGCTCATTTGGGCATATTCAGGCCCTCCTGCATGATAAATCAAGCATCTGCATGAAACAAAAATTATTTAGCAAAAAACTAGGCACTAAAAGCTTCAAAATGAGACCAGAACGAGCTACGTAGCACTCGTGGTTCTCTTGCAGTGGTGCCACGAACATGGAAGTTTAGCATATATCGGTATATTTTTCCCAGCTATGCTCACTACTGGTTACACTGCCGGCCTCTCGAGAACACAGGGAACATGAGTTAATGGGCGGCGGTAAGCCCTGGGAGTCGGCTGTCTGGCCCGCTGCTCTCCCGGCCATTTGCACTCGATTTTAACCCTTTAAAAGCCTTAATAATGCTCCTAACTTGCTGCAAATTTGTGCACGACTTAAGTCGAGCGCCGCTCTTTAAGGGTTAATGTAAAAAACAAATGACAAGTGAGGTAGCTCTGAACAGAGATGTCTGGAGTGCCACCATTAGGACGAGAGACCGGAACAGCACTTTGTATGGAGCACTTGGTCTTTAAATTTATGTAAGTACAGTATGCATAAATTTAAAGACTGAGTGATCCTCACAAAGTGCAGTTCCGGTCTCCCGTCATAATGGTTCATTGGTGGCGCTTCATGTAGCCCTATTCAGAGCTGCCTCACTTGTCAGGTTTTTATATTCAAGATCAGATCATAAGGCCTGATCCCACATCTTTCTTGGTCTGCCCATTGGTTCAGCTACACCCACGTTAATGTAATTTGTACTGTACTATGTTAAGGTTGAAAACATTTAAATAAACTACATGAAGTATATACCATATGGTACAGTGGCAGCATTTCCCTTGATGTATGACATGTTTTAATTCTGTCTGCTACTTACAGGTGATAATGAATCTGGCAAAACGACACTCATTGCGAAACTTCAAGGTAACGAAGACCCCAAAAAAGGTTCTGGGCTGGAGTACGCTTACATAGACGTCAGGGATGAATACAGAGATGGTAAGTACCGTACTGCTCTACATATATTTCAGGCTGGACTTCCTAGACAATATATTGTACTACATGGGTGGATGGGACTTGTTAGCCTTGGTCGGCAACCCATCTAGGGGAGACAACCTTATACAAATCTGGGTGGATGGGACTCGTCAGGCTTGGTCGGCAACCTGTCTAGGGGAGTAAACCTGATACAAATCCGTACTGCTTATCTACGTGTAAGGTAGGTTAGTGGATGGACTAGCCGAACACCACTGTAGAAAAATATTGCTAACAAGATGCATAGAGGGCCTTTGAGTCGGATGGGGCCTAAATTGAGTCCTTCAGTAAACTGGCTTGGATTGTCCCTCTTACAGGGAAAAGGTCCGTTTGGGGGCCTTCTGTGTATGGCCACCCTCCTTAAGGGGAGTAAGTCGTCCGGCAATAGATAGATAAACCAACTTGGTGGTAGAGACCCTATCGTAACAGAAATCGGTCAACCTCCACCATATTCGTGCAACTGGTGTCTTTAGCCTCTCTTTACACTTGAAAATATCTATATCTAAAATACACATTTGGGCAATACTAGTATAACATCCCAGTACTGTATATAGTTTGATCTTTGTATTTAAATTCTACTGTGCAGATAATAAATATTGTATCACCTCGTTGTTTGATAATTACAACATCAATATGGTGTTTAACACTTATGCTGCGGAGATATTCCCGCTACATTAGGGCTCATTCAGGCACTCCTGAATGATTGAGCAAGTGTCTGAATGAAATTAAATGTATTCAGCCAAGAACTAAAAGAAAATAGCTTCAAAATTACAGCAGAATGAGCTTCGTAGCGCGTGAGATTCATCCGCAGCGCTACTGTAGACATCGGCAAATATTCGCTAATACTGAGCGAATATCGCTAATGTCGCGCTACATTTGCATTTGGCAGCGCTGCATATGTCTATCGGGACATGACTCATATCCCTCAGTGCCGTGGCCGCCTGGCTGGAGAGTGGACGGCGGCCTGCCACGCTCCCGCTCACTCGGACTCTCCACAGGCTATAAAAACCTGTAAATTGCTATAAATTGCCATGGCGTTCCGGAACGTTCCCCGCGGCCAATGGGTTAAGCAAAAAGATGCCTGATCTCTCTTACTACAGGATCTCTTAATGTGGATTTATGAAATTTTGCGATCTGGATCATTGACTAATAGTACCATATTGCCAGGATATTTGTCTTAATCTTTTAATCAGCTGACACTAATTTGTGTATGATTCCCACTACCTCCAGATGATATTATTCAACTTAGAATTAACTTTTCTAAGTTGGTGGGTTAATGGAGATCTTTCCCTGGAAAAATTTCCTTCCTAAGCTGAGTAAAATCTTAATGGTTTATTCTTAACCATTTAATTCATATGACATCAATTGATGTTTTATTCTATAACCTCCTGCTCTAAAAATATAATACAATCATTTTATTTAACACAAAAAGAGTTAGAGGATTAATTGAGAACTTACATTTTTTTTAGAGGTCTTTCCTAAACTGGATATATGTACCGGTATGTATGTACAGTATATACTCAGGCACATACCCCACACCTGGGGGTGGCTGACATAACCCCTCAGACCCGGTTGGGCTCTGAGGCATCCATAAAAAACACCCCCGCGGAACCCGGAAGGGCTCTGAGGCACCGGCAGCTTGAAAGCCTATAAGTTTGGTGTGCGAGGCGTCCGTCCAACGCATGTAAACAACAGCCGGTTGGACCGACGCCGCGCATCTCCGACCACAAGAAGGAGAGGCGTCCTTGTTCGTGTGTGCCTGTATGTTATTGTTAAGTAGTGTAAAGTGGCTGATATCGCCACAAAGTTATCTCCACGGAAATCGTCATCACAACTGAACCAGTTGACTTAGAGAGCTCTATTCAACGCCATTCTACAGGTACGAAACACATCTACGCTTGGGGATGCGCGGGAATGCGGAAGCAGTCAAAATAACAAAGATACGGTAGCCTAGGCGTAGACGTTTTTCGGCCAAAACCTTCGGGTTTCGGTATGGAATACATAGCCGGGTCTGATGGGTTAAGAAAGAACCTGAATAGGGAAAAAAAAAAAAAAAATTGCACATATCTACGTCACCCAGGAGAAGACCCAGAGACCCAGGTCCATTTTGGGGTCCCCAGCTAAGACACTCAGGTCCTATATCATCAATAACCAGCTATTATTTTTATCAATTCTACTCTCAACACCAAACACCTCCCATTAAATTAATGAAAGCATGTGATGGTCCCGGGATTCGAACCTGGGTTACCACATACAGATCAAGTATATATATCATCAAAGGGTTGTTGTTACTTTTATGTTGTTCACTCCTCTAACTGCACCTGTTCTTTATATGTGCTAAGTTATCATTTGAAGTTCTTATTGTTGTTGCTGTTCCCCAAGCTGCCTGGCCGAACAGCCCCAAGGCCCCGAGCAAGGCCAAGGCCATAACCGAGCGCCCCCACAGAACCCTCCCTGCCGACCACAATAAAGCCTGGGTGACCGAAGCCACTCCATGGCGGGGAGCTGAGGAGGGCGCGGAAACGCCCGGGAAACCAAAGCCCCACCCAGGACCCTGTGCCCCTCAGCAATTATGAAGAGAAAGTTGAGGGGCAAAGGAAAAATGTGACGCTTTGGCTTCCAATCTTGGTAGATTGGGAGGTCAATCCACGAAAGAGATGCCGTCACTTGAGATCTAGAAAATATATAAGTAAAAGGAACAGTCAGAGTAAGCTATGGTTATGGCAGAGATCGCTCAGTTCTCACTCTGATAGACCAGCCCATCACCACATGACTAGAACCCAATCCTCTCAGCATCAGCTAGGAAAGGCCCTAGAAAGTCGCCTTTGCCGGGGGGATAGCTCCCCTATTTCAATCCCTTTAGGGGTTGGGCACCCGTCCATTTGAAGTAAATACATTTATATTTACCTTGTGTATTACTAATTTTATTTTAAATCACAGGTGTGCTGGTGTATAGTTAAACTTTAGTTTGCCAAAAAAAAAAAAAATTATAATTTGTGTGAAATATAGAGAGGGAGGCATTAACTTGACACTTATACACTGTCTCTATAAAAAATATTAGTCACAGGCTATTAAAAACACACAAGGACTATCAGGGAATGTAATAGTAACTAAAATGTACTTGGTATGTGATTAAGATTGTTAGTGAACTATTGACTTTGACTGTACCATCATAGTCCACACACCTGCCTAATTTCACCTAGATTAACCCCTACCATCAAATGGCAAGTCCTTTACGTTATCATGCTACTGCCAGATAATTTTGCTCTCAACTTAAGAATGCCTCAAGGAATTAATACTTGATAACAATACCGTAATACTACCAAATTTCTGAAATTTTTGAGGGTTTTCAATTAATACCGGTACTCTTTATAGAATGGTAAAAGATTATGTGTTTTGGTGTCATTGTGTAGCCAGGGACAGTACCTACTGAACCCATATAAAAGAAAACTGCATTAACCCATACAGCCCCAGCGACGCGCCTGACGCGTCGGCGATGTATGTAACGCACAGCCCCAGAGACGCGCCTGGCGCGTCACCCTAATTGCACCGACCGTAACCTCAGGTGTAGCCACTCAAGAGGGCTCAGATTTGTATGGGAACTGTGTACGTATCCCACGCAACCGTGCCGATGGTTGAAAACTCTCAAAGTCCACGTGCGTGCGCGTGAACGCGCAATAACCTGTTTTTTTGGGGGTAATTGCCTTCAATTTTTTACTCTTGTAAAATACGTTTTCGGGGGCTCTGTAGGACCATTCTTTAAGCTTTTTGAGCGGTTTTTCGTGGTTTTTTTCCTTCATTCCTAACCCATTCGCTATTGTTTCTGGAATAAAACCATTTTTTGAAAACCGGCCGGGTTCTGGTGAACAAACATTACAAAACTAGCCGGGGCTGGACGGGTTAAACTTGTGTATCATAGAAACAATTTTCTGGCGTTCTAAATTTGGAACTACAGTATATCCCTTTTCAGACTGCTTTTCTTTGCATATAGGTTTTAGATGGAGTTCCTGTATACAGTACAATGATATACGGAATTGCTAATTACTGTATAAGTGGGTTGTTTTGCATTACCCAGTTTGTTTTCTTTGTTTTCTCCACCATAGACCAAACTTGACATAGTATTTGGGTATTAGATGACCTGTAAGACAGTATTGTCTATCATAATGTAAGTTATTATTGTCTATTATGTGATATTTATTTTGAATTTTATACCTTGTCTGATCTTTATTTCTTGATTTGTTTTTATTCTAGACCACACTCGGCTTAGCGTGTGGGTGCTGGATGGGGACCCAATCCACGGGGAGCTACTGGAGTATGCGGTGAACGGAGACAACCTGGAACACACCCTGTTAGTGTTGACAGTCTCCATGAACACCCCCTGGGCCATCATGGACCAACTCCACACCTGGGCCTCCACGCTCCAGGACCACATCGATAAACTCACACTAGACCCAGACAAATTCAAAGACCAGCAAGATAAAAGTAAGTTCTTTGCAGTGTTGATTTATTAGAAAATATATAAGTAAAAGGAGCAGTCAGAGTAAGCTATGGGTATGGCAGAGAGCGCTCACTGATAGACCAGCCCATCACCACTGTATTATAGTTGTTGTTGTTGTTCCCCAAGCTGCCTGGCCGAACAGCCCCAAGGCCCCGAGCAAGGCCAAGGCCATAACCGAGCGCCCCCACAGAACCCTCCCTGCCGACCACAATTAAGCTTGGGTGACCGAAGTCACTCCATGGCGGGGAGCTGAGGAGGGTGTGGAAACGCCCGGGAAACCAAAGCCCCACCCAGGGCCCTGTGCCCCTCAGCAATTATGAAGAGAAAGCTGAGGGGCAAAGGAAAAATGTAACGCTTTGGCTTCCAATCTTGGTAGATTGGGAGGTCAATCCACGGAAGAGACGCCGTCACTTGAGATCTAGAAAATATATAAGTAAAAGGAACAATCAGAGTAAGCTATGGGTATGGCAGAGATCGCTCAGTTCTCACTCTGATAGACCAACCCATCACTACATGACTGTCTTATAGTTGATTGTTTCAGTGATGCTGTTGTGGCAAGACTGATCTAAATTATGTACTCTCCATCTATTGTAGATGTTTGTTATTCTAAATATATTTTAAGCCTGTTGTAAAGGTTAGTTATTCTAAATATATTTTAAACCTGTTGTAAATGCTTCAGTGACGCGGTGGTGGCAGGACTATGTAGAGCCGGGTGATGAGCTAGAGGCGGGATCCCCCATGAAGCGGTCGTCGAGGAACCTGGAGGGCGGTGACGATGACCCAATCTTACCACTGCCGGAAAACGTTCTCACCAGGAACCTTGGAATGCATGTTATTGTTGTTGTTACTAAGGTGGGTCCAATCTCTTTGTTATTTCCCAATATAGTGAAGTCACATTAAATGTTGTTACTAGAATGGGTCTGCTCTTTTGTTATTGTTACCCAGTACAGTGGACTCTTGGGATTCATTCATTTGGCATTCGCTTTTTTCAGCCTGAGCATTAAAAACTGGTGAAGTTGAAGAAATATATAAAATCAGTAGTTTGTAGTCCTCTCGTCACTCATGCCAGTTCCCGCCAAACCACTGTGGACCACTGGTTCCTATCTTCAGAAAATTTCTGTGCTTGGTATGCTTCCAGCCAGGGCCCCACTGGGGTAAATAAAATAGCAAAACAGTGGTGGAACTGCCATCTGGGTGAGGGACTGCTCTGAGTCTGCTCCTTCAGTGTTACGGGCCATATAGGTAATCCACATAGTGGAAATAGTACTGTGGAGTGGGTCAGTGGAGGCATGTCTGGGAGCCTGGAGGCAGTTTCTGCCATGGGCATCCTTTTTGGGGTGCTTCCTCTGGAAGCGAGGCGTCAAATTGGTGATGATATATATTTTTTGTTTTCCCTTTTGTCTACGTGGTGCGATGCATAAGGTGTTGATTTTCGGTGTGAGCATCCTGGATTCGAATCCACGGACTGCCACATGTGTTTGTAAATTTCATTAATCGATTTTAGGAGTATAGTTGGTTGTTGGAAGGAACATAATAATATATGATTGAGATAAAGAGACTAAATAGAAGATCGATTGTTATGAAATTGAAAGTTGGTGAAAGAATTATAAATGTGATATTGGCATACATTCTTCGCTCGGGATGACCTCTACATCCCGAACAAACTTCCAGTCTTTCTTGTTCATTAACCTAAGACGTGGGGGTATGAGACACCACACTCCTGTGCGCACGTATTTGAGCTGTTCCCATCACTAACATCGTTATTTTACCATAAATAGCATTAATACTTATCCATATGCGCCTATTATAGGTTGATTATAAAGGTATTAACCTGTTACAACAATAAAACAAGTGGAAATAGTGTTTGGATGGTCAAAATCGGCGATACAGGCCGGGAGTTACATAATGTATGGCTGAGGCAACCTCCCTCCCCTCCTCCCCTCCCCTTGTCTGGAGAGACACTGTTATGCAATAGTCTCTCTCTCTCGCTCTTTCCCACGCTTGGTAACTGTGATGACAACGCCCTGCTACCAACTTGCTATTGTTAGCATGAAAATAGACCACAGAATAAGGGAATAACAGGGAAAATAGGTGATAACTGAAGGAGGGGAGGAAAGTGGGGGAGGTGGAGGAGTGATATTTGGCATGTCCCAGGGGCAAAAAACAAATAAAAAAATAAAAAAACATTTTTTTTTTGGGGGGGGGGGGTTTTAAATTGATTTTTTTTTTTTCCCAGCCTCTTATTTACTCTTAAGATTCTTCCCGCAGTCCGCCGGGGGAACTCTTAAGAGTCTCCCCGCAGTTCCCGGGTTAAGAAGAAATCTATCGGGCTACTGGTGCTCCTAGAACTATTTGATCAGATGACTGAATCTTTTCTTGAACTTAGTATTACACACAACCATGTTGACTGCAACACAGCCGCAGGGATGGAGTGAATACACGAGTTCAGTATTCAAATACGAATAATTTAGATTTCTGCGAATACGAATACAAGGAAATATTGTCTCATCGAATACGAATGCAAATCCTTTATGAAAGTATTCATGAATGCATTCATGAATACTTTTCGTAAAATGAATTAACTTTTTTACTATAGCTATGTGTGGTACCGTAGCTTATGCAATGGTTAACTATTTTATGACTGATAACAGACACAACCTATATACTGTAGTGTAATAACTAGATAATTTTATGAAATGGTTACGGTATCAAATTAGTGAATTTGAAGAGGTACGAATGGTGAGATGGATGTGTGGGGCCAGGCTGCAGGATAGAATAACAAATGTTGAGCTGAGGAGATGTTTAGGTATAAATAGTATTAGCGAGGTGATACGTACAAGTAGACTGGGATGGTATGGACATGTGGAGAGAATGGATGAACAAAATTGGGTGAAAAAATGCAGGTCTGTGATTGTGGAGGGAGCAGCACCAAGGGGTGGACCGAGGAAGACCTGGGATCGCACTATACTGTATGTGCCGATCTCGAATCCAAAAAACTTGACAAGTGAAGCAGCCCTTAACAGGGTTGCCTAGAACGCCAACATTAGGACAAGAGACTGAAACTGCATGTATGTGTGGAGCACTGTCTTAAAATTGTATGTATGTATGCATGTTATTGTTCCCCAAGCTGCCTGGCCGAACAGCCACAAGGCCCAGAGCAAGGCCAAGGCCATAACTGAGCGCCCCCTAAGAACCCTCCCTGCCGACCACAATAAAGCCTGGGTGACCGAAGCCACTCCATGGTGGGGAGCTGAGGAGGGTGTGGAAACGCCCGGGAAACAAAAGCCCCACCCCGGGCCCTGTGCCCCTCAGCAATTATGAAGAGAAAGTTGAGGGGCAAAGGAAAAATGTGACGCTTTGGCTTCCAATCTTGGTAGATTGGGAGGTCAATCCACGGAAGAAACACCGTCACTTGAGATCTAGAAAATATATAAGTAAAAGGAACAGTCAGAGTAAGCTATGGGTATGGCAGAGATCGCTCAGTTCTCACTCTGATAGACCAGCCCATCACCACATGACTAGAACCCAATCCTCTCAGCATCAGCTAGGAAAGGCCCTAGAAAGCCGCCTTTGGCGGGGGGATAGCTCCCCTATTTCAACCCCTTTCGGGGTTGGGAACCCGCGATGTATGTACAGTAAACCCTCGCTATCTCGGACTAATTGGGGGGAGACCCAGTCCGAAATGACCGAAAATCCGAGATGTCCGGAGTCCGGCTTGTGTCCGACCTAACAGCGGATAAAATCCGACCTAACCAATGTCCGTCCGAGACAACAATGAAATCGGAGACTACGGAAAAAATCCGACCTCAAGAGAGACGTCCGCGTCAACCTAGAAAACGAAGACAACCCTATAATCTGTAATACAAAACACAGTACAGTAAACCCCTGCACAACGAACACTCTTGCAACGAATTTTCACTTTAACGAAGGTTGCATAGTACTACCCCTTGCCCGCGCAATAAACACTTTTTAGCTTTTTTCCACAAAATCTGCAACTCTCTTTCTATCTCTCTAATGCATATCTACCTAACTCCCTTATACATTAACATAACTATGTCTTAGTTGGACTTTTTGTAATCTTTGAATAATTTCTAATGCGATGGAATTGAAAAATATAATATCCTTCCAGCACATAGATAAATAATAAATAAGATAGTCAACACAATATTTCAACCCTCCCCTCCGTGCGAGCAGAGACGGAAGATTTACGTTTGATAGATTTGTTGTTTTGTTTTGTTCCCTCGATATACACACTCTTTCTATCTATCTATCTCTAATTCATCTACCTAACTCCCTTATACATTAACATAACTATGTCTTATTTGGACTTTTTGTAATCTTTGAATCATTTCTAATGTGATGGAATTGAAAAATATAATATCCTTCCAGCACATAGATAAATAATAAATAAGATAGGCTTATCAACATCATCACAGTAACGGGGTCGGAGTTGAGGCTTGGGACAGGGAGGGGAGGGATTAGGCCTACAGCGCGGGGATTTTTTTTTTTTTTTTTTTTTTCCCATGTGAAATTTATCATATTAATGACAAATACGACCCTTATAGTTAGCGGGGGTTTACTGTATATCATTTATTAATTATAACAACTTATTATGACTTTTATTTGGTGTTTACGAACATTATAGGGGTACAGTAATATGCCTGATGGTTCGGACCTAACCTAATTAATCCCATATAACTACACTGAATGGTGATGGGCTGGTCTATCAGAGTGAGAACTGAGCGATCTCTGCCATACCCATAGCTTACTCTGACTGTTCCTTTTACTTATATATTTTCTAGATCTCAAGTGACGGCGTCTCTTCCGTGGATTGACCTCCCAATCTACCATGATTGGAAGCCAAAGCGTCACATTTTTCCTTTGCCCCCCAAATTTCTCTTCATAATTGCTGAGGGGTACAGGGCCCTGGGTGGGGCTTTGGTTTCCTGGGCGTTTCCGCACCCTCCTTAGCTCCCCGCCATGGAGTGGCTTCGGTCACCCAGGCTTTATTGTGGTCGGCAGGGAGGGTTCTTTGGGGGCGCTCGATTATGGCCTTGGCCTTATTCGGGGCCTTGGGGCTGTTCGGCCAGGCAGCTTGAGGAACAACAACAACAACAACAACAACAACAACTACACTGTAATAGTTCACGCAACGAAAATTTGCCCCGGATGTAGATGGCGTCGGACGTCCCTTCTGTTTGTCGGATATTCACCCTTATTGCCCGGTGACGTGAGGGCGTCATCCGACAACGTCGGACACTGTCGGAACGATGACGGAAATGTCCGAAATACGGAAGTACATGTCCGAGAGGCCGTAGCCAGTCCGGCTAGTATGGGTTTCCGACCTCTAGAGGTCCGAGATGGCGAGGGTTTACTGTATGTAGCTCTCTCGCGCTCTCTGTATTCGCCAGCTTATTCAACTAATACAAATAATTTGTCCAAATATTTGAATACGAATGCAAATACTTTTACTTTTATTTTTAAGAATACGAATACTCTGAATTACTGTACAGTATTCGAATACGAATACTCCATCCCTGAACACAGGACTCCAGTATAAATTTGCCTTCTAGATTTCTTCTTCCATACCCTTTCTCACCATGCACACTCTCGTACCCATCAGCACATGCTCCCACATGCCCATTTAGGTCACCACCTACGACTCTAGTATCATACTCTGAGAGGCCCAAAACGACACTAAGAATGTCGTTCCAAAAGCCCTCTTTATGCTCTCTTTAATCCAATCAGCTTAATGCGAGATCCTGTGCGAAATCTAGTATACATGCCCAAAAGGAAAGTATGGCTACTGAATAAATCTGAATACAACGATAGGTTTTGCAGTGAACTGGAGGAAATAGATAGGAATAGGGGTGCTAAGTCAAATGCTGTAATTAGCCAATGGAACTTCCTTGAACGTAGCATTCTTGCCGCCAGGCATAAGACTTACTGGTGATGGAATGATGAGGTTGAAAATGCAATAAAGGAGAAAAGATGATGTTAAAAAACATGGAAGAAACTAGAAAGGAGGCAGCAGGGAGGAATATCTGGCGGCTAAGTGAACTGCCCCTTGGTGCAGTTCCCTCCACATTCATGGACTTGCATCATCATCACCTAGCTTAGTTAAGTTAGTTCATCCATGCCCAAACCATCCAAGCCTGCTATTATGCATCTCATCACTGGTACTCTTGATACCTAACCGTCTCCTTAGCTCTTCACTTGCTATCCTATCTTGCAGTTTGGCACCACACATCCAGCTCACCATTCTCATCTCATTGCTTTCCATTCTGTTGATATCATCCACAATTCTTAGGGCCCGTCTGGGACCTCTTTCGCGTTCCCTCGCCACTTTCTCGGTTATGTGGAGTAGGCGAATTTTACAATTTTGCAAATTAATAACCTAACATTATCATTATCTTAAATTATCTTTTCAGACTGATTATATGTCAACGTTAGAAAAAGACCTTGACTACAAGGAGGAACACTTTGACTTCATCCAGCAGTCCATACGAAAGTTCTGCCTCCAGTACGGTGCAGGGCTCTTTTACACATCAGTAAAAGAGGACAAAAACTGTGACCTACTCTACAAATACCTAGTCCATAAAATCTACAACTTCCCCTTCAGAACGCCCGCGCTTGTTGTTGAAAAGGATGCTGTATTTATGTAAGTATTCTCTCTACCTTCTTCCCTAGTTTCGTGAATAACCGCCACTCTGGCTATATTCTGTTGTTGCATATTAAGTATACTCTCTCTCTCTCTCTCTCTCTCTCTCTCTCTCTCTCTCTCACATTGTTAGACCCCATCTCGAATATGGCGTTCAGTTCGGGCCCCCGTATCTCAAGAAAGACATTAAAAAAACTTGAATTTGTGCAGCGTAGAGCAAATAAACTAATTCCCTCTCTGAAAAAGAAGCCATATTATGAAAGATTAAAACCAAAAATGTGTCTCGCTAAAGAAAAGGAGGTTGCAAGGCCAATTTCATACTTAAAGGATTTGACAGAGTAGATATCGGTGCACTGTTCACGATTACTAACAATACTGCAACCCGAGGTAATGGAATGAAATTAATTAGAATTAGGCATCCTTAGATGTGGCACAAAATGTCTTCACATACAGTGTGGCTAAAGAGTGGAATGCAAAGGAGGTGGTCGACAGTAATTCAATTTATGTGTTTAAGAAAAGACTGGACGATAAGCTGAGGGAGATTGGATAAATATGAATTAATCAGTAGGCATGTGTAATTTCCCTTTCAAACTAATGTATTTCTATACTCTATAAAAAAAATCCTTGTGGGCAATTCCTGATTCATAAGGTTACTCTTAATCCTATTTTCCGGTACGGCTTCTTAGCCGGAGGGTGGGGAGAGAGCCTTCTACTTTACGGTCCTATTATTCCACTATAAACTGTCCCTGTCTAGTAGTATTAAGGCCGAACCACCTAGTTGGCACTGTAAGGTCTGTATGGTTGAATGTACAGGCTCTCAGCCTATGCCCGAGAGGGAGTAGTTGGAATAAAAAAAAAAAAAAAAATGGCATATCTACTTACAAGCACCTCCTGGTGATGGGCTGGTCTATCAGAGTGAGAACTGAGCGATCTCTGCCATACCCATAGCTTACTCCGACTGTTCCTTTTACTTATGTATTTCCTAGATCTCAAGTGACGGCGTCTTTTCCGTGGATTGACCTCCCAATCTACCAAGATTGGAAGCCAAAGCGTCACATTTTTCCTTTGCCCCTCAACTTTCTCTTCATAATTGCTGAGGGGCACAGGGCCCTGGGTGGGACTTTGGTTTCCCGGGCGTTTCCGCACCCTCCTCAGCTCCCCGCCATGGAGTGGCTTCGGTCACCCAGGCTTTATTGTGGTAGGCAGAGAGGGTTCTGTGGGGGCGCTCAGTTATGGCCTTGGCCTTGCTCGGGGCCTTGGGTCTGTTCGGCCAGGCAGCTTGGGGAACAACAACAACAACAAGCACCTCCTGTCTTCCCCCCTTCCCCCCGCTCCCTGTAAATCCTCCCGCCTCAAATATGTTCAGTAATGGAGGTTGTTGTTCCCCAAGCTGCCTGGCCGAGCAAGGCCAAGGCCATAACCGAGGGCCCCCACAGAACCCTCCCTGCCGACCACAATAAAGCCTGGGTGACCGAAGCCACTCCATGGCGGGGATCTGAGGAGGGAGCGGAAACGCCCGGGAAACCAAAGCCCCACCCAGGGCCCTGTGCCCCTCAGCAATTAAGTAATGGAGGTTAAAAGGAGTCAATACCCGGATTCACTAACGGTCGTAGTGTGCGATGTCGTACAGCAACCTACGATCGTTCCTAAGGGAGTGCGGAAGGTGTATTCACGAACGCATCGTTGAGCTCCCTTACGGCTCCCTTTCGGTTATTTTCACCGAGGCTTCTCTTCACCAATCATGCGCTTGGCCTTTGTAAATAAACAATATGTCACCAACATGACCGAAGCGCCAAGAAGAACCTAATATAATTTAATTTATGAGCTTTTCATTGTTTAGCATGGCTAATTCGATCCACCACAGCCAGCAGGAAGAAGAATAGAGTATCTTGTGAATTGATGATAAGAAATTAGCCTAGCTAGGCTACAGGGAAGCCTGTTAGTTGCCCAAGTTAAAGGATTTCCAACGGAATGATCATTGATAATCATCTGTTAGGCTTGTTGGGAAATTAGTGTATTATTTATACCTTAACCACAGTATATTGTTCTACTTTACCATGTCTACACCTAGACAGGGCGAGCGGCGAGCCAAACCAAAATGTCAGACTTTACTATGTCTATGCCTACACAGGCAGTTCTAGCCAAGCCAAAATGCCAGACTTAACCTAGGCCTAATTTTTCAAAATAGGCCTAGGGTAATATTTTTGTATTCACAACACCTCAAGGCCTATCTACCTTTTCAAAATAGGCCTAGCATAGGCTTCCTCAACCTATTACCCTAATCCTAAAGGCCATGGGATATAATGATAGGTTGAGGGGGGCTTTGTCCCCCTCACCTCCCATGACTTATTGCCATCATCAAATATATTACCAGCATGGGACTAATAACAGCTAGTTAACAATGAGGACGGTACGCCTGCAAACACCATCTTTACCTGCTAGGCTTCTACTTTACCATGCTTAAGCTACACCAAGCTAGGCATTGCTAGCCTAACCAAAATACCATACGTAGGCCTAACTTTTCTAGCCTAAATAGCCCTAACTTTGGAATTATTCTATAATTGCACCTATACGAGCTAAACAAATTATTATTGTATTTAACAGGAAGGTACGACAAGGTAAGTGAGGTGTGGTGGAGTGGTCATGCCACTGGATTGGTAATCCAATGGACCCGGGTTCAAATCCCGATATGTCAATGGGAAGATATTATTGGGATTGAATTTGTGCTGTACCTAGTATCAGTGCATTACCACAAAGCCCACCGAAATGCCAAAAAAATACCCTCATTGTTCCCTGATTAAATAACACTGTATGAATATTCCCATATTCAAAATATGTTACAGGGGGACAATGCCTAGTGAGTTCACTGCTCAATAGGTGGCATTCTGAGAGTGAGGGTCTGAGTCTGGAGGGTGAGACGGTGAAGCACTTGAGCGAAGCAACCAGCCGCTTCAGAGATGGAGCTGCTTTGAGCCATGATGGATGCTTCACATGTCTCACTCCCCAGGCTGGAACAAGACCTCACGGGCTTCACCGTGTTGAGCGGTGGAATGTACAGGCCCTCAGCCTATGCCCGAGAGGGAGTAGTTGGAATATAGAAAAAAAAAAAAAGTGATGTGGTATAGGTGGCAATATGCGGAAATGGATTATAAGGGCATTCCGCCCCCTCTGACCCCATTACGAAAATCTACGGTTACTCGCTCCACCCCAACTGGATTTCTACCGTTTTACCCAACCAGCGGGGGTGTGGGGGCGACAGCCCCCACCCATAATACTAGGATAGGTTAGGTAAGGTTGTTAGATTAGGCTAATGTCTCTCTGAAACATTGTAAAATCCGTGTCACATCTAGATTGATAGACTTTTGTCAGAGGGGGCGGAATACCCTTTTAATCCATTTCCGCATATTGCCACCTATACCACATCACTTACCTCGTCGTACCTTCCTGTTAAATACAATAATATTTGTTTTAGCTCGTATAGGTGCAATTATAGAAATTTACCCTAACTTTTTCAAAATAAACTTAGGTTATAGCCTAGGCTAGGCTAAACAAAAATATTCAACACATATTGGCTAGCCTATTATTATTTTTTTATTAGGCTAGGCCTAGGGTAATTCTTTTCATAATTGTTTTCCTGTGATACTTTCAAATTTGTTGAGGAAATAGGCTACCCTAATCTAACCCAGCTAGGCATTGCTAGCCTAACCAAAATACCATACATAGGCCTAACTTTTCTAGCCTAAATAGCCCTAACTTTTTCAAAATAAACCTAGGTTATAGCCTAGGCTAGGCTAAACAAAATTATTCACAACACCGTTTATTATTTATTTATTTTTTAGGCTAGGCCTAGGGTAATTCTTTTCATCATTTTGTTCCTGTGATACTTTCAAATTTGTTGAAGAATAGGCTACCCTAATCTAACTCAGAGGTGGTGGAGAGTTGGAATAAAACATTTCCGCAATAAATGAGGGTTAAAATCTACTAATGGTAGGCTACATGAATTTGTGCATCAATTAACCTTGACTAGGTCTAGGTTGGCACATGTAGGCTATTCATAGCTTAATTCGGCCTGTCCTAAGACATTAAGGATACAGATATATTCATACTTTGTATTAAATGCCTTAATGGTGTTGTAAACACAAGTTAACAATCATATTGCGCTATTATTGCCTCGATAATGACTTATAGTGTGTCATAAAGAGCTATACTGCAGACGAATTTGTTATGGTCGCGGGTTGTGTTATCGATATTTGTGTACCTATATCCGGGTCAAATTCATGTAAGGGTGGTCTGGACCACCCTTTGCGAAAGGGGCTTCCTACGATCAAAGATGGCCACTACGACGCTTCGTGAATACCAGCGTTGAGTCGTAAGGGAACGGTAAGGGAGTTTTCGGATCGTACGACCGTTAGTGAATCCACCTCCTGGTACTTTACCTGTGTTCTTCCCCAATTGCAAGCGTACTAGTAATAATAATATAGCCTGCTAAAACAGCCCTTACCAAAGATGTTAATAAAACTATCTCTTGACTACAGCCCTGCAGGATGGGATAACGACAAGAAGATTGCCATCCTATACGAGAACATGCACACTATGACCCCCGATGATTATTACACTGATGTTATAGTCAAGCCTCCTGTCGCTCGCAAGGTTAGTGCCCCACACTCTTAGTTTTTAGCTTTTAGCTTTAGCTTTAGCTTGGGGTCCCGCAGTGGGCTGCACACGGGCAGCATGATATGCGGGGAGTTAAGGGGCTAATGGGAAGGATGAGGATAAGGAGGAAAATGTTTGGTGATCCTAGCTTTAAAACTATCAAGAGTGGAACTGTTAACTATATGAGATGGAAGGTGATTCCACTCTTGGATGCTGCGGGGAAAAAATAAGTACCCAAATATGTCGGTGCTTGCCTGGTATGTGTTGTATTTTTGGTTGTGGCTGCCTCTTGTGGATCGTATGTTTGTAGGATGTAAATATGTGACTTTGTCTATGTCTACTAGATTGTCTGTGATTTTGTATGGCATTTGTTGTCTGTATTTGTCTTCTTGTTGCAAGTGTGTCTAATTTAATGTCTAGTTTGAGCAAAGTGACCGATGTAGTGTGTCTGTAATCACGTCTGATCCATCTTGCCGCCTTATTTTGTATGGCTTCTAATTTAATTATGTTGTTGTGAGTGTGTGGATCCCAGACGGTGTCGCAGTATTCAATGTGTGGTTGAACTAGTATTTTAAAAGCTACATTTTTTATATCTGCTTTGCACCTCCTTAGGTTCCTGCGCAGGTCTATGTATGAATGTATGTATGTACTCAGGCACATACCCCATAGCTGGGGGTGGTCGACTCGAGATAGAGGCCGAACAGAAACAACAACAAAAAATATAATAAGAAAATTGACACACATCTAGGTCGCCTAGGAGAAGATCCAGAAACCAAGGACTGTGAGGGGTCCCCAGCAAAAGATTCCCAGGTTCCAGATCTCCCGGAGAGGTTCCAGTCACAAGCAGGCAGACATGCAGCGGAACTACACGCTAATGCCTGCCCACATACTTCCTGGCAGGGCATGGAAGTCTACCACCATCCCCCCTATTAGTCGCCTCGTATGACATGCAATAGGATGCGTGGGGCATGTTCTATTTTTTTCTCCACCATAAGATAAGGGCCCCCTTACCCCCCTGGGGGCTAGCTCACAGTGCTGATTATTCACGCACGCACTGTAAAACAACAAAACACTCCTAAACATAATACTGAGAGCTGACGCTGTTGCAGCTCGTAGATTCTGTTGTGCCGTCGTCACTGCCGGTAAAAAAAGACTTGCACGGTAGTAGAGAATATAATTCTGAAATCATCTTAATTGAGGTTAGAATATAATACAAATTCGTGTGGAAAGCTACTGAATAGTATGCAAATGTTTAGTATTTTTATATATTTATTATCAATTTATTAGCCTACTGTGTCTGGCATAGTCTTCTGCCTGGCAGGGCTGTCAGTCAGGGAGGTCTGCAACTCGACAGTTCTCATGGACACGCCATCCCTGTATATATATTTATTGCAAATGTAGTTCCGATCTTCAAAAAAGGTGATAAATCGATAGCATCCAATTACCGTCCCATTAGTCTCACATCAATCATAGGAAAGTTGCTAGAGTCTATTATTGCTAGGAAAATTAGAAGCCACTTAGTAAAATTTAACTTAATAAATTCTTCTCAGCATGGATTCACTCAGGGACGTTCGTGCCTTACTAATTTGCTTAGCTTTTTCTCAGAGGTATATGAAGCAGTAGATAGTGACAAGTCATATGATATTATATATTTAGATTTCAGTAAAGCTTTCGACAGAGTCCCTCATGAGAGATTGATGAGAAAGGTTGAGGCACATGGAATAGGAGGGTCGTTGTTGGGATGGATTAGGTCATGGCTAATTGGTAGGAAACAGAGAGTCAGCATAAATGGTACCAAGTCAGAGTGGGGAGCAGTCAAAAGTGGTGTCCCCCAGGGATCGGTATTAGGTCCCCTGTTGTTTCTTATATACATAAATGACCTAGATTTAGGTATAACTAGTAGGATAAGTAAATTCGCAGACGATACTAAAATGGGGAGATCAATTGATTCAGATAGCGATATAGAGTGCCTCCAAAGGGATCTAGATACCTTACATGAATGGTCAGTAAATTGGCAGATGAAGTTTAACATTGACAAATGCAAGGTATTAAAGATAGGGAAGATGCAAACAAATGTTAAATATAAAAACTAGCTAATTTAGAATTAGAAAATTCAGACTGCGAGAAAGATCTAGGTGTGTTTGTTAGCAATGATTTGAAGCCTAGAAAACAGTGTATAAGCGTTCGTAATAAGGCAAACAGGATTCTCGGGTTCATCTCTAGGAGTGTGAGTAACAGAAACTGCTGATGTTATCTTAAAACTTTACTTGTCATTAGTGAGACCCCATATGGATTATGCTGTCCAATTTTGGTGTCCTTATTACAGAATGGACATAGATTCATTGGAGAGAATTCAGCGTAGAATGACAAAAATGATCCATAATATTAGAAATTTTCCGTATGAAGAAAGGTTGAAGAAATTAGGTTTACATTCGTTAGAGAGACGCAGAGTTAGAGGGGATATGATAGAGGTGTTCAAGTGGGTTAGTGGGATTAACAAAGGGGATTAACAAAGGGGACATGACAAATGTACTAAAGCTCAGTGATAGCGAAAGAACTCGTACCAATGGTTTCAAATTAGATAAATTTCGTTTCAGAAAAGATATAGGCAAATATTGGTTTGGTAACAGAGTTGTAGATGGGTGGAATAGGCTACCAAGTGATATAGTGGGATCAAGAACGATAGGGAGCTTTAAGAAAAAAAATTGGATAAGCATATGGACGAGAAGGGTTGGGTGTGAAGGGGGATCAGCCGGGTTGGGCCAATCAGCGCTCTGCAGACCCCCGTAATCCTGCGTTAATCTCTAACCGGTTTGGTAAGATGATCCTCAGGGTATTAGAGTGTTGAGCCTATAATTGGGCCTTGTAATTGGGGTTGTGTGGGACAGGGATCTGCCTTGCTTAGGCCAATCGGCTTTCTGCAGACTCCCATTTTCTTATGTTCTTATGTTCTTATGAAGTAATTAATGCCATTCATCCATCTTAATAAGCTCAAAGCTATCTGAATTTGTGGTATGTAATTTTGATTAAGCTATCTGAATTTGTGGTATGTAATTTTGATTAAGCTATCTGAATTTGTGGTATGTAATTTTGATTAAGCTATCTGAATTTGTGGTATGTAATTTTAATTAGACGGTGGCACGAGAGGCGGAGGTTGTAGCGGAAGAGGAACAGAACTTCCTTGCCCGACACCTAACACAGCTACAGGCGGGTGGACCGGGTGGAGCACCTCACACACCACAGGGTCGCCAAGAGTCACCTCTCAGACAGTCCCCCGCTGTACAGAAGAGCAGCGATCGACGGGTCTCCACTGGCGGACAACCTAACCAGATGGGATCACCAAAGAAAGTGAGTATCCAGCCTCTTGTGTATGTGCATTACACTCCTCAAATTTTCTTTTCTTTTTTTATTATTGTTACTTTTTCCCTCTTCCTACCTCTTTTTCTTCCCTTTCTTCTACTTCTTCATTTATCTTCCTTTGTCCTTTTTTTTTTGTGGTTTAAAATTGTACAAAAGTCCCATATGCAATGCCACTTCAGAAGAAGAAAAAGATGGCTGTTG
Source organism: Paralithodes platypus (assembly GCA_032716605.1). Lineage (NCBI taxonomy): Eukaryota > Metazoa > Arthropoda > Malacostraca > Decapoda > Lithodidae > Paralithodes > Paralithodes platypus. The sequence goes on from CM064530.1 coordinate 14,596,933, forward strand.
GTCAATATCCTTTAAATTTCTATACATGGCCAGTATCATACAAGCATCTTTAGCGGCAAAGTGTATCAGATACTATACACTAAATTGAAATAAGCAAAATTTCTCTGTTGGAGTGTATTGTTCGATGATTCTCAAAGTCTTTCTTGATAGTCTTGATTCTGGTGGCTATTTTTTTTCATTATTAGGGTAACTAGACCACATGAGCTCCATACTAGAACGCTTATAGGCTGGCTCGTGGCTCATAAACTTGCATAGTAAAATTAAACTTAAGGCTAAGAAATTCACAACTGTAATGTTATGTAAGCATTCTTAGTGGAAAACCAGACTCCGTAACAAATTAACTGCTAAATCTGATGCCAGGTGGGCATTAGGGTTTGTAATGGAGGATTAATGTTAAGAACAGGGTGTTCCTTAATTTTAGTGGTAAACGTTTCTGGATTCACAGCGGAGTGAGAAATATGCTGAAATTAAAGTATTGTCTCAAACTTTAGTTTGAGTATGATACTATAATTTTCATAGTTTATTGTCTTGTATACCCTTATTTATAACTAGAATAAGCAATGAAAATCCATCAATATAATATGATAACATTTAGCAGATTCCATATTCCGCTGCAATTTACCGCTAAAACTGTTTGCTTGATGCCTGCTTAATATTGCTGGTGTGATGTGACAACGGCTTTATGGGTTGTTGACGCTACATTACATTTCTCATTTGGCTTTAGAGTTAATATTTAACACTGGTTAATTCTATTAGGAATTATTTTACTTGCAATACAGGTACAGTATTAGGATAGCTGTCAGATACGGTGATATGTATAAACCCCTTCTGTACTGGTGATGGACTTTTCATTATATATATTCTGGCAACTATTAGACGATTTTGTTCAGCTTAGGAAGGATGTCTGCTCAATAAAAGGCTACAGACTGTCTCAATTCATCTTTTTAGCTACCGTATATCCTTCCTAAGCTTCATAAAATCGTCAAAATAATGTAGCTGAAATCAAATAACAAAGACGTCACCGGTACAGAAGGGGTTAATAAAGTGGTGCCTTTTTTTTTTAGTTATTTTCATTAACTCTGAGTACTAGCGATGTGTGATATATTTTATATAAGCTATATTTAGACGATATTATGCAGCCTTTGAAGGATCTGTGGTAGCTGCAAGGGTTGGTTGAGATGGTTTGAAGCCTAATTTATGCTAGAGGTCCTTCCTAAGCTGAATAAAATAATACCGTCTAATAGTTTCCAAAATATGATGAAAAGGACGTCACCGGTACTGAATGGGTTATTAGTCTTCAAAATTATCTCCATATATGCATGACTTTGAAGATTTATTCTATGCCAAATAAAATTGTCTAGTGTTAGCCTGAATAAGTGGAAAAAGTGTTCATCACACTGAGAGAGTTAGATTAACCCCTTCAGACTCATATGACGCAGAGGTTGCCAGATTAGCAATAAGAAATAGTTCTCTCACTCTTATAATTACCTCTCCAAAATTAGTTTTCTGCCCACAGCTAACTCAAAGACAACTGCAGAGGTTGAAGTAACTAAACTAAAGGTTTCTAAATACCCCTGATGGTACCGGTAACAAAGGCTTTAAGATATCCCTAATCGGCTCAAAATCGCGTCATATGTCGGAGAGGGTTAATAACTTTGGTTTCTGGTCATGTGTGTAGGGATGCACTTGACTTGCTGTACGATTGAAGTGGCTATCAAGAAAATTCAGGAAATATTAAAAGTAGTTAATTTAATTATATGTTATTTAGAAACTTCAATTTCATCATGATAGCTCTTTCTCTCGTAGTGTATTTTATCACAAATTAGACCAATTATCCTACATTCTCTCTCTCTATCTCTCATGGCTTTGATCTATTAAATAAATAAATGCTGTATGGTGCAATAAAGACAGTTGAGTGCATCCCTAGTCAATTGTCAGTCTTAAGGGAGCCCACCTCGCTTTTTTTGTCACTCTCCCTCTCTCTTTGGCTTGTATCCATTCGGCCTACTGTTTTAAAACGTTTACCCCCATCCAGGTGTCAATATTTTCCCGCGAGCCAGCATATGTATATTTTTGTTTTGACAGCAAGCTAAATTTGTAAATTTTTCGATAGAAAAATGTCTCCGGCAAAGTCGGATTTTTCCATACAATGCTGGCTCGTTATCGCTCGCCAGGAAGAAATCGACACTTGGATGGGGATAAACTTCTTAAAACAGTTGGCTGAATGGGGCCGAATGGACACAAGCCAGAAAAAGAGAGAAAAGGAGAGACAGATAAAAAAAAAGCCGGTGACCCCCCTTAACCCTGCTGGCCCGGGCAGGTCCTCCAAAGGACAGTGTGGGCTACCCGGGCGATCTGGCCGAAAAACGTCTAGGCCTAGGCTACCGTATTTTTGTTTAGTTTAACTGCTAGAAATTTCCCACGCATCTATAAACTTAGTGCGGTTTCCAATCTGTAGACTGGCGTTGAGTAGAGCTCTCCAAGTCAACTGGATCAGTTGTGATGACGATATCCGTGGAGTGAATTTTGCCGCGATGTTGACAATATCGGAGCTTTTCAGACACTAATTTAGTCTGATGTCACAACAATAACATTGATCCGACGTCTCCTTATTGTTTTCGGAGGTGCGGTGACGCAACGATCGGCTTTGTTTACATGCGTCGGACGCACGGCGTTCAGACCAAGCTGAATAGGCTTTCAAGCTTACTATATCCTGAAAGGACACCCGGGCTCCTGCCCTTCTTTCGTGGTGTCCTTTGGAGGACCTGCCCGGGCCAGGAGGGTTAAGAAAGCATATTAAGCCTGTTTATCATTTCTACTACCCCGAGTCATGTACTGTATACCGATAAACTGTTTCTCACTCCCGCTTTTAAGATATGGAGGCCGCCTTCTGTAAGTGTGCTGTTTTTCTGTTATGGTGTGTTGTCCTACTCTGCTTTAACTATTCGGGTTTTGTTCGGCCATTTTATTTATGACCTGTTGCTCGACTGTTTTCCTACTTTTTTTTTTTCAACCTTTTTATTTGTGCCATGTTGCTCGACTTTGCTTCTCCTATTTTCTTTTTGTTCAATTGTTTTTTTTACCTCTTGTATGCCATGCACTGTCTACTTTTCTACTACTCTACTTTTCCTTCTCTGTTCTACCTTTTTATTTGTTCTTCCTTTTCAGAAGTCATGCAACTCACTGTTGGTTGTTGAACAGTGCCTGGTCATATGGGGAGAATGTTACACCTTTTGTTTAGCCCAAATCAGCTATTTTTGTTTTGTTTTTCTTTTTTATTGTTAAAACCTCTCATCTGTGGCAGGACTCGATTAAGTTTTTATAGAGCAAATGTGGCGGGACTCAATTGAGTAACAATATTCAAACCACCACCAAAACCACGGCATAGCCGAGATACTTGTGAAAATTGGGTGACGACCAGCATAAAGTGGCAACTCTCAATTCTAAACCTCACAAAATGCTCATAACACACACTCGACACACCCTCACACACCACACCATTACTCCTCCCTCATCATCATGAACGCAGTGTAGGATTATTATTTACGGAGATACAGCATGTATAAACGTCTCCTCAGCTCAACATTTGTTATTCTATCCAGCTTGGCCCCACACATCCATCTCACCATTCTCATCTCATTACGTTCCATTCTGTTGACATCCTCTACTTTAATGGCCCATGTTTCTGAGGCATACATCATTGCACTTCTAACACTAGAGTTTTTGCTAATTTTCGATAGTCAACATTATTCTGGCAACATTTCTAGGATCCTTTTTACTGGTATCAGAAAGACGACTGAAGATAGGTTAATTTTGGTGACAATTATTTGAAGAGTTTAAATCATACGTTGCCAGACGAGTGTTAGTAAAAAAGCACTTCTGTGATATTTAATTTAGTTGTAGAAAAAAACAATGGTGCATGACATGACATACATGCCTATGAAAATTTAAATAATGAAACTATTGGTCCTTATTTTGTTATGCACTTAGGGATGTACAGAAGTATATAATATATATGTATTTGTATTTTGTTATGCACTTAAGAGATGTAGTATATAATATATACCGGTATGCATTTGCAAGATTGTCATTTTATTTTTAAGCATTTGCAAGCTGTAGATGAGACCGACATTTTCTTATTTGTGTGGGCTGATCTGCTTCTTTATAAAATAATAGTCTCTTAATCTTTCTTTTAATTTCTCCTTTTTTCACACGTGTCAGATTGTGTTGTCGGGTTTATATTTTCATCTAGTGTATTCTTTCTTTGGTATCAAACTGTAGATATAATTTTTTTACTGGGGATGCAAGTTCTTTCTTACTTTAACACAAAATTTAGTCAAATCCAAGGCTATTAACCCTTTCGCGCACCTCTGGATGCGATGGCGTCCTTACAGGGATACTGTACTTTTAAACCTTGTGACCATCAGGGGTGTTTAGAAACCTTTAGTTTAGTTACTTCAACCTCTGCAGTCTGCAGTTGTCTTTGAGCGAGTTGTGGGTAGAAAACTGATTTTGGAGAAGTAAATAGGTGATTAGGAGAATTCTAATTTTTAATACTAAACAGCAACCCCCGGATCTGAAAGGGTTAACTCTCAAGGTTTTTAATACACATTTTTTGTGTATTAGCTATTGACCCCCCTTAACTTTTTCTTGGCACATAGTTGAGCATGTCGAAAAAACTGAACTGTAATGCAATTGCGTATGATTGCTGTTTATACACAGTTGTTGTTATTGTTGTTGTTGTTCCCTAAGCTGCCTCGCCGAACAGCCCCGAGTCCCTGAGGAAGGCCATGGCCACGATCGGGCTTTCCCACAGAGCTCTCATTGAGTGTAGATTGTGTTGTTGGCGTAAGTGGTTGTGTGAAATGCAGTCTTCTATGATGTGTTTAATGGTATGGGGTGCTGTGTTACATCCCGGGCAGTCGTCGACAACGGAGTCATCCAGTCTCTTCTGATAGCTCAGAGAGCTGGATGGTGTCTGCATCTCAGCCTGGCCAGGTGGACTCTGTCCTCGCGAGGAAGGGAGGATTCGGAAGGATGGATTTCGGGAGGTCATGCATGCAGCTGCGTGTTGTCTGTGAGTGAGTTGTTTCATATTATAGTGTGTGAAATACAGTAGCAGCCGTTTGATTGAGGTATTGAGTGAAATATTTGACTTTGTGAAGATTTCTCATGAAACGAGACTTGTGGGGAGTCGGTCAGAGGCCTTGCATGCCAACTATCTATAGCAAGACAACCTTAATGCCCGAGGGGGTGGGAACAAATGAATCTCCTCCATCAAGGTAAATCACTTGATTCTCTAGCTTGTTTTGGGGGAGGGTTTCCAATGCCCAGCCTTGAGTGTGTTAAATGGGGTCACCTGCTATTTTTCTCTCTTCCTCTGGTTTGCATCCATTCGGCCCCATTCAGCATACTGTTTTAAGACATTTATCCCAATCCAGGTGTCTATTTTTTCCTGGCGAGCAATAGCGAGCCAACATTGTATGGAGAAATCCGGCTTCGCCGGAGAAATTTTTCTAACGAAAAATGTACAAATTTAGCCTGCTGTCGAAAATATTTATAAAAATATGCTGGCTCGCTCCCTCTCGCCAGGAAAAAATGGACACCTGGATGTGGATAAACGTCTTAAAACCGTAGGCTGAATGGGGCCAAATAGATACGAGGTGGGCCCCCTTAAAAGTTTGAATACCTGAACAACTGTAACCCTCCTGCTTTCCTTCCCATCCTACTATCTAGATCAGGCTGGCAAGCTAGAGACTTTTATATCCAGTTTTAAACCCAAGTCCATATTGTTTTTACTAATTATTAAATATCTATCTATATCTATCTATTGCCTGACGCCGTGATCCCCGAAGGGGTGGCCACGAACGAACCGCCCCCATGCACCTCTGTCCCCAGTCAGTCGACGCCCCTCCCCCCAACCAGCACTCTGTAGAGTACATACCTTCGCCTATGCTGGCTTTGTCACAAAATATACTTAAATGTACAACAATGACACCAGTGTGACATATGATCCGTATCGCCTCCTAATTTGATTTTTTTTTTTTTTTTTTTTTTTTTTTTTTTTTTTTTTTTTTTCATATCCTATCTGCCCACCCATGTTCATTAAAATTGGTTCATAACTTGGATCACCTCTAAAATTGAATCACTACTTCCTTGGCACATGTCCTATCTGCCCACAACATTTTGTGAAAATCAGTTTATAACTTTTGAGATCTTGTTTACAGATAAACAGACACAATCATGAAAACATACCCTCCATCCAACTTTGTTGGCGGAGGTAACTATATAGCTTCATTCAAATTGTCAATAAATTCCCTCACACACTCAACTCAACAACATTGCCTGTGTTTGCCACCCTGATCTTGATGCTGTTCTAGTTCTCAAGTTTTCAATAGCCTTGGTTGTGACATCATTCAGGGTAAAGGTGGGAAGGAACATTTGGTTGTGGCTGTACTTGGCTGATCACTTTAACCCTTTCTATGTATGATGATGCTCGTCTTCCTTATATTCTGACTAATATTAGTACATTTTATTTAGGAAGGGTTTGTTTGAGTTGGAAGGTTAATTGACAGACATTACCCTTTTCATTCTTAGAGAGCCTTCCTAATCTGAGTAAAATCATCTACTGTTAGCCAGAATATAGGGGGAAAAAATGCCATAGTACGGTACTGAAGGGGTTAATTTTGTTTGTTATATATAGAAAGACTTACTGTTCTGCACTCTGAATGTACTGTACCATACTCCTTGCAGCTTCTCTACTTTTGTTAGCATTTTGCAATTACTGTATTTCTTGTTTTCAATATTCAATGTTCTGGATGGTTTTTCGTTATCATATTTTTCTGCATAACTTAAAATTTTTAATTTTTCTGCACTTACTGTTCTTGTTATTTAGTTTTCAATGTATTTGTTTTAAACACTAAATTCCATATCTTTGCTTTCATAACACTATTCATGCATAATATTTTTAATTTTAGAAAAGTACGTATTTTACTGTATACTAGTTTTTGCAAATATATTATTAATGTTCTTTATTTATTGTTTTTTTATTATTATAGTATGTATTGCAAATTAAGGGTGGAATGGTGTTAAATTGAAGAGAAAGCTTCTATGAAGAGTTTGAGTGGAATAGAGACCAGCTTGGTAACGAAAAGCCAATAGTTAAGGCCACCCCACCTTTGATAGTGCCAGCTGTTGTAAGCCGCATAATAAATAAAATTAAGGAAGGAAACGCTGTAGGGTGCTCTGACATTCGTAACTGAGATGATAAAAGCCTTGGGTAACTTAAGAGTGAAATTGGTCACTGAGTGAATAAACTCTTATTAGAGAGGAGAAAATCTCTGATGAATGGCTTACATAAAAGTGTGAAGGAGGATTTGTTAGAATTGGAAAATTAATTATAGGGGCCTGAAAATGCTTGACTAAGTCGTGAAGGTCTGTGAGAAAGTCTTTACAGGTATGATCAGGGAAATCATTTCCATGAATGATAGTTCGGTTTCATGCCAGGACGTAGTACAATCGATGCTATCTTCATAGTCAGGCAGCTGCAGGAAAGATATTTACTTTAAGATAGGGATCTGTAGCTTGTGTTTGTAGATCTAGAGAAGGCCTTTTATAGGGTGCCAAGTGATGTGCAGTGGGCTATGAGAAAACTTGGCGTAGAGAAGTGATTGGTGCATGTGATGATGAATATGTACGAGGACTCACTAACAGCAGTGAGGGTGAAAGGTTTACTGAGTGAGGAGTTTACAGTTCGTACAATAGGGTTCTGTGTTAGCCCTCTCTACATTTTATGGTTCTGGAGGCACTATCTGGAGATTTCAGGGCTGGGCTCCCCTGTGAACTGCTATACGCAGATGACCTAGTACTAATCGCCGATAGTATGCGGGATGCCTAGGCCAAGTTCAGAAGCTGGAGAGAGGGTATGGCAAGTAAAGGATTAAGATTTTATATAGATAAAATCAAGGTTTTACATTGTAGATTAGGGCTAGGAAAGGTAGAAAAAGTGGTGTATATCAATGCACAGTATGTAGAAAAGGGGTGGGCGCAAACTCAATTAAGTGTAGCGTCTGGTGCTCCTGGTTACACCACGGGAAGAAACGCTGCACTAGAATAAAAGGACCTTTACCAAGGAAGAAGACCGAAGTTGAGAAATTTGTATGCATAGTACAGGTATGCAAAGGTGAGCTCGTGTTCAATGACTGGCTCAGAAGTGTTAACTTTGACAATGAGGCACTGGAGATTGTGGACGAGTTTCGTTACTTGAGAGATACAGTCTCTGCCGGTGGAGGGTTTGAGGCCGCCACTATTGCCAGATTAAGATGCAGCTGGGGAAAGTTCAGAGAACTGTTGCCACTACTTACCACAAGAATACTCCCTCTTCCCTTTAAGGGAAAAGTGTATGCTTCATGTGTTAGAAGCGCAGTGACATATTCATCAGAAACATAGGTTGTCAGAGCGGCTGATATTAACATAATAGAATGCAACGAGATGAGAATGGTGAGATGGATATATGTGGTGTCAACCTACAAGATAGGATATCTAGTGGAGAGCTGAGGAGACGGTTAGGTATCAAGAGTATCATTGATGAGATTTGTACTAACAGGCTTGGATGGTTTATACATATGAAGAGGATAAACAAACTAAGTTGGGTGAAAAGATAAAAGTCTGTGAATGTGGAGGGAGCTGCACCAAGGAGCAGACCAAGAAAGACGTTGGATCAGACCTTATCAGGCAACCACCACCTCCAACATCCACAACAACCCATGCAACAAAAACAACAACTAAGGAGCCACTACACCATCAACAAGGAGAGAGAAAACAAACACAAAGAAGAAAGGAATAGCATAGTCTCACAACCATTCTCTGAGCGACCCAAAGCCCCGCCCTGTATGATATCACGCCACCTGACCTGCCTGACCTGGGACCTCAGGTGGTAACTTCAAAGGAGCTGCCGGTTTCTGGGCCAAAACGGCCAAAACCCACCTCTCACCACCTGACTGAGGGTACCTCTGTAGTCCTGACACCAAAGACTACCAACTTGAACAAGAAAAATAAGGTACTATATACCGAATGGTGAAACTTTTCGGCAGCTTCACACCCCCGAAGCTCCTCGACACTTCCCTAGGTCGAGATAAAGGTTCTCCCAAGACCTAAATCTTTGTAGAGGAGTTTCCCAAAACTTCAAAGGCACTCACCAAGGCCTGATCAAAGACTTAACCAACGGTGCTTCGCAAGACGGAAGAGAGTTTCCAAAGGCCCGAAACTCAGTGCATCCCAAGACCGATTAGACACTTCCAAAGCTCACCAAGGTGCTTTACAAGACCTCCAGGGTGCTCTCAAAGACCCGCTCTCAGGTGCCTCCAAAGACCTACTTGGCGCTTCCCAAGGCCAGAGAAGAGAGAGAAGCAGAAGCAGCAACAGATGATGTAGCAGCCCAACCCCAACACTTTGCGTCTGCACTCAGAGACCAGGATCGTCACCCTCCTAAGATCTTACACCCATGAACCAGCCGACCCTGACGAATGACTCCCTACCAAATCTGGGAAACATTAAAACTTTCATGAAGACTTGTAAATTTAATATCAGTCCTTGAAGGTCCTCTCTAGTCCCGTCTTACTTAAATTATCACAGAACACACACTGTCCCTTTGCTACTTTTGTCAGAGATAATTATACCTCGTACTCCCAAGACGATTCCGCCTTGATCTATAGATATGTACTATAGCTATCACTGTAAAGCAAGTCGTGTACACAACATCCGCCTTTATGCTAGTAATATTCCATGATACCATTATTCCTTTTATTCAATACACTTGTACAGTATTTGCATTCTCCTTTGCAGGTTCTACTCTGTATATACTGTACATGTCTGTAACTTCTTTATCGTAAGGGCATTGTTTATTATAATGTATTATTTCTCATATTTACTGCTATGTGTTATTTCACTAATATAACCCTTAAGTTGTCCTTTGAATTTCTGTTCCAAGTTAAGTACCTCCACTAGAGTTAAGTCTATGCCTGCCTTGCCTAAATAAGATCAGCCAGTAAATACTAATGAGACAGTTTTTATCTAAAATTCAGTCTTTTATAAAAATAATAACATTGCTCAGGGCACCACCACCATTAACAGAACACCACACCCACTACCACCACCAGTATCAACACCACTACTACCAACTCCTTTATCATCCTCTCTAGGTTAACCCAACCCAACATCATCTAAGCTAGCTTAGTCTGACTTAACCTAATTGTAACTGTAATCTAACCAAACCAGATCGAGAGTGGGAAGGCGGGTGTGACGGGACCGAGCGAGGGGGTACTGGCAAATTTCTTCAATTCATTGCTGAGCAAGAAGACCGGGACCACCTCACCATCTCCGGGCGCCATTAAAACCAACGGTATGTACGCCACTTCTTGATATTGAGGATTTTGGTTAATGTACATCTTCCTTTTTGTTTACCCTTGATTATGTTTTTCTTATGGTATAACTTTGGAAGGTCTTAAACTCATGATCTGACTCTAGGATGCAGAATAACTCTCATTTCCTTTTTTGGTTATCCTTGATTGTGTTGCCATCTTAGGAGGAGGATTATTGGATGAGAAAAGTTACTAGCATGAATGTGGAAGGTAGTTTGCCTAGTGAAAGGAAGAATTGGAGGGAGGTATTGTAGAATGGTATTCAGGTCATGTGACTTGGAGAGCTGCCAGCAGGTGAAATACCTTTACATGCTGGTATGGGATGAGTCTTTGGAAAGCAAACATATTATTTAGGAGATATAGCAATAGATTCAGTATACAGTACTAATTCAAGGATTTTACTGGCATATGGTTATTCTGTACTGTATTATTTTCCTTTGTTATTGACAAGCACTAGCTATGGGATTGGTACAGCAACCAACAGTTCAATCTGGTACGTGTCTACCATACTGTAAATAATTATACTTGGATATGTTTTTACCTAAGTAATACGCTAAGTCATGTGTTAACTATTCAATGTATGGGAGTTAGATGGAAGGGCAGAGAGAGAGAGAGAGAGAGAGGTAGACCGAGAATGAGATGGAAAGGATGGAGTTAAGAGAGTTATAGAAGTGAAAGTGGTGTTGTGAGGGGTGACGACTGAAGATGACATGGAAACATGAAGGTACCGGTATTTATATTGTGACCACCCCCTCGGGGATCAAGGAGTCGGGCAATAGATTGATAGTACTACTGTATTCAAAGAAATAATAGTAATAATAATAACAATAATAATAATAATAGTCTTTTGTCTCAAAAGCGCCAGTTCTTCTAGGGGAATTAAGTAGCGCTCGGAATGCGCTATACCACAATTAAGAGAAATATGGCATTCATATACAGTCTGGCCTGCCAATACGCGAGAATATGGGCGACACGCGAGGGCGCGGAATGAAAATTCGCGTATTAGCAATAGAGTATTATATGGGAATTAATCGATATGGGCGGCACTGACTCCAAGTTGTCTACTTTAGGCCTATTTATCTCCGTCAATTACCACAAAAGGTACATATATGTATACATAAACATCCAAATCATAAGAAAATATAACAATAATAATAAACTCACCTTAAAATTAACAGTAAATGTCCAACACGAGTCGGACAGCTGTTGCGCGAGCGTGGACTGATGGTAGACTGGCGTATCCCACAATGCCCTGTGTGCCTACGTAACTGGCGCGGAATGGTGGGGGGCTCGCGTATTAGCTGAACTCCCCGGAATTGCCCTTATATCGGGCCCGGATTCGCGTTTTAAAGGTACATCACGCGTTTTGAAAGTTTGGGTATGATTCGACCCCCTCCTCGCGTATAAGGTGAATCGCGTATTAAAAGCTCGCTTATTGGCAGGTCAGACTGTACAGTAAAAGCTGCAACTGTGGAAATGACAGCAGCTAAAGCCTGTACAGTATTCATTTTTCACTGCCACTCACAAAATCGTAAATTTTCTGGAAGAGAAAGGTCTTAAGCTGTCCCTTAAAAGATTCGACGGAATTCAACTGTCTCATCGATAGTGGCAATTGATTATACAATCTAGGAACCATGTAAGAATGTGACCGATCAGAGAAAGAGACTGCTGGATGACTCCCGGTTCCTCGAGACACAAAGGATCATCATAGCTTCACAGGATCCGCACCCGGATGTGCCAACGGACATTTTAACACTTCAGCAAGATTCATAGGTTCACCAAACCTAAAAGCTTTGAAAGTCGTGAGAGACAGTTTAAATTGTATCCTAGCTTTAACCGCCAGCCAGTGCAATCTACCGTGGACTGATGGTCCCCTCCCCTGCTGCCCTCTCGGAGACGGATCTCATCTCTCCCTGGCCCCTTCGGGAGCCCGAGTATCTGGAGTGGCTTCGGTTTACCGGACTCGGGACTGTTCAGACAGACAGTCTGGGGAACTACAAGAACAACTCCTATAGATATAGAGTAGTGGGGGTTCTCGGTGGAAGACCAAATATAAGCCTCGCTGTTCTATTTGGCACTGATTGAACTTTCTGCAATAAATAATTTGGGAGACCAACCCATAATGCAATAGAATAATGAATCAATGTTAGGCAGCAGCAACTCTTTAGAAACTCGGGGAGTATTAGCATCTAATATGCAGATATGTTTCTTATAATTCAATTATGAGTTGAAGTACCGGTATACTCCTAAGATTTTGGATTTGGCTTACTGAGCAAAGTAGCCCATTGCTTGCCAACTTGACCAGTTAAAACTGATAATATGAACAGAATGGAACTTAATGAAAGAAGAATGGTTAGATGAATGTGTGGGGTTAAACTGCAAGATAGGATATCTAGCGAGGAGTTGAGGCGGTTGGGTATCAAGAGTTGCAGCGAAGGGAACGTTCAAACAGGCTGGGATGGTTTGGTCATGTAGAGAGGTTGGATGATCTAAATTGGGTGAAAAGATGCAAGTACCTAAACGTGGAGGGACCTGCACTGAGGGGTAGACCTAGAAAGATGTGGGATTAAGTCATACGATCTGATCTTGAAACTAAAAACCTGATAAGTAGGGCTGCCTGAAACGCTGCCATTAGGACGACGGACTGAAACCGCACCTCATGTGGACCACTCGGTCTTTAAAAATATGTACTGTATATGTGTTGTACCAGTACTCAAAATGCTAATACCTCATAAATATTTAATGTGTAACGTGATAATGTTGGTTAGTATACAGGTATCTACTTTGAACTCTTCAGTTTGCTAATTATGAAATGCTAGGCTAATATAGTCAGTTTTATATTAGGCTGTATATTTACTAGCTAGTCATTATCATTGCAGTGACTCCATAGATCTAGGATATTCTTAAATATAACAGGAGTGAAATGTTGAGTGGTAATTTTTTGCTTAAGAATTAATATATGTGGCATGAAAGCCTTCATCATAATGTTAGCTTTGAGAAATTAGAGTGAGATTTTACTACATTTGAGTAGCTTTTGTCGACACCTTACTCTTGACTTGGAATATATTAGCCTCTTTAGAATGATATTATAATGTAAAACTTGCAAAATAAACAAACCAAAACTTTGACAAGCACAGTAAAAAGACCAAAGAACTAATCTAAATCGCTATGTGGAAATAACGCTTTAGCAAAATAATATTATAAATAAAAGAACACAATATTGGATAACTTTATTTGACATTGTTAAACTACCTTGAGGAAGTCTTGCAGCACAATCAAAATCCATTTATGTATTCTGGCTAACACTAGACATTTTATTAAGCTAGGTAAAGATCTCTTGTCAAAAGGCTTGAAAGAGGTGTCAAGACAAGACACTTTGACAGGCAAGTTTTATTTACACATCACTCTTGTTCTTTCAGTTACACTTCTCGCTCAATTTAGGTTATTTAATTTAATTGGAGATCCCACCGTGGGTTGTTTGTACGTTGCATGATATTTTGGTTATTTTGGAGCAGCATATTTAGACCCTGTGGATCATGGACAATCAGTTTTTATTTCATGATAATCAAACTCCACAAATATTTCTCTGCCATAAATTATTGCCGTCTGACCTCACACACCATATAGTATCGCCTTAATGACGTACCACAGTTCCCAGAAATAGGACAATAGCCCTCCTACATCTCATTCCCCTTGGGAAGGAACTTGACAATGTTGTGAAGTACCCACATGATTGAATATGTTTTTGTTTTACATGTGGGTATAATTTCTCCCATGTTCATCCTCATTTATATCCCTCTTTTCTAGAAAACCTTGCTGCAAATGGTAATTGATATAATATATTTATCTTATGAACTGCAAAATAATATCAATATTAAATTGTAAAACTTGCAAAATCAACAAACCAAAACTTGGACGAACACGGTAAAATGTTCCATACCGGTATATATAATGGAAAGAAAAGTACTGTACCGTTTCAATTTGATAACAATTAACCTCTTGGCGCTCAGAACCGTGAATCGAGTGGTTTGGAGGTTTTTCCTAAAGTGTGAATCGAGTTCCTAAGCCAAGACAATCGTTCAAACATTTTGTGGCAAAAAAAAAAAAAAAAAGATTTGTGTGAAATTTCTGCTACAAATAGCTATCAATGTGAAGAAAATTGTAAGCTATTGGCAACAGTGTGTGACGTGGCTAACAGGCACTGAGAAAATGGATAGCAGCCGTCCTTGTCAGTTTTGAAGCACCAGTGAAGCTGGGTGCATCGCATTCCAGGGATTTTAAGATGGCCGTATATATCCCCTGGATGACTCGCTACAACTCGAAAGTGTATGTATATTACATTATACTATTCTTGTATAATATATAAGTAATTATTTTCCGTAAATATATATAGTTTTATCGTATTATTAGTGGGCTGAAAGTAGTATTTATAATGTCTAACGGCTTTGAGTGTTTAGCGAATTGTCTGACGAAATCGTATATATAAATATTCATAGAATTTTTTTGATTTACCGGTACCCTAGGAAGTTCAATGTGGTTAATTTAACTTTATTACTAAATGATCTACATGCATAGCTATATTATATACCTATAAACCTCATAATATAACAATAAAACAAAATTTACTATAATGTAAACAGTTTTTTGCCCAGTTGTACCTTTTATTATTATATTCATATATAAAAAAGTAATTTATGATAAACAAATTCTGATGGTATTTTTGGAAAAAGTGTGAAAAGTACTTCTACTCTTATCGAATATAAAAAAAAAAAATTCGTTAGTGAAAATCTTGAGTAAATGCAATGGGAATTTGGGTGTACAGGTAGTTGAAAAAATTAAAAACTTAATTAGTTAGAATATATTTTATCTTTTTTTATTAGGTTTTGCAAGGTTTTCTACCAGAATAATCTAGATTGACCTTCTCTCTATCTTTTGAGATATAATAGACTGCAGTAGATGGAATTATTGTGGGGAAAAATATTATTGTTGTATTAGGCACTGATTATTCGTTATCACAGGTGTTTATTATACTTTGGCCATCAAATATTAGGTCTTGTGTCACTTTCACTTAGTTATATGATTTGTAAACGTTTTATATACAATTTATTGTGTCTTTTTTCACTGATTTATATATTTCTATAGGTTCTAATCATATGAATGTCACTTGGTATATACATATGTGTCACTTTCACATATTATTATGGTGTAATTGTATTTGTATCAATGTTCTCATAATACATGACTTTTGTATTACAATACATTGGTTTTCTTCCACTTTTTGCCTATATAATTATAGTGTACATATTGTCATTTTATTTGGCAATTTCAGTATGATTATTAGAACTCCAGCTTGGAGTGGTAATCAAAGAAGCAATCTACAGCACAGAGTGCCACCTTGCACTCCACACACTCCAGGGTTGACTTTTTACCTGACCTCGGCTTCACCCTGCTGTTGTAGCAGACATGGCACCGCTTCTGCTGTGTTCTTCCGGATTCATTCTGAGGCAGGGAACCAAGCCTGTGCCTAGTCAAGTATTGAGCAGACTGCAAGCGGTCAATAACGGCGGGCCCAGGATGTGCCACTGCCCTCTGTGGCATAGCATACTTCTCCAGGAGCTCCGTCAACACCTGCTTTTGGAACCTCCGCAGGCTATTGAACTTCATGGGTGTGTTCACATTCCGAAGCTTGTATATGTTGTAGGCATTCAGAACTGACATGTCCACCATATGCAGAAAGAACTTTTTGTACCATCTGCACGAGGTACGCAGGCAGTCAATGAAGCCTATCTGCATGTCGGACTTGTCCACCAGCCTCATGTTGATGTTGTAGTCCAGGACAGCATCGGGCTTGGTCACCCTGGCCTGGGTGCGGCGATCCACCTTGCCAGTCTCCACCATTTCCCCCTTGTGGATGGTGGTCAGGAGGTTGACCTTCCGCTGGTCGTGCCAGTGGATAGCCAGAATGGGCCCCGACTTCTTCTTGAACACATCACCTTTTTTGGTCTTTGGAGGGAAAGGTGGCATGCCCTTCCTTTTCCCTCGTACTGTGCCTACAGTCCCCGTCTTGCGCTCATGCAGGTACTGTGAGAGAGTGGGGGACGTGTAATAATTGTCCGTGTAGAGGACGTGATTCTTATGAAAGTAGCGGTCCATCATGGCTTGCACCACTGCTCCGCCAAAGCCAATGAGGGGGTCCACAAGCAAGTCCCCTTCCTTCCCGCTGTAGACCAGGAAGTCCAGGACATAGCCAGTTTGGCAGTCGCACAGCACAAAGAATTTTATGCCAAAGCGATGTCTTTTTGAGGGGATGTACTGCCGGAAGCTGAGTTTTCCCCGGAACAGCACAAGAGACTCGTCAATGACGACCTTGCGGAAGGGCTTGAAGTAGGAGGTGAAGCGTTCTCGCATCATCTCATACAACGTCCTAATCTTCCACAGCTTGTCTGGGAGGTGGACGTCAAGGTTGGTGACAAGATGGAGCGCTGCGAGGATATCAAGGTACCGGTCGCGAGACATATATTTCCCGAAGGCAGGGGTGGATATCAGATCATTGGTGATCCAATAGTCAGGCAACCTATGCTTCTTGACATGAGGCATTAGCATGGTGAGTGCCAGGAACACCATGAACTCTTTATGAGTCACTGGGGTCCACTGCCTCATGTGGCCCTTGGTCACCTTTCCCAAAAAGTGGACCTGGAATTGGTGCTGCTTATTTGTCTCTTTGACAACATAGCCTACCACCTCCTCATCAAAGAAGGCCTCAAACAGTTCGTGTGGTGGAGCATTGGGGCCTGCAGGAAAATTGGGGGTAACGCCTGAACCCTCCAGTACCTCATCAAAAGCTGGCACATCAGGGTTGTATGCATCCTCATCAACTACGTCTTGCCACTGAAAAACGTAGAATGGGTCTTGTCTACGCTGACGAGGAGCTCCAGCTGGTGGCCCAGCACGCCCACGGCCAACTCGGGAGGCGCGCGCCCTAGGGCGGCGAGGGCGGCGGCCAGGGCGGTGGGCAGCACGACGGGCAGCACGACGCCGGGCCAAGCGGATGGGTCGAGGGTCGTCGATGTCCATATAGTCATCGTCAGAGTGGTCATCTTGCCCTGACGGTGGACCTATGTAATCATGGCCAGAGTCTTGAGAGAGGTGCCCTTCATCATCAGTGGCCCCCACATAATCTGGCGGGGAACCAGTGATGCGTGGGCGGCGTGCGGGTGGGCGAGGTGGGGAAGGAGTGGCAGGTGAGGCTGTGTCCCCCCGAGGTCCCGGGCTCCTTGGCCTGCGACGAGTGACAGAAAGCAATGTTTCACTGTCACTAGGGCCAGGTATTGGTCATGCGAGCTCAAAGACTTCTTCAGGAAGACATGTTGAAGGCGGGAGAGGTGGAGAGGACCGTGGGGAAAGTTGCGGGGACGTATGGCTGGGGCCGGCCGGGGTGGACGCCGCGGGAGCCTCGAACAAAACTCTCTTACTTTTCTTAATTTTCTTGGTATATTTCCTACCTTTCCCCTTTTCGGCAGCAGTATGTCTCCTGTCGGGGGACCTAGGAGGCAAATAGGCCGAAAGTGTGGGGTCCTCAACCCTTGGCAATGGTGGGGGTGGTGGGGAAGAATGCGGGGCATCCGGGTCATCTTGGGTGGCGTGGGTAGATAAGGGAGACAATGGCGGACGAGAAGGGTCACCACGCTGACCCTCACTCACAGCCTCATCCTCACCAAGTAGTTTTGCTTGTTCCCTAGCTGCCGCAGCCGCCTTCTCAAGTATTTTCTGCTTATACAAATGTAGCTTGAAAGGCGATTTACCTGGGGAAGGGCTTGGCGTCGTGTCACTTAAGCGAAATTTGGTGAGTGACCTTGAACTCTCCCACTCGCTCACTCTCTCAAGTTCACTGTCTTTAGGTAAACCAGCTTCCTCAACAACTGGTACATCACCTTCATCACTCTCATCACTGTCATGTTCTCTCGCAAATCCCAGGAATTGCTCTTCTTTATCACTCTCATGGCCATAATCACTCGACTTATAATTACTGGAGTCGTCACTGACTTCATCATCAACATTATGCTTGGCATCAGCTCGCTCATAAAGTCTCAATGTCGTCTCAATACCTCCGGGAGATAACACATTTAGGCGATGGCGTCGGGGTAAGGCGCGACGAACAAGCAAGGGCGTCGTAGGAAGCACGGTATCGGACACAGCGGAATCACTATTTGGCGTACTGTCCATGATGGCGTCGGGGTAGATACTGTTGCTGTGGCGGAGTTTACGCCTGGTGGCGCCACCTACCGTCCCACGATACCGAAAATGTACGCGCGGCATTCGAAAGCACGCATGCAAGCAATGGGCGTTCAAGAGCCCTTCCGGGTTGCGCGGGCCGAGGTTGTTATGGGCGTTCAAGAGCCCATCCGGGTTGGAGGGGTTAAGCACGCCAAAATCCCGAAATTTTTCACTCGGATCAAGCGCTTCCGGGAAGGTTATAACCACCGTTCGACGAGGGTTAAAGGTTATCAAATTCAGTCAGTACAGTGCTATTTTTGTCATGATTGCATTCAGAAAATTTCTGACTGACAAGGTGTCAGTTCTACATTTCTTCATGTAATAGTCCATAAATGTCTACAAATTAATATTTGGTCTTTTGATTGTGATTTATCATGTCTTATTTATAGTATTTTCTAGACTTGTGTACTTTTTTTTTTATAGACAGGTCTGAGGATCGAGATTTGTTATGCCACAGTAGTCCCTCTTACAAATGGCTACCACTTTATTTGTTCCTACAAATGAAGTCTTGGTAGACCAAATATAGCAATAATTGCTTCTAATCCAGGAGGCCCATGCCAACCAAGTTTATATCCTAACTTAAGGCAGCTGTAGTTTGGGAAATTGATAACTACCTGTATAGGTTAGTAATACTTCAGTTACCTGTCATCCTGATCACTGTGAAATTATTTGTACACAACTCATGATTATCTTTGTTTGAGGGTTCCCTGAAGTGTTAGAACCAACTTCATTCTCCTTTCACCACATTTCTCTATTTTGTTACTGGAGATCTGACTCTTTATTTGCTGCTGTAACTGGCTAGAGTATCCCCTTTTTGGATTTTTTGTTTATATATTTATTTCTATCTATTTACTCAGACCCAATCCCCACTTTTCCTTTCCTTTCCTTTCCTTTTTTTTTTTTTTTTTTTTTTTTACCGTTCCTTCTATATTTTTTTTACCTCCATTGAGAGAATAAAGTGCTTCTTTTGAGTACTCTTTGATATATGATAAATTATTTATTAGAGAGTAATAACTTATCATTATTCCATACCAGTTCAGTGTTAAGAATAGGATATTTAATGTGCAGTGCAAATATCTTAAAAAAAAACATTCATGTACTTAACAATACTTATACAGTAATTGTAAACTTGATAGACAAGGAATGTATGTAATTCTTTTCAAGACATTATTGCATTTACAATTTACCCCTACTGCACCGTAGGGTACAGTAATGAAAGTCCCCCCCAGTCCCAAGCAATGTGGCCAAAATGGCAAGGTATAACAACCTCCCACCTCAAAAGATGGAGGAATACTGGCTCTCCCAGCCTGCAGAGGGTTGGATATAAGCTGAAAAGTGTTGCAAACTCTAGAGCAGTGCTCAAACGGTTGTGGTACCAGGCACTGCCTGATACTGGCAGTTACAAGGAAAGTACATTACTGACGGCTCCCTGCTGTCGCTGGGACTGGGGAGTGATTTATCTACTGACGGCTCCCTGCCGTCGCTGGTACAGAAGGGGTTAATGTAGTACAGAATGCTATAAAGCGTGTTAAGTGAATATTTAAGAACCATGAGTATAGTTAGCATTGTAACCTTCCCTCTTAGTTGATAATGTTTCACCTTCCGTTTAACTTCTCCCCCACAATTTGCATGACTGAAGTGTATGGAGACGATCCTACTTGGGCAACCCTTCACTAAAGGTGGGACTCTCATAAGCTTACTACAGAGGACCATCAGTGGTTCTCTTGTTGACTATTTAAAGTTGTGTATTAAAGCACATTCTCTGCTGACCCTCCTGTCTTCTTCCCTTTAAGCTTTAGTTGTATTAAAGCACTTATGATATTGTATATAAAGAATAACTCATAACCATATTTTCTATTGTGTATCCCATTATTGGCCACTTAGTAATAAAACATATTGATAGCTCATTCCCTGGCCCCTCTCCAAACCAAAGCCCAAATTATAAGTCTTGTACAGTACTGTATTGTATAGCATCCTCTCAGCTGGTCTACCTCTCCATCTCCTGTTTTCTCTCCTAATGCTTATAATGAAGAGCCACGGGCCGTGGCATGGTCGGTAGCACGTCTGACTGCTGATCAAAGGGTCGGCAGTTCGATCCCACCCCTGTGCCATTGGTAGATGTCAAGAGTTTGGACGCTCAGGTCTAGCAATTTGTGGCAAATGTCCAGTAAAGTCCCTGTAACAATGGCACACCCTAGCCCTGTCAATCAAGGGAGTGTAAGGCATTAAAAGCTGCATCATCATGTTTGCAGTTTTTATATCAAGCTTATTATCATAATTTTTAGCACTGTTGTATCTTAAGTGCTACACATTTCTTGTTCCAATGAATGTAATCACAACCACACACTAGCTGGACAATACTGTACTGTATGGAGAAGATGATATTCAATCTCGCTGTACTCGGAGAGAAAACAAAAAATAGACCCAAACATCTTATACCTGTATATCTCTTCTTACCACAGAATGTCATTTTTATTATCATTCAATGTTAAGTTAAACTTTGACTGCTGACATTCAACTTATTAACCTAGCACAATTCACATATGGTATTAACTTCCCCGGCAAAACCCGGAAATGCAAAATATTTGCACTTGATACAGTATATACAAACTACACCAAAGTTATTGAACTCTGAATGTGTGTTGAGGGACTATATCCGAGTTGGGTACTCATTAATCTATCAGACAATTTTTATTTTGTTTTTCCATTGCATCTGTCATTTAATTGGTCCAGCTAGATCATAGACTATATGATATATCACATGTGAAACACTGGTAGATAATTAAATAGCTACACAGACTGCACAGATCTTATGTACCAAATAAACCAACCCAGAAATAGAAAGTTTGAAAAACAATATAAAGCTCTTTTTACTGTTTAACAAATTGTAATTTTTCATGTATTGCATTGTTTATTTATTTTGTATTTATTTATTTTTTATTTTTTTTGCTATTTTTGTTGTTGAGACATTAGTTAATGTTTTGTGTGCCGTGTTCAGCATGCATTTCTGTTAAGTTGTCAAGTCTCATATACTGTATTTTATTGACGATCCTCCTTTCCCTCCTTGTCAGTTCCCTCATATTTTTAAAGATTCAAGTTTGGTATTGCCTTTAGTTGGTCCCAGTCTTCACCCTTATATATGTGTTTTTGGCCTTACCCCATATTTTGTTTAGTGAGGTTGTATCTTTGGTTATTGACTCATTTGAAGGATGTCAGGGAGTGTTGCATCATTTAGAAAGTGCAGAAACTTGAGATTATTTAAGTGGTATATATATTAATGTATATCATAATGTTTGAATTAGACGAGTTAGTATTCTATCATTGTATTATTATTATTATTATTATTATTGTTATTGTGCAGACAAGGCAGCGATGCGATCAGATGCAGCAGCAGAGTTGGATCGTCTCACTCGGTCTAAGAAACCCCCGAACCCTGCAGCCACCGTCACCACCATCGCCGCAGACACCAACAATTCCTCAGAGTGTTGACAGATGCAGGCGGACGCACCCGAGGGAACACCAGGCTAGTTGGGGCACCAGGCGGCCACTCTGCTTTCTTTGGTCCACTCCACTATTGGCTGGATTGGTTTAGAGCCATGGAGGTTTGTCTTGGTCGCTCTTTGGGATGAATAATCAGAGGGACCTTCGTGATTCTGTCACTCACTGGGTGGACTAGCAGAGGGCCATTTGTGCTTCATTGGTTGCTTAATGGGTGGCCTAGTTAAGGGCCATAGGTGTTTCTTGAGGTGGCTCATAGGGCTGACTAGTAGTGAACCACTGGTGTTTCTCTATGCCACTCATTCGGTCGACCGGTGAAGGGCCACGCTTGCTTCTCTAGGTCACTGATCTAAGTGTCAAAGTGGGTGGCCCCAACTCCCAGTTCCCTTGTCAGGGCGTCTGGTCTCGTCTGTGGTAGGGGTACGCTCTTCATTCCTGTATATGATAAAAAGCCTATTTTATTGATGTACCATCCTAAAAGGTATACAGCAGATTGGTCGCTACAGTGGTGTACATTATCTGTAACATCATTAACGCTAAAGTTGCCACTGCATGTCACCATCTGCTCTAAAAGTCACTAATAGCAGCCTACTGGACTGGGTAAAGGCTGGGTAAAAATTTCTGTAAAAACCAACATGAAACCTGACAAATAACATGGCATATTGTCACATCTGAGTGTACTGTACAGTATATTGGTGATTTACATGGGAGGTGGCAAGTTTGGTTTTATTGATGTTACAGGAACTTGATCTTGTAACTTCCGCCTGTATTGTCGGTGAGCTCCTGACTGGCGCTGGCTGGCCTGAGGTGACGACGGGGGAGTGTGGCACTGCAGCTACAGGTACAGTCACAGTCAACAGTCAGGGCACTCTTCCTCAACTGACTTCAATATTCTTTTATAACTCCAGGCAAAGCTTCTCACTAAAACACTTTATAAGTACTGTAGGTGAAAATACAGTAGGGTCTCACATAAAACGAGTTTATGGTCGATAAACGAGGGCATTTTATGCGATTTCGTTTTATGTGAACACAGCATTTTGGTGGGCCAATATCGTCAATGTTCACTGGAAGCGTAAATTTCCGTCAGGAGCGTACGATATTTCGTACGTTTTGTACGATATTTCGGCGTTTTATATGAAAGCGTACGATATTTCGTACGTTTTGTACGATATTTCGGCGCTCTATATGAAAACTCCTCGGATTTGCCCCACTTTGGCGGCGGACTCGTTTTATGTGATCACATTCGTTCTGATCGAAAATTAAATATTAATATTTTAGGTCGGTCGTTTTAATCGAGACTCGTTTTATGCGGGACCCTATTGTATAGCCATTTTTGGGATTTTAGCGTGTTTCTTTTGTTTCAGCCATAGAGATGATTATATACAGGTCTCCCTCGATTTACGATTGGGTTACGTTCCTGAAAAGCCGATCTTAAATAGAAAAATCATATAACAAACCCTAAAATTAATGGGGTAAACGGTGATGCATTCTCAGACCAGCCAAAACCCAATCCCAAACGCCTAATAACCTATAATAATATCCTAAAAATCATATAACAAACCCTAAAATTAATGGGGTTAACGGGGATGCGTTCTCGGACCAGCCAAAACACAAACACCTAATAACCTATAATAATATCCTAAATTGGGGCATCGGATAGTGAGGGAGACCTGTATCATAGAGAGATATATCATGCTGCAACTTTAGAGAAAACTTAGAGGATCGATGACGCACTTCTTTTGGGGGTTTCTGGCTATTATTAGACAATTTTATGCAGATTAGGAAGGGTATATGGAAGTCAGAGGGTTGATTGAGATAGTATTTTCCCTTTTAATACCCACAGATCCTTCCTAAGCTACATAAAATTGTTTAATTATAGCCAAAATAAAAGTGATAAAATGTGTCCAGAGCTTCAAGGGGTTAAGTCTTAAGCTGTGGAGGTGTTGACTGACTTGACGGTGACTGCACCAGTTAAGTATTTCGGGCACTGCATCACCAGGCTGTGTACGGGGGCCTCATGGGGAACACCAATCTTACTCTTGGCTCAGCTCACACCAACCTATAACTCATTTTTGTCTCTCATTTCTCACCATACCTAGTTAGTTTCTTCCCAGCTTCTCTCAAGTTTCCTTCCAGCTTCTCTCATATTATTTCCTTCAATTGTTTTTTGGACTTTCCTTTGTATTATTTGTGTGTCTTACAACAAACAAGCTTCTAACTATTTATATAGCTAAATTGATAAAATTGCTAATAATGCTTAAACATTAATAACTTCTATCTATCTATTGCACCTCTATGCCTCTGTCTATTGTATATTCCCTGTACATGTTATGGTGTGTGTGCTGGTGCTAAGATAGTGTATATTCTGGGAACCTAGCATTAGGTATTTAAATTCTAACAAAGAAAACTGATCCCTGTATTTTATTGAATTATAGTAAAGAATACTGCCATTTTAATTTATCTTCAATAACAATAACAACCCCAGTTGACAGACCATAATGTAAAACTTGCAAAATTAACAAACCAAAACTTGGACGAACACAGTAAAAAGACAAAACAACTTTTCAAAATCGCTATGTGGAAACAACGCTTAAGTAAAATAACAATTCTTTATAAATAATAGAACACAATCCACCACATAGGGTGTACATTACTACATGAGCAAGTTAATCTGTTTCCCAAGCAAACTAATCACACATAACAACGCACTATCGTCACGTTCAAGGAATTAGTCAACTTATCAGTTATCCTTAATTTGTCATAGTCTCTAATTTTGTAATTAATAATGTGAGTCTCCTTGAAGTATGTTATGAAATTTTGCAAGTACTGGTTCGGTATAACAATCGTCAAATTCTGGTTAAATTTTTGTTTAGTTTAGTTTTACTAAATTATTAATTTATTCCTTTCCAACATAAATACAAAACTGTATTATGGTTTTGGTGAATAGATGCACAGCAAAAATATGTAAGAAAATGTAATAGTGGCATTAATGTTATAGTTAGTGTCCCATGGCAAAGAGGTTGACTTTATACCAGTTTGTCTTCAATTTTAATGGATGAGACTTGTTAGCTTTGGTCAGCAACCCATCTAGAAGAGACAATACAACCTCATAAAAATGTGGCTGGATGAGACTCGTCAGCCTTGGTCTGCAACATATCTGGGGGAGTAAACCATATACAAATCCGTACTGCTTACCTAAAGATGCAGGTTAATGGATGGACTAACCGCACACCTGTAGAAAAATAGTGCTACAAAGATACATAGAAGGCCTCAGAGTTGGATGGACCCTAAATTGAGTGATCAATCTTGTAAGTCCTTAAATAAACTGGCACGGTTTTCCTTCTCACAGGGGAAAGGTCTGCTTGGCGGTATTTTGTGTATAGCCACCCTCATGAAGGGGAGTAAAGCATTCGGCAATAGATAACATTTTAATGGCTGCTATGGGACAAATATCAATTGCCAAGGTTTTCATAATATCACGAACCCTTCTCAAACAATTTCCTCATTTGTATCTATAATTTGGCTACCCAGAATACTTGATTCAGCTTAGAAATTACCTCCAGTAATCAAGATTAGGGGAGTATATCTGTTAACACTGATTCTAATAGGTCTTCTCTAATCTGAATATAAATATATGATGGTTAAAGATTGGAGCGATAGTCTATTAATATTGATTTTGAAAGGTCTATTCCAAGTTAGAGTATATGTTGGTAGTCAAAGTACTGTATGTAAAAATATGTAATCAACTTGCAAGGGTTAAGTTCCCCTAAGTGGCCCCATGTTATGTATAGTGTGGGATTTCGTGGGGTGGGTGTAGGGGGCGCTGTTTCATGTACCATATTTTCTTATTTATTTGTTAATTTTGTACACGCTAGCTTCCACGCTGTTATGATCCCTTCAACTCGCTCCAGGGCTGCCTTGACCAGTGACCCACTGGTGAACAGCTTCCCAAGCCCAGGGCGATTTCAACCCCTTCATTCGGATCAAAACTTATTGTAATTTTATTCTAGCTACCACCAGACAATTTTTTTTCAGATTTGGGCTGATTTCTTAGTGTCAGATGGGTTAATGCTGTCTCAAGTAACCTTTTAACCCAAGAGATCGTTCAGAAGATATATAGGTAAAATTGTCTGAGGGGAACTGTAATACAATTTAGAAAGGTATAATTTTATTGAAGGGGTTAACAATATCGGTACCATGGTGATGTTTTCATATTAGGGTAACAATAAAGGATTTTATTTGGTTTAGGAATGATCTTTAGTCTATCTCTGCAATTCAATTATCTTTTTGAGTGCCACAGATCCATCCTAAGCTGCATAAAATTATCTGTTGCCTGAATGAAATGAAAAAGTGGCAGCTTTGAACTGATAGCATTAACCATGCCTGGGAACGACTGGACTGAATAATGTGGGATACACAGAAGAGATCACATTTTTTATTTCACATTTACCTTAGAGGGTAAATTAATCTGTTTTGCTTGGCAGGCAACAATTAATGTAAAGGTGACCAGAAAGAGTGGGTTGATGTAGAGATTCTGGACAGCGTAGCAATATTTCTTCCAGATTATACATTGATAGATCTGGAAGCAAGTACTGTACTGTACCGGTATTCCGCTATCCGGTTTCTCCTACCGTCTGTTTTTGTGGTACAGTATATTAAACCCCTTCAACATGATAGGTACTGAGGAAGGTTCTCCGGGTTAAAGGATTTATAAAAGCACGCAGAGCGCCCATCAGGTGACCAAGGCTTACTCATGGAAAACGTGAACTACCTTTCAACCAATTTATGATAGAATGGACTTGATAGCCAAAGTGTTAATTGCAATACCGTCATATTTACTCCATGGTTTCGTGAGATCATCCAAAATACAGTATACTGAAAATGTGGTCATTTTGTTGAAGGTGTTGAACTGGGCAGGGTAGGAGCCTGCAGGTGTCTGTGTACTCCCAGTATTGCAAGTAATTGGCCCATATTCATAGACAAACCTCATGATTGTCACTGGTAATTACTTTATTTTGCCATCAATTTATGCTAGTTGTTGTACAGTAATTGTAATGAGAGTACTTCCCATTACAATTACAACATCTATACTCTGTCTCTTTTCAGCTGACGATACATTGAATCCCTTAGTAGCTACTTTCTCGTTAGTTAAAGGAAAAATATGAAAGTACTATGTCTATGCATCATATTAGGACAAGTTTATATAATTAGCACCATATTTCACTTCAAAATCTTCAAAACAACTAAGAAATCTTGATGAGAACTTTACAATTTACCGCCAGTTGAAAAAAATAAATAACAGAGTTTAGTGTATCATTACGACTGGGTAGGAATGCGGAAAATCTATTGTGATTACCACCGACAACGAGCATATTTGTCTAAGAATACGGGCCATTGTGTGTGGTGCCCCGCCAGGTTATGATATTAGTGCCACGATAATGATCATTCAATCTTTAGACATTGTATAGTACTCTCAGTATGTAGGGGTTCAGTTCAGATGCCTTGTTATATAAAATAATTAATTTATGTAAATACAGTAAGGACTCCGTCATTCGAATCAACTTGTGTTGAAGTGATTCAAAGTTATAGTTATGAAACACTTGCATTATTATTTATGGAGAACTACTTTATTGTAATGTAGTGAATAATATTTGTTTTTTTACCACTTATATAAAACTTATTCAAAACAACTACATTATGAATATCTGCCTTTTTTTTCAAATTCAAAGCTTTTTCCAAGATATGATTTTTTTTGCTAAGCTAAATAGACTTCATAGAAAGTTCAGAGTTGATTGCAGTGCGAGTTAATGAGTCCTTACTGTAAAGTGACCGGTGAAATATAGAGTTTTAAATTATAATGATGGGCAAGCATAGACACACTGTATCGCTTTCTTTTCTGATCTTTTTCATTCATGAACTTTAAAATATTTTGTTAATACCAAATTTATGAGAAAGAGTATGTTACAATAAGAAATTAAACTAGTGAAACTGGATTGAATGAAACCGGAAGATATTGAAAAGTGTAGAGAAAATTAAAGTGAAAAAAAGGAGAGCAATACGAAATGGACAAACTTAACCGAGGGAGAGATGAGAAAATCAAATAAAAATAAAAATTAAGACAGAAAAGGGACAGAAAGGGATAAATTTAGATAAAGAACAAGCTGGAATGAGAAGGGGATAAATTTAGATAAAGAACAAGCAGGAATGGAAGGTTGCATGGGAGTAGAGATCGTAATTGGTTCCCTAATATTTTGTACCAATCAGTTACATTACAACTTGAGAAACATTGCAATTTTGAAGGCGTTCTGTTTTTTAGTACTACATATTTGTCAATTTTCAATTATTTTCTTGTCTACCTTCTCTTTTTCTGTCTCGATTATATTCTTACTTTCTTTCTTCATCTTCGGTTTCATCCTTGACTGTGGTATGGGTGATATGAGTTAAGGCGAAGAAATACGAGCGCTTAATCCGGTAATTCATATTCGCAATTTTAGTGTGGGAACTCCAAAAAAAATTGTTTTTAAAGATTTTGGCTCCTAATATACTCAATAGAAACACCATTTGAGGAAGAGCACTTTGTTGACAATGTTTAGGATGTTCGTTTTAACATACTAATATAATCTACTTTCAGTATTGTCCCGAATAGTTGACAGAAACAAAAAAATTGCCGGAAAAATTGTCTATGACATTGCCATAGTTGTTGGGTACACGATGAGGCTTTATTCCATTGTGAGAGAACTAGAGTGTGACCCACATGTTGCCTGAGGTTGTGTATAAAGAGGGAAATTAATTGACCCCTACAATACCATAACCTCTATTCTGATATGCTCTGGCTAACTTCAGATCACTTTATTCTGTTTTAGCATCATCTCTCACTGTTAAGGTTAGAGGCTGATTGTTTTAAAACTTGGGGAAAGCATTTTCTGTATCCCCCTGGCTTAGTATCTGTGCGGTAAG
The DNA here is from genome assembly GCA_032716605.1 of Paralithodes platypus. Classification (NCBI taxonomy): domain Eukaryota; kingdom Metazoa; phylum Arthropoda; class Malacostraca; order Decapoda; family Lithodidae; genus Paralithodes; species Paralithodes platypus. The sequence continues at coordinate 14,626,080 of CM064530.1, forward strand.
GAAGGAGTGAACGCCTTATGTGAAACATGGCCTATGGAAATGATTTTTCACACTTGGATTCTTAAAGGGATCTTTTTTAGCAGATCAAATTGACTGCCATAGTCAGAATTAAATATGCCTTCATCTGATAGAGCTGTTTAACTTATTACAGCCAAGCAATTTCCTTTAGCTTAAGAAGGTCCTCTCAATATCAAACGGTTAAAAAATAACTTCTCCAGCGAGAATTGTTTTTCTAAAGCAAATTAAAGTAATTTGGAAGTGTAAGTATAAAGCATAGTGGTTATGGGATTGAGAGGTTCAAGGATGCCTCTGCATCCCATTGTTGTAGATCATTAACCTAAATGCCAAAGCTTATTGATGAAATTATTTCTGTACATACTTTTTTGCCTATAGGTAACCTTTATCTTCCTTTTATAAGTTTCCGCCTGTATAACAAAAGTTGTGGAGTGACGTCGTAAGTGTTGCTGCTGGGGCTGGTAATTATAACACTGTACATCTACGGTCATTAACCCTCGGAATCCGGGAGGCCTCATATGAGGCACAAACAAAAATTGGCAGGAATCCGGTAGGCCTCATATGAGGCAAAATGTGTGGCTAAAAATCATCATAACACGGCAACCACGCGTCTTAGCGATGTCATTTCAACGGCATTCTACAGACAACAAAAAGTTCTACAATTTGCAAAAAATTGACTGCCCTAGGTGGTCTCAATCTACTGATCTCAATCTACTGAATTATGAAGTTTGCCTGTACCAAAAGGGCCCCGGACACAGCGATCGGGATCATACGAGGCCCCCCGGATTTCGTGGGTTAATATTCTTGTTATACACTCGAACATATTTCAGATATAATAGATTCTTATTTTTGAGGTTTGTTTAATCAGTTTGAAGACTGAAAGTGTATCAGAATTTGTGACCGTGAATGTACTCGACTTTCAGTACACACACAGTGGTAAAATTTCACCGCACTGACATTTTTACGCCTTAATTAAGTACCTAGTAGAACTTTTTTTTAAATATAAATTAATGAGGTACTGTAGTGTTTATCAGTATTGAGTAGGACATTTGTTCTACTGTATTTGAAAATAATGGCACAGAAATAAAACGGTGTTAATCATTCAAGCTATTTGCTAGTCTAACGAGAATGGCAGGCTCGTACTACCTAGAAAAAAGATAACCAGCCTCCAATTCTTTACTAATATGGCAGGAAACTAGAGTCCAGACCAAGTAAACTAATAGATGGGAGCTATAACCCCCTTTATGATTAGACCAGCTTAGCACCATAGTAATTTATAAGGACATAGACTACAGTAGATCTGGACTGGACACGAAAATGGAACTTTGCAGTAAGGGACCCAAAATTGGAGAATGAACTCCAAGTTCGAACCTCGAAACAACGAAAATGTGATATTTTTGCGGTTTCGAGGTTCAAACTTGCGGGTTCGTTCCCCAATTTTGGGTCCCTTACTGCAAAGTTCCATTTTCGTGTCCAGTCCAGATCTACTGTAGTCTATGATAAGGATAATATAATAGATCCAGTGTGTGTGTACTGAATACTCAGAACACTGTAATTCCATGTGAAGGAGAAGCTTCTTGAAATATCTGTAGCAGCTTTAACGAGTGGGGTGGCCTTCTGGTCATGACACATGAGGTGCACACAACCTTCTGCCTGGGCTCACAAGTTCACCTTAAAATGATACACACTGCATCAAATATCACAAACCTTTTAATACTGTTACTAAATATAGTACTCTATGTATAGTTATTACAGCAAATATACAAGTAATTCAACTACGCAAATATAACTTTTATTACTATCACTAGCTAAATTTCTGTACTGTATAATGCATTACAACAAAATTTACCATTACCTTTAGTACTGCAACCAGCTTTAGCTAGAAAACTTATATGATATCAGTTACTTCCCATTAGCCTTCTGCTTTTTAGTGATTTAATGTTGCAGTATTTCCATCACCTTATATGCTCATTATCTTCTCAACATCATCCATCTTTTACAAGATGCAATGATTTTAGAGTATTGTGCTTTGCTATTCTGAAAGCATGTTGAGTGTAGTCATCCCTGAAAGTTTCAATATTACAGCTACAATTTCAAGTTTTCCTGGAAATGAGAGAAATGTTTTAGTATAACTCGGAAGTTTGTTTGAAAACCCCCCAAGTTAGCTTGAAATATCCCAAGTTAACCTCTTTTTGCCCCAGTGGTCGGATACGTTGGTGTTGCCCCAGACCGTAAGTTGTGTGTGGCCTCAAATACTACCGGTAACCTCTTCAATCAGATGACTAGGTCGTGACTAATTCGACTGCTGGAGGATTTTTACTTAGTTTGAAGGCAGGGTGTCAAACGAAAGCCAAATCCATTATTTTTAGTCTTTGTTATTGTATATGTTAGAATAGAATTATGGTTTATAGTTCAAATTCTATCCATGGAAGTGATAATATGGCCTAAACAAAGTTATTTCATGTTAATTTTGTTGTATTCCTTCTCATTTTTATTGAAGTCTTCATACCAAATGGCTTCAGTTTGACACCCTTGACGGACCCTTGACAGACCTCTTTAAATGAATGAGGTAATGAATTAATTAACCCTGTAGCTTGACAGGTATTTCCTAAGTTGAATAATGTCATGTGAAGGGAGCTAGAAAAATTGTTAGTGTCATCTGATTGAAAGAGTTAAGGGATAAAATCAAGAGTTAAATGTTGGTCTTGTTTCTGTTAATAGAGTTCTAGTGTTTTTGTATTCCTTGATGCCTTTAGCCATAGGTTAATATAAATTAATTGGGAGAGGGATATTAATATTTGTTTGACCTAGCCGGGACTCTGTGAGGGCGAAGCGAATGCCGGGCTCTAAATGAAGATGGTTGGCAGCATAACGGATAAAGTAGCTTAAATCACAATCCTAATAATAGACCTGTTTATGATGGCTTCGGATCACACTAAGTATTATATCCATTGATTTGGTTTAGAGCATCAATGTGGTAAAGTTAGTAAAATAATCTGTTATTCTATTGTACTTAACACAGAAATACCTAATTTTTTTGTAAAGAGTAAAATAAGTTTGCACAAAATCAGTTTATTCAACATTTTACCCTTACAACTTTATAATTATTCCTGATTATATTTTATCCCCATCTTTTCTTTGGTGTCTCAAAATAACATTACTGGATCTACGTAATTTTATATATCTAGGTTTTAAATATTTACTTACGTTGAAATCTTAGCAAACATTTATTGTACTAGATATTTGAAAATAATAAATGGCTAATCAAATCAACTGAAATTATCCATAGTGTGATATCGGCTACTAGAACTTAACCAAATCAACATTGGTCTATCCTGAAGAACTGTTATTGCATTCAGTGTAAATGATATTTAATTTAATCTTAGCTACTGACTAGCCTAACATGCCTTAGCTTACCCTGTTATTCAATATTGTATAGCATATTTATAGAAAGTTATTGTAGGTATTTTTAATATTGATCTAGTGTAGAATTATAACCCCATGTGCAGTTGAGATCTCTGGAGAATTATTTATAATATGAACAGTGTCTTGCAACAGCTCTCGTATGTCAGAGTAGATCTACATACTGTATATGATAGGTAGTGTAAGCTTTGGCATGTAGGTTAACAGATTACTACCATACTGATTTTGGTTATTGGTATATATGACAGCAAACTGATCCAAATGCAGGAGTGCTATAAAGCTACATATTTATATATTTACAAATCTTTTATTTACATTTCCCTTTATTTATTCCATGAACATTACTGAGATTTTGAAACCTTCAAATAAACCAATAAAGCATTGGATCCTTACTAAAAGGTTGATGTGTAGCGTTTATGTTGGATAGTTTCAAATCACTCCAGGTAATAATGAAGCCAACTATATCACAATTGTAACCTGATAAAGAAGTATTATAGCAACACTTAGGAAAAGAAAGTAGAGAAGCTGCACACTTTCATCAGTCCTTTTCAAGAATTGCTCTTAAAGCTACTTCTGGAATCTCTATAAGCTTGTGTGCTTTTCTCCCAGCGGATTACTATACAGTGCAGTATGAGGAATGGTATAATAATCGCTCATGCAGTTGTAGAAAAACACATCTGCCATATGTGATGTGGTGAGGTAGCTGTATTTGACATTAGTTTTTTAACAGTTTGCAGGTGTAGGGGAAAATGGTTTACAGAGTGAATTGAGAAATGTGGAACAACAATGTTTGGCAACGAGTAAGATTAACCGTCATCTATTTACCTAGTACTGTATAAAGTAACCCAAGAGAGGTGCAGCATGGCACCACAGCTCTTCAACACTACCATGGCTCGAGGCTGTTCGGCCAGGCAGCCTAGGGAACGACAACTACTACTACTACCATGGCTTTACAGTATGATCATAATTTTACTAGACACTTGTGAATGAATCATGGTCAATTTTGTTATATTTTCCAAATTTAGCCAGAGTGCAACTGCATGCAGAAATAGAGGTACACTACTCAACCATGAAGTTGAGAAAGTGAACATAATTATAACTAAATGCTTCTTGGTCTTAATGGCCCAATTATATACAGTATCTCATATTACATCAGTGCTTGATTACATAATTTATTTCAATCTCTTCACTATCAAATAAAAATAAATCTAGCATTTTTAAAGCATGTACAGTATGCCTTACCTAATTTTATAGCAAACTTCGAACCTTTGTTTTCCCGGTCACTTCTATCATCAGTGATGTTGACTGCACTGTTTGATTATTTATCATTTACTCTGAAGTGAATGTTGGCACTGGTCAATTATTCATCTTTGACTATGCAGAGACGCTTATCAGGAACCATACTGAGACTTGGTTAAGCTCGGGTCTCAATCTAACTACTGTACTGTAGTTTACATATAGATCAAGGGCAACCAGGTTCAACCCTAAACTAAGCCAAGTATCCTACTCTTATTAAAATAGGAAGTCTGTTAGGTGAAACAATGTGATCGTGATTTTGTATAGGGAGTTACTGATTGTGGAGTAATTGTATGGTTTGTAGGTTCAGGATGGATATATATAGATGGTAGATAACCTATTTTAGAGTAAGAATGTGTACCAGATACTTTCCCGTAACTTATATAGCCACTAGTGACTAAGGAACAAGTAATACGATGGTTTAGTTGAGAGTTGAACCTGGCTTGTATTTGTGATATTTGAGACAAATAGAGATTATTGTCTTGGCTATACTGTATAATGGCAGCAGTACTTCACACAATACCCGAGTGGTTCAGAGGGAATACTTTGCCTTTGTAGGAGGCATATTTATTACATAATTATACTGTATATACCGGTATACAATCGAGATGGGGTAGTTTGTATATGTGATAACACCAATACTAACCAACTTATCTAACCTACACCGTTTTTCTTATCATATTGATAAATTATGTTGTTTAGAGCTTGATTGTTCATTTTTTGCAAGGTTTCAAAGTGAAGTATATTTATTGTCAGATACAATAGCATGGTAATTATATGATGCAAAGAATCTTATTTTTCACCAAGTTTAAACAAATCAACAGCTCTAAGATGATATTTCACACCAGATACAAAAACAGAGTACAGTATAGTCTAATTTACTCTTTTGTAAAATTGCAACCAGGGTGGTAAAATGTGGTAAAATGTGTTTTTCAGGAGTCGATCATAAAGATGATGGTGTTATTATATGTACAAGCATCTCTAACCTGTTTGCATTATAAAACCTGAGTGCAGGAGACCAAAAGAAATGTTGCAGCATCGTTATAGTGGTCAACCCGCTTAGTACAATGGTGCCAATTTAATTTTGTACTGGTTAACTACTTAACCCCTTCAGACTCATATGACGCAGAGGTTGCCAGATTAGCAATAAGAAATAGAGTTCTCTCACTCTTATAATTACCTCTCCAAAATTAGTTTTCTGCCCACAGCTAACTCAAAGACAACTGCAGAGGTTGAAGTAACTAAACTAAAGGTTTCTAAATACCCCTGATGGTAACAAAGGTTTTAAAGTATCCCTAATAGGCTCAAAATCGCGTCATATGTCGGAGAGGGTTAACTAGACAATATTATTCAGCTCTCAAATGACCTTTAGAAATTCATGCATATGTGATTGAGTAATCCATTAAATGTACAGTATGGTTTCAATTTCATGTCCTAATGGGGTATAAACTACCTATTAATCCTCGGACTCCCATGGGCTCTTCTTAATAAAATTGTTTAGTGATAGCCAGAATACAATTTAAATTACAAAATTGTATTAAGAGTTAACCTAGAGCTTCCATGATTTGGTTCCTGTAGTCTTTTTTGATCAGTAGGTTGTTTTTGTGTTTTATAGGGAATTAATTTGGTTCATCGTCACGTCAAGCTCAACACTTAGCCCCTAGATATTATGCAGGAATTAGATTTGTTTTTGTTATAGAAAATTATTTACCGTTGTGCTGTATCAGATGAGGCGTTTTCATTAACCCCTTTCGTACCGAGGTTATGTTTTGTGTTATTTCAACCCAATTTTAGACGATTTTATGCAGCTAAGGAAGGGTCTGTGATAGATAAAATGGTTAATTAGATACAGTAGTTTGAAGCCTTTTTAATTGTTATACCTCCTTCATATGCTGCAAATATCGTTTAATAATTGCCAAAATATATTGAATAATAAGTCCCCGGTAATGAAGGGGTTAATTCATATCTGAATACTAAAATCTTCACTGGAATGCCTAATTGCCGACTTGCGAGTTTCGTTCTATAAGGAAGTTTGAGCTGTAGACAACGAGATTTTGCTGAATTAGCAGGTAAAATACGATCGTAGTACATTTATAAATGCATAAAACCCAATTCAACATACCATTTATCCATCAGAAACGTACATTATTATTGCGTTTCTGTTTAATATCGATGTTCTCGGCTCCCAACTTCCTTATAGCCTGAAACTCGCAAGTGGTCAATTGCTTGAGAAACTGCTGCAGTATTTCTTTTAGCTGACTGCACACTACCGACAATTATTAGCAAGTGGCAGTTATATTTACAGTTGCTACGACTCTGATATTACGGAGGGTCTGAATGTGATAAATTAATTAATCTGTGGGATGAAATTTGTTTGTAACTAAAGGTGTATTGTTTGTATTTATTGTATGTTGTTTTAGACTTAATTTTGCTCTCAGCAGGAACAACTTAACATTATGCAAAGGGGTTAACAAAATGGTTGAATATTTATATATATATATTATAGTTTAATTTTGCGGTGCCGTATAAACTAATCAGAATTCTTGTCATTGGTTGCCCGGTTACAGCTCGTCTATAATAAAGTTTACACCCAAGATATCTTTTAAAGATTAAGATTCAAAATATTTATTGAAGTTATGCTGTTTGTGTATCAAAAGCCATCATTTAAAGTTCTTTTGTATTATAAGAATACTTTCTCATTTCGCCATAGTAAAAATTGTATAAATATGGAACATAAAATTTGTGATAACTTCTGTTGTTTTTTTCTTGACCACAACATACATAGTGGAACATTGTTTATCATTCCTCATAGTTAGTATTTAGATGTAGTTGCCACTTAAAAAGATGGGAATATGATTTCCTTATAGGATTCAGAGGATTGGAATTATTTTGCTTATTATTCTTGATCCCCCCTTTCCCCCCTAGTACTACACCCGTTGATCGCCGTAGAGGGGCTTCGGGGCCGGTGAGTGGAGCTTGATGGGGTTGGGCCTCCCTCGACCTTTCGTCGTCGGCTCGACTAATTTTGCGTGGCCTATATTTGCTCTTTCTATGTTTTTCACCTTCTGTTCTTACTCTCGATCACTTTTGTTCCCGCTGTCATGTTCTACTTACTGTTTCTCACGTTTTTTCTCGTCTGTAACTTTTGGTTAAAATTTGTGAACTTTTCCTTTTTGTTTAAATTTTAAGTTGGACGAGTCAACAGATCTTTGGTAGGATGAGTGCTCTAACCCGGACCCAATGGTGGTGACATGTCAGCTCACCCGAGTGTGTTTGGACCAGTGATTCAGTAGTATGACTCCTCATGTTACATTTCCTGGGCAGAACCATCTCTGTGGTGCGGCTCCAGATCCGGGGGTGCCATCCCATGGGAGTGAGACTCTTGGCTTTTAGACCAGTCAGCCCTTCATTATGTATAAAGCGGAGATGTTTGCATTATTTAATGCCCTTAATCTCATCAAGTAGATCCTTCCTACACTTGTGCCACTCTTTACATATTGATGCCATCGTCTTGCGAGGGGTAGGATAGGAAGCACTGAAGCAGACACTTGGGAGTGTCCCCCCCATTGGTGTTGGTGAAGATTTCGGGCTCCATGATTCGTGAAGGTTGGTTTACTGGTACTACTGACATTCCTTCACTCTGCCTGGCCTGCTTAGTATACGCATGGCTAGGCTATCATGGAATGTCCTCACCGCTAGGGAGCCATCTTGTCGCGGTGGCGGGGCTTAAAGCGTGACCGGTGGTCTATGTTCCTAGATGGGCCGCTGGCCTTCTTAGGATTGGGGCTCTGCCGTCCTTGTGGGCTAATACCTCCCTCCTCATTGGTATACAGAGGCCAGTGAGGTACCACTTTTATGTTTTTTTTTTTTTCCCTCTACCTTTGTCCTTTTCCTTGCTTCCCCTTCTTCTATCGTTGATGGCTAGACTACTCTTTGTACTTTGTTGGAGGGTGGATATGGACGTCATTCCCTTTCCCCCATAGAACTGGAGTACCTGACGTGCCCATACGAGGGGAAACTTTTACGTAAAATTTCACCTCTGTGCTGGGCCCTTAGTTGACAAACTGACCTTCCATTAGGCTCCGGAGGTTGAGGTGTATATTTGGATTTGACTCCTTAACATTGATGCATTCGTCTTATGGAAACTATTTCTGGACCACCGATCACTGGCAATGGCAAGGATATGGCCGATGTGTTTGACTCTGATTCCTCGGCGGGTGCCCAACCCCGAAAGGGGTTGAAATAGGGGAGCTATCCCCCCGCCAAAGGTGGCTTTCTAGGGCCTTTCCTAGCTGATGCTAAGAGGATTGGGTTCTAGTCATGTGGTGATGGGCTGGTCTATCAGAGTGAGAACTGAGCGATCTCTGCCATACCCATAGCTTACTCTGACTGTTCCTTTTACTTATATATTTTCTAGATCTCGAGTGACGGCGTCTCTTCCGTGGATTGACCTCCCAATCTATCAAGATTGGAAGCCAAAGAGTCACATTTTTCCTTTGCCCCTCAACTTTCTCTTCATAATTGCTGAGGGGCACAGGGCCCTGGGTTGGGCTTTGGTTTCCCGGGCGTTTCTGCACCCTCCTCAGCTCCCCGCCATGGAGTGGCTTTATTGGCTTTATTGTGGTCAGCTGGGAGGGTTCTGTGGAGGCGCTCGGTTATGGCCTTGGCCTTGCTCGGGGCCTTGGGGCTGTTCGGCCAGGCAGCTTGGGGAACAGCAACAACAACAACAACAAACTCTGATTCCTTAGACGTCCTCCCCTCGGGTAGTGGTTTTTCTTTGCCTGCCACTATGCTGGGTTCCTTATTGACCCCAGTGCCATCCTTGGACATCCATCCAACCTCTGCTCCTCATAACGTACCGAGCCTCGGCGGGCCAAGTTCTCTTGCTACGTCTACTTTCTCTATGTTAGCTGTCAATTCTAGCCCGAATCTGGGTTTCCCTGTGACCTCTGCTACCCATTCTGAGTTGCACCTTTGTGCGATCGACTTTTCTGTCATGGCTGACTCCACTGCATCTGCAAATACCACGCATGTAATTAACGCACAACTCCGATCCTCGTGGCTCCTACTTTTAAAACGCCTACTGCTGCTGGTAATGAACCTGCTCTGACGCTTCAACCTTACACCAGACCCGCACTCAACCGCCGCCGTCCTGTGTATTGACCTGACCCCACCTATCTCTGCTTTAACAAATTTTTCGGTGAGGCTGCATGGCCCTGTTATCTTGTCCTCACTCCTGCAACACCGATGAACAAATGGCAAGTTGAATTCCACCTCCATGTTTCTCCTTCCTGTGACATGTCTCTTCGCCCTATGGATTCCCACCAAGTGGCTCGTTGAGGCCACAACTGTCGGCTTTCCGACCGGCCTGATGCCCCCCTTTCTGCTGTGGAAGGTGATAGTATCCACCATTACCAACATTTACACCCCCTTGGTACTACTCTCCTTGGTGCGGTTGGGGGACTTCGGGGCTTGATGGGGGAGGGCTAGGGTTATTTCCCTCCCTCTCCTCTCGAGCTTTGGTCGTCGGCTTGACTAATTCTGAGTACTTATTTCTTTTCTCATGCTATGTTTTTCCCCTTCTATTGTTTTTCTGTCCCATTCGACTGTCCTCGGGCAGCCTATATCTCATGTCTCCCTGGCCTGGCTAGGTAGTTGACTCATGACCCGTTTTGTCTCTTCGGTTGCTGATGTGGCCGAACTGACCTGATTCCCTTCGGTAATGCATTTTTTGCATCTTACTGTGATTTTTGTTCTACCTTAGTCCTGATCTTTCATTCTTCGCCCTTGATCACTTCTTGGTTGGCGTTGCGGTGTAGCAGTTCTTGCCTCATTCTTTGGCCCTGCCCTATAAGAGCTCTGATGTGGAGCTCATGTGGTCCGGCTGAACTGGTGAAATGGCGAGAAATGTCTGCGTGTCTTCACCTTCCTCGATTTGTTCCCTTCCTGCCTTTCCCTATCTATCTTGACTTGCTTAGTTATATATCTTGATCGAATCCTTTGGGCCAGCCCTATGAGAGTTCTTTTGTGGAGCTCAGTGGTCTGGTTAAACTAATATTAGAAGAAAACAAAATTACACGGGTCCACCAGTTTTGTTGATATAGGTAACCAACGTTTACTTTCTGCCCTATTCACCAGTACTTAAAAGCGATTGACTTATTTCATGAAATCTGATTGTCGTCCTTCAAATACTGCATCCTAATCCCTTCCATCATATTTCCCTTCACTCACCTTATGAGTGCCCCAGCCCAGTAGGGTGACAAATTTCATCTTTCTCTCTCTCTTCCATAATGTATCTCCCTTACATTCTACAATGGAACACTAATGGATTACCGACACGGCTTTGTCTTGGCGAAGTCCAACGTTTGATTAAAGTTTATTCACCTATCTGCTTCTGCCTCCAGCATGTAGGGCAGTGTCCCACCTCGATCCTCCACAATCAATTTAGCTCGTTGTCTTCTGATAAGTATGGCTCTGCCATTTATGTTCATTCTCGCCTGACTTAAAATGTTCTTCCGCTCCGACCATCTTACTTCCAACACTGCCGTCCAGCTCTTTATCCCTGGATACGGTCTCACATCAATTTGTAATATTTATAATCAACCCTCCCTTCACTATGATTTACCTGGCCTCCATTCTTACCACTTTCCCTGATCCCATTTTGTTTGTTGGGGATGTTAATGCCCACAGTCATATTTGGGATTCCACATGCTCACTAGCTGAAATTCCAGGATCCCTTGTTACACAACTCTTAACCACTCGTGCTGTCTTAACGAAAAATCATCTCCCACCTATTTCTCTGCTACTCATCACGCATTCTCATACATGGACGTCGCCCTGTGCTCGTCTATTGTGTTGGACAGGTTCAGCTGGCTAGTATTGGATGACTCGCAATCTAGCGATCACTTCACCATTGTCATTACAGCCTTAGATTTTCATTTACCACCGACACCCCCCAGATATAACTTCTCCAGGGCTGATTGGGGGGCATACCAATTCCACACTAGGTGTTTACTGTATCTCCTTTTGTGCCTCGTCATCACAACATTCTGGATGACCACTCTATTGCTTTCATCAAATCTACAGCCGATAAATTGATTCATGTCTCATGATCCCGTCCTATGAAGTGACGTGTTCCTTGGTGGAGTGATTATTTCCAAAACTTAATTCGCCAGGAACGTGCCATTGGCCGTAGGCTTCACGCACTCACCGTCGATTGTCGGAGACTCATCCGTTCACCCAGAGTACCCTTGCTTCCTTGACTAATATCTTGTTTAGCACCCTTGCTCTCAAATTTCGGTATAACTGACTGACGGCCAAGTTTCGGAAGGAAGTATTACGAGCTAAGTCGGAGTCTTGGCGGCACTGTCTCGACCATCTCTTCTACTACTTCCATCCGCACTGATTGGCAGAAGTTTGGGAGAGTCGATGGCAATTATTTCCACGCGCTCAGACATGCGTTGCTTGTGGATGGGCGGCGTGTTCACGATCCCCGGGATATTATATTCTCTAAGGGGGGATGGTCGTATTTTCTGGCCCCCCTTTTTCCTCATGTTTAGTCTAATTAGTTTTCAGATTCTAAGAAGTTCGACCACTCCATATGGAGTTGGTGGTTGGAGAGAGAGCATTCTGCTTTGCTATCCTTACCTTTTACTTGGTAGCAAATTTTGTTAGAATTAAGTCCGGAATGCCTACAGTAGTAGGGATTGCAAGGTCTGTGCAGTCTGTGTATCTATGTAACTCTCTCTCTCTCTCTCTCTCTCTCTCTCTCTCTCTCTCTCTCTCTCTCTCTCTCTCTCTCTCTCTCTCTCAGCCAAGCATAACGTAACAACTGCCAGCACGAGTGACTTGCTCAAATTCCTGAAAATACAGAATAATTTTTCCACCCAAGAACTTCGAGATCAAATATATAAGAAAATAGAAATATAGTCTATGACATCCGGAGGGTTGTGAGGGGGGGGGGGGGAGTAGAAGTATATAGAAAAACAAATATGTGAGGAAAGAGACATGGGGTTTATGAAATGAAGATGAACTAAACAATCGCCTTATTTAATTTTGTTCTCTCTCTCTCTCTCTCTCTCTCTCTCTCTCTCTCTCTCTCTCTCTCTCTCTCTCTCTCATATATATATATATATATATAATTTATTTATGATCATGAAGAATTTGTATCCAAACACAAACCAATTATATTGTAGCCTACCAGTAGGACCTATTGCTGAATGCTTATTATGGATATGGACATAATTGAGTATAAAGAGAGGCTTATGGCGAATATCGACCTATCTCTGTTACTATAGGGTCTCTTCCTAGATCTTGTCTTTGCTTACTTGTTGAGTAGAAGAAAGACTGGGAAAATCAATTCAATCTTGGGTTAGAGTTGGACAGAATAGGGGTGGGAATGTGTTGAAAGGCGGGTGCCCCCTACTCTCTGTAAGGGAGGAGGTTTACACTGATAAATCTCTGAAGAACATTGATTATTGGAATAGCGGTAACAGAGTGAAAGAGATGCAACATTGCAGCGTGTAGAGAAAGATTGTAGGGAATTAGTAAGAGGAGGTGGATTGATGAGACAAAATGCTTTTGGCTCTACCCTTTCGAGAAGTGTGGTATGGGTTGAACCTCCCCACACATGCGAAAAAATACTTGATACAAGCTAGGCGCACTGTACCCCTGTAGGCCTACAGAGGAAAAGGTTGTGCGGGGGTGAAGAACCCACAGAGGACCCCAATGGAAATACGCCTAACGGCCTTATTGGGCTATCCTTAGTTGGAATTATGCAAGGCTGGTACATGTCATATTTGTAACAAACTATGTGGTACCAAATCTGTAAATTGCTAACTGAATAAATATTATTATTATTATTATTATTAGAGACGGTTGATCACACCTAACTTCTGGGAAGCTGTTTTTACAAAGGTGGTAATATGATTTTTCCAAGAAAGGTCAGAAAATTAAACAATAATAATACTGAGAAAAGATGATGGGTTGATTTATATTATTGTTGAAGAGTAAGGGATAGTCATGTGGAAGATTGTGACGGGTATATACTGTACATGGAAAAATTAGGTTTTGGAAGCATTGAAAGTAACAAGATTATCTTTGCCCCAATAAAAATAGTTGATAGCTCAGAAAATAGGTGTGCTATGGCCTCATCACGTGAGTTTTGGAGTAAGTGCATGGTGGGTCGTTGTATAAACTAGTTAAATAGTGTAAGGTAGAGTCATCAGCATATGTGGATAGGACTTTGTTTATGTTTTTATTTTTTCCCCTATGTGTATGAAGGAGATAAAAGGCAAAGCTGCGTGCAATAAATGCCTTCTCAAAGTTGAAAGAGTGAAAGAGCCAAAATAAACATTGTTTTTATTTTTATATATATATATATTTTTTTTTTTTTTTTTTTTGGTGTAGGCCTACTGGAAATAAAAGTGGTGTGCTTGTTTAGTGTAGTGAAATGGATAGGAGGAGGAGTGTTTGTGAAAGCTAGCTGGATTACTCTGTGTAGGCCCTATGTGAGACACAAATTGAAGCATTGAGGGAAGCTAAACAAATGAAACAGGAGTTCCAGCAACTTCTTATCACATGCCTATGAGGCTTCCCCTGGGTATTGCCTTGCTCGATTGGTGTCTATACAATCTCCCAAAATCAGAGGTAGCCTACAGTTGACAAGATCATTAATGATTATTAGAAAAAGAACTGGAGACAGGACAGAACCCTGAGGAACACCTAAGTTGATAGGTTGAGGAAGTGAGCGATGGCTATCCACAAACACAGCTATGGAATGGCCAGAAAGGAAATTTGAGAAAAAGGCACTGATAGAGGGACAGAAACTGAAGGAGGGTAGTTAAGAAATTTGAGATTTGTGCCAGACTCTAACAAAGGTTTTTTATATGTCTAGCATAATAACAAATGTCTCACCGAAGTCCCGAAATGAAGATGACCAAGAGTTAGTAAAATATGTAAGAAGATCACCAGTGGAGTGGCCAAGGAATAAGCCATAATGGCGATCTGAAAGTAGAATATGGGAAGACATATGCTTAAGAAATTTTGAATTAAGAATTAATATGCAGCAGATCAAAAGCATCATGCAGAAGGTCAAGCCACGGAAGACAGCCATTTCCATGGCCAGAGAATAGGGACACAATAACCAGCCCTCCCCTACTTCCGCACCTCCTTCTCGCCCTCAACCTGGCCCATACCACAGCCGCAACCCCAAGACCAGCTACCACCAACATCACCAGGCCGGACCAAGACCAGCAGGCCGTTCTAGCCCGGAGCTGCCTCAACTGGGACATCGCCACCAACATCAAGACCATCACAGGCAACCAATAACCATCTATACTTCCTCTGCCATTGTAGCTTAAGGAGATCATGTGGTCTACTAAGAATAATACTAAATCAGCCTTGGTTCGGGGCTGGGCTGCAGATCGCTTTCGAATCTGATCTGAGGGATACAACTTCCTTTCAGTACTTAGTGAGATGGATGTATTGTTCTAGGAACAAGGACTTTGGTCGCCTGGTCCCCTCAGTGATGTATACCCATCTCAGACCCAAGGTCCAGCCGGACGCCGCATAAGAAGCAAGCCAGAAGCCCAGCAACAACCCCGGCACTCAACCTCGACCCAGAATTGCCGAGACCCTTGACTAAAGACACCAGCAAGACAGACCACCTCCTCCCTCGAGATTTAGATATACTGCCCTCACCCCATTACCTTCTACACCTGGTAAAAGTGTAGAATTCACTTATTCGTCTTGAGGCCCCTTCTCGTATTCCATTCTGCTCTTTAACCTGACAAGCGCGATATAGACCTAGGTGCTAGAGTAGTTATTTGTGCATTTCTAGCCCTGGATTCTGACAGAATTCGTTATATTTACAATATAAAGCATTATTTGTTTTCGGTATGCTTTTATTTTACATATATGATGTATATATGAACCTTCAAGAGTGCTAAAATAAGTGGGAAAAGCATTTGGGTGGTGAAAAACGAAGATATTGGCCACCCGGTCATAATCTCAGGCGAGAGAGAGCCACAGGCAGCCCTCCCCTCTCGCTGTCTGGGAGTCAACTGAGACGAGCGGGGCGGTGTGTGCCGGTGTCTGGGTGTTGCATAACGATCTTTTATGCAACCCACTTGTGCTACATTATCGCGGGAGAGAAAAATAACCGATAAATGATGATAATAAGAGGAAAAATAGGTGATAATTGAGGAGGGGGGGGGAGGGGGGAATAAGGTGGGGAAGGAGGGGAGGGGGAGGGGTGAGAAACACATGGATGAGTACTAGAGGGGAATTATCTCACCTAGAGACAAAATCCTTTGTTTTGATAGGCCCTTTTTTTTTTTGGAAGGATTTTTTTATGGTCTTGCTTCCGTGAGGCCTATCGCGTTCCCTATAGGAAGCCTTCCGTGAGGCCTATCGCGCTTGCCGAGTTAAGGAATACAGTCCACATACTGCTATCTTAAAGGTGGGGGCTCATGGGTTGAGGTAAACATGGACAAATAATCGCCAACCTGCATATAATTATCTTGTAAAATGCAATGTCACTGAAATAGTTATTAACAATGGTATAAAGGATTTTGCGGATCGTCTATACCGGGCCTGTGACGTCATAGTGACGTCACACCAGTATCCCTAGCCTAGACTGGATGGTGGACTTACACTCTTGTGACGTCACAGGCCCGGTATAGACAATCCACAAAATCCTTTATACCATTGTCAACTCTGCGTAAGCAGAGTTTGGTATCGCCCCCCCCCCCCGTATAGTGGGTACCACACGAAAAAAATGTCTGTCGTCGTCGTTGTCGTCGTCGTCCGTCTGTCTCGGAACTCCTCCTAGACCGTTGGACGGATTTTCACCAAATTTCACACGAACATTTGTTGCGTGAATGCAAACGTCAGTCAAAAAGTTTTTTTTGAATTTATGCAATAGTTATGATTTTAGGTCCAAAATATGGTTCCCCCCTTCCCCCCCCCCCCCAGCAATGATGGCGTTCTTAGTGTGTTCCACTAAGAACGCATTCGCGAAAACATCTCGCTACGCATTTGCTAGTTTAAGTTAGTTTAGTTGGCATTAGAAGTGATGGTAGTAATATTTGGATTTAGATAGTAGTGATAATGGTGATAATTGTAGCAATGATGGTTGTAGTTGTATTGATGATGATGACAGTAGTGATGATGATAACAGTAGTAGATATGATGGTGACAGTAGTAGTAATGATGGTCATAATAGTAGTGATGATGGTGACAAGTAATGATGATAGTTGTAGTGATAATAATGACAGTAGTGATGATGGTGTGAGTATTAGTGATGATAGTGAGTAGTAGTGAGGATGGTGAAATTTGTAGTGATGATGACGATAGTTGTGGTGATGAAGTTCATAGTAATGGTGATGATGGCAGTAGTAGTTGAGATGCGGTCTCAGTATGATAAGACCGCATCTCTAGCTGCCACTAAACCTGCAGCCAACCCTACTCCTGCCAGCCACCCTGCTCCTGCCCGCATATCAACGAGACAGGTGGAACACATAAGACCTGAGTGGGCTACACCAGTATACCCTGCCCAGCCAGCTTCTATGGCCCCTACCACCAGAGAGAAAAGTCAGAGGGGTAACTACGCTAAACACCCAGCTAACCATCCTAGACTTCCCCAGCCTGATCAACCAGCTACAGGTGGTACTCCTTTATTTTCCAACTTACCTTTCATCTCCCCCATCAAGGACTGCCAAACTGCTCCAGACTTTCACTCTCTATTCCCTAGTCTGCCATTTATATCACCCATCAAAACCCCTCAGGATCTTGCAGCCATCCAAGTCATGTCCTTTTCCCGGGCTAGGCTGGCGCATAAACCAGCAGTTCAACCCATGTAGCAGTTCTAAAACCTTTTCTTATATGAATCATCCTGCACATGCCATTTCTCATCCACTTCCTCCCCCACCAGGAAGTGATCCCCCCATCTTATAACAGAATCTGCCCGGGGGCATCTAGCTACAAGGTACAGCTAGAGTCCAGGCGCGCCACCCCCAGAGCTACAAGGACATAACCACCACGCGCCAACACCACCCCAGCGCCTTTGATCCTCTCAAGCCGGGCGCCTTAAGTAGGGGCAAGAAGATTGCCTTATACTCACCCAGCCTGGACATCAGTAACTAAGCTTGCCATTTGGTATTATTTAGTTCAGGGTAAGAACAGCCAGAGATAGCTGGTGTTCAACTTGTCAGTTGTGTGCTGTGATCGAAGATCTACCAGGTCGGGTTCCCCCCATCAGGAAGAGGACTAGCTTGGGCAACCCACTTTGGGCTCCCCCTTTCTGGCCTTCGATGCGGTGCACAAACCAAGTACCAAAGGATTCCTACCTTGTTTTGTTCAAGGGATTATGAGGATAGTGTAGTAACTTGAGATCTACCAGATCGGGTTCCCCCCATCAGGAAGAGGACTAATTTTGGGCAACCCACTTTGGGCTCCCATTTCTGGATTCTCTTTTTGCTACATGGTTCTGATAGTTCCACGAACTAGCAAGGAAGGAAGACACTTACCTTGACCCCCCTTAGACTACCTATAATGTCACTATCTAGACTGCTTGCCACTCTAGGTAGATCATTATGCTAGTCACCCTAACCCCCCAAACCTTGTAGCAGAACTCCAGCATATCCTTTGGGGATCACTGCACTGTGAGAGTGCAAGAGGAACCCGGTTGTCCCGTGGTAGGCGCCAAGATCTAAGGAATCATCTTGTGACTCAACCTGGACCAGTAGCTGTCATCACGCTCAGCTCAGCCGATCTCGTAAGTTTCTCCATCATAATGTGGGATGGGAATGTGAGAACGGTGCGCCATGATGTTATCGTGTTCTGGCTGTTCCAAACTTGCAATGTAATGCAACCTTTTATCCGAATCAATCCCACCGCTGCCACCAATGAAATGCTGGGTGCGAAGGGAGTTTTTCTGTCCTGAAAACTCCCCAGGCCCACTTTAGGATCAACCTTCCCTGGTACCTGGCGCGGGGCTCGAACCTCTGAAGGGAGTTTAACCCTCCTAAAAACCCACAGGTTTTGAGATGCCTTGGGTGGGGTTCAAACCCTGGTTAGTGACCATGGCCATCACCACCAGGCCCGCGCGCTAACCCACTGTACTACCACGGACGTACTAAAAGTATAGTAACCTTAGTCCGATTTGTAAGAACCAGCGCAGTGTTGCCAGATTCTAAATGCAGAATTATCGTATTGTGACCACAAAATTATGGAATTTGCACCAACATTATCGTACACACTATTCTCTCTCTCTCTCTCTCTCTCTTTCTATAATATATATATATAGATGGTTTATTGGTCTACTATTATTACTTTAATAATAATGAATAAGTTTTTCCTAAGAAACGATTACATAATTTTATCTAGAAGGCCTATTGTTCTAAATCATTATGAACTATTCTTCTTAACCGTCTCCGACATATGACACGATTTTGAGCCGATTAGGGATACTTTAAAGCCTTTGTTACCATCAGGGGTATTTAGAAACCTTTAATTTAGTTACTTCAACCTCTGCAATTGTATTTGAGTTAGCTGTGGGCAGAAAACTAATTTTGGAGAGTTATAGAATAGAGTTTGTTATATAGTTATAGAGTTTGGAGAATTATAAGAGTGAGAGAACTCTATTTATTATTGCTAATCTGGCAACCTCTGCGTCATATGAGTCTGAAGGGGTTAATCTTCGGTTATCTCAGATTTGTTATAAGTTCCCTTTTCAATTCTGATAAATTCCTTACTTCCTTTATTAATTTATGTAATATATGTATGAACCAATGTGATTATCTAAGAGATTTATTTGGATGTTCAATAATTCCCTGAACTCTCTCCGAACTTCTGTTGCATTTTGGTTTAATTCATATAATATAGTATTTTTGTTGAAATCGTAAAATTATCGTACAAACGTACGATAATGAGAAACACTATCGTACATCGTACCAAGGGTAAAATTATCGTACATGTACGATAATTATCGTACGTATGGCAACACTGTACTTTCAACCAGGTGATAGTCTCGTGGTGATTCACGTGATGAGTTTATTGGACTTACCATCCACGACTATTTTACACTATACCTGACGTCAACTCGGGTAGTACATTATTGGGGTTGCGGGATATTTTCGAGGGCATTACAGTAGTAGTAATGATGTTAACTGTAGTAATGATGATTGTAAGATGGTGGTGATGATAGTAGTAATGATGGTTGATAGGTGTAGTAGCAATGATGATAGTCGTGATTAAGATGGTAGTGACAATGGTGAGAGTAGTAGTGATGATGGTGAGAGTAGTAGTGTAATTGTATTGATGATGATGACAGTAGTGATGATGATGACAGTAGTAGATATGATGGTGACAGTAGTAGATATGATGGTGACAGTAATAGTAGTAGTAATGATGGTCATAATAGTAGTGATGATGGTGACAAGTAATGATGATAGTAGTTGTAGTGATGATGGTAGTGACGATGATGTGAGTATTAGTGATGATGGTGAGTAGTAGTGAGGATGGTGAAATTTGTAGTGATGATGACAATAGTTATGGTGATGAAGATCATAGTAATGGTGATGATGGTGACAGTAGGATAAATGATGGTCATATTTGTGACAGTAGTAATGATGATGGTTATAGTAGTAGTGATGATGTTAACAGTAATAATGATGCTTGTAAGATGGTGGTGATGATATTAGTAATGATGGTTGATAGTTGTATCAATTATGATAGTAGTGATTAAGATGCTAGTGACAATGGACAGTGATGATGGTGAGAGTAGTAGTGATGATTATAATTGTAGTAGTGATGATGATCATAGTAATGGTGATGATGACTACTCGTGATAATTGTGGCAGTTGTAGTGATGATGGCAGTAGTAGTGATTATGTTGATTGTGATTGATGATGGTATTAGTAGTGATGATGGTAACCAATCGCAGAGTTGGGTATGCCGTTTTGATTTTGGGCAATACGGCACGTCTACTTTATTAATAATTATTTCAGTGCCATTGCATTTTGCAAGATAATTATGTACAGCTTGGTGATTATCATTCCATGTTTATCTCAACCCATGAGCCCCACCTTTAAGGCCTATAAAATTATACCCGAAAACCTGTAACACTCACGTCATTCGGTGACTGTGCTATAGTTATATAGCATCGTCATTTACCCCCCCCCCCCTCAATGGACTCAGGCAGGGTATAGAATCGCCATTATTATATTTATATTTGTTTTATAACTTTTTTTTGTTTTGGTGTATTAGAAAGAAGCATGGTGTATTTAGTGTAGGCTAGTGGTGGTAAAAAGAGGTGTTTGTGAGAATTAGGTGGATTACTATCTGTGTAGGTAAGACACAAACATAAATAGTGAGGGAAGCCAGACATTTGAAACAGGAGTTCCAGCAACTCTTATCAGATGCCTATAAGGCCTCCCCTGGGTATTGCCCTGCTTGATTGATGTCACAGTCTCCCCAATTGTTCGAAGGTGTGCTCGTAATAGAGATCCTATAGTATAATCTAATACTGTATATTTCACTTCCAACACGAAACATTTCCCAATTAAATTAATAAAAGCATGTGATCTTACCGAGATTCGAACCTGGGTTACCACATACAGGTCTTAAACATAGAGATCGTCTATATTTGTCTTTAGGCGCTATTCTGGTACTGTAATTACATAACGAGTGATATTTGTCTTTAGGCGCTATTCTGGTACTGTAATTACCAAACAACGAGTGATATTTGTCTTTAGGCGCTATTCTAGTACTGTAATTACCAAACGAGTGATATTTGTCTTTAGGCGCTATTCTGGTACTGTAATTACCAAACAACGAGTGATATTTGTCTTTAGGCGCTATTCTGGTACTGTAATTACCAAACAACGAGTGATATTTGACTTTAGGCACTATTCTGGTACTGTAATTACCAAACAACGAGTGATATTTCATTCCTGATCATGATCCAAAAACCGAACTATATTTTCTTTACCTGAATTACCAAATGTGAATTATGTATTTTGACGTATATGGGTGTAGAGAGAGGCTAACGACGTCGTCGTTGAGAAATTGTAAGCTTTTGAATGAGCCCAATAAGCATCTACATATCACATGGCTCGAATACATATTCCCATGTGAAATCGCCTAGTGTGTGGGTGGGTGTGGGGGGGGGGGGGGAGAGAGAGAGAGAGAGATTCCCACGGTATTACCATAAAGGAAATGAACAGATCCTGTGATGTGTCCCATATGCTTCCTTCATTACAGCACCGTTATCATCAGCACCATCACAACTAGATGATTTGTTTCAGGTTTGGAAGGATCTGTGAGAGTCTAAGCTTGTTCATTGGGAAAATGTGTTACCCCTTTGATTCCTAGTCAGATCCTTCCTGAGCTGTACAAAATCGTCTAATAATGGGCATAATCATAATAAAATTGGCGTTATCGCACTGAAAGGTTCAACCCCTTCAATAAGAGGACCTTTATATATCCTAGCTACTCCAGACGATTTTCTTCAATTTAAGGTCCTGTTAGAATTACAACGTCAATTTAGGTCATCTTTAGCCATTTGATTCCCCTCAGGTTCTTTCATCTGACAGTAGCATTAATAAAGCCTATACATCATCATCTGATTGAAGGGGTTAAGATTACGTGGGTATGCCGAAGGCTAACTGTGTAATGCAGGGTAGTTCCCTTTTATGTCCGACCCAACTCACCCAAAACCAATTTAACCCTTTCAGTACAAGTGATGTCCTTCTCTTTGTATTCTGGTGACCATGGTGACCTGTGGTGCAGCTGGTAGTACGCTCGGATCACAACCAAGAGGACCTGCCTGGATTCCGGTAAGACTAAGAATGTGTCTGGTCACCTTACACTGCATACAAATCTGGAGTTCGCGGACATTTGTGACGTGCCATCTGGGGTTGTTGTTGTTTGTCTTGTAGTTCCCCAGACTGTCTGGCCGAACAGTCCCGAGTCCGGTTGACCGAAGCCGCGTCAGATGCTCCGGCCCCCAAAGGGGCCAGGGTGAGATGAGATCTGTCTCTGAGAGGGAAGGGGCTTGCACTCGCGGGACAATGCCCCCACCATCTGCAGCCTCCCTTGCAGTGCCACCCAATCGGATGATTTCGCCAACACCTAGAAGGAAAAGTAGTAGGTCTACAGGAAAAGATATAGTATATAATTATAATATACTATATTACAGACTCGCTATCGCTCGCCAGGGTAAAAATCGACATCTAAATCGCACGAAAGGTCTTAATATTGACAAAGAAACGAGGTGATTTTTTTTTTAAATCGCCAAACTAATGGAACAAACGTTTTAAAATCTAAAAACTAATGGGGCTAAACATGAGGGAGAAAGGGGGGGGGGGCAGAAAAACAGACCATTCCCCCTTAATTGAGCTACACTGTACAATGTGTATGCACTTAATGGTAGGCTAACACACACACGTAAATAGTGTATTCGTCGGTGCAGCTATTCTAATTAACACACATGAATGGTTAAGGGGGTGACTTGCTTTATTTCTCT
This sequence comes from Paralithodes platypus, assembly GCA_032716605.1. Classification (NCBI taxonomy): domain Eukaryota; kingdom Metazoa; phylum Arthropoda; class Malacostraca; order Decapoda; family Lithodidae; genus Paralithodes; species Paralithodes platypus. The sequence continues at coordinate 14,649,343 of CM064530.1, forward strand.
ATATGGGTTGTATCCATTCGGCCCCATTCAGCCTACTGTTTTAAGAAATTTATCCCCATCCAGGTGTCGATTTATACCTGTCGAGTGAAAATGAGCCACCATATTTTGGTTAATGTGTTAGGCCGCTGGCTAAATTTGTCATTTGACTTGCTCACCAGGAACAAATCGACACCTGGATGGGGATAAATGTCTTAAAACAGTAAGCTGAATGGGACCGAATGGATACAACCAAGACAGAGAAAAAAAGCAGGTCCCCCCCCCCCATAAAATACTCTTTAAGGGGAGATGGGTCGTTTCTCTGGTCCCCCTTCTTCCTCATATTTAGCCCCATTAGTTTTCAGATGTTAAGACGTTCGGCCCATTAGTTTTCAAATTTAAGTCCTTTCGCCCCATTTGTTGTCAATACTTGGACTTTTCGTGTCATTTAGGTGTCGATTTTTTCCTGGCGAGCGATAGCGAGCCTGTAATTTAAGAGGAATCGCCCTTTGGCCGGGACATTTTTCTATCGAAAAATGTACGCATATATCTTGAAGCAGGGTCTTGGGCCGTTTTATTTTTTTTTTATTTTTTTATTTTTTTTTTTTTTTAAAGCTTGATGGAGGTCTAGGGAGAAAACTAAACATTATATATGTACAGTATATATATATATATATATATATATATATATATATATATATGAGCAAATAAATACGCCCATCCCCCCTTAAGCCGTATGCATAATTATTATACTTCCGATGGTAATATATTTGATAATACAGATAATCATGAAGAAAAATAATATATGCTTAGTATATATAACTTATATTTTTACGCCCCCTTAATAGCACTGAAAATATGTATATGCTAAACTAAATATCAATATATTTTTTGTAATCAATGTGTTCATTTCAACATTGATCTTTCTCCACGTGGTCAGATTCCACTCCTTTGATATGCGAGTTTCGGAAATCACTTATTCAGAACTGTGGCATTGTATATATAACAGAGGAAGCTTCTTTTTTTTTTTTTTTTTTTTTAGGCGAGAAGGACAACATATATAATTTCCTATGTATTCTAATAAATATATATATACAGTATATTCCTGGACTCATCTCCACCCGACCTTGGCATTCCACATTAAGGGGACAGTGGCTGTTTGTTTGGTCTATTAATTCATGTATTCATATATTTGGTTTTAGTTTCCTACCTAGACCTCCATCAAGCTTAGAAAAACACCCCCTAGACCCCCCTTCAAGATAGATTTGTACATTTTTCGGTAGAAAAATGTCCCGGCCAAAGGCCGTTTCCTCCCAAAATTACAGGCTCGCTTACGCTCGCCAGGAAACAATCGACACCTAAATGGCACGAAGGGTCCTAATATTGACAACAAAATTGGGTGAAAGGTCATAAAATCCCCAAACTAATGTAACCAACGTTTTAAAATCTCAAAACTAGTGGGGCTAAACATTAGGGAGAAGGGGGTCCAGAAAAACGGTCTTTCTCCCCTCAATCTAAAATTCCGTAAAAAAAAAATATATATATAAGAAGTTTGTAATAATTGTTCCGCTCATCCTTCCTTGGCATTCCCTCTTCCTGTGTGACTAGTTTATTATTTTTATTAAACACCTTCTCTCTCTCTCTCTCTCTCTCTCTCTCTCTCTTCACCCACCTTTTTTTGTTCTTCCATTTTTTAATTTTGAGTTTATAAGTGGCATTGATTTTTAAGTTTAAACAATTAATGAACTTAAAACACTCAAATCAAGCCTGGTGTGTGTACAATTTAACTGTATAGGCCTACCTCTCATTTGTCTAACGCTCTGCTTTCTCCGGTCCCCTACACAATTGTTAGTTATTATTGTTATTATTATTAATAGTAGTAGCAGTAGTAGTAGTAGTAGTTGTATTATTATTATTATTATTATTATTATTATTATTATTATTATTATTATTATCAAAAATCATTTAGAGTTGTTATGCTTTTATTGTTTACCTTCCTTCCGGTCTGTCCTCCTTCTCCTTGGTGTGTGCGGTGACCGTCCTTGCACCCTGCAGGTTGATCAAGGCCACATACTTCCCCACAGATGTATATATAAGGCCCCTCTTCACCTCCCTCTCTCAGATACCCTCCAAGTTAACCCTCCAATAAGTCTTCCATTCCAAAGTCCCAAATTCCTCCAATCTATTATTAGTCTGTTTCTATCGTTACTCTAGTCATCAGTCAGTCCTCACTACCTAACTCACCCTCCCACCTACCAACTTACTGAAGACGAGGACTCACAAAAAGCTATGGTGACGAAAGGACCAAGTTGACTAGAAGGCAGACGGCGAATGGGAATCTAACTGGTTATAGCAAACAACACACTAATTCATCCATACCACCATCCTCTGCCGCTATCTTCTGTTTCATCTCCTGTCCCTAGTCTCTGTCCAAACCCTGAGACAGATTCGCCTAACATTCATCCACCATACCTCTGTCCTCTACCACTATCTTCTGTTGCAACTCCTATCAACCTATCTACCTACTTAAGTAACACAAACTTTCACAACCAATCAACTCATCTTCGTTTCTACTATTCTTGCTTACCCATCTACCGACCTTATTAGTGACCCAGGACCTACTTACCAACAAAGCCAATATGAAGGTGTCAGTAGTCACGGGCGTGGTGGTACTGCTGTGTCTCAGTAGTAGAGGTAAGTACTGATCAAGATTATACTAATTTTAACCCCAAGAGGATCTAAAATGCAATTTCACAATGATATTTTGGTTATCAATAGATGATGTTATGCAGCTTAGGAAAGATATATAGGTATCAAAGGGGTAAAGTCGATCTCAATAATTAACTCTTAACTCCAACAGATCCTTAATTAATTGCAAAGATCATATAATGGTAGCAAGAATAAAATGTAAAAACGTGTTCTGGTATACGGAAAGAGTAATATCCTGGTTACCATTACACGATTTGGTTTAGGAATATAACTATGGGAGCCAAAGGGTTAATTGGGCTATTGTTTACTCCTTTAATTTCTAGAGTTCCTTTCTAACGTAAAGAAAACCATCTAATGTTAGGAAGAAAGTAATGGAAATGACATACACTGTTTATGTTGTGGGCTTGAATAGCAAACTATCTTTAATCATAACAGATAATTATATCCTTGTCATTATAATTAGGCAAAACATCTTGACTACTAACCTCTATAACCAAAACAAGATTGAAGTAATCTAGCTAATTTTGCTACTATTTAGGAAGAGTCAGCCAGGGAATAGGCGTGAAAATGTACAGCCCATTTGCTCTAGCCCTCTTTTCCATTACAAAGGTTATGGGTTAAAATTTCTGGCCTAATTATAATAAATAGTAATTCTCCACATCAGTAGAATTATAACGTTCATATTACGTAACTAACTAACTAAGATTATACTCTTCATTTACAATTAATTCCACAGTATTTTCTGGCTCAATCGTAAAAAGTTAAATCGTATTATATTTTGTATTTCTAAATGTAATGTATATACAGTATTTTTACATATATAAATATATGATACTAATGTGTTTTTTTATCATATTTATAACAGTAGTTTGACTGGAAATACTGTTTTAGATTTGACATAAAGTATGGCCTATAAAATATCAACCCACCATATGTTATGTCTACAGTATATTAGTTTGCTGTCTTCATTAGATTATCAGTTAACCAATGCGGCAAAATAACACTAGCTAACTAATTATTTATTCTAAATGTTAAAATATTAATTTACAAGCAAATTGCACAGTTATGCAATGTAATAGTTGATTTGATGATAAACTTGTTAACATTAATATATCAACTAATATATTGGTGTTGTCAGGGTGTAGTGAGCAGTGTAGGGTGGTAGGAGAGATGTGGAGGTTGTATTGTCAGTAATACCACTAATATATTGGTGATGTCAGGATGGTGTGAGCAGTGTAGGGTGGTAGGAGAGATGTGGAGGTTGTATTGTCAGTAATACCACTAATATATTGGTGATGTCAGGATGGTGTGAGCAGTGTAGGGTGGTAGGAGAGATGTGGAGGTTGTATTGTCAGTAATACCACTAATATATTGGTGATGTCAGGATGGTGTGAGCAGTGTAGGGTGGTAGGAGAGATGTGGAGGTTGTAGTGTCAGTAATACCACTAATATATTGGTGATGTCAGGATGGTGTGAGCAGTGTAGGGTGGTAGGAGAGATGTGGAGGTTGTATTGTCAGTAATACCACTAATATATTGGTGATGTCAGGATGGTGTGAGCAGTGTAGGGTGGTAGGAGAGATGTGGAGGTTGTATTGTCAGTAATACCACTAATATATTGGTGATGTCAGGATGGTGTGAGCAGTGTAGGGTGGTAGGAGAGATGTGGAGGTTGTATTGTCAGTAATACCACTAATATATTGGTGATGCCAGGATGGTGTGAGCAGTGTAGGGTGGTAGGAGAGATGTGGAGGTTGTATTGTCAGTAATACCACTAATATATCGGTGTTGTCAGGATGATGTGAACAGTGTAGGGTGGCAGGAGAGATGTGGAGGTAGTATTGTCAGTAATACCACTAATATATTGGTGTTGTGAGCAGTGTAGGGTGGCAGGAGAGATGTGGAGGTAGTAATGTCAGTAATACAAGTAATATATTGGTGTTGTCAGGATGGTGTGAGCCGTGTAGGGTGGCAGGAGAGTTGCGGTGTGGTCAACAGGACAAATGTGTACCACTACGCTACATATGTGACAATGATCCAGACTGTACCGACAACTCTGACGAAGACCCGGAGCTTTGTAAGGTAAGGGCATGGGTGAAGGGGCCTCGGTTTCTTGCGTTATAATAAGAATATACTGTATATATATATATATATATATATATATATATATATATATATATATATATATATATATATATATATATATATATATATATATATATATATATATATATATATATATATATATATATATATATATATATATATATATATATATATATATATACATATATATATATATATATATATATATATATATATCTATATATATATATATAGGTGACAGGGATAACATGCCATAGAGATACGAGCTGGCAAACAACAAAGGCATCGCAAGTTTGAGAAGGCAGGCTGCGTTGATCCAGTTCCTAAACTCGTCATCTGGAATAAGCCCTCCCCTCCAGACTTTGCCGCGTCCACCGATCGAATCTATAGAAGATAGAAAGCCTATCTGGAGGGTGAGTTAGAACATAGAACAAAAGTCTGCATTAATTGGTATGTTATAATTTCTGTAATCGTATAGAGATATTAAATTGCATTTTTAAAGTTAAGTGATGTTCTGGTGATAGTGATGATAATAATAACTATATTACAGGACTGGATGACTACCTGTGGTCGTGGTGAGGTACCGTGTGATGATGGTAGTGATGATGGTACCAGGTGTATCTCTGTGACAGACTACTGTAATGACCCCACCATGTGTCACACTCACCTTGACCTCCGCATATGTCAGGTCAGTTCAACTCAACATTTTACGTATTACCTCCACCAACAAGTTGGATGAGGTTATGTTTTTGTCTTCGTATGTCTGCAAACAAGATATCTCAAAAAATTGTGAACTGATTTTCTCTAGATTTAGTGGGTAGATACAATATGCACCAAGGAAGAAGTGATTAAACTTAGTCGGTGATCGGTAAAGTGCATGCCTCCGCCAGCGTATGCGGCTCACATATTTATGAACCGATGTTCACGAAATTTGATGGGTATGCGCCAAGAAAGAAGTAATTCCATTTAGGAGGCAATCGGTATAATGCATATCTCCGTCAGCGTAGGCGGAGGTACGCGCTCTCCCGAGTCCCCCTCTAGCTAATTAATGTATTTTTATTTATTTATTTACAAAGGAAGGTAAGCAACACCAGATATACTAATCTTTACTCAGCTGTTTGTTGAATGCTAGGAACCGGGAAAAGGACTACACAATTCAAATGAATGTTGAGCGGTATTTGAAAAGTAGACAGAAGGGATAAAAAACACCATCTAAGTGTATATGGTTAAACCAATTGGAACCTTGGAACCTTCAAAGACATGTTTTGAAGAATCTTGGCTATAATAAGGCAATATACGGCCTCATTTGCGTTCGATGCTGATTCAAATAGGTGCGTCACCATTTATGCCCTTGACTGTACAGTACAATAGTTATAAAAAAAAAAAAAAAAAGGGGGGGGGGAATTAAATGTTCAACTCTACGGACATCATAACCCACATTTAATCACCGAGGCGCGTTCGTTAGTGCCACACGATAATTTTTCGGCATATGTAATAGCCTGTTGCCGATTCTAGCAATCACTGTTCAGCCTGTTCTTATTGTTTTTGTGTTAGTTATCAGTTTAATCTTAATCTTAACTAACATAAATGTTGGGGTATTTCTATTAGGTTCCCTGTGTCTCATACTATTTGGATGGTTGGCTATAGTCTATTCTCTATAACCAGGCTAAAGATATATATCCTTGGCCTCCGGTACCTCAAGGAGTCGATAAGACGGGCTGTAAATATCCATATCTATATCCTAGTTGATTCTTCCCAAATGGTAGGAATATCGATCGATTGTTCTAGTCTTTTTTTAGTTTAAGGAACTATGTGTTCAGATTTCTACGCTAATTTTAGTAAGCATAGACTATAAACTATAGTGATTACCATGGTGAGGCTTTGGAAAGGAAGGTGGCGAGTTGAATGAAGGGGTGACTTTAGTGTAATTGATGTTAGTTTACCTCCGCAAACAAAGTTGGGCGGAAGTTATGTTTTTGCCTACATTTGTCTGTTTGTCTGTAAACAAGATATCTCAAAAAGTTATAAACCGATGTTCACGAAATTTGGTGGGCATATAGGATATGCGCCAAAGAAGAAGTGATTCAATTTAGGATGTGATTGGTAGAGCTTATATCTTCACCGGCGTAGGCGGCTCACAAAGTTATGAGCCGCATACCATCGTAGGCAGAGGTATGTGCTCTCCTGAGTACTCCTCTAGTTTATTATGGTTGTCATGTTTACTATAGTTTTTGACAATATAGAATTTGTCTTCAATGTCTTTAGTATACACCATGGCTAATAATTTTATATTATTTGTAAGATCTTGGTTGTATCTGCACGACATTCAGCCACAACGTACCCCTAAGTATTGGTGCTTGTACTGAACGATGAATAAAGAATAAATTTAGTTATTTTCTCTATTCTCCCCACAGATGCTGCACAATCAACGGCTGCAGCGGTTTGCTCAGGTCGTTCTTACTGATTTCGGACCTAGTGAGTAGATTATATTTAGTTATTATCATTATTATTATAATTAGTATTAGTATTAGTATTAATATTAGTAGTAGCAGTAGCAGTAGTAGTAGTGACTACACTTAATGTTGAAATTATACTTTTGAAATAGGTTAGTATAAGAGCAAAAAGGCCTCGGTTACCAAATAATTGATAATGAAAGAGAGAGAGAGAGAGAGAGAGAGAGAGAGAGAGAGAGAGAGAGAGAGAGAGAGAGAAGGAAAGAGGGGGGGGAGTAAAAATTAACATGATCGGTGTTTCAATATATATGTGTGTGTCACCAGGGAACAACTTTGAGGAGAGTGAGGCCCGCGAGGAGGAATTTGTTGGTGTGGTCAACGGTACACTGAGCCACCCCGCTTGTCCCCACCTCTACACCCTCGTCGGTGACCAGTGTATCTCTATATTCTTCCCGGCGGCTGTAAGTATATATGTAAACTAAAGCTGGTATCACACAACAGCTTTTATAGTCAACATTCGATGGCCGGTATCACACGACAGCTTTTATAGTCAACATTCGATGATCAACATTTTTCTGGCAACATTTCAGGAATATTTTCCACCGGCATCAGAAACTAGGCTAATAATAGAGGAGTTTGGGTGACAGAAATATTTTAAATGTTGACCTCATAAGATGCCAGACCAGTGTTGAGGATAAATGTTGAGGGAAAATGCGCTCGTGTGATACCGGCTTTATGATTCACTTGGTTGTCTCTATATTTTCCTATTCTCCTGCCGTCAGTCAGTTAGTTACTAGCCATTCACAGAATCGTCAGATTAATGGATAAGAAGGGTAATCAACATAATATATAGGATAAACAAGACAGTTTGCTAAAAGAATATAACATAAAGGAAGAGTTTGGTGGTGTGGTCAACATTACTCTGAACCACTCTCCCTTTCCTCACCTCTACATCATCGTTGGGTACCTGTGGCTCAGATGGCTCTCTATATTCTTCCCACCTGCCGTGAGTTACTATACGCATTAAGGGGAGTAAGGTGTCCGGCAATAGATAAATAGATAGACAGATAGATAGATATATAGATAATTAGTTTCAATTATTTGACATTTATAACAAAATACATTTATTAAATCAGTGATCGATGCTCAGCGTTTTAGGAAGTTTAAGCTGCCACTGACATTGTATTATGTCCGGATGATTTTATTCAGTTTAGTAATTAAGACTATACTAAACAAAAATACTGAAAAAGTAATAGAGAAATCAGGCTTAACACGAAAGGTCCAAATAGCTAGATGACAAAAACTGAGTCCAATATCCTTATATTGTAAATAATATATTCCCTCGCGACCCAAAAACTATCATGGACACATAATACTCCTTAAGATTATTCTTAGCTATGGCCCTTAATCTGACTGAGCATGTGAGGAGAAAGGATATATTTCCGTATTTAATTACACTTGAAATTATGTCTAAAAGCACGTAAGATACATTTAGTAAATTGCTTCTCAACATACTATTGAACCCTGTAGGTAAGCTGGGGTGAGAGTAGAGGATTGTGTCGCCTGCTAGGTGGTGACCTGCTTACCTCAACCAACCTCACACACTTCGCTGGTCTTCTGGCACATCTCCACGACAACCGTGAGTAACTTAGTGTGGGCTGTAGGTGACAGAGGGAAGAATCACACACACTTTATTCATTATTATTGTTTAATTTTGTTACACATGCTAGGTTAACGTACTGAAAATATCTCTTGTTGTCATTGTAGTAGTAGTAGTTGTTGTTGTTCCCCAAGCTGCCTGGCCGAACCGACCCAAGGCCCAGAGCAAGGCCAAGGCCATAGCCGAGCGCCCCCACAGAACCCTCCCTGTCGACCACAATAAAGCCTGGGTGACCGAAGCCACTCCATGGCGGGGAGCTGAGGAGGGTGCGGAAACGCCCGGGAAACCAAAGCCCCACCCAGGGCCCTGTGCCCCTCAGCAATTATGAAGAGAAAGTTGAGGAGCAAAGGAAAAATGTGACGCTTTGGCTTCCAATCTTAGTACAGTAGATTGGGAGGTCAATCCACGGAAGAGACGCCGTCACTTGAGATCTAGAAAATATATAAGTAAAAGGAACAGTCAGAGTAAGCTATGGGTATGGCAGAGATCGCTCAGTTCTCACTCTGATAGACCATCCCATCACCAAGTAGTAGTTGATGTTCCCTAGGCTGCCTGGCCGAACAGCCCTGAGCTCCTAAGGAAGGCCACGGCCGAGACCGGGTTTTCCCACAAAGTTCTCAAGAAGTGTGTGTTGTGTGTTTTGCAGACTTACATAATGTGTTTGATAGTGTACGGTGTTGTGCTACAACCCGGACAGGTGTCATGGATGGTGCCCACATCGCAGCCTAGCCAGATGGACTCTGTCCTCACGGGAAAGAAGGGTTTCTGAGGGATGGCCAGGAGGCCGTACATGTAACTGAATGTTGTCTTTGAGTGACTGGATGGATCAGTGGGTGAGTTGAGTATGGATATGCTTCTGGAGGCTGGCTTGGGGTGGGCAAGGGGGGAGGGAAGACAGTATTTGTGTATGATAACGAGGGCCAAGTGGTATATATCTATTGGTCTAACTGGTAAGGTGTCTGCCTTACACCCAAGGGTTCCGTGTTCAAGCCCACACCAGGGCTTGATATTTTCGGGAGGCTATTTCCACATCTAACGAAGTTTAAGTGTGCTGGTAAAATTGTTCAGATGGTTGAGAGTAAGATCGGAGCTCCATAAATCTTCTTTCGGGTATGGTGTAAAAACCTATTCCTACATGTGGATTTTCTGCCATGTAGTGTAGTGGGTGGTGTTGGTATCTGGAGGCTGCGGCGATAAATGTTGTGCCTCTCATATCAAGGTGTTCCTTGATTCTGAGGACTTTGGTCCTGGTGTACAGTAGGTGGTCTGTAGGTTTGGTAGCTGTGCAGCCAGTTATTATTTTGAGGGCTTTGTTATGTATGGTCTGTAGGGTATTGTGATGTGTTTCAGAGAGGCTAGAGGCCCAAGCAGGGCTAGCATATTCCATCACTGAACGTATAATATATGTTTGTATTACTGTGGTTTTAGTTTCTTTGTTATGTCCAAATGTTGTGTGTGCAAGTGACTTGAGGGCGTTTAGTCTTGGTTTTTTTTTTTTTTTTTTTTTTTTTATGCTTGTAATATGTTGTTTAAATGACATTAATGTATCGTATATTACCCCAAGGATTGTGTGTGTGTATGTGTGTGTGTGCGTTATAGGGATGTTGTTTAAGGTGAGGTGAGGGATATGTCTATGTTCTACTGTCCAGTTTGTGAGAAGGGTCGTTGTTTAGTGGATTGGTGGAAATAGTACATTAGGACATAATTATTTACATTGCAATGTCGGAATGTTACCTCCATGCTTGTGAGGATCGTATTGAGGAAAAACTTAATTGAAAATGGCTTAGAGTCAAGGGTCAATTGAGTACTAAAATGCCAGTTAGTAGACACTAGGGTCATGCTATGGCAGCAAAGGGTTGGCATAATAACATGCTCTTTGATCACCCCGTGTGTTTCGGGAGGAATAGGATACAGTGGCTCGATAGATGGTATGCTTTTCTTAACCTGTACCTTGAGGTTTTATGTTACAAACTATATTTTATATTATGTCCCTTCTCAGATATGACAGGAGACTTCTGGGTGGGTGGACGGTACGTGAACAGCTCTCTGGGATGGGCCTGGCTGGATCACTATCCCATGGAACTTGGCTCTCCTTTCTGGGCTGTCAGGTAAATATAGTTTAGGAAAGCTTAGGTGATCATAGCATGTAACCTATGCTACGATCTTTGTAAAATAAACATGCTTGACCAAATAACGTATTTGATGTATGCACAAGATTTATCAATGCATCATCAGTTGTTGTAAGGATTAGATTTGTTTTATGTTCGTATTTGTAAAGATCTTGATAGCGTAATGCTTAGTAGTGAGGAATTTCGGTGTGAGTATCCTAGGTTCGAGTCCTTGGAGTACCACATATATTCATTACTTTCATTGATTTCATTAGTTAGGTTTATTTGTAAATTAATTGGTGGGATGGTGAAAACAAATATTAATTAACCCTTTCACTTTGGGCCACATACTGGTACGTCCTATGTAAAAAAATATGTTTACTGCGAGCAACATACCCATACGTTTTGGTATTGGTAGGCTACCTGCTAATTTGGTAGCAACAAGTGGCTCCACTTGTTACCAGATGCTTCCATAAGCTTCTAACCTTCCCTCCCATACTAATATCAGTCTCCTCCAAGCTTCGGTTGTGAGAGGGGCTGTGTCCAAGCATGAGGTATTTTAGAAGCTGAAATTCAAGGAAATAAAGTTAATTTCTACATGAATTTGTGACAGCTATATACCAGGTATGAATATTAGGTTCATTTTATGTTACAGGTCATAACTCATACTGACATCTAAACACAAAACTTGATAATTTAGTAGTTTATTTCATTGAGTCATCACAATTAGTGTAAAATTACAAAAGAGGGAGACAGAGGAAGTGACAATAAGCTTGCTAAAAGGGTCCTGCTGCTCATGCTGTAATTGGAAATGTATTGGTGGATATTTTCAAAGCCATAGTAGAGGGAGGATGAATGAAGCAGACTTTTAAAGGGATAATTTTACCTGAATTTTCCATTGGGACTAGTTTGATATTGCTCAGGGCTACGGATACGGTGGTAGGGCGACATATATTGAGCGAAAATAGTGAGAGAAAGTCCACTCCTGAGTGGTAAAGCCATCTATAAGATAGCCGCAGTAACTGTGTTAATATATGTCTTGTAGGATGCATATATATATACTGTATATATATACAGGGTGTGCCAAATTTTAGGATATGGTTATATGTTTGATTCTAAGCTTTAAACATTTCTATATAAAACATTATAAATCTAATATCACCACAGAGACATTACCGTATAGGTTTTATATAGAGTCCTACCCCGCATCACTGTAATAGGCTCTTCCATGTTAGATAGTTTCCAACAAGTCCAATGTTAGCTAGAATGTATAATAATTTTGTAACGTGGAATATTATATCTTAATTGAAATAGGGTAAAATAAGCACATTAAAGTGAAGGTGGGATAGGCCCTTTCACAACTGGGCATGCCTTATGGGAAAATACCATATTCAACATGCAATATCACAACAATGGATGAAATTTGTATTTTTTCTTATAGATCATTTCATGCTTAGAATTATTAATATAACCTAATGCCAAAGTTTGGCACATCTATGTTGGGTCTCCCTGTATTACGTATTAGTGACTTCAAAGAAATAAATCTACAATGATAATTCTTCGTGATTCCGAATGGCTTTAAATCTATTCCGACGATTTTTTGCCAGACACTACAACTCTTGTGAGAGCCGCAACATGAGCATCCCAGAGGCAGGAGGCAGAACCCGGACAGTGAATGACGGCGCCTGCTACCACTACCAACAGGCGCCACAACAAAAGAAGGAGAAGAATGGACACCAACAGGGGGAGCCGGTGGAAGGGTGGTGCGCTGCTCTCACCTACCAACATTACTACTACCTAACCGACGAGGACTGTCTGGCTAAGAAGAGTCCCATATGTGTCCACGACCTACCCTATCAGAAAAACAAGGAGATGAAAGTGGAAAAGGAGGAGAAGAAGGAGAAAGAGAAGGAAAAAGATAGGAAGAAGGAGGAGGAAAAGGTAGAGGAGGAGAAAAGAGAAGAAGTGACAGAGAATAGTAATATTCTCCCAGACTTACTGATGTAGGCCTTATCATACAAAGCGTATAGGAATGGGTAAGAAGATATAATGAAAATACTGGAAAACAGACACAAATGGATAACTAAATAAGATAATGGAGAGGAAGGAGAAGGAATGAAAGGGGATAAAAGAGGAGTAAGCTCGAGGAATAAAAGCAACAATAGGTTAGCTGATCCTTACAAGTATCTTTGTAACTAAGCAAAGTTATCGTGTAAAGAAGAGAAGGTACAACATAGGTCAGGTCAGGTGAAGGTATTGAGGGATAAGCCTTTACAACGGCACCTCGTAGCTAAGCTTTTACAATGGCTCTCTCCCACCCACCAATTTTTCTAGCTAAATCTGGGAAGACAACTTGAGATATAGAGAAAATGACATGAGAACTATAGGAAAGGTTTAATATAAGGCTATACATGCTATTTCTGTAGTAAGGTGCGATACTTGGGAATAAATTCTGGCAAGTGGGGATTTACATAAATTAATTTTTAAGATATATTGCCAGTGTTTTCCATAATTTGTACACTTAATTAATTAATAAATGTTGTGTTTCATGTGAAAGAAAAGGGTTTTAATTATTAAAAAAAATACAGTTGTTGTTGTTGTTGTTGTTCCCCAAGCTGCCTGGCCGAACAGCCCCAAGGCCCCGAGCAATTCTAAGGCCATAACCGAGAGCCCCCACAGAACCCTCCCCGCCGACCACAATAAAGCCTGGGTGACCGAAGCCACTCCATGGCGGGGAGCTGAGGAGGGTGCGGAAACGCCCGGGAAACCAAAGCCCCACCCAGGGCCCTGTGCCCCTCAGCAATTATGAAGGGAAAGCTGAGGGGCAAGGGAAAAATGTGACGCTTTGACTTCCAATCTTGGTAGATTGGGAGGTCAATCCACGGAAGAGACGCCGTCACTTGAGATCTAGAAAATATATAAGTTAAAGGAACAGTCAGAGTAATCAATGGGTATGGCAGAGATTGCTCAGCTCTCACTCTGATAGACCAGCCCATCACCACATGACTAGAACCCAATCGTCTCAGCATCAGCTAGGAAAGGCCCTAGAAAGCCGCCTTTGGCGGGGGGATAGCTCCCCTATTTCAACCCCTTTCGGGGTTGGGCACCCGCCCAAATACAGTTATCACGTGTGCAATATTTATTGGCGTCAATGCTAGTAAAAGCCTTTCATAATCTTATATTAACACATTTTATCAGTTCAGTTTAGTTCACTGGGGAATCCACATAGGCCTAGTTCTAATTTCAATCAGCATGATGTGTGGGTATTTTGAGGGAAAGATCAAGATGGGATAATAATTTAGCTTAGCATAAAACAATAATTACAGATGACATATCTGAATATCTCCCAACATAGGGTTTTTGGTGGCCGATTTGGTGACGGAAGTTACGGCCACACGTGGACGCGTTCGGGCGGATATGAATTTGTCTCCCCTTCGAGTTCGTCTTCTATGGCGGGGGTTTGCTTCTCAGAACACGACTCTGGATATGGGAGACTCTGATGTTTTATGGTGGCGATGCGAACCCCAGATCGTTGCGTCTGTGTTTATGTAACTGTGGTGCTGGTACTGGTTTCTGAGGCCGCATATCAGATAATCAGACCTTGTATTTTTTTTGGAAAGCACACCATTCTGTACCACCCTGTATATCCATACATTGTAGGCATCCCAAATATTATAATTAGGCTACAGTAGGCCTAGCCTATAGCCTACCAATTAGGCTATGCCTTTATTGTTAATTTTGTAATGTACCACTACCGCACACAATTTTACAAACTAAGCTTGGGATATTCGTGTTGATTCGTATAAATAATACGCCTATAATTACGTAAGCTCTAAATATTACGTAAATGGAGAAATGTTAGTGCGCATCCTCCTAACTTTCATAAGCGAGCTCTGAAGAACAATCTTTATAAGATACAACTTAGCTTTCGTAATGGTATATTGACTAATATACCAAATTCACACTATAATTTAATCTATAGCCAAGTTGTTAATGCAAGAGTAAAATGTTTATAACCTATATAATGCTTCCGATACACACATGAAGGTGAAATAATGTAGTACACAAATGAAGATTATTGGTCCGGGGCAGAGTATAAAAAAGTGTTGACTGTGTTGCCGGGGGTGGCAGTACTGACCAAGCCGTGAAAGAGTACGCTTCTTCTGTAACATTTCCACCATGGCGTTGTCCCTAAAAGCCTCTGCCACCTTCGCTGGCAGGAAACTACCATCATCATTGGTAAGCATAGTATCCGGATAATAATACAAATTTGGTAAAGCTTCAGGAGTTGATGAAGCTAATTGGGTGATAAACATAGCCGGGGGACCGATCAGCTGGCCTATGTTAGGGTTATGTAACTCGAACATTTGCTTTTATTTTGGCTTTTCCAGATTATCTCGATTGTAGGCTATTATGCACATGCAAGCTACCACAGGGATGACAATGCTCATTGAATATCCTTGCGTGATGGACATTGCGAAAGACGTTACGATGAAATTAATAAAAATAGGCCTAGGCCTAGACTAGCCTAAGGAAAAATTGGTTCAATGTTATTTTAATAGGCCTACCACACATTTTGTTGATATATTTGAAGATAAATATTGAATCTATATGCTCTAAAGATCATAAGAAAATTTGTTTTAACCCTCGGCAAAACCTAGCCAGTATAACTAAATAAGTTGGTCACCAATTATTTTGCAATATTTGAACACGCATATGGATTTTATATGCTCTAAACATAATATGAAAATGTGTTTTAAGCCTCGGCAAAACCTAATAAAAATATATAGTACTAAAATGGAATTTTGTCGAAACATGGTTGTCAATACCTTCCTATAGATGGCACCGATTCGTACACACGCTATTTTCACCAGTCTCCCGAGGTCTGTCCACCAGCTTTTTAGTCCACTCCACCTGCCCATCTCTGTCTATAGGTTGGGTTGTTTGGTTAGGTTAATAAACTAGGTTTGAGAAACAAGATTCGTAGTTGCGGTAGTATTTACGGTATCTGGACACTTCGAGCGAATTCATATTCGAGCGGAGGCGCATTTAGGTTAGGTTAGGTTAGGTTAGGTTAATTAGATTAGATTGTGCATCCGCTTGATCAGGAATTCGCTCGAAGTTCCTCGCATTCGTATTTACAGACACGGCCGAATACCGGTAGGCTACTAAATGGGCGCCGGCCCAACCGCCATGTTGTATCCCATGTAGGCCTACTAGGTACTACGGACACATTGTAGGTGTTAGGTGTGGATTAGGCTTGTATCCAATGTACTAGGTCTATGTTACTGGATATTTATGATTTAAATAAGTGCTACGTTTTTGATAAATCTGGTTATATGGCTTTGCAATTAGGGAAATCATGAGCCGATTTCCGACATGTAGTTAGTCTTTTTCGATTCGCAAAATCGAGCCAAGTTTTGCCAAAACTTGGCTCGGGTTTTATGCCTTTGCAATTTCGGGAAACCTGAGCCAAATTTCTAAATGAGGTTACTGTAATTTTGTTGTCTACAAACTCTCAAAATCCGAGCCAGCTTTGGCCAAAACTTGGCTCGGGTTTCCGAAATATTGGGTTTTAGGCCTTAGAAATACCTTAAAACCCGAGCCAAGTTTTGCTAAAATATGTTTTAATCGCCGTTTTACGCATTTAACCCCTCATTTTCCCTGTACTTCATAGCCCTCCCCACTATCGGGCGGCGTGTCTTAAGATGGTTGTATAATGGGGAAAACGGTTTCGCCGAGGGTTGCAATTATTTCCAAACACTATATATTGATGAAAACTAACAGGGAAAAATAAAAAAATCCATGGGAAAATTGGTGACCATCTTATTTAGTTTTTCCACCTAGCCTAATAAAAAAGTAGGCTATGGTAGGCCTAGGCTACTAACATTTATTTTTCGTAACGAGGTTGTCAATACGGTACTTCCAGTTATCGGCAGCTTTAAAGATCATATGAAAATGTGTTAAACCCTCGGAAAAACCTAAAAAGTATGCTAGGTTACTAGGCCTAGGCTAAAATTTAATTTTCGTAACAAGGTTGTCAATACGGTACTTTCCCGTTATCAATGTACAATCAAAGCTGAACATTGCAGAGTAAACACCGTAGACTTCATCGACTTTCTTTCACCTTAGTATAGGCTAATCGACAGCCAATTTTTTTTTTTATTTACTAAGGGATTAATACTCAACCAGCGGGGGTGTGGGGGCGGCAGCCCCCACCCATAATACTAGGTTAGGTTAGGCTAATGTCTTTTCAAATCACTATCTGGGGGCGTGTCTCAACATTTCCAGTCCATAGATTTCTATAGGCCTACTCCCTGTTTTTACTACAAATTTTAAATTATCTCTGGGCTGGCGCATCAGCAGTGTGTGGCTTCCGTGGACCCTGACCTACCACTTAGCTCTGGGGTCTGGGAAGCCCACCAGGTAAGAATCGATCAATAGGCCTAATGGGTAAAATAGGTTTTCCCGAGATTTCTAATTAGGCTAATTACATACACTATATATTGATGCAAATGAACAAATTTGGATAATTATCCCGAATAGACTCGCAGCGTTATTATACATAATTTATTAGGGAAAGTGAAGCTCTATGGAATCCTTATAATATACTCACATAGATTCCGTTGTGGTAGAATAGTTTTGATAAGTTTTGTAACTCTCGATTATACACTTACACTTAGTTACACTTAGTTGTATTCCGTCCGTTAGTGACACAGTTGAGCTGGGGCTCCACTGCGACCAGGCAGCTCCCTTTCTTCCACTCTCCATTCCAGAAGTCGGTTGGAGTTGGTGCTGGGGTATCCTGGTGTTGGTGGCCGGTCCGGTATTTTGGCCAGCCACATGTCCAAGTGTTTCTTGAAGGTGTCTGGAGACACCCCGGTCATGTTCCTGAGAGGGGCTGGTATACAGTTGAACAGTCTGGTTCCATTGTATGTAAAGCTGTGATGGATCAGGGATTTGATTTTTTGTGTTGATCCCGGCGTAGTCCTCACATAGCACAGCCTCCCTCGCCTTTGGTGCTGAGTCTCTTGGATGTTTGGATTTGGTACCTTTTTTTCCAAAATCTTCCAGACGTAGATGATGATGTATCTCTCCCTACGTCTTTGAAGTGAGTACAGCTGCAGCTCCTTAAGTCTCTCCCAGTAGTTAAAGTGTTGAAACCCATGGATTTTACTGGTGAATGTCCTCTGGGTGGCTTCAATTTCTGTTATTTCTCTTACTTTTTGAGGAGACCAGAGCTGGGAGCAGTACTCCAGACGTGGTAGGACCAGTGACTTCCACAGTGTTAGCATACACCTCTCATTTCTTGTGTGGAAGGTTCTCAGGATCCAGCCTGCTATTTGTTTTGCTGTTGTTGTGGCTTTGGTAATATGCTGGGAAAAAGTGGCGTCACTGCTCATATTTACAACGCTCCAGAGACACCACATCAACTCTCCTCGGTAACAGTATCAACAGAGGACATAATAGCAGCCATCGACAAGATTGGACCAAACTCTGCGGCAGGACCAGACGGCTTTCATGCCCAACTGCTAAAAAACTGCAAACATCAGCTAGCCCTGCCTCTAAAACTGCTGTGGAGCAAGTCCCTCCAAACTGGATATGTACCACAATCCCTAAAAGAAGGTAATGTCACACCAATACACAAAGGGGGTAGTAAAGGCATAGCCAAAAATTACAGACCAGTGGTGCTGACGTCACATCTTATTAAAATCATAGAAAGAACAATAAGAGCTAAGATGGTCAGCTTCCTGGAAGATAATGAGGCGTTCAACGAGGGGCAACATGGCTTTAGAAAAGGCCGCTCCTGCCTCTCACAACTACTATCACACTACGACAAAATCCTACAGGATATTCAAGACGGAGAAAATGTAGACGTCATATATCTAGATTTCGCCAAAGCTTTTGACAAGGTGGACCATGGGATCCTTCTACATAAACTCAAATCACTGGGAATAGGGGGAGACCTTGGAAGATGGCTCCACAGCTTCATCACCAACAGAAAACAAAGAGTCACGGTAAAGTCAAGGATAAAAATTATATAGCAATTAACGGTCAATATACAGGAGACGCAACAATATAGGTAGCAAATTTCTAATGGTAGTTTTGGGTTCCTATCATCATATTCTTCATTTCTATATACTTTTTATCCCGGGAAAAAAAATATCTTGGGTTTTTTATTTTTTTATTGGATTTTTTATTTATTTTTTTATTAACCTAACCTAACCTAACCTAATGAAAGAAATACTATCAAGAGCAGTGGATGTTGGTGTATCGCTGAAAAGGGAGGGAATTGAGTGGAAGCTACCTATACTGCTGTTTGCGGATGATACAGTTCTGATGAGTGATAATGAATGGGAGTTGCAGGGTCTGGTAAATGAGTTTGGAACAGTGTGCAAAAAACGGAATTTGAAGGTAAATACGGGGAAGAGCAAGGTTATGGTCTTCGAAAGGGGTGAAGTCACAGAGTGTGAGGTGAAGCTGAACGGTCAGGCTATGGAGATCGTCAACTCTTTTAAGTATCTGGGCAGTGTGTTGAGTAAAGATGGGACTATGGATGAAGAGGTGCGGGAGAGGGTACAACAGGGGAAGAGGGTTGTAGGAACGCTAAAAGCAGTAACAAGAAATAGGGTGGTCAGTATGGAAGTGAAGAAGTCCTTGCATGACAGTGTGGTAATCCCGACACTGACTTACGGAAGCGAAGCATGGACGTTGGTTGAGAGACTCAGACCAAGAGTGAGAGCAGTGGAAATGAATTACTTAAGGAGTGCGTGCGGAGTTACATGGAGGGATAGACAGACTAATGAGGAAGTAAGAAGGAGGTGTGGTGTGGAGGTAGATGTGCTGGAAAGTGTGAAAAGGAACAACTTGAGATGGTTCGGCCATATGGAACGTATGGAAAGCGAGAGAATGACTAAGAGGGTGTATGAGAGCGAGGTGGAGGGACAGAGGGGGAGAGGTAGACCGAATATGAGGTGGAAGGATGGAGTGAGGAAGTACATGAACGAAGGTGGTGCTGGTTGGGGGGAGGGGCGTCGACTGACTGGGGACAGAGGTGCATGGGGGCGGTTCGTTCGTGGCCACCCCTTCGGGGATCACGGCGTCAGGCAATAGATAGATAGATAGACCTAACCTAACCTAAATGTATTTGGGGGCTATTAGGTTAGGTTAGGTTAGGTTAATGACCAAAACAAAAAATCCCAAGAACAAAAATGAAAAATCCCAAGATTTTTTTTTTTCCGGGGATAAAAAGTACTGTACTGTATATAGAAATGAAGCATATGATGATAGGAACCCAAAACTGATATTAGAAATGTGTTAACTATATTGTTGCGTCTCGTAAATATTGACCGGGAATTATTCTAGCCTATAATTGCACCTATTCGAGCTACACAAATTATTGTATTTAGCAGGAAGGTACGACGAGGTAAGTGATCATAGTTGTTGTTGTTCCCCAAGCTGCCTGGCCGAACAGCCCCAAGGCCATAACCGAGCGCCCCCACACAACCCTCCCCGCCGACCACAATAAAGCCTGGGTGACCGAAGCCACTCCATGGCGGGGAGCTGAGGAGGGTGCGGAAACGCCCGGGAAACCAAAGCCCCACCCAGGGCCCTGTGTCCCTCAGCAATTATGAAGAGAAAGTTGAAGGGCAAGGGAAAAATGTGATGCTTTGGCTTCCAATCTTGGTAGATTGGAAGGTCAATCCACGGAAGAGACGCTGTCACTTGAGATCTAGAAAATATATAAGTTAAAGGAACAGTCAGAGTAAGCTATGGGTATGGCAGAGATTGCTCAGCTCTCACTCTGATAGACCAGCCCATCACCACATGACTAGAACCCAAGCCTCTCAGCATCAGCTAGGAAAGGCCCTAGAAAGTTGCCTTTGGCGGGGGGATAGCTCCCCTATTTCAACCCCTTTCGGGGTTGGGCACCCGCCTAGTGATCATAGTGATGTGGTATAGGTGGCAATATGCGGAAATGGATTATAAGGGCATTCCGCCCCCTCTGACCCCCTTACGAAAATCTACGGTTACTCACTCCACCACAACTGGATTTCTACCGTTTTACCCAACCAGCGGGGTTGCATAATACAATGTACTAGGATAGGTTAGGTTAGGCTAATGTCTCTCTGAAACATTGAAAAATCTGTGTCAGTTGTCACAGCTAGATTGATAGACTTTAGTCAGAGGGGGCGGAATGCCAGTAGGCTATTACTTTATTTTAATACCACAATTTTGTTGATATATTTGAAGATAAATATGGAATCTATATGCTCTAA
Source organism: Paralithodes platypus (assembly GCA_032716605.1). NCBI lineage: Eukaryota > Metazoa > Arthropoda > Malacostraca > Decapoda > Lithodidae > Paralithodes > Paralithodes platypus. Next base: position 14,670,634 of record CM064530.1, read on the forward strand.
AAATCATATGAAAATTTATTTTAACCCACGTCAAAACCTAGACCTAAGTTGGCACCTCTTATGTTCCTTATGTACGTGAATGACCTGCCGATAGACATAAACTCCTACATGTCAATGTTTGCAGATGACGTAAAAATTATGAGACAAATAACAAATATAAGTAGTTGTGAGGAGCTGCAAGGGGATTTAGATAAATATACGAATGGAGCACCAGGTGGAAAATGAAATTTAATATAAGTAAATGTCATGTGTTAAATATGGGAAGAAGTGTGAATAGACCAAATTGGGAGTACAGGATGGCAGATAATATAATTAGCAAGGCCGAAAAAGAAAGGGATTTAGGGTTGATTACACAAGATAACTTGTCGCCAGAGAAACATAACAAGCTCTTTAGCGGAATGTATGCAATGGCCGGGAATATGAAAGATGCTCTGAACTACTTGGATGAGAACATGTTAGCGAAGATTATAAAAAGTATGATTAGACCAAGATTGGAGTATGCAGCAGTGGTGTGGTCCCCGCATCTTAAGAAGCATATTCACAAGTTAGAAAGAATCCAGAGGGCAGTTACTAGATTGGTTCCAAGTCTTAGAGAACTGCCATATGAAAGGAGGCTAGACAAATTTAATTTACCGAGTCTAAAAGCGAGGGGTGACATGATAATGATGTACAAATGCACCCGAGGGCTGGATAGGGAGGATATATTAATCATGGATACAGGAATATCTAGAGGCCACAGCTACAAAGTAAAAAGACCTACCTGCAAGAATGATATCAGGAAGTTTAGCTTCCCCTATAGATGTATTGACAAATGGAATGGGCTGGAGGAGGAGGTGGTAGGGGCAAGGAACATCCATATTTTCAAGAAAAAATTGGATGAAAGTAGACTGAGAGACGGGACAACACGAGCTTAGCTCAACTCCTGTAAACTACAATTAGGTAAATACAGTATGCTACTAAAATGTAATTTTCGTAGCAAGGTTGTCAATACGGTACTTTCTTGGGGATGGATGTAGTTACCTGGTGTACCACTACCGACATACAACATAAATCATCTAGGCCTAAATACTTATAATAAAATAAATACTTATAAATCTATAATACTAGGTTATGTTATGTTAGGTGGTTTGGTTAGGGTAATGTATTTTTGGTAACGTTCAACAAGACTACATTGGCCTTATTTACCATGTTTGTTGTTTTTTACTTCAAGGAATATAGTGTTTCATAGTTGTTTTGCATGGTTTGAGTGGAGGATTTGCATAAACTTACCCATTATCTATCAATCTGAAGATACAACGTCAAATTGCGCCATTTATTGGGTGAATCGCGCTTTTACAGTAGGTAAGGGAAATTGTGGGGTACATTGGATACACGATGGGTTGAGAGGGGGGGGGGGTTACCCCCCCATGGTTTATTGTCATCCTCATATATGTAGATCTGTAAGGGGGCAAAAACAGGTTGCCGTTATTTCGTTTTTGTGAGTAACGCTCATGCCATTTATTGGGTGAATCGCACTCACCGCATCTTTCAAAACAAGAAGAAGAAGGAGGTCAAGTCGAAAGATTCATTGTGCGCAATGCTTTGTTTACGGTCGGGTCTTCTTATTTTCGTGTGATTTCTTGGTGTAATCGGGTTTTTTCAAGTGTCGATAATGAAATTCCTCTATGCGGGCTATACTGATAAAAATATGGCGAGTCTATTGGTTCCTATTTTCCCTAATAAATTGTTTCTAATAGGGCGGATGTAGTGTCCTTGAAGATTATCGTATTTTTGTATCCAAAGGCAATCAAAATAGACGGGAACATGATGGTGAGCGTCTGCGGAGTGTAAACAAGACGGGCGGTACACCCAGTAACTACATTCTTGCCCTTTCTTGTTATCAACATACAATCAAAGCTGAAGATTGCAGAGTAAACACAGTAGACTTCATCGACTTTTCTTTCACCTTCGTATTATCGACAGCCATTTTTTTTTTTTTTGTACTAAGGGATTAGTAGTATCCAAGCAGCGGGGGGGTGGGGGCGGCAGCCCCCACCCATAATACTAGGATAGGTTATGCTAATGTCTCTTCAAATCATAGCCCTCCCCACTATCGGGGGGCGTGTCTCAACATCGATAAAAAATGGGGAAAATAGGTTTTTCCGAGATTTATAATTAATGACAAACACTATATATTGATGCATATGAACAAAATAAACATATCAAAACACTGGGAAAATTTGTGGTATAAAAAATAAATATTTTCCTTGTCCTTATAATCCATTTCCGCCTATTGCCACCTATACCACATCACTTTCCTCGTCGTACCTTCCTGTTAAATACAATAATAATTTGTTTAGCTCGTACAGGTGCAATTATAGAAATTTATCATAATTTGTTTAGCTCGTATAGATGCAATTATAGAAATTTACCAAGTACCATGTATCCAATTTACCTCACAATTTCCCTTACTTACTTTAAAAGAGCGATTCACCCAATAAATGGCGCCATTTGACGCCGTATTTTCAGATTGATAGATAATGGGTGTAAGTAAATGCAAATCCTCCACTCAAACCATGAACAAATACAATAAAACACTATATTCCTTGAAAATAATAATAAGAAAATTTGGTAATTTGGCTGCTCTAGCTGTCTTGGTTGCTACCGTATATATACAGTACTCAGTACTGTACAGTAATAAAGAAAAGAGGAGGGGCCGTTTTCAAGGTTATTGGTACGAGTTGACTAGGCAAGTGTACTAGTTTGTTTACTTACATCTTTCGGTACTTATAACCGAAACTACCACTAATTATTTCTCAACATTAGAAGGTTATTATAGAATAAGGATGTTGCAAAGATCATATTAAAATTTGTTTCAACCTTCGGAGATACATTTATGTGCACTATATAAAGTAGGCCCTACAGTAAAAACGAAAACTCTCTCCCTATTGAAGGCAGTGAAACTCTTATTAAGCCCCTTACTGTTAAAATAGATGCTGATTTCAATAAATAATGGGGGGGGAACAGGAAAATATGTATAGTGTGCGATATTGGATTCAACAAAAGGAGTACAACGTCACAATGTAGTAGTTGTAATGAAACAGTACACGATCGATGTACTTACGTTACTAGCAGAAAAGAAGTGGAATGCGATAAATGTAGGGAAATAGCTATTAAGGGTCCTAAAATCATTTGTGAAATATGTGAATCACTCATAACAAGAAAACAAAGGATCATAAACTGTTAAGTGTAAAACTGTAGCTCACATGAAGTGCATCTCTAAGAAGACCAACAGTGAAGAACGGGAATTCCTATGCAACATATGTGCCTTGCATTCATTACCGAATATTAATGTAAATGAACCAATTAGTATTAACAACTCAGAATCCAGCCAGGACACATTCAAAATCAAAGATGAATACAGAGTGTTCACCAACAAAGGGCTCCATCTTATCCACATTAACGCCAGATCAATGTACCATAAATTGTCAGAATTAAACTTGTTAGCTAATAAGGCCAAAGCTTCAATAATTGCAATCACAGAAACCTGGCTGGATTCAAGTATAAACGATGGTGAAATAAACATTCAAGGTTTCAATATGGTTAGGAATGATCGCAATAGGCATGGGGGAGGAGTATGTCTGTATGTAAAAAAACAACCTCACACACACAACCAGGACCGACCTCCATGTAGAAAATCACGAAGCTCTGTGGATCGATCTACACCTGCCGAGGACAAGACCCATCACAATTGGGGTATGCTATAGGCCACCAGACGACACACAATTCTTGACCAAATTTGAACGAACGTTGTCATCGCTAGACCCTCGGAATGAATCCATCATACTAGGGGATTTTAACCTGTGTTACAAACAACGAAATGATAGGCTTGTACGAGAATATAGGCATATACTGACAATGCACAATCACAAACAACTCATCACAACCCCCACACGTATCTCTGAGAACACTGCCACAATAATAGACCACATAAACTGTAACAGAGAGGACAAAATATCCCAATCAGGGGTTATACAGACTGGGATAAGTGATCACTTCGTCACATATTGCACACGAAAAACCACAAAAATTACCCTAGAGAATCACAAGATTATCAAAACAAGGTCACTCAGAAACTACAATAAAGAAACATTTCTGGACATTTTATGGAATACAGACTGGTCTCCAGTGTTTGGAAGTACAAACGTTAATGACGCATGGCTTGGCTTCAGAACCATCATCACAAACATTCTAGACGAAATAGCTCCTCTGAAAGACATACGAATTAAAGCAAGGTCAGACCCATGGATCAACAATGACATACTACACCATCTGGAACACAGAGACAATCTGTTAAAAAGGCTAGCGAAACATAGACAGGATCAAGGTCTGAAACATGAGTTCAACAGGGCCAGGAATAAACTAAGTAGGAAAATAAAATCAGCGAAAACTAATTATTTTCACAATAAGGCAGAGGAATATCAGGAAGAAGGAGGTGTGGTGTGGAGGTAGATGTGCTGGAAAGTGTGAAAAGGAACAACTTGAGATGGTTCGGCCATATGGAACGTATGGAAAGCGAGAGAATGACTAAGAGGGTGTACGAGAGCGAGGTGGAGGGACAGAGGGGGAGAGGTAGACCGAATATGAGGTGGAAGGATGGAGTGAGGAACTACATGAACGAAGGCGGTGCTGGTTGGGGGGAGGGGCGTCGACTGACTGGGGACAGAGGTGCATTCGTTCGTGGCCACCCCTTCGGGGATCGCGGCGTCAGGCAATAGATAGATAGATAGATAGAATATCAGAATAACCCAAAGAAACTATGGAGGCACCTAAAAACAACAGGCTACAGCAACAAGACAAGGGATTCGCCTAACACTAATATTGCTCTCACCATTAATGATCAGATTTGCCACGATAAACGACAAATTTCAACCTACTTCAACTCCTCCTTCACCTCCATAGCAAACACACTTGCACAGAACCTACCTCAACCTCTCAATAAATACACGACAACAACGGCCACCTTTCGAAATTTCTACAGAGATAAAGACATACACCCAAACACATTTGGATTGCAAAATGTTTCACCAAAATACACTTTTGACGAGCTGTCTAACCTAAATGTACATAAAAGCACAGGACCAGACAAAATTCCTGCCAAATTTCTACGAGATGGAGCCATTGGTATAGCAGGCCCCCTAACCCACATCATCAACTTGTCAATTAACACCAACACTGTACCTGCTGAACTGAAGGAAGCTATTGTAACCCCTCTATTCAAGAAAGGAAATAAACTAGAAGTTGGTAACTGCAGACCAGTTAGCATATTATGTATTGTATCTAAAATCCTTGAAAGAGCGGTATACACCCAAATTGAACACTACCTCAAACAAAATGATCTATTCTATAAGTTTCAATCAGGTTTCAGATGCATGTACTCGACAGACTCCTGTCTCATCCACTTAACGGATCACATTCGTAAAGAAATGTCTAAAGGTAACTACACCGGTATGGTTCTTCTTGATCTACAAAAAGCGTTTGACACAGTAGACCATGATATCCTATGTAATAAACTACAAGCAATGGGCATAGGATCTGTGAACTGGTTTAAATCTTATCTTAGTGGTAGAACCCAAAGAGTCAAAATTGACGATAATATATCTGATCCTATGCCAATTAACTGTGGGGTCCCGCAGGGAAGCATCCTTGGTCCCTTACTCTTTCTCTGTTATGTGAACGACATGGAACTGAGCGTCTCATGTAAATTATTACTGTATGCAGACGACAGCGTGCTCCTGGTTTCAGGAAAAGATCCAATAAGTATTGCCGCTTCACTTTCCAAAGAACTAGAATCATGTAGTGAATGGCTAGTGGACAATAGACTATCTCTTCACCTGGGCAAGACGGAAGCCATCTTATGTGGAACAAAACGCAAACTGAAAGACATTGTGGGCTTCTCGGTCAACTGTAATGATATTCCTATAACAACAGTGTCACAAGTTAAATATCTCGGACTAAAACGACGCGAGTTTGTCAGGTGAAACAATTTTGGAATCTATCCTGAGTAAGTGTAGAGCACGTATAAAATACCTGTATAGACAGGTGGGATGCTTGCCCGCGGCGACCAAAAAGACCCTCTGCCAAGCGCTTGTTTAATGTCATTTTGACTATGCTGTGTCATCCTGGTACTCTGCATCATCTAAATCAGCACAGCACAAACTTCAGGTCACTCAAAATAAAATGGTTAGGTTCATGCTGAACCTAGGACCCAGATCACATGTTGGCCAGGAACAACTTCAGTCACTAGGTATGCTCAATGTCTCTGACAGGGCCAAACAAATCAGGCTCACTAATGCCTTCAAAATGTTCTATGACAGAGCTCCAGAGTACCTAAAGAATGATTTTGTTAAAGCAAATGAGAGGAGTGGACATAATACAAGAAACAGGATGTTTAATTTTAAGGTCCCGAGAATCCAAGGACAGGGTAAGCAAACATTCTTCTTCACCGTCATCAAAGACTGGAACGACCTACCCCAGTCAGTCCGTGAAAAGAGAACACTGTATTCCTTCAGACGTAGCCTGAAGGAACACCTGAACCGGACAGCTGCGAGAAGGGAGCACCAAGCTTATGTCTACTACTAAATGCGACATAAGAGATAGACAAACCAAACTGAAATGATTACTGATTACGGATTACTGATATTTACTATAGGATGTAAGGTATCTTAAAATATCACCCTAGAAATACTTTCTCTAAAGTATCTATTTCTTTATCCTCCCCATTTTCCCCAGCTAACCTAATCCCACAAGGACCCCAATGGAAATACGCCTAACGGCCTTATTGGGCTATCCTTAGTTGGAATTATGCAAGGCTGGTACATGTCATATTTGTAACAAACTATGTGGTACCAACTCTGTAAATTGCTAACTGAATAAATATTATTATTATTATTATTATTATTATCCTATATCCAAAGGCGAAATAAATTGTATATTTACTCTGAAAATGACTTACATCTGAGTGTTTTAAGATTGTTGGATAATGGGAGAAATAACATTTTCCGGGGATTGTAACTAATTTCAACTTCTGTATAATGATGAAAACTACCTAAAACCATAAAGAAAAACCATGGGAAAATTAGTGGTAGTTTCGGTTATATTTTCCCATCTTTGTACTGTACTGTACTGTTTAGTTCACCCGTGACCCATCCTCTCTACATGCCTATACCATACAAGCCTGCTTGTATGCATCTCATCAATGATACTCTTGATACCTAACTGTCTCCTCAACTTCTCATTAGATGTCCTTGTTTGGCCCCACACATCCATCTCAATGATCTCACCATTCTCGTTTGATTTCATTCTTTTCTGTTGATATAATCCGCTGGCCACATTTCTGAAGCATAGGTAATTTTGCTTTTAATAGCCTACACAAAGCGTACACCACTCCCTTCAAGAGGAATGGACGGCTTTTCAACTCGGGTGATAGTGGCACAACGGCTTTGGCCCCAACACCGGCAGAGATGGTTATTAGTTAATGATCCAAAATTTGTGATCTTTATTAGACTTTATGTACCGTACCTCTCTTTCTGAAAGATAAGAAACTAAACAAAAATGCCACATCAGATAGATGAATTCCAGTGGCATATCAAGCGAGTCTGTTCACAGTCCAGGGAGTACGGTATCTTTTGAAAAATCTTAGGGTTTGAAAGGATGAGCTTTTACATGTTTCTGGTTCCTTACTCACTAGTGGAACCAAATGTAGCTACTTGTAAGGTGATTGTTATTTATATGCATTTTTTCAGGTATGCGGATTTAGTCGTCCAGTGGCTGGTTCTCGCAAACTTCACTTTAGTATGGACGGCAGACGAAGCAGTGCACAGACCTCCACTGACCAGGTGCAGTATACTGTATACTATTATATTATAGGCCTACTTGTAGTAATCTCTGTAATCTTCTTTCCAATACAAAAAAATAAAAAATAAATCCCGTAACTTTGGGGGAGACACTTTTTACAGTCAGCTTTGCCTTTTGTTTCATACACACATAAAAAAAAAGAATAATCTTGCAGTAATATGAAACAAAAAGAATAAGCTATTTAATAATACTTTGCATAGGAAGTTTTCTTGAACTTATTAATATTTATTTATAACCCCCAGAGGGTTAGGGGACCTCTACCCGTGTGGTAGAGGAAATATAAGAATATGCCCCATGTGTCTATTGCCTGTCGTAAGAGGCGACTAAAAAGAGGATGACGTAAGCCTGGGCCACTGTTCATCCTATTTTACCCATTTCAGCTTCATGGTAGCTATGAGACACTAGTGCGCCAAATCCAGTCTCTGGATTGGCTACCCTTGCCCTGAAGGGCTGCCTTGAGGCATTTGAGGTGGTTCCATGCTTGGATGGAACTAGAGACTTCTTTATAAGTACTGTAACTTCACCCCCTATCTATCATGTTTATCTATCACTGTACGGTATGTATATTGTATGTATGTGTGTAATGTATAATAGTGTTTGTGTATGTTGGGGCAGGGAGAGATGTGGATAGTTAGATAGATCAATAGACAAAATATAAGTCACACGTACAGGAGTTTAGTGGTGGGCTAGATCTGTCAGAGTGAGGGTTGGTGTCCTCTACTTCCCATGGCCGGTTCTGACTTTACCTTTATCATCATTCTTATTTCTAACTTTTTTCCTGAGAGTGGTGAGGCAGTGGGGCAATAATGGTGTGCCCCATGGTTCCTAGTGTCTTACTCTCACAGCCCACTGGCACAAGTCGGCCTTTCTCTCTCTGGCGTATGGATGCGGCAACCCCACCGCCCGCCACTTTGGTGGTGCCATCAGATTCTGGAGCAGGGGACCACTGGTTCCTATCTTCAGAAAAAAATTCTGCTTGGTATGCTTCCAGCCAGTGGCACTGGGGTAAATAAAATAGAAAAATAGTAGTGGAACTGCCATCCGGGTAAGGGACTGCTCTGGGTCTGCTCCTTCAGTGTTGATAGTCATAATCCACTTAGTGGAAATGGCACTGTGGAGTGGGTCAGTCGGGGCATGTCTGGAAGCCTGGAGGCAGTTTATGTCATGGCCATCCCTTTTGGGGCGCCTCCTCTGAAAGCGGGGCGTCAGATTTGATTGATACTGGAGTTACTCGTGTAGCTTCAGTACTGTACTGGTACTGGGTAAATTTGCAGTTTCAATCAATATAGATTTAGAATTCATGAATAGGTTATCCAAAGATTTTTGGTGTGTTTCATTAAATTTTGACTATTGTTTTGTAGGAATTGACTTGTTTATGATAGAGCCAATCATGACCCTTTTAGGCTCATAAGATGACACTTCGTAATTATATATATAAAATTCTCCCTAATCTAATCTTTCTATTGCAGTGATGCTGCTAGGAAAGTTTCTGTTAAATTTATGTATAATTTGGTGTTTCTGATTTCATTGTACTGTATAGGTTTTCATTTAAAGATTAATATATTCTTTGCCAAATCTTTTTGTCTCTGGTCCAGTTTAATGTTCATTGGGTTCAGTTTAGCAGTTTGGTGGAGTTCTTATGTTGTGTGTGTCTTTGTTGCGAATGTGAGTGCTTTGTTTTGTACCAGTACCCTTTTTACATATTATTATTTGTGACATTGTAAATTATACTTCCTTCATTGTTTATCCCTTTTAACCCTTCAATCAGATGACTTGTTCTGTACTTTGATAGTGCTAATTCCAGAGGATTTTTCTCAGTTTTGGAATGGATAACATCCAAGGAATTCAAAGGTTAAAAACTACTGGTAATTCATTCAACCATCTAACTCTAGTAGGTTCTTCCTAAGTTATATTAAATTATTTGGAGGTAGCTAGATTTAAGAAGAAAACAAAATTGAGTAAACTGTTTGAAACATTAATATTGGTTTTGATGATTACAGCTTTCTCGGGACTACCCTGTTGTGGACCATACATATGATGCAGTGGTGGTGGGTGCAGGAGGTGCGGGACTGAGGGCAGCGTTCGGTCTGGTGCAGGAAGGGTTCAGAACGGCCGTCATCAGTAAACTCTTCCCCACACGCTCCCACACCGTCGCTGCTCAGGGGGGCATCAACGCAGCTCTTGGCAACATGGAGGTCTGTACTCATGCTGGGAAATTTTAGTACCGGGGTTAAAGATAGAAAATGCAAGGAAGAAAGGTGGTTGGAGAACTTGATTGTATCCTGAATGGATCAGTCAAGAATAGAAAAGTCACTTGAGGAACAGTGTACTACTCCCAACACTCTTGTATGGTAGTGAGACATGGACTGTAAGTGAAGAAAAACTAACATGTAGTGGAAGAAAGCAGCCTTGGGGTATTACTGCCATGGCTATCCTTTAGCTCCCGGGGCTCCCAGGAGGAAGCAAGGCATTATAAATGATGATTTTTTTAACAATGCATTATTTCACAACTTTAGTACCGTACTGTACATCACAATCTAGTATGAACCCTTTCTCGCTTCTGTGCAAAACTTATTGGAACTCTGGTAATTTTGCCATACTCTCACATCATACTTCTATGATATTATTCTTACTAAACAAACTCATACTGGTATGAATTATGTGTCACTGGCTTGACTCAAGTCTCTTTTGAATGCCGCCATTTAGGACGTAAGCCTGAAACCACACTCTCTATGGACGAAATTGTCTTTAAATTTGTATGTATCTATGCGTGTATGTACACTGACAATTATTTTGATTATGGATAGTTTTACTATAATTTTCTAGTTTTACTCTATATAATATATAGGTGCCACTATTTTACTGTCTAGCTTAATATATTTGTTCAGCATCTTTACATGGATATAGTTGCTTCTGAAAGTTCATTAATATTACAATATATTAACAGCATCTTTATCAATGGTTTTGGCAAGGCTGTCATTGATTTAGATCTTCTTACTTCTAGCTTAAACACATACCAGTATATTTTTTAAAGACTAGGCCTATTTTAAAATAGAGGATGCAGCGAGTCATAGATGTCCAAAATGGAAAATGTGTTAGAGACAATAAAGGGGTACTTTTTCTCTGGTACAGTATTTCTTATGTTAGTGCTGTTTATTTTACATACTGTAGTTTAATCTTATTTTTCTTCTTTGCAGCCTGATAACTGGGTGTGGCACATGTATGATACAGTGAAGGGTTCTGACTGGCTGGGTGACCAAGACGCCATCCACTACATGACCCGTGAGGCTCCCAAGGCTGTAATTGAGCTAGAGAATTATGGTGAGTAATTGCAGGGGATTGGCTCCTATAGCATCTCTTTTGAATTGCAGCTCTGCTAGACCATGACATAATAATGAAACAAATTAAAAGAGGCAGTGTTAAACAAGGAGTTATATACAGTTCGGCCTGCCAATACACAAGTTTATGGGCGGCACGAAGGCTCGCGGATTAGAAATAATGCATATTATGGGAATAATTGCTTATGGGCGGCACCGACTCTGAGAATCACTATTTTTTTGGCCTATTTCTCCCCTTCAATTGCCTAAAATGGTGGACATAATCATCATAATAATAAGAAAATATAATGTAATCTTGAAGGATGTAATTTCATTATATTCCATGTACCGTATTCATATTTTCTCAATGAAATAGCCTAACCTGAGAATGGTGAAGACTAAAACATGTGATTTAGTCAGAATCTTTATAAACGTTTAAGCGTAATTTAGACAAGGGTGGAAGTAGACAAGATATATTTTGTATTATTTTGCTAAACTATAATATGAACTATAAAATGGTGAAATTGTATTGACTGGCACTGCCACAACCACCACTCTTGGTGTAGGTCCAGAGCGGGATGCACAGGTCTACTATATTTAGGTGATTTTGTGCAGTTTAAGAAAGATCTGTAGTAGTAAAAGGGGTTAAGCGAGATAGTTAGAAGCCTGTTAACCCTTTGGCGCACCTATAGTTTCCAATCAAAGTTTTTCCCACTCCCAAAGTATATCTCAGCTCACTCAGAGCCAGTTTTGTGCCCGGCGATAATTTGTTTCTGTTACGTTTTTATCCACCAAAAAATCCTTGTATTTGGATTAATGAGGTACCATCGGCTTCGTTATTGATTGAACTTGAAGATAAGCGAATAAAAACATAGAATAAATACAAAACAACCACATTGGGGCACTCCGAAATAAGAATTGTAAAAAAAAAAAGTAAATACCTTATCTCCAACTTGCGCTAGCTCAAAATTTTGCCCGCAACATTTTTGATTTGCATACATATATGGAAGCGGAATTTAATGAGGATTCCACTGGTAACCTCAGAATTACTATAAACCAAATAGTTACTGAGATACACGAATAAACGTGAAATTATCGAAACACAGACTGAGCTGTACTCTGCTCCCTTCCCAGCCAGCCGTGAGTAAACGGTTAAACTGAGGGAGTTTCCAATTGTACCCATTGAACTAGACGTAATACTTAATATCTATGCCAAATATGACGCGCGTCAGACGAAAACTTAATTTTCGCCGAATATTTTTAAGTTTAATGACTTAACGAGTCATCGTGCGCCTAGGAAAAAAATACCTAATGACTCTGAACGAGTGTTCGTGCGCCAAAGGGTTAATTCCTTGAAGCCCTTTATAACTTAACCCGCTGAGTACCAGCTAAATATTTATAAATGTACCACCCAGGACTGGCTGATTCTGAATTTTTTTTTTATTCCAGAAACAATAGCGAATGGGTTAGGAATGAAGGAAAAAACGATCAAAAACCTCCAAAAATGGTCCTACAGAGCCCCCGAAAATGGATTTTTACAAGAGTAAAAAATTGAAGGCAATTTTCCCCAAAAAACATGTTTTTGCACGCGCACGCGGTTGGACTTTGAGAGTTTTCAACCATCGGCATGGGTGCGTGGGATACTTACACAGTTCCCATACAAATCTGAGCCCTCTAGGTGCCATAGGACCGGAGTAATTGGGACCGGACCGGCCAGGACGCAAACCATGCGTCGCTGGGGTTTAGCGTTACATACATTGTGGACGCAAACCCTGCGTCGCTGGGGCTCAGTGGGTTAATAGATTCATCTAATAGTAACCAGAATAATGTTAAAAAAACGGTCTACGGTCTACGGTCTCTTCCAGAATGTCTACTGTAAGATACAGTACTGTAAGAAAACATTCTATGCGAAGTAGTTTAGCTTTGATGGTGAAAATGTGAGGATAGCTTTGGCCTACGTGACACAGAAGTACAGTACAATGTTTTTTCGTTTGAACGTTCGGCTGGCACACGAGTTTAGCTTGTAAACACATGTGATATATTGTAACCATTTATATGTCAATTCGGAAGGCCGAAAACTGTAGATTCGATTTGGGCTGTGCTTGCAAGTTGCAACTCAAGTCAGCAAGCAGACTGACTGTGAGGGTATGTTTTAGGACTAATTCAAGCCTGTGCCTCATGACAGTATGCCTGGGTGTCACAGTGCGATGATGGAGCATACTTTTGAAAGTACATCCAGGCTGGGGATACTAATTAATCATACTATACTTTGCATAATTATACTGAATTAGTAAAATAGTAGGCAAGAAACATTTATAAAGATAATACAGTAGACTCATTAATCCGAATTCTGAATATCCGAACAAATTTGAATTTCAACCGAACTCCTATGAGTTCTAGATTTTTTTTTTTTTTTTTTTTTTTTTTTAAGAGACAATGAACGGAGGAAGGAAAAACACAGATAAAACAAAAAGGTCCATGTGCCTAAAGGCATCCTCCATTCATAAAATGTTTGTAACAACTGGATTTAAACATTTGTTGATTGTAAGTTTGTGGAAAGCAATTCGAGGGAAGTGAATTCCAAAGAGTAGTAGCTCTGGGGATAAATGAATTCTGATAAGCAGAAGTTCTGCATTGTGGAGGAGAAAGTGTAAATTCATGGGCGCTCTCAGCTGCCCTAGTTCTACGGGGAAAGATGTGGAGAGGCGGCACAATTGAAGCAAGTTCCTCGGAACAATTGCTGTGAAAAAATCTGTAGAATAATGCAAGGGATGCAACCTTTTCTTCGTATGGATAATGTAGGAAGGTCCTGTGTGATTGCAGGGTTATTGATTAATCTAATAGCTTTATTTTGAATTTTGTCCAACTGCCTCAATGCAACCACTCCACTTCCACCCCACAGAGGTGAACAGTAATCCATCTGAGAGCGCACATGACTTTTATATATTACGGCCAACTGCTCGTCAGTGAAGAATTCTCGAACTCTGTACAGGAGTCCCAGTTTTTTAGAGGCATTCTTAGCAATGCTTCTAACATAATGTGTCCAGCTCAAGTTAGTAGTTAATGTTACACCGAGAATGTCAATACTAGGGGAAGTGGGAATATTTACATCATTAAAAATATATGGGAGTCAGTGAGATTCTGTCGGTTAGAAAATTGAATGTACTTGGTTTTCTGTGCATTAAAGGAAACTAGATTCTCTTGTCCCCATTCATTAATTCTAGAAAGGTCCTGGTTCAGAGAAATTGCAGTGTTTATTTTTGAATTTATAAGATCGGGTTGGGTGAAAGAATTGGTAAATGTGAAGGAACTGTGGAGTGTTGAGTCATCTGCGTAGGAATGTATTGGATTATGAGTGGTAGATATGAGATCATTGATATGAATGAGGAACAGAGTTGGGGCCAAAACTGATCCCTGGGGAACACCAGCATTTATTGAGATGACCATTAACCGCCGTTTTTTAACATTATTATGATTACTATTAGATGAATTTAATAAGTTATAAAGGGCTTCAAGCAATTAACAGGCTTCTATCTATCTCACTTAACCCCTTTTACTACTACAGTACAGATCTTTCTTAAACTGCACAAAATCGCCTAAATATAGCTAGAAGAAAACTAAAAAGACGAGCCGGTACAGAAGGGGTTAAAAGGTGAGGTAATATTGTATTTTCAGGCTCTGATGGGATAAACTCTCACATATCTGAATGTTTCAAATCCCTGTGGAATTTGGATAAATAAGAATCTACTGTAAATACTATTCCAGGTATGCCATTCAGCCGCACCACAGACGGGAAGATTTACCAGCGAGCGTTTGGAGGCCAGAGCTACGACTTTGGCAAGGGTGGTCAGGCTCATAGGTCAGTATGCTTTAACTCGTAGTTAGATTTAAATGGCCTAGCTGCTTTAAATTATCAAGTAAATACTCCTTGCTGCTTTAAATTATCAATTATATCCCCATTTGTAATTAAGTCTTGGTTTGCTCAAAATTATTGTACAGTATACTGTACAGTACTTAAATTTTCTATTTACTGTATATTTTTAATCACCAGTCTGCTGTATTAGATATTTGAATCTTAATGTTGTCAATATAATTTTACTATACTGTATATACATGCATAAATACATACATTAAAGATAATGATCTACACGTGAGTAGGTCAGTCTTTTTGTTCATCTTATGGCGGCATTCCAGGCAGCTCGGTCTTTAGCGTCCCTCATAGTCACTCCTTTGGTTGTGAGATCAGTTTGCACTACCTAAATCCAACGTCTTTCTTGGTCTACCTCTCCTTGCGACTTTTAACCCATTTTTTTTTTTTTTTTTTTTTCTTCTTTCCCTAACTACTCCCTCTCGGGCATAGCTTCTTCCAACTACTCCCTCTCGGGCATAGGCTGATAGCCTTTACACTCTACCGCTGAATACGGTGAGGCCTGTGAGGTCTTGTTCCAGCCTAGGGAGTGAGACATGCGAAGCACCTATTCATGGCTCGAACCCAACTCCATCTCTGAAGCTGCTTCGCCTCTGTGCCTCACAGTCTCACTCCCTAGGCGCGGACCCTCACTCTCAGAACGCCACCTATTGAGCAATTAACTCACTAGACATTGCCCCCCTGTAGCATATTTTGAATATGGGAATATTCATACAGTGCTATATAATCAGGGAAAAATGAGGGTATTTTGTTTTGGCATTTCGGTGTACTGTGGTAATGCACTGAAACTAGGTACAGCACAAATTCCATCCCAATAATATCTTCCCATTGATATATTGGGATTCAAACCTGGGTCCATTGGATTACCAGTCCAGTGGCAAGATCACTCTGCCACACCTCCCCTAATTATTCTCATCTATCGTTTCCACATGTCCATACCATCTAAGCCTGCTCCTATGTATCTCCTCACTAATGCTCTCAATGCCTAAGCACCCTATGAGTTCCACACTGGAGGTTCTGTCTCACATAGCAGACCGATCTTACCATCCTCATTAATTTTGTTCCATCCTATTTGTGTCCATCTTGACTGGCCAGGTTTTGCTTGCATACACCATCACACTTCTAACACAGGTAGTATAACTTCCCTTTTAATCGTGGGGAGAGCCCTTTGATGGTCAGTAATTGTAGCATCTCTCTGACCTTCCATCCATTTCTAACTCTCAAGACTGAGCAGGCCTCAGCGTAGTAACCCACTACCAGCAACAATCATGTCGCCCTAGTAACAGAACTTATTGACACATTCCAGGTGCACATCCCCAAACTCTACACTACCAGATGGATTCGGTATTGCCAAGACAACCGTACTTCTGGCACACTCAAAGTCAACAGCCCGCGACAAGGGGCCTTTCAAACCGCTACACCTCTTATGCACTCATCCCTGCCATTTGCAGCACTGGATTGAATTACACCCAACCTCCTTTTTACAGACAGGGCAAGGGAAACTACCATTCTGTACCACAGTTCCGTGGTCATTTCCACTGGTCATGACGTTAGTCTGCCTACGTTCACTCTTATTCCCTTATCTGCCATTCCCTCCCACCACCTTAAGAACATCTCGGCATCAATCGCACTGTCAGCAATCAGCACCAAGTCATCTGCGTAGAGCAGCTCCTTAAGCAGACCCAACCTGAACTCTCTCGACAGCGACTCCAAGACCAGGACAAACAAGAGCGGGCTCAGGACTGAACCCTGGTGCACTCTAACATTCACCGAGAGCACATCACTCTACTCTCCTTTCACCCTCACCGCCGCTCGGGAGCCTTTACACATCTTCATTACCACTCGCACCAACCACTCCTCCCCAAACTTTCTCATGGCCCACTGCATAACCCCTCTGGGTACCCTGTCAAAGGTATTATCTAGCTCCAGAAAGATATAGAATTCCCTATTTTTCCCTAGGTACATACAGTACATACATACATTTTAAGACCGAGTGCTCCACACGAAATGCGGTTCCGGTCTCACACATCCTAATGGCGGTGCTCCAGGCAGCTCTGTTCAGAGCTACCTCACTTGTCAGTTTTATTTTATTAAAGATCATGATCCCACATCTTTCTTGGTCTGCCCCTCGGTGCAGCTTCCCCCATGTTCACTATACTGTAGTGCTAAATTTCAATTTATCTTCAGATTCAAGAAGGATTTCTCAAAGTCAAGGGTCAGTAGAGAACTGACTCAACCTCCTCGTACTTGATACAGTTCTTGTCCATATACTAACTATAATTGTATTGTTTGTTCAGATGCTGCTGTGTTGCTGACCGTACTGGGCACTCCCTGCTACACACCCTGTACGGCCAGTCCCTCAAGTATGACTGTAACTACTTCATTGAGTACTTTGCCCTGGACCTGCTTATGGAGGACGGGGAGTGTCGTGGGGTCATTGCCCTATGTCTTGAGGACGGATCTATTCACAGGTACCACCATCAGGTTTTCAGACTACTGTGTATATATTTTTTTGTAAGTAGGCTACAGTAGTTTAATCCAACCACATTAGCTCCAGAACAGAACTCTCATAGGGCTGGCTTGATTGTTTCAATGATACGTGAAGGATCGTAAAGACAATATCAGTTCATAATATAATTATTTTTGTTTTAAATGTTATAGAAATCCAATTTGTTTATATTTGTCATGTTATACAATTTAAATTAATTAATAATTTAATAAAATATTTTATGTTAAATTGTTTTTGTGTGTTGTCAGATTCCGGTCAAAGAACACAGTGTTGGCTACTGGTGGGTATGGTAGAGCATACTTCTCCTGTACCTCAGCTCACACCTCCACTGGTGACGGTACTGCCATGGTCACCCGCGCTGGTCTACCCTGCGAGGACATGGAGTTTGTTCAGTTCCACCCCACAGGTATAACAACTATACACATTTATTCAGCCCGTTCAATACGATGACTGTATCTTTAGCATATTCAGTGTATCATAGAATGCCACCATTAGGTGAACAAAAAAACTGACCTACTGATGGTGGATCATAGTCTTTAACCCGGGAACGGCGAGGGGGGGGTAGTGAACTAGCTCCCCATGGGCGAGCATATGGGCTCCATTCAGGCCTATAATCGTCATTTTATGATAAATATCGTTATTACCTATTCATATGAGCCTATTTTACCTTCACTATGAAGATAGTAACCTGTAACAACAATCAAACCACTGAAAATATTATTTTTCTGGTCAAAATCGCGAATATAGATGAACCAGCCCATTCATAAATTTTGGAGAAAATTGAGGCAACCCCTCCCTCCACGAGGCCTCAAGCCACACTGAGCCTACTCATACACACACTCGCTTGTGTAACACACCTGCTAGGCACGTAAGCATATCCCCCCACACAGTTTGCTAATGTTAGCACAAAAATATACCAACAAATTAGGGGATAACAGGGAAAATAGGTGATAATTAAAGGGGGAGGGGAAAGGGAGGAAGGAGGGGATGTGGAGGAGTGATATGAGGTATAGGGAAAAAAAAATTGTTTAGTGCTGTTTAAATGGTATTTTTAGGCCTCCCTCTTAAGAGCTTTGCCGCCGTCGCCCAGTAAAACCTCTTAAGAGCTTTGCTGCCGTTTACGGGTTAATGTATGTATGTATTTATTTCTGACGTGGTGGAATTAAAAATATAATTTAATATTCTAACAACTCGTGATAAAAAAAAACCGCAAAAGTTATTATAACATTTTAAAAAACTTTTTCCTTTAAGACCAGAGTTAATGATCTTAAAAAGTAAATATTCAACGAAATTAGGCCACTCTTTAGTAATTTTCCCTATTTATCGATATACTGTACACTGGTTGTGAACCATTAGTACACTACAGTGGTTCCTTCATACACTGTTAATAATGATGTCTAAAAGATACAAAGGTACAATAAATATGATATATTCATTGTACAGTAGCACCTCCATTTTCCGGCACTCAGGGGGATTTGAAACCTCCGGTGAATTGAAAAGTCCGGTTGATTGAAAATTACTCCTATAAAATGCCCATAAACCCCAAGAAAATATCCCCTAATGGCTATCTGTATTATCAGCTTTAATATAATAAACAAACACACATTTTTAATAGTAATGTTATCAACTCGCCAATTATAAGTACAGTAAACCCTCGCTATCTCGGACTAATTGGGGGGAGACCCAGTCCGAGATGACCGAAAATCCGAGATGTCCGAAGTCCGACTTTTGTCCGACTTAAGAGAGGGAAAATTCCGAATTAGAAGAGGAAAGTCCGCATCACCAGAGAAATTGAGATTTTTTTTTTTTTTTTTTTTTTATATATCTATTTAATGCATCCATCTCCCTTATACATATATATAACTGTCTTATTTGGTCTTTTTTTAATCTATGAATCAATTCTAATACGATGGAATTGAAAACAATATTACCCTTCTAACACACAAATAATAACATGAAAAAGAGTAAATAAAAATGTCTCCTTTGTCTTTCAGAAACATAAGTCCGTCTCGTATATGTTAGTATTTTATCGCTCGCTCGCCCCTAGCCACTCGCTCTCTATCTATCTATCTCTAATGCATCTAACTAACTCCCTTATACATTAACATAACTATGTCTTATTTGGACTTTTTGTAATCTATAAATAATTTCTAATGCGATGGAATTGAAAACAATATTATCCTTCTAGCACACAAATAATAACATGAAAAAGAGTCAATAAAAATGTCTCCTTTGTCTTTTCAGAACCAATTAAGTCCGTCTCATAATAGTTCGTGTTTATCGCTCACTTCCCCTTCTGCAACTCTCCTTCTATCTATCTTGTCTTTTCAGAACCAATTGAGTCCGTCTCATAATAGTTCGTGTTTAGTTTATCGATCACTCCCCCTCTGTAACTCTCTCTTTCTATCTATCTATCTCTCTAATGCATCTACGTAACTCCCTTATATACAACCACTTACGCCAACAACACAATCTACACTCAATGAGAGCTCTGTGGGGAAGCCCGATCGTGGCCATGGCCTTTCTCAGGGACTCGGGGCTGTTCGGCCAGGCAGCTTAGGGAACAACAACAACAACAACAACAACTCCCTTATACATTAACATAACTATGTCTTATTTGGACTTTTTGTAATCTTTGAATCATATCTAATGCAATGGAATTGAAAACAATATTATCCTTCTAGCACACAAATAATAACATGAAAGAGTCCATATAAAAGTCTCCTTTGTCTTTTCAGACCCAATTAAGTCGTCTCATAATAGTTTGTGTTTATCGCTCACTTCCCCTTCTGCAACTCTCTTTCTATCTACAGTATCTTGTCTTTTCAGAACCAATTAAGTCCGTCTCATAATAGTTCGTGTTTATCGCTCACTCCCCCTCTGTAACTCTCTTTCTATCTATCTATCTCTCTAATGCATCTACGTAACTCCCTTATACATTAACATAACTATGTCTTATTTGGACTTTTTGTAATCTTTGAATCATTTCTAATGCAATGGAATTGAAAACAATATTATCCTTCTAGGACACAAATAATAACATGAAAAAGAGTCAATATAAAAGTCTCCTTTGTCTTTTCAGAACCAATTAAGTCCGTCTCATAATAGTTTGTGTTTATCGCTCACTCCCCCTCTGTAACTCTCTTTCTATCTATCTATCTCTCTAATGCATCTACGTAACTCCCTTATACATTAACATAACTATGTCTTATTTGGACTTCTTGTAATCTTTGAATCATTTCTAATGCAATGGAATTGAAAAATATAATATCGGACATTTTCCGAATACAGTACTTATATAAAGTCCGACAACGTCAGAGACTGTCGGAACGATGACGGAAATGTCCGAAATACCGAAGTGCATGTCCGAGAGGCCGTAGCCAGTCCGACTAGTACGGGTTTCCGACTTCTAGAGGTCCGAGATGGCGAGGGTTTACTGTACAGTAGAAGTTGGAAAAGGCGTCCAGCTGTTGTTGTTGTCGGCGGCGTAATGCGTATCGTCGTATGCGAAGGCTAGGCCTTCTCGGGAGGGAGAGTTCTGCAGCGCATTCAAAGTTTTTATAGTAGCAAAACGAAACACTAATATCAATTTTTTTTTTTTTTTTTTTTTAGTTTGTCTTAGGTTTCTCACTTAATATCTAAAACTTCTTTATGAGGTGGATGCTTTGGGAGAGGCAGCAAGGGGTGGATGCTTGCCACTCATCCACAGTTGTAGAGGTGGAGGCTGTTACATCATCCACCTCTCTCCATTCGTTTGGATATTTGTGTTTTTTGTTTCAAGCTCAGAACCACTCTTTTGCATTTCTTCTTGTCACTATTGGCTTTCACTTTGTCCGACTTTGCCTTAATCTTCGGCAGGATAGCGATGAATAGAGTATAATATGTCCGATATGAGAATGTTTGTAATCGATCGGGGAGACGGAGTAGGCCTATTCCCGCGCTTTTGTTGTTGTTGTTGCTTGTTCTACTGACGTCGCCGTTACCCGCATATAACCACAAACTTTTATATATATATACCGTATATACAGTACTGTATATATATTTCTTATTGGTGCTTTTTACATTGTTTTTTCCTAATATTATATGTATTTATCATTTATGATGAAATTATGCTGGTAAGACAATTTTTTTTTTTTTTTTTTTTTTTTTTTTTTAATATTATAAGAATAAATACAAAAATAAAAAATCTCAAGAAAACACAAAAAGCATTGTAACTGTAGCATCGCCATGTTGACCCTTTAAACAGACAGACACTGCTCCTTCACCAGCTGATCAGTTGTAAGTTTCAGAATATTTTTGGCAAACATTGTTAGTCATATATGGTCAATATTTGTTATGCTATTGTACTCGGTAGGAATCAATATTGATAGGCTTATTGATTTTATCATTTATGCATCTTTTTACTATTTTATTAGTTTCCTCCCTATCAATACTATTGATTGTAATCTAGAGGAAGCACATACAGTAGACAGAGAAGTTGGTGTTGTTGAGTGGGTGAGGATGGGAGGGGTGGGGTTTGGCATTGGTAATGGTGAGGGACTTGACTGGTGTGCGGGGGCTCGGAAGAGTTGGGTTGCTTGAACTCCTTGTCCTCCATGGCCCTCTTGTGCGCTCAAGTCCCCTGAAAGATCGGAGACAGAGGGTACTGGTGAATGGAATAGGCTCGGGGTGGAGGGAAATTACAAGTGGGGTACCTCAGGGATCTGTGTTGGGACCCCTGCTGTTCGTTATATTTATCAACGACTTACCTGAAGTTATAACTAATGGAAGTGAGGTATACCTGTATGCAGATGACACTAAGCTGTATAGAAGAGTGAGGAGTAAGGAAGATATGGGTTTGCTTCAAGGAGATGTGGAGGGCATGAAGGGATGGTCTGAGCATTGGTCAATGCCTTTTCATCCAAAAAAATGCAAGTACATGCGGATTGGGACAAGGTAGGATACAGTATGTATGAAGCGATGGAGGAAGTGAATGCAGAAAAGGATATAGGAGTAGTGATAGACAATAAGTTAAATTCTCAGAACATTTAGCGGAAAAGATAAACAAAGCCAATAGAATTGTAGGGCTGATAAGGAGGACATTTGTGTCACTTGACGAAGAAATCTTCAGGAATCTCTATACAGCGCTGGTTAGGCCGCACCTGGAATATGCGAACCAGGTGTGGGCTCCATATATGGTAAAGGATATAGAAGCAGTGGAGAAAGTGCAGAGGAGAGCTAGCAAGCTGGTACCAACGTTGAAGAACGCGGGCTATGAGCAGAGGTTGAGGACACTGGGGCTTCCGACACTGGCATATAGGAGAAAGAGAGGGGATATGATAGAGATTTTTAAGATAGTGTCAGGAAAGTACGAGAGGATGTGTGTGAAGGTATCTTCTTGATGCGGGAGGGAACAAGAACGAGAGGACACTCTAAGAAAATTTACAAAGAAAGAAATAGGCTTGAGAAGGCAAAGAACTCATTTTGTGATAGAGTGGTAAATGAGTGGAACGCACTGCCCCAGTATGTAGTCGATTCCGAATCAATAAGGGAGTTTGAAAGTAATCTTTATAAAGCATGGGGAAGACAAGATTTGAAGTTTTATTATAAAACAAAAATACAGAATAGTAAAAATGTTGCGTCTGCTACCGCCGCCGCCAACACCGTGAACGACCGCAGCAGTGCAAGTACTGGTACTGAGCTAGATACACAGGCATAGTTTGCCTTTTTCTAGAGGATCTACTGTAAGAAACTGTAAGAATGGTGTGGGGGAGGTCCTCTTCCTGCACTGGCCAGTACGGCCCTGAGTGGCGCTACCTAGACCCTCTTTCCCCTGTTGAATGAGTCGGGGTCCCTGAGCTCCCCTGAGGAGTTCGGGTGAGTCCTGTCCTCCACTCTTCCCCTATGCTGTGATGGTGCTCCCCCTGTGATATGGTTGTCTCTGGTATTCTTGGGTTTGTTCGTCCCTACCAGACTCTGGCTCGGTAGTTTATTCGTCCCTACCAGAATCTAGCTCGGTTGTTGTTGTTCCCTAAGCTGCCTGGCCGAACAGCCCCGAGTCCTAAAGGAAGGCCATGGCCACGGTCGGGCTTTCCCACAGAGCTCTCAAAGAGTGTAAATTGTGTTGTTGGCATAAGTGGTTGTGTGAAATGCAGTCTTCTATGATGTGTTTAATGGTATGGGGTGCTGTGTTACAACCCGGGCAGGTGTCGACGACGGAGTCATCCAGTCTCTTCTGATAATTCAGAAGAGCTGGATGGTGTCCGCATCTCAGCCTGGCCAGGTAGACTCTGTCCTCGCGAGGAAGGGAGGATTCAGAAGGATGGATTTCGGGAGGTCATGCTTGCAGCTGCGTGTTGTCTATGAGTGAGTGGATGGAACGGCGAGTGATATGAGTATGGATGTGCTTCCGGAAGTTGGTTTGGGGTGGGCAGGGAGGGAGAGAAGACAGTATTTGTGTGTGCTGGGTGTTGTTTTGATATTTCTTGGTGTCTGTGGGTGTGTTGCCATGTAGTGTAGTGGGTAGTGTTGATTTGTGGAGGCTGCTGCCAGGAATTGAGTGCCTCTCATGTCTAGATGATCTTTGACTTTGAGGACTTTGGTTTCTTGATGTAGGTGATCTGTGGGTGTAGTAGCTGTGCATCCTGTGATGAAGCTCGGTAGTATTCTCTGGTGTTAGCAGTTCCCCTGGTATCTGAAAGGGGTGTTTTCGGGTGGATGGGACTTGATAGCCTTGGCGGGCAACCCATCTAAACAAATTACCGATGGGTGACACGCTAATCGGTGCCACTTGCACGTGGCGATCTTTGCAACAGATAACAGAATAATATATGCCAAAAATATTTCTAAATTTACAACTGATCAGCTGGTGAGGAAACCGCGTTGGTCTCTGTTTACTAAAGGGTCACCGCAGCGATGCTACGGTGTATTGATATATTTATTTCTATTCCTGTTCACTTTTATAATATCCACATTAATAATGTATTTGAATTTTC
The DNA here is from genome assembly GCA_032716605.1 of Paralithodes platypus. Taxonomy (NCBI): domain Eukaryota; kingdom Metazoa; phylum Arthropoda; class Malacostraca; order Decapoda; family Lithodidae; genus Paralithodes; species Paralithodes platypus. The sequence continues at coordinate 14,695,258 of CM064530.1, forward strand.
ATGGCTTGATATGGCCTCAGTTATTTTTACTTATTTAGTGAGATTCAATTAGAGGTTACTGTTATGTTTTAATGATAAATGTTTTGTCAAGCATTATAATTATAGACTACTGTATGTTACTTTATAAATAAATAATAATTATTCCAGTTCCATAATCAAAGTTGTATGACTGTTGTAGGTATCTACGGGGCTGGTTGCCTGATGACTGAGGGTTGTCGTGGTGAGGGAGGCTACCTGGTCAACAGTGAAGGTGAGCGCTTCATGGAGCGTTATGCCCCCGTGGCCAAGGATCTGGCCTCCAGGGATGTTGTATCTCGCTCCATGACCATTGAGATCAGGGAGGGACGTGGCTGTGGACCAAACAAGGACCACGTTTTCCTTCAGGTTGGTTAATACTGTATACGTTATCCCGTACTCCTAGACAAACCCTATCATTGTTTGTGGTAAAAGTTTTTCCGTATTCTTAGCCAGTCACAATGATACTATACAGTACTGTTTCTTTTCATGAAGTCGGAACACGTTGCGTAACTTTTGAAGGCGTTTCGATCCACCCTGAAATTGGGAGGTTTGACATACCTCCCAACCTACCAAATAGGAAAACCTACTATTTGGTAGTAGTCTTGGAAAATCCAACGTCAAGGCTATTAACCTAATTGCAATGACGACTTGTCTATTTTGACTGCTATGTCGTCATTCCAACCGCGGTTAAAAAGAAAACTTCTAGAGTCTACTCCTTATCTTGCTCTAGGAGACGTTGTACATTAACCAAAACTACCACCGAAGGTGAAAAAAGCATAGAAGAGAAGAAAAAGGGGTTTACCTTAGTTACCGCTTAAGGCCCATCCCGTGTTCCGTCATGTGCAGATCCCTGTCGAACGTGCGCATGAGTGACCCTCTCTTGTCATCACATCTCACGTCAGCAGAAGAACGCGGATGGGCAGGGGTCCGGCGTGAGGGAGGGTATTATGTACGTTGGATTTTCCAAGACTACTACCAAATAGTAGGTTTTCCTATTTGGTAGGTTGGGAGGTACGTCAAACCTCCCAATTTGTTAGTAGTCTTGGCAAATCCAACGTCAAGGCTGCATAACAAATAGGAGGACATCCAAGCCCAACCTACCAAAAAAAACAATGCAGAAAACAAAATTATGAATGACAAAGACACAATTTAAACAAGAGAGTTTAATAAAAGAGTGAAAAACTGAGGAGTAGCTAAAAAGAACAGTTTTAACACATGCCCGTCATTCATAGTAATGCAAAAACATAGACTTGTCTGAAACCAAAAAGGTACTGTACCCAAAATCCCTTTTCTTCAAAAACCAACAAAAACACTGAACACAAGAACAAAACACAATTTTCAATGTGGCAAAAACACTTATGTACTGGAACAATACATAATCCCAAACTTGCAATCCAGTGTTGCAAACCCGTACACCCCCTCCCCCCCCCTTTGTCAAATAAAACTAAGGAAAAGAACGAGGGACAAGGGGGGAAGACCAGGGATCTTCGCCAGAGCACCAGGAAACACGACCCCCGAGAGCAATCACCGGCCGAGGGGGTCGAACACTGGACACGGAGAGGTAGGAGGAGATGAAGGAATTGATAGAAGACCCACAAAACCGCTGAGGCGATGGCAGGTAAGGATCGACGTGGTAGGAACCGGAAGGAGGCAGCAAAGGATCTGACATCGTGCGCAGAACCCCTACAAACAGGGTGACGGGCACGAACGGTCCGACAAACGTGGCGGCCCATCTGCACCTGCGAGAGCCTCCCACCTGTCCGAGGAGACACCCACACAGCAGTACCCGAAGGCGGCGCCACAGACGCAACAGAGGAGTGCAAGGCTGACACCGGGCACAACACATGGCGAGGATGCCCACGCCGTAAAGCCTGGACGGCGAAAGGCTGGAAAGCGGGGGCCTCCCTCCCATGCGTGGTAACAAAAGGAGGGGAGGAGGCGAACGAGACGCCATGCAAGGACGGGGAGAATCGCACGCAGTCCCGGGGCCGTGACAATGCCGCTAGTGCAGACACCCGATCCCCAGTGGCCAGAGCGACTAGGAAGAGTGGACGCCCGAGCAACGGAACCGGCGTAGCGGCCCTTGTATACGTGGGTGAAGCCAGAAGGACCAGAGCCCGCCCCAGATCCCACTGCGGAGGGACCTGGCGCGGAGGCGGTCGATCCCGGTAGGCAGCCGTCAGGAAGGAATCCAGCTCCTGTGGCGGAACGACCAGCCCAGCGACGGACCCAAAGACCCCCCGGACGGCAGACAAGTGGGTACGTATAGCGTCGACTTGAAAGTGACGTGTACAGAAGAGGTGAAACAAGGAGCGTAGGACGAGGGAAGGAGAGCCAACTGGCAGGCGAGTGGCCTGTAGCCACCTAGTAAAAGACCTCCAGCGGGACCCGTAAGTCCCCCAAGGAGAAGACGGCCAGGAACGCTGCAGGAAGTCAGGCAGGGCCCGGCCGGGGACCGGGAGCCACCGTGCCTCATGAACAAGCACGATGCGAAGGCCAACGAGGTCCGCAGGTCCCCAACCTAGCCCAAGTGGAAGCCAGAGACAGGTAGAGGGACCGGACTTGGGCACCACCGCGGCAACCGGGCGGACCAAGCCCGTGCCGGCCACAGAGGCGCGAGGAGCCAGACGCAGCCGTGGTACAGCCGCAGCCTCGCGAGGACTGGGCACATCAACAGCGCGTCTGGTGGCGGAAAGATGTATATCGACCTTACCTTACCTTTGGATACCTTTGGATGTGTTCGCCGCTCCTCTAGCGGCACCAAGGAGCGCGACGCCCCTCGTTATGGGTGGTGATTTGGTGCAGTAGACTGTTTGAAGCGACAGCTCGCTCCCTTGCGAGGATGGGCTCGTCTGGCACTTTTTGCAGTTCGACATCTAGGGCTCTCTTGAAGTTGTCTAACGAGATGTCCCTCATGTCTCTTACTCGCCGTGGGAGTTTGTTGAAGAGACTTGGGCCTCTGTGTGATAACCAGCCCTCTCGCAGAGAGCCCATAGCACCCCTGTTATTCATCCGGGGGATTTCGCATTCCCAGCCTCTCCTATCACTGAATTTTATGACTATCGGAGTATGTAGGTTTGGTACTAAACCCTCTGCGATTTTCCACGTGCATATTATTAGGTAACGTTCTCTTCTACGTTCCAGTGAGTACAGATTCAGTGCTCTTAAACGCCGCCATCTGTACCAGGCTACCATGAAAGCGTCCGGACCCCCCCCGGAGCGCGAGGCCGGAGGGAGAGGTCCAAAGGCAACTGGCGCGGCACCCCCGATGCGAACAAGGCGACCTCCGGAACACCTCAGGAAGCCGCGAGGTCGGCGAACACAGTCCGTTTCATCGCCCATTCTACAAGAACGCCCTGCCCTCTCGACAGGGCGGCCGCCCACAGGGTGGCAGGCCCGGGCAGGGAGGAGGCATGCAAGGAGAAGGGGTGTCGGTCCGCGAGGAAGAACAACTCCACCGAGACCCCCAATAGAGTCAACGACCTGGAGGACCCCCGCATAAGGAAACCGGGGACAGCTTGTCTGAGTGTCCAACCCGAAGGCCACCGACTTACCCCGAAGGGCCAGCGCGTGGTCCCGCAGGAAGAACAAAGGAACCAACAGTCCGAGGGCATAGACGGGTAAGGGGAGGGAGACCCACCCATCTGCCGGGAAGTGGACGTCCCAGGTTCGATCGGGAACCTCACCCAACCTCGCTCGACGTATCCGTGGCTACCCAGACCGTCGGCGGGCGGGCGGTCCAGGGCACATCCGCAGAGAGCGAGCCCCGAGCAACCGAAGCGTCTGCGAACGGTACGCGGGAGCGGCAGGAGCCGATCCATAGGGGCAACGGAAACACCGCGGTGCCCATGAGGAGGAGGCGGAGTAGCCAGGGGCTCCCTAAGGGAAGGGGCAGAGCGGCCCAATGCAGCGAACCCACGAACGAGTCCCAGAGCCACCCCGGGAGGGAGACCGAGTGCAACACGGCGAAGACCTTCCACCGAAGGTGCACCGCGGCCGGCAGACCCCGGGTCACCGTAGCGCCGGACAAAACCCATGCGAGACCGACCCATGGCACGACACGCGACGGGGTCAAGCGTGACTTGGGAACATCGAAGGGGAACCCTAACCGTGCGATGTCGCGAACGACTGTGAGGGCGTCGCCAACGCACAGTCCTAGGGCTTCGGAAACTACCAACCAATCGGCCAAGGAAAACAGGATCTGGTGCCCGCTCCTGAGGAGAGGACCCAGAGCCTGTCCCACCAGTGCGGAGAAGATCCGCGGCGCGATGTGGAGACCGAAGGGAAGGCCGTCGAACAGGAACACACGATCGGAAGTCCGAACGGCCAAGAATCGCTGGAAGCGAGGATGGAGAGGAATGAGCCAAGACGCATCCTGGAGGGCCAGCGACACTACCCACGACAGAGGACACAGGGCCAGGGGTACCGGCAGCATCCGAAACCGTGTGTGCACGATGTGCCCGTTGAGGGCCGACAGATTCACCACCGGTCGCATCGCGTTGCAGTTCGTCGACGGTACCAGAAAGACACGGGAGAGGAAAACCGGGTGACCGGCGGTCAACTCCCTCGACGCTACCCAGCTCGGGCATGGAAGTGAACACGTGGGCCACCTCTGAAGAGATGGGCCGGCGTCGGTGACAAGAGCGGAGTGGGGGTCTGGACGTCCACCTCCAGGTGAGACCCCTCCGCGCAACCTGCCGCCCCCAACGTCCCTCGCGGATACCGAAGGGTGAAAACAACCCGAGGGAGCACCCGAGAGGAGGGGAGCGACCCGGTCGGCCAGGCGAGAAGGAGAACAAGGAGGCCGACCCAGAGAACTACACATTGTGTTGACGTGGAGGTACCCCCGGTACGGGCCGTGCGGGCATGAGCGCCACGTTGACCTCCTCTACCCCCCCCCCCCCCCCCAACCTCGTCAAAAAGGGCGGGCCACCCCAACCCCAGGCCGGCGCGGGGCTGACCCCGTCGAAGGGCGGCCGGAAGTGGAAGGCCGGCCAGCCCCGACACGGCGGGGATGAAAGGGGCAAGAACAGAAGTGCGAGGCGGAACCGACGCACTGGCCTGCAACGTCCCAGCCCTGCGCCCGTGCAAGGCGGCAGCACTTGCAGCAGCACCCCGAAGAGGACCGGCAGAAGGACGGGACTGAGAAGACCCCGCACAGCGCGTCGGTGCGTGACGTAAGCAGGGTCCGCAACGACACAGCGTGTCGGAAGCAGGGGCCGCCGACAGAGAAGCGTAGCATTCCCAAGCATCCTGCATAAAAAAAAACGACGTATATAGCGCAGAGTACAACAAACCCTGACGAATATCCAAGGGGGCCGCCCGGCAGAACGAGGACCGTACCGTCGGGCGTCGCTGAGTTGCCGCGCACAAAACCGCCTTCAGCTCGGGAACCAAAGACACCGCGAGCCGAAGGTGGACCCGCTGAACGCGGTCCATACCCTCGCGAAGATCGCCTGGCGCAGACGCCTCGAAAAGCCGCAGGTGGTGAACAGACGTCTGGAGGGAACCTAAAGACAAGACAATAAGTCTGTCACCCTCTGTCGCAAGGGAAAAACCTTGGCGACAGAGGGCTGATCCGGGTGAGAGAAGAACGGGGTAGCAATAGAACAATGTTCAAGAACGGGCGCGCTCATCCAGGACCAGAACGCGCCGTCCAACCCGCCGACAGACACAAGAGGAGGCAAAATCAGTGATGACTCCGGGGGAGGGACTGAAGGAGAGCCGTCGACGGATCGATGTGTGAAGTCGAAGGCCTCAGCAAACCAGGCCTCCAATGGGAGAGGGTGACCGAGCATGATGGCTAAGCCAGGCGTACCGGCGTCGCACAAACCTGTCCCATAGGAGGACAGACCCGTCAACACAGCCAGGGACTGAACAGCCGGAAGGATGTCAGGGCGGCTGAAGTCTGACCAGAGCGTAGGCCTGCAGAAGGGAGGGGGACCGTAGCAGGGGCAGAGGTAGGGTGAGGCGCTGAGGGTGAGTCACCCCCAAGAAGCGCGAGAAGAGGGAGTCTTCCATCGACTCCAAGCGCCCGTCGAAGCGTGACACAACCCAGCCCTGCATAGCCGACAATCGATCCGAGAGAGGCGACCCCCCCCCCCCCCCCCCAGATTGGTCGGCCCGCAGGGGCGAGCGTGAGCGTGAGCGAGACCCACGACACGAACCAGCAGCGTCGCGGCCCAAGGAAGGCGAGCGACGACGGTTGTGTCGCCGTTGAGGGACTCGTCCCCGATCACGAACGGCCGAGGGGGAAACAGCCCCATTCCCCTCTTCCAGCGACACGTCAGCTCCTGAGAAAGGGGACCCCGAAACCTCGCGAAACCCCACCGAGGCAAGAGGAGGGGTACCCCCCTGGCGAGACGGTAAGTGAAGGTCAGGAAGAGAAGAATGAGTAGGAGCAGGACGACGGGAGTGGGAAGGCTGACCGGGTGAAAGGAGGCCAGAAGGAGCCGCGGGGGGAAACAGAGCAAGGATCCCCGGGGCTGAGATAACAGGGCGGCCCGACACCGAGGCGGAGGAGGGAGGGACCTCCACCGTGGGACGAGACCATGAAGGAAGAATAGGCACTGAAGCAGGTGAAGTAGGAGAAGCAACGACATCCAGGCGGACCCTCCTGGACAGTGTAGGAGGAGGGAGCAGAGGGCCAGCTACAGCATGAACAACCGCGCGCGGAGAAGACAACGTAAGAGGAAGTCGTCTGGGCTGGGGAAGCGGGCGGAAGGGAGTAGAGGCCAGGGGAGGGCGCACAGGGGCAGAGCCGCTAACCCCAGCCTCAGGGCGAGAACCATGACGAGGGCGATGGGTGTCGTCAAGGTGATCAGGAGGACGACGAGTGGCAGTAGAGGACGGACGACGAGGCGAGCGGCAGTAGAGGACGGACGACGAGGCGAGCGAGAGCGTGGACGGAGCTGGGGAAACCCCCGACGATGGGACGACCGGCTGCGGGACCCAGGGGAGAGGGCCAGGTGAACGGCCTTCAGTCGGGTCAGGGATACCCAGGGCGACGCGGATCCGGTCGGCAACAAAGGCCGGGGAACGGTGGGCCACAGTCCTAATGTGGCGGGAGACCATCGTCCATACCGACGGAAGGGAAGCAGAGGCCACAGCCGCCGCCGAGGAACCAGGGCCATGGTGCAGCACATCCACCAGGGCCAGACACGTGCCACACAGGTAGGCCGTAGAGGACACACAGAGCGAGTGGCGCAAGCAGGACTTGTGGCTCTCCAAGCACGGGGAGCGACAACCAAGGCGAAAGCAAGGCAGCCTACCTGCACTAGAAGAACACACACCATAATCAGCACGTCGAAGGAGTAAGTGGAGAGAATGTCCAAGAAGAACCAGGGAAGGAGCATGGGGAAACAGGAACACACATGCAAACAGGTATCCGTACTCACCCTAAACTGGGAGCACAGAGGTAGGTGAGGAGGGCGGCCGAGGCGGAAGAGCACTAGCAGAACCTGCAAAGATGGAGAAAGTGTTAACCACCACTCAACATCTTACATGCAGGGCCTATAACACCAGTAAAGTGCATACACCAATATAGTATCAGGCAACATATATGAAAAAAAAAAAAAAAATCAATAGTGAAAGCCAACTATTACCGCAAATTTGCGGGCCAATGGAGGCATAACCGTACCGACACCACCCTCCCGCAATTTTGCGGGACCCCCCAACGATCTCCGCAAATTTGCGGGGAGCCGAAACGTCCCAGAGGACCGAATCTAGCTCCCGCAAATTTGCGGGACCGGCCGAGATGGTCCGGCGCCGAAAAAAGCGAGAGGAGCGTCTAGGGAATACCAAAAAAGGCCACAAAAAATGCGTCATCTCCTTATGAACTCCAAGCAATGATGGCCATCAAGCTGAGCAGTGTCTTCCTTGAATTTATCCTGACTCAACCGGTAAAGGGAGAGGCAAGGAAGACACACCAGGGGAGAGGAGGCACATCCCCCAGGAACCACCCAACCCACAGAGATAGAGCAAAGCCCATGAGGAGAAGTGACAGGGAGGGTGGTTTCGCACAAACAGGGGCCCCCGTGAGGTACCCCTGGATTGGGCAAAAGACTATGAAAGGATGGAGGTGAAACAGGAAGAGAAAACAAAAACCAGTAAATGAAACTGGTGAGAAAAAGGGTGGCCGCCGTGAGCAGAGAATGTGTCAGGGGCGAAAAACCCTGTGGTGTGAAAGAGGGGCCCCCATGGGGTACCCCTGGAGTATCACGAACCACCTGTCGCCCAGGCCCTTGAGACACAGTGAAGGACTCGAAAGGGGGGACTCTAAACAGCACCGCCACCAACGAAATCTCAGATTGTTTACCAACGGTACACCTAGGCTATGAAAAAATAAAAACTCAGGGGCATAGCAATTCCTGAATGAGAAAACGAGCTAGGCTAAATTAAGCTAAAAGCTAAACTATGCCCAGACTAACAGGAAAAAAGAATATGAAAAGAGAAAGAATGAAAAACATATACGAGGAACGCCAGGCGCCCCCGTACCTTCGGTAGGCTATTTCCACACGCGTCTCCATTATACACACTTAGGAGCCCATTTACGTGTGCCCTAGATCACGTAACATCTGTCTAACAAAAAAGAAGGCCAGATAAGTCGAAACGAACCTAAACAGGGTGAATTAAAGGAGCACAACAAAAGCGACTTCATTCAATGGAGCGCGTGAAAAAATGATGACAAGAGAGGGTCGCTCATGCGCACGTTCGACAGGGATCTGCACATGACGGAACACGGGATGGGCCTTAAGCGGTAACTAAGGTAAACCCCTTTTTCTTCTCTTCTATGCTTTTTTCACCTTCGGTGGTAGTTTTGGTTAATGTACGTCTCCTAGAGCAAGATAAGGAGTAGACTCTAGACGTTTTCTTTTTAACCGCGGTTGGAATGACGACATAGCAGTCAAAATAGACAAGTCGTCATTGCAATTAGGTTAATAGCCTTGACGTTGGATTTGCCAAGACTACTAACAAATAACTGATATCCATTTTTATATAAAGTTAATTGGTTTCATACTACTTCTGCATTAACTGTCTTGATAGCGTAATGCATAATTTCTGTGTGAGTATCCTAGGTTCGAGTCCTTGGAGTTGTTGAGTTCATTAATTGAGTTTAGAAGTAAAGTTGGTTGATGAAAAAATATGAATTGAGGACAAGCTGTGCGAAAGTAATTATAATGATACAAACGTATACATACAATAAGCAGAATGCAAGTTGTTTTTTATTTATTTGTCTTTAGATAGGGTAAGACGGGGTAATTTCGCCGAAAATCGCATATTTTGACAAATAGAAATTGCCACAAATGGAATTTTTACAATTTTTAATTTGTTATCTATACATTCAGCCTTTCTGCTATAGATGCCCAAAAAACGAAAAAAATATGTAATGTTTTGGTCATGCTGCCGAATTTTTGAAAAAAGTCACTCGCGGCGAAATTACCCCGCCCGGCGGGGTAATTTCGCCGCGACCTATTTTACGCATCATCTAGCGAGTAAACTAGATAACATTATATGATTAATGGCCAGACAAAACACTAGCACGCAGGTAAAAGAAATTAAAACATTCACAAACCCAAGCTGACACTAAACATGCCAATAGAAAAACGTTGCACGCACGCACACACACAACTGAACAGGGCGGACAGAGATGCAGGTGTGTCACACGTGTAGGCCTATGCGCCTTTGTGTCTATTGCGGGTGTGGATGTGTCTAGTGCGGGTGTGGAGTTGTGGACATGTAGTGCGGGTGTGGACGTGTCTAGTGCGGTTGTGGACGTATTTATTAGGCCTACTGGTGTGGAAGTATTTAGTGCGGGTGTGGGTGCGGCGTGTAGGTTGCTAGTACAAAGTACCAGGCAGCAGCTGAAGGCTACTGCCAACACTGTGTCACACGCAAACATACAAACAAACATACACACATATAAACCACCCACAAACACCCCCACACACACCCGACCATACCGTCAGATGCGCCACTAGCCCCGGCTCAAGGCCCCGCGAAACTACAACAAAACCTAAGCCAAACTAGATCTACAACCTAAGCCAAACTATATATACAACCTAAACCAAACTTGCTCTACAACCTAAACCAAAACTGCTCTACAACCTAAGCTAAACTGCAGCCGAATCCATGCAATAGTTTCGGAGATATCAGCGTTTGAATGCAAATTATTAGCGCCGCGGCGAAATTACCCCGTCTTACCCTACACTAGAATATACATGTGGACGATATTGTAATATTTAGTAATGCCTTTTCATTTTTAGTTATATATATTTTGTGTTATGCTTGCAGCTTCACCACCTGCCCCAAGAACAATTGTCCATGAGGCTGCCCGGCATCTCTGAGACGGCCATGATCTTTGCTGGTGTTGATGTGACCCGTGAACCCATCCCTGTACTGCCCACCGTACACTACAACATGGGGGGAGTACCAACCAACTACAGGGGTCAGGTAAGGGCCTTGTGTTGTAACGGTCCGCAAAACGCGGTACGGCATAAACACGACAACGACAAAAGGTACTACTGACCCTCAAAAACCCAGTACTGTACCGACCGCTTTCTGCGAAACCGTTAATGGAGGGTATACTCAATTACTACCAGTCATGCACACCATCACTGATATGATTCCTTCTTTATGCATAACAATGATTACAAGGAGGATACCCAAACACCTCATCACTTTTGAGATTAAAAAGGAACTAGATTATAAATAAAATGCTGGGTAAGAGAATTATTGAAGACAAGTAGGTTACAAAATCTTCTACATTATACCAGTAACCAGTTCCCACATAACCTAACCCCAGACCACCCGTAGCATCGGTACAGCGGTACATTATTATTGATCCTCGTTAAACATTTTGTTATCCAAACTTGTTAGAAGATTCGGCCCGATGGGCGGAAGGCATACAGCATACAGCATATCTGGAGTCCATTTCCTCTTCAGTCGCTTTCCCTAGCCTTCTTTAGGCTCCAGGTGAATTTTGGTCTCCAACCGGGTTACCGGGTCCCTGTAACATTATATATCCAAATAACTATGGTATCCTACATATTCAAGTGGTCTAAGGTTGTACATATAGAATTACACAGAATATAAAAAATAGAAACTACAATACAGTACAACATAAATCATAAAATCAAAGCAGTACATATAGAAACATGGGAAAAGAATAATCTTTGAACATAATCTGTTGGTATGGACGGTCTAGACTTCACCATTTCATGAGGTAGGTATTGTCACTACAAACAACAGTTTTAAGTACAAAAATGGCATGAGTAGGTGAACTATTACTAATTAATACTGGCTCATTGAACACAAAAATAGTGACACACAAGTAACATGGTACAAATATGATCAATTGGGAAGTAGGCTAGGTTAGGTTAGGCTAGGTGAGAGGCAAGATAAAGGGAGAGAATTAGGAGGGGTTAGGCTAGGATAATGAAATAGGATAGGTTAGGGTATGTTCAGGACAAGTGGAAAGGACGTTAGGGTGTGTTAGAGAAGAGGCAAGAAAAAGGGGTATTAGGTTAGAGTGAGTGAGTAGGAAATTTAGATAGGCTAGAACCGGTTGAGTAGGGAGAATAGGAGGGTCAGGAGGAATTAGGCTAGGTGGTAGGAAGCAAAGAAGGAATGGAAGGATAGGTAAGTTAAGGTAAGAACACAGGGAAGTAGCTGAGGTAGGCTAAACAACTTGTGTCTCCCAGGTGACTCTTACAAGCACGTTCTGACAGGCCTCTAGGCTATTACCAATACTCCACAAAAGAATTGACCCTATCGTCCAGAAGTTGCTAAGTTACTAAAAGGATGATACATATAAAATCTATTCCTAAAATGGTCTGCTACATGCAAAAAAAAACATAACTCCCGAAATATTAGGACACGCTCACGTAGACGATGTGTCATTGTCGGACTTGGGTAAATTCGGCGATTTTCACATTAATAGCCCTAGATGTGGACTTTTACTTTTATACTGATTCTATTCATGTCTTAAAAGATGTTTACGAAGGTAGCCTGGCATTCCCCAGTCCGAGATGAGACAATCGTCGATGAGGGCCACACCCTTTGTCTGGTCTTGTCCATGAAATGGCGGACAGGTTGAAATTTTCACCGTACCAAACTATTCTTCGGTCCTAATAATCATGTTCACTTCACTGACACTTCTACTTAAACACAAATATATAATGGCATGCTATAAAACTCAACTCACCTCATCTGAGGGCGCACTAAACTTCCCCACACGGAGTACAAAGGGAGGGGCCGAAGGAGTCGGCCTAGGGGGTGGTGTGAATAGGTGCCAGGTAGGACACTGAGTGCCCACGGGCGCGACTTGGGGGCCAAACTCGCGAAAAAACGCTGACAATGAAATTTATGACCTATTCTGCAGTAAGATAAGTAGTTGATTGGGAATTTATTGAGATACCAGATTTTGGCAGGAGATTGCTATTATGAAAAGAATGTCCTTGTAAATTTTCTGTTTTCTAACTATGTTTAGTTACTGAATAAAAGGCAAATACAGGTAATGACGTCATGGGGTTTACCTTAATTATTTAAAGGAATCCGCTCTCAGTTGCGCAGTTAGATTTAATGGAGGAGTGGGTATTTATTGAACTATTAGATTATGGTGGGAGTTAGGCATCTAGAAAAGGGTATTGTATTAATTTTTCGGTCTACTCAAATGGGTTGAGGACGGAATTAAAGGTAAGAAAAGGGGTAGTGACGTCAGGACCTCCTCGAGGGGAACTATGACACGTTAATGACGTCATGAGGGGAGGGAATTTTTATTTTCAGGTTAAGGAGTTCGCAATTAATTATCTGAGGATTCGGAGTTAGTGCGTCCTCAGTGAGTACAACAACCTTATAATAACTACTGGATACCATTATAGGACTGGAAGTGAGTGAAAAGTAACAAGTCTGGGTGAATTGATTGCCAAAATCAAGCACAGCCTTTTTGCTACCTTACAGTGTGTGTGTGTACATCTGTCGGTCTGTCTCTGTATGTGTGTCTGTCTGGTTCTATGTCTGTTTCTCTTTTCTTGTAGTCTTTTCTTTGTTTTTTTATTTTTTTTTAATTTATTTATTTATTTATTTGCTAGACGCCGTAATTCCCAAGAGAGGATGGCCATTAACATTAGGCGTTTGTCACGAATCGCTAGGTCAAGTTGCCCGGGCTTGACATCTACCAAAATTTTGTTAACAGAGCAGGCTCGATCCGCCGACCCTTTGATCAGCAGTTGAAGCTCTACTGACTACGCCACGGCTATTTGGGGGGGGGGGGGGGGGGGGGGCGTATAAAAATGCGAGATTGGCGATATATATATTCAATATACTGTACAGTAAACCCTCGCTATCTCGGACTAATGGGGGGGGAGACCACTTCCGAGAAGCCCGATTTTCCGAGATGTCCGAAGTCCGACATAAGAGAGGGAAAATTCCGAATTAGAAGAAAAAAGTCCTTGTCAGAGAAAATTGAGATTTTTTTTTTTTTTTTTTTCTTTTTTTTTTTATGTGAAATTCATCTTATTAATGACAAATACGAACCTTATTATGTTTTCAGGGACAGTACAGTACATAGTAATTAATATTAACACAATAATTAAAAGGCACAGGCTTCAATTCATCCTAAAATCACTTAAAACCGAGTGAGAGAACATTGTAAACCGGACACAAATCCCGTCCAACTCGAACATATCCGAGATATACAGGGACATTTCCGAGAGGCCGATGCCATTCCGAGAAGTGCGGGTTTCCGACTAAAAAGAGTCCGAGTTAGCGGGGGTTTACTGTAGGCCTACTTTATATAAAAGAAAATAGAAGACCTACAAAGATGTTTATGGAATATATAGCCTAATGTTCTTAGAGGATGTTGGTACACAATATAATAAAATGTAAATTATTGAAATTTATAGTTTTTTATATAATCAATGATTTTATACAGTATAGCCATTCCATATGCAAAAAAAAAAAATGGTTTTCCGGTATCTTTAAAACTATAGCCTATGCCGTATTGACTTAGTTTGTTCCATTGGACACAGGTAATGATTAGGCCTACCTATAGCTTACATGCAACCACCCATATCATGTATGGCTAACAATTTCTGAGATATTAAGTGTATAATTGCTTGGTTGGACTAAACTGCTGTATTTACATTATGTACTGTACTGTACCGTATATATACAGTACTGTATACTGTATATATATATTTTTTTTCTTTTCTTCAATATCTTTCATACGAGGTAATAGTTTCATGTTCTGCGATTCTCATGGTCTAAGTATTATACTAATAAATGCATTTTTAGGGGGGATAAGTTGGCTGTGGAAATAAATCCTTGATTGCGCAAATTTTCGCAAAAATGGTGAGAGAGTGTGACGGGACTGGGCACCTACATAGTTACTTATGAGAAACTTTAGGATATTCTAAGCTCTCTTACTACTGTATGAGAATGATAAACCTAAAGCACATAGTTATGCCTATCTACTGTATATATCTATCTATCTATCTATTGCCTGACGCCGTGATCCCCGAAGGGGTGGCCACGAACGAACCGCCCCCATGCACCTCTGTCCCCAGTCAGTCGACGCCCCTCCCCCCAACCAGCACCACCTTCGTTCATGTACTTCCTCACTCCATCCTTCCACCTCATATTCGGTCTACCTCTCCCCCTCTGTCCCTCCACCTCGCTCTCATACACCCTCTTAGTCATTCTCTCGCTTTCCATACGTTCCATATGGCCGAACCATCTCAAGTTGTTCCTTTTCACACTTTCCAGCACATCTACCTCCACACCACACCTCCTTCTTACTTCCTCATTAGTCTGTCTATCCCTCCATGTAACTCCGCACGCACTCCTTAAGTAATTCATTTCCACTGCTCTCACTCTTGGTCTGAGTCTCTCAACCAACGTCCATGCTTCGCTTCCGTAAGTCAGTGTCGGGATTACCACACTGTCATGCAAGGACTTCTTCACTTCCATACTGACCACCCTATTTCTTGTTACTGCTTTTAGCGTTCCTACAACCCTCTTCCCCTGTTGTACCCTCTCCCGCACCTCTTCATCCATAGTCCCATCTTTACTCAACACACTGCCCAGATACTTAAAAGAGTTGACGATCTCCATAGCCTGACCGTTCAGCTTCACCTCACACTCTGTGACTTCACCCCTTTCGAAGACCATAACCTTGCTCTTCCCCGTATTTACCTTCAAATTCCGTTTTTCGCACACTGTTCCAAACTCATTTACCAGACCCTGCAACTCCCATTCATTATCACTCATCAGAACTGTATCATCCGCAAACAGCAGTATAGGTAGCTTCCACTCAATTTCCTCCCTTTTCAGCGATACACCAACATCCACTGCTCTTGATAGTATTTCTTTCATAACTCCATCCATATATACAGTAAACAACCACGGGGACATCACACACCCCTGTTTCAAACCAACATTCAGGTCAAAGAACTCGCTCTGCTCACTCTCCACACGTACTGCCGCCTTTGCACCCTCATACATGCTCTTCACTGCTTTCAGCAACTTGCCCTCTACTCCGTATATTCTAAGTACTTTCCACAAACCTTCTCTATCCACTCTGTCATAGGCCTTCTCCAAGTCCATAAAGGCAACATACACCTTTTGTTTCTTCTCCAGATACTTCTCCACAACACAATTCAGGGTAAAAATCTGATCTACACATCCTCTTCCCTTCCTAAAACCTCCCTGCTCGTCGCCTATCCATTTCTCCGTTCTCACTCTCACTCTCTCAATCACTACCCTACTGTATACCTTCCCTACTACGCTTAGAAGACATATTCCTCGGTGGTTACCACACACTCCTCTTTCCCCTTTGCCCTTATATAGGGGGACTATTATGCCAGTCTTCCAGTCACCGGGTGCACTCCCCTTCTCCCATGCTAGTTTGCACATTTTCCATACCCATTCTATCACTATCTCACCACCATACCTCAAACATTTCCCCACACACTCCATCTGTTCCTGGTGCTTTCCCCAACTTCACTCTTTTCATGGCTTCCCACACTTCTGACCTCCTGATCCCCACCTCCTCCTCCACTACTTCTCTTCTTCTCCCTCCCATACCATATCCAGCTATGTTTGCTGGCTCTTCATTCCTTTCATTTAGCAACTCACTGAAGTACTCCCTCCATCTTTCGACTCTCTCTTGCTTCTCGGCTAGCATTCTCCCATTCTTATCTTTCACACCCTTACTGTTTCCCTTGCTACCTTCCCTAACTTTCTTGACTTCTTTCCAGAACAGTTTCTTACTCTCCCTCCATTTTACACTCAGATTCCTTCCAAATTCCTCATCTACTCTTCTCTTACTTTCCTTCACCACCCTCTTACTCTCCACGTATCTCGCTCGTTTCTGTCTCTCGGAATCTTCATTCCCTCTGCTACCCAACCACTCTCTATATGCTTTCTTCTTTTCTTCCACAGCTATTCGTACCTCTTCTGTCCACCATGCTGTACCTTTCACTCCCCTCCCTCTTCTCCTCACTCCACACACCTCCTCACATGCTGCACAGATCTCATCCTTAAACACCTTGCTCATCTCCTCCACTTCCTCCATAACTTCCAGGTCGAACCCACCTAGTCGTCTTTCCACTGCTCTCCTGTACTCCTCCCTGATTTCCTCCTCCTGCAACCTCTCCACCCTCCTCACCATTCCACCCTCCTCTCGCCTCCCTCCCCACCCACTTCTTTTGTATCCTAACCTTAGCTACCACTACATAATGATCAGACAGACCCCCTCCAATACCCCTATACACCCTAGCATCCATCACAGATTTCTTCATTCGTTCATCCACACATACATAATCAATCAATGACTTTCGTTCCACCACTGTCTTATCCTTCATCGTCAACATCCGTTTCCACGTGTACCTGTGGATCATTCTGTGTCGGAAGAAGGTGTTGGCTATCCACAGCCTCCTCCCCACACATACGTCCACAAGTGCACTACCATTCCCATTCACCTCTGATGGTACCCCCCACCCTCCCACCACTCCCTCAACTTTCCTATCACCCACCTTACCATTCATATCCCCAATCAGAAATATTCTTTCGTTCTTGTCAAACTTCTCCAGGCACGCCTCCACATTCATCCAGAACTCCTCTTTCTTTCTTTCAAGTATATCCTCTGTCGGGGCATACACGCATACAATCACCCACGTTTGTATTCCTACTTTCATTCTCACCCACACAATCCTTGAACCCACAGACCCATACTCTCTTACACATTCCTTCCATTTGCTACTTACAAACAAACATGCACCTTCTCTCGCTGTTCCTTCACTCACTCCAGCACACACACCCATTCCACACTCCCACTCTCTCACATCTGAACCTTTCCATTTGGTCTCTGTCATTCCACATACATCCAGCCTGGCATTCACTAACACTTCCAGAACCTCTCTCTCTTTTGTGCCATCATCATTCATGCCACTAACATTCCACGTAGCCATTCTCAGAATGTCCGAAGGCATGTCCTTAGTCGGTCGTGGTTCGTCAACGTTGGTTCCGTCCGCATCCGAGGCTGTTCGTTCGTTTTTCCTTGCTTCGATATTTTTTCCGGGTGGGGGTCGCAAGCCCACCGACCCAACCTCTTTAGTCGCCTCTTACGACACGCAGAAGGCACGTATATATGTGATACAATAAATCTAAATTCAGTAGCTAAGCCCTCGTACTGTATACTGTAGTCGTGATAAACCTATAGCAAGTAGTTAAGCGTATTTACTGTATAATTAATCTAAATCAAGTAGCTAAACTCTCCTACTGTATATGATGACGATGAACCTGAACTAAGTCTTTTTTGTTTACAGGTGATCACATTCGATGGTGAGAACGACAAGGTCATCCCCGGGCTGTTCGCTGCTGGTGAGGTTGGATGTGCGTCCGTCCACGGGGCCAACCGACTGGGGGCCAACTCCCTCCTGGATCTGGTCGTCTTTGGTCGTGCCTGTGCCCACTCTATTGCTGAGGATAACAAGCCTGGAGACACCATTGGAGAATTGTCAGCGGTTAGTGTTGATTCAAGACAATGGGCATCCTTTGGAGGTTTTTGCTTTGAAACTCAGTGGTCTGCTTAAATTATCTAATTAGCTGTCTATCTGTTACCTCCCAGGGGGTAAGGGGGCCTTAATCTAATGGTGGAGGAAAAAAAGAATATGCCTCACGCATCCTACTGCGTGTCGTACAAGGCGACTAATAGGGGGATGGCGATAGACTTGTGGACCAACAGCCAGTACTATGCAATAAAGTCTTTATCTTAGCACTGTCTTGGTATGGCACTGCCGAGGCTGGTGGGGTGTGGATAGGTGCCACAGGGGACTGAGTCTTACCTGGGCGATGTTTGGCACCACACCTGTGTCGGCAACAGTGTTTGCATATTGGAGCAGTGTTGGGGCAGGACTATATTGTTCTATAGTCCAAATTGCCTAATATACAGTAGAGTCTTGTTATGGTGCTGTCTTTTTGTTAAGGCTGGTGTGGTTGCAGATACTGCAGGGGGACTGTGGAGTCTTGCTGGGGCATGGTTAGCACTATACCAACATCAGCCACAGTGATGACTTGGTGGGGCAGTGCTGTGGCGGGACTTTATTGTACTACAGTACACTCCAACTACTGAAAGGCAACCCCGTCTGAGCCGTTACAATGCATGTAATGGAAAAATGACACTAAACCATTGACGAGCAGTTGGCCGTAATATATAAAAGTCATGTGCGTTTTCAGATGGATTACTGTTCACCTCTGTGGAGTGGAAGTGGAGTGGTTGCATTGAGGCAGTTGGACAAAATTCAAAATAAATCTATTAGATTAATCAATAACCCTGCAATCACACAGGACCTTCCTACATTATCCATACGAAGAGACGTTGCATCCCTTGCATTATTCTACAGATATTTTCACGGTAATTGTTCCGAGGAACTTGCTTCAATTGTGCCGCCTCTCCACATCTTTCCCCGTAGAACTAGGGCAGCTGAGAGCGCCCATGAATTTACACTTTCTCCTCCACAATGCAGAACTTCTGCTTATCAAAATTAATTTATCCCTAGAACTACTACTCTTTGGAATTCACTTCCCTCGAGTTGCTTTCCACAAACTTACAATCTACAAAAGTTTAAATCCAGTTGTTACAAACATTTTATGAATGGAGGATGCCTTTAGGCACATGGACCTTTTTGTTTTATCTGTGTTTTTCCTTCCTCCGTTCATTGTCTTTAAAAAAAAAAAAAAATATGTACGGTATGTATATGCCTTGATGGACGAACGAATTGCCTCTATCGAAGCACTTCATTAAATTCTCTAACTTGTTTTAGGGTGAGGAGTCCATAACTTATACATTGATGATACAAGCAAACAAAAGTGAACAGCCTCTTGAAACTTTGATTGGATAAAAAAGTAGTGAACAAAATTTATATGCTCACAGACACGTAAGCTTTGCCAAGGGTAGCATGTGCTCTATTGACATTCACTCAAGCATGTCAAACACCATGCTACCTCCATTTGATTTTATTTAGATTGTGATAGATTTTGTTGTAAATTATTGAAGTAGCTTACAAGCATATTTAGTCCTAGAGATTCTTCGGTAGATGAACCATCTAAGAATAACCAGAATAACATTTATGTACTGATGAACTTATTAAATATGCAAATAATTTTCTAACCTTTTGTGTTCTATGTGTATAAAGGAGACAATAATGATAATAATAATAAATAATATGCTGGTATTTTATTTGTTCGAGCGCCAACTGTCCAAGTAGATTAACAAGCACTCGCATTAACTTAAATTTTTCCATTTAAAAAAATAAAAATAAATAAAGGCAGGATGCCTGTAACAAATGTCTTCCAAAACCAAAAGAGTGACAAAGAGCTAAATTCAAGGTACATTGGGGTCAAAATTCCTTGACACAGAAAGTTTAAAGCAATCTAAGTCTTTGGACGAAGGAAATATTGATAGAGGAAGAGAGTTCCAGAGTTTACTTGTTAGAGTAGGAATAAGACTGAAATTTGTTTAATTCTTGGGTTGGAGAGCTGGACGGAATAGGGTTGGGATTGTGTTGAAAGGCGGGTACCAGCAAGTCGTCGAAAGGGAGAGGGTATGTTCTGAGAGAGCTCTGAAGAACACTGATTGTTGATAAAGCCATAGAAAAGTGAAAGAGATGCAACATTGCGGTGTGTAGAAAGAGACTGATGGCAATTAGTAAGAGGTGGTGAGTTGATAAGACGTAATGCTTTGGACTTTTAATCTTTCGGGAAGTGCAGTATGGGTGGAACCTCCTCACACATGTGAACAATACTCGATACGTGGGCGCACAGTACAGAGCAAGAAGCTAATATATATATGAACACCATTTCAGGTATACTGTATATTATAATGTAAAACTTGCAAAATAAGCAAACCAAAATGTATACGAACACAGTAAAAAGACAAAATATATATACATTATCAACCTCGAGTTTATATTCAGTAACACATTGTTATTGTCCCACAGAATGCAGGTGAAGCATCAGTAGCCAATATCGACAAATTGAGGTTTGCCAAGGGTAACGTTAGTACTGCCGATATCCGCTCCAGCATGCAGAAGATCATGCAGACCCACGCTGCTGTCTTCAGGACCGGAGATGTGCTCAAGGAAGGCTGTG
Organism: Paralithodes platypus; assembly: GCA_032716605.1. NCBI lineage: Eukaryota > Metazoa > Arthropoda > Malacostraca > Decapoda > Lithodidae > Paralithodes > Paralithodes platypus. Next base: position 14,715,928 of record CM064530.1, read on the forward strand.
ACAAGATGGCTGATCTCTGGGGCAAGATGGATGATATTAAGGTGAGCTGGGTTTCCTTTGTTCAATTGGTGTGATTAGTGTGGTGGAATGAAATTTGTGTGATTGACAACTTTTGTGTATGTGAATGATGTTTGTGTGGTCAAAAGATATATAACATTAACCCGTACTGTACCGTAGGATACAGTAATAAAAGTCCCCAGCAGTCCCAAGCAATGTGGCCAAAATGGCAGGAGAGACCACCTTTCCACCTCCAGAGATGAGGCAACACTGGCCCTCCCACCCTTCAGTGGGTCTCATATAAGCTGAGAAGTGTTGCCATAACAGGAGCAGTGCTCAATCAATCGTGGTAACTGGTACAGTTTTGTACAGGCAGTTACAAGGAAAGTACATTACTGACGACTATATCCGTCGCTGGGACTGGGGAGTTACTTATCTACTGACGACTATAGTCGTCTCTGGGATTGGAGGGGTTGAAGTGAGTTGTGCTGGATTTGCTCTTAGTTTTGCATTGCTTAAAGACTAATTATATGATGTTGGATATACAGTATATATATATATATACAGCGTGTCCGAAGAGCAAAGGGCATAACTATTGGAAATAATACTCAATCGTTATAGAAATATTGCATGTTGGAAATGTTGTTTTCCTATGTTTTTCCCCATAAGGCTGGCCTAGCTGTCCGAGAGCCTACCATACCTCCATCTAAAGCCGATAACACACAAGCGCTTTTTCACTCATTTATCCTCAACACTGGTCTGGTAGCTTATGAGGTCAACATTTAATATTTTGCTGTTACTTAAATTCATCTATCATAAGTCTAGTTTCTGAAACCAGCACAAACTATTCCAGAAATGTTCCCAGAAAAATGTTGATCATCGAATGTTGACTATAGAAGCTCTCGTGTGATACCGGCTTAACTGCAATTATTTTACCATGTTACTACTGTATCAAGATATTATAATTCTGTAAGTTGCATAATGATTATAGACTTACAGTATTAGCTCACTTTGGATATGTTGGAAACTATTTGACATGGAATAGTCCATTACAGTGGTGCGGGGGAGGAAAGTATATAAAACCTTAAATGACTTTTTAACGGTTGAGCTTTAGATTTTTTTTTTTATATAATTATAATGTAAAATTTGCAAAATTAACAAACCAAAACTTAAACGAACACAGTAAAAAGACAAAAGAACTTATCAAAATAGCTATGTAGAAACAACGCTTTAGCAAAATAATATTATAAATAAAAGAACATAATCCAAAACATTTTAAGCTTAAAATACTTTGTTTTATCATTTCCCAAAGTTATTCCTTGCCTCTTGGGACACCCTGTATATATACCTGGTGTACCGGGTCTATATATATGGTTGAATTAATGTTCCTCAACTTAGCAAAATTGCGAAAATTATGTTAAATGGTACTGTTCTGTAATGTTATAGTGGTACAAGTGGAGTGAGCTTGTCAAAACAAATGTCCTTTGCATGGAATTAAACTGGTATCTTGTATTGCCATTACAGAATTCTAAACTGTAGGCCATTATCAAGTGTCAAAAGAATAGGTAGCACTGATTACTATCTATCTATTGTAATGTAAAACTTGCAAAATAAACAAACCAAAACTGGGACGACACAAGATAAATGCACAGGAACTAATAAAAGTCGCTGTGGAAATAACGCTTAATAAAATCAAATTTGCCAGACGTCTTAGTGTTTACAGTGCTGTCCTGCTATTGTCCTATCCTCCACACCATTTGCTAGGAGCGTTGTGACTAAGAATCATAACCTATATTCAATACATTTAGTCTGTGTATTATCAATATATTATTGCTAATTATATTTATCATAGTTTTTGTTTTTGTTTTTGTTGTATATTTTATGTTTATAATTATTTTAAATATATATTTTTCTGTATGTATGTATGTATTAAAATGTAAAACTTGCAAACTAAACAAACCAAAATTGGGACAAGGACAATACAAAGTCAAATTAAATTATCAAAATCGCTATGTGGAAACAACGCTTACTAAAATTAAAATTATTAAATAAAAGAACACAATCCACCACATAGGGTGTACATTACTACATGAGCAAGTTAATCTGTTTCCCAAGCAAACTAATCGCACATATAACAACGCACTATCGTCACGTTAAAGGAAGTAGTCAAGTTTGGGAAGTCCGGGACGTTCTGGCAAATTTTACTAAACTCTGCATGAATAAAGAAACTAAATGTTAAATGTCAAAATATTATTTAAAATCAAATTTGCAACATGACAAGACATTAACAATAGTACAAAATACAAATATTGATAAGATATCTATACTATTACAAAATAATATATAAAATACAGTACAGCACTCACTAACGATAGTGCTATCGGGTAGGTACCTGTAAGCATAGCATGCCTCAAGTGACCCCTATCAATAACTACCCTACAAATAACCTACATTTATAGCACAAATAAACTAAGGAAATCGCAAAAGTAAGCAATTGATACTATCGACAATGAATACATATAATATAAAGACAAATATTTGCAAAATATGAAGTAACAACAGATTTAAACAAAGAGTACTCTTTTAACAAGAACAACAGATTTAAAAAATCATCAATATTAATATTAATAATAAAAAAGAAAAAGAAAAAGAAAAAGATAAACAATAAATACAGACAAAAAACAATAAATACAGACAAAAAGTAAGCAGAGGTTATACAAGAAACTTCAAGTTAAAAATGCTTGATTAAAATTATTGATGTCAAATTTTAGAATACAGTCACAATAATTGACCCTAAAAAGATTAAATTTATGGAACAATTTACTTGCCTCAAAACCTCTGTCCACTAAGAGTCTGTATAGTAACTTAGCTCTAGCTCAAAAGTCATCTACTGTACTTTAGTGCAGATTTTACAAAATCTTATTAATTGGGAATAAAAACAATTATAAGTTATTTTACTATCGATATTACTACTAGGGAAAGGAAAGTTTATTACGTTAAAATTAAAATCATCAACTTTGTGATATACTTTAAGTATGCACTGTTCATTAACAATCTCTATATTTATATCAAGAAAATTTTCAACTTTATAATTTACGTTACATTGTGTGAGGGGAATAGAATTAGGGTAAATAAGTTTAGCAACTTGATTAAAATGTAACAAATTGCAAACAAGAATATCATCAATATATCTACTATTATTACTTAACAATTTAGCAAGTGCTAATTTTTCTGGGATTTTATTTTTCTTGCTACTGTCAACTAAGTCTTTTATATATTTAAATTCTAAAGCAAGCAAGAATAAGTCTGCAATTAAAGGGCTAGTATGTAAATAGGCACATACCCCATAGTTAGGGGTGGCCGACACGAGACAGAGACCAAACAGAAACAAAATTTAAAGTTCCAATTCTTATTGTCTGGGACCACTTTCGCATTCCTTCGCCCCTTACTCTGTCTCGTCTAGTAGGTAAATTTGACAAGGGGAGGAGGATTCCTAGCCCATTGCCCCCAGAAGGAAAAGTAGGACAATAAAAGAGACAGACTGAAATGGCTAAGGTTGGGTAGAGGATGCCAAACCTCACTCGTGATAGGACCAGCCCTCACCCCTGGTATATACTGTATTTTATTTTTATTTTAGTAGTAATTATTTTCCATCTATATTTTATCTTTTTTTGTAGTTTGTAATCAAATGTTACTCCTTAGCTTGTGGACCGTGGTATGGTATGGAACACTGACCTTGTAGAGACCTTGGAGCTGCAGAACCTGATGGGCAACGCTGTACAGACCATTGTGTCCGCTGAGGCTCGCAAGGAGTCAAGGGGTGCACATGCTCGCGAAGACTTCAAGGTCAGTAGCTCAATGGCATACTCACATATACACTTTCATTTCCACACTTTTCATATCTAGGCTACACTTTTCATAATTATATACACTTTTTATGTCCACACTTTTCATATTTACACTTCATATCTACATTTCACTAAAATTATCTTTCCACACATCCACCACCCACCACCACCTCCCTATTCACGTTCCTCATTCTACTACCTGAAACATTCTCAGTCTTCCTTCTGGCTTCCTTCACATCTTTTCTTGTCACTCAGAAGCTGTTCACTAATCTTCTTCCCATATTCCTTATCTGCCTTCTTTTTAGTGTCTTGTATCATCATTTTCACTTAGTTTCAAGTTCTTATATTCTTGTTTCCTTTGCAGCTCTATTTTTTCTAGGTATATTCTTGTGAGACATACTATTCTGCAACTTTGTTTTTCTTTCACTATTTCTCCTATCTTTTTACTAAACCATGTGTAACCTATCTTTTTCTACATATTAATTTTCTCTTATCTGTTCTTGTTTCCAAAAAGATCTCTGCTGTCTCTCCTTGTTATGCTTAACATTATTCTCTCTATTCCTCATAGAACACTCCTATGTATTCATTCTCAAAACTTTGTTTTAGTCTAAGTATCTGATTCATAAATTAGTACTGGTAGGATACCGGTATATTGGTGTACAATACTGTAGATCCTACTATCTAACAGTGGCCCAAAGAGGATAATTGTTTACTCTTATTAGATAGCACAGTGATGTTGGAACCAGGGGTTCCCATATAACTGCTGTGTTACAGTTTGGGTTTCCTCTATCTAACTGTCACCAAGATTGTTGCCTTTGGATAAACAAAGCTTCATACTTTACGGTAATCAACTCGTCACCACAGGAAGATGAAGAAAGATACAGGTTTCTTTGGGTCTATTTTGCAGTTCACACAAGGTCCTTGATATTAACTCTTTCAGGTGTATAGACACAAATTGCATCCTATGGAAGGATGTCCCTAAATGCGCACAGATACAATTTGAGTCCTAGAAACAGAAATTTGGTTATAAGAAACTTATACCGCAATTTGCGTCAAAATTAGGCTAAGAGTTGTAATGTATGTCAAGCGTAACATGAAACCAATTGCAACCCTGTGTGAGGCATCTTCATGCTGTGATCACAGCCGAACGAGCCTAGTCCTCAATATTATATTGACAGTGAAGCGGGCAGCATCATTCAGTTTGACCTTTAACCTGGCAAGTGCGGATCTACTTATATAAGGTGTACCGTTGCGCTGCGGAACTCTTTATATAATCCAAGGCCTTAAAAAAAAAAAAAATTTAAACCGGCCCAGTATCATTTTATTTTTTTTACTTTTATTTTTATTTTTTTTATTGCCCCTTGGCCATGCCAAATATCACTCCTCCACATCCCCCCCCCCCCCTCCCCTTAAATTATCACCTATTCTCTCTCTTTATCCCTTTTTCGTCTATATATTTTCGTGCTATCAATAGCGATTTATAAGCAAGCTGTGCTTCACAGCGAATGAAAGAGAGAAAGAGAGGGAATAACACGACAGTGTCGCTCCAGACGTCGTGAAGTGTGGCAGGCTGCCTCAGCCTTCAGTTATGTAACTCCCGATCTAATTTGCCGATTTTGACCATCCAAATGCTGTTTCCACTTGTTTTATTGCTGTAACAGGTTAATACCTTTATAATCAACGTAAAATAGGCGCATATGGATAAGTATTAATAATATGTATGGTACGATGACTATTTGAGTGTAGGAAACAGTCTAAATACTTCCGCACTTGGGTGGCTGTATACTATAGGGGGTACGCAGCGGAGAGGTTAAACTCGTAAACATTTTCGGCTTGGATAGATGGTGAGTGTAAAATACCTTACTCTAATATTATAGATCGTCCATTTCTCTTTCTATGGAGGTATTATACATTGTAATACGATGTAGAATGACTATTACGCCGCAATATTTATATATTTCCAAGCACAGTAGGCCTACTGTACCATGTTTTATATTATTCATATATAAACATCTATTGATAATAATTACAGTAGATTCTGATGACAGATTTGGAATGAGCGTGAAAATCGCTTATCAATTCGTGTAAAAATATGTATTGCTCTGCATACAACAAAATTAATATTCGAAAGAACGATTAAATATTTATTATATGCTGTTTTTCAATGGGATAATTTGATCTTGAAGGATATTTTTCCAGTTTTTGGATTTATAGTACATTGCATGTAGAGGTGATTATTGTGGGTTAAAACAGAGCGATAACCTATGTGTATTATCTCACGGCAGTACAAATAGCAGTTGAGAATGAGTAGTAGTTGTTGTTGTTGTTCCCCAGGCTGTCTGGCCGAACAGCCCCAAGGTCCCGAGCAATGCCAAGGCCATAACCGAGCGCCCCCACAAAACCCTCCCTGCTTACCACTAACAAAGCCCGGGTGACCGAAGCCACTCCAAGGCAGGAATCTGAGGAGGGTGCAGAAACGCCCGTGAAACAAAAGCCCCACCCAAGACCCTGTGCCCCTCAGCAATTATGAAGGGAAAGTTGTGACGCTTTGGCTCCCTAGTAGTGATGTCAATCCAAAAAAAGAAGCCGTCACTTGAGTTTTTTTTTTTTTTTTTTTTTTTTTTTTTTTAAAGAGACAATGAATGGAGGAAGGAAAAACACAGATAAAACAAAAAGGTCCATGTGCCTAAAGGCATCCTCCATTCATAAAATGTTTGTAACAACTGGATTTAAACATTTGTAGATTGTAAGTTTGTGGAAAGCAATTCGAGGGAAGTGAATTCCAAAGAGTAGAGCTCTGGGGATAAATGAATTCTGATAAGCAGAAGTTCTGCATTGTGGAGGAGAAAGTGTAAATTCATGGGCGCTCTCAGCTGCCCTAGTTCTACGTGGAAAGATGTGGAGAGGCGGCACAATTGAAGCAAGTTCCTCGGAACAATTGCTGTGAAAATATCTGTAGAATAATGCAAGGGATGCAACGTTTCTTCGTATGGATAATGTAGGAAGGTCCTGTGTGATTGCAGGGTTATTGATTAATCTAATAGCTTTATTTTGAATGTTGTCAACTGCCTCAATGCAACCACTCCACCCCACAGAGGTGAACAGTAATCCATCTGAGAACGCACATGACTTTTATATTTCACGGCCAACTGCAAATTATAAGAAAAAGGAACAGTCAGAGTAAGCTATGGGTATGGCAGAGATCGCTCCGCTCTCACTCTGACACTTACCCAAAAACATAAGCGAGAGTGAGAGTGTTAAGCTACCTAGCACCTTCTAGAGTGTAAAAGATTAGCTTAACCCTCGGTTCCCGGTTGGGCTCTGAGGATCCCATAACAAACTAGGGCCCGGCACCCGGATGGGATCATGAGCACCATAAGCTTGAAAGCCTATCAAGCTTATTTCGAAAGCCGTGCATCCGACACATGTAAACTCAGCCGGTCGGAACGACGCGCACCGTCAAGAACAAGAAGTCGCACTTTTGTTGTTATTGTTTTGGAGAACAAGGATTAGTGTTGATATTGTCCGATTATTGCTAACATCGCATCAAAACTTTCTCCACGGAAATTGTCATCACAACTGAACCAGTTGACCTAGAGAGCTCTACTTAATGCCAGTCTACAGATACGAAACAGGGCTACGTTTTGAGATGAGTGTGAATTATCTAGCAGTTAAAATAACAAAGATAAGGCTATCCTATTACAACGTTTTTCAGCCAGATCTCCCGGGTTTCAGGGCTATCCTATAGAAGGCGAGACCGGTCTGTGAGGGTTAAAATAATTTGGCAAAAATTCCCAAGGTAAGGGGGTTGACATGTACAGTCGCGCTAATAAGTGATGTCTCGGCACTAAGTATGTTTTGATTAATAATTGGTATCAGCAATATCTAAGCGTCATATCGAGTAAAATTACAAATATTTTCAGACACTTACTCCCCCTATTCAACATCTGACAGACATTAACCCCTTATTGGCGGCGCTCGACTTAAGTCGTGCACCAATTTGCAGCAAGTTAGGAGCATTATTAAGGCTTTTAAAGGGTTAAAATCGAGTGCAAATGGCCGGGAGCACAGCGGGCCAGACAGCCGACTCCCAGGGCTTACCGCCGCCCATTAACTCATGTTCCCTGTGTTCTCGAGAGGCCGGCAGTGTAGCCAGTAGTGAGCATAGCTGGGAAAAATATACCGATATATGCTAAACTCCCATGTTCGTGGCATCACTGCAAGAGAACCACGAGTGCTACGTAGCTCGTTCTGGTCTCATTTTGAAGCTTTTAGTGTCTAGTTTTTTGCTAAATAATATTTTTTCATGCAGATGCTTGATTTATCATGCAGGATGGCCTGAATATGCCCAAATGAGCCCAAAACACCCCTCTAGACAAGGGTTAATACAGCACAGAGCAAGCCAAACGTAATGACAGCTGGGACATGACTTATTAACTTTACCGTACTACGAATAATTCATATTATCACCAACCAACCAATTAACTTACAGATAAACCTAATCAATGAAACTAATGAATACATGTGGTACTATTAACCCCTTCTGTACCAGCGACGTCTTTTTAATTTCATCCTTGCAATATTTAGACGATTTTGTACAGTTTTAAAAGGATGTGGTAGTAAAAAGGGTTATGTGAGATAGCTCGAAGCCCGTTAATTGTTCGAGGCCCTTTTTAAACTGAATAAAAGTGCCTAATAGTAGCCAGAATAAGGTTACAATGACGTAGCGGTATAGAAGGGGTTAAAAATGGTATCATAATACTGTAATCATAATAACAATACTGTCTAATTTCCCTCCCTCAGGATCGCGTTGATGAGTATGACTACAACAAGCCTCTGGAAGGTCAAACTGAGGTGCCCTATGAGGAACACTGGCGTAAACACACACTTTCCACTGTAGACCTCAGCGATGGCAAGGTTAGTACTGTATTTGGTTATTAGTAAGTTATTAGTCCTGGGTACTCAAAGATAAGTTATGTTAAGGGGCCCACCTCTTTTTTTCTTCTGGGTTGTATCGATTTGGCCCCATTCAGCTTACTGTTTTAAGACGTTTATCCCCATCCAGGTGTCAATTTTTTTCCTGACGAGCGGTAGTAAGACAGCAGGCTAAATTTGTAAATTTTTCGATAGAAAAATGTCTCCGTCGAAGTTGGATTTATTCATACAATGCTGACTCGCTAACGCTCGCCAGGAAGAAATCGACACCTGGATGAGGATAAACGTCTTAAAACAGTAGGCTGAATGGGGCCGATTGGATACAACCCAGAGAAAGAGAAAAGGAGAGAAAAAATACCCCCTGCTTGAACAGCTTTTTTTTTTTTTACTATGATGTCATAACTTCTCCATACCTAGGAAAGCTGTAGTCTATTCACTATAACTAGGCCACAAGTATCGACTCCTATCCTCTGTAAATAAAAAAAAACTATAGCAAATGGGCTGTAAATTTCCACACCTGTTCCCCGGCTGACTCTTCCCAAATGTTCGTATTACTAGCTCGATTATTTTAGTTGTTGTTGTCGTTCCCTAGGCTGCCTGGCCGAACAGCCTCGAGTCCCTAAGGAAGGCCATGGCCGTGATTGGGCTTTCCCACAGGGCTCTCAAAGAGTGTAGATTATGTTGTTGGCGTATGATTACAGTACGTACTCCAATTTTGGGTGTTCTGATTTTGCGAAACACCAATTTTGCGACCGAGACCCCAAGAATGCCATTGTTGATGAAAATCTAATTTTGCGATGTAACTCTAATTTTGCGGGTGGCGCCGTAAGAAAGTGGGGCTCTCCCCACTAGTTTTCGGGGGGGAGGGGTGGCCGGGCCACCCAAGCCTCGGACACCCTCCATCCATCCCCGCAAGCCCAGCCATCTTTCGAGTCTAGGTCAATGCTCAATTGCTCATTTAATTTGATTTTCTCAAGGATAATGATACTGTTTTATGTTTTTCTGTATTTTTCTTTATTAACAAACCAAAACTTCGACGAACACGGTAATTGTCAGATTTCGAGGGTTAATTTACCTAGTCTTTAAACCAAATTGCACCCCAGACCCCCTTCAAGCAAATTATGTAATTTTTTTTATAGAAAATGTCTCTGCCGAAGACCGCTTTCCCTTAAATTGCAGGTTCGCTATCGCTCACCCAGAAAAATCAACACCTGACTGCAGTAAATGGATTGAAGCGTCTTATAATTGCCGAACTAATGAGGTGAAACATCTTTAAATCTCCAAACTAATATAGTGAAACAGGGAGGGTTAAAAAAAACCCACCTCGCACCAGATTAGAGTTAAGTGGGATACACAGCTGATCTATATTTAAGGGTTGAAAAAATATGTACGGTACATAACACGTTACTGTTGTTTTGTTGTACAGACTGACCTGCTGTACCGTCCAGTGATCGACCACACCTTGGACGATGCGGAGTGTGCCACCGTCCCACCAGCCATCAGGTCCTACTAGTTCCCTTCCTTCCACACCTCTCACCCACCATGCACACACTACATACATCATTTAGCCTTAACCTTTTCTCGCCAGTATCCCTGGATTTTTAATGTTTGTGGTAAAAGCCTGATTATCCAGCATTGCTTCACTGGTAAGCTATTGTTAACCCTTTCAGTTAAAATTTAAAACTTGCAAACTAAACAAACAAAAACTGGGAGGATTTTGAGGATGCCTTTCTTCATAATAGTCTTGATAACATAAAACGATAAGTCTATTTTACTTAGCTTTGGAAGACTAGGAATAAATGGGGTAAAATATGTATCAATTAGCCCTCTGACTTTCACATTTCCTTCAAAAACTAAATAAAATAAACTAATTGGGTAGCTAGAATAAAAGAGAGAAGTGCGTCCTCGAATACAGAAGAGGTTAAGTGAAGTCAGTCGTCTTGTATTCCACGGAGCCCTGAAGAACAATTTTATCCCACCAGGGCGACGACATTGACGAGTGGGTGTTATTGTACAACTCCTTGCGTTCTCACATAGTTGACTTTCTCCCAGATATATGGACAGACTTACTTTGTTGCTCCAACTGGACTTAACTAAACATATTTAAGTTTTGAGCCTATATACATCCCTACTAAACAATCTAGAGCATTTATAGTAATATAGAGACTTGTCATCCCCCTAGCAGATATTCTGTACCGCTCTACGTTGACAAAAGTCTTGTACTGATTATTGTATAATCAAAATAACATCACTGTATCCACGTCATACCTTCAAGCTAGGTATGCTATAGTTCAACCATAGTTATTGTCTATGTAAGAGTTAGAAAAATTGAATATATATATATATATAATCCGCACAATATAAACAAAGAACTTCTGTAAATACAGTATAGATACTGTGTATATTTTCAAGTTTTATGGTTTTGAATAACCAGAATTTTACTCGAGCACTATTATGGCTAGTAGATGTAGTACAGTAATCTGGTTATTCTGAATAGAAATGACCTCTACCTGACATAGTGATCCTCAAGTTATGGTTGAAAATATGCATATTTTTTATTTTTTCATTTCCAACTTCAGTTACTCTTGCGCTCCTTGTAAGTCTGTATGAAGACCTAAGCAGCTTCATTTTGTCATCATGAAGTAGTTTCCGCTCTACTATGTCACTAAGCTTCCATCTAGTGTATTGCATCCTTTTGTTGATTAGCGACTATCCCCACCACCTCTAAATGATGTGTAATGCTGGTATATTATATAGGGTGGCTGGTTATAATGTGTAGATAGTGTATATAGATCATCGTTATTTTTTCACCTCCCTCTAGTTCGTATTTTGTTATGCTGGCTCTAATGATTACTGTCAGTTTGAAAAATAATAAACATAATAATATGCTGCATACCATTTATTTTTGGCACCAATTAATTTTTCTCCTACTCAGATTGAGTCGAGGCTCTGGACTTGAATACCTAAGTAATATGTTTTGAAATTTAATAACACAAAGTAGTTTGACTACATTCGTACATTACATTACATGCAATGACAGTACAGTACCGTAGTAAAAATGATCGTAGCTTACAGCTTTATTTAAAATGGTTCTAGTAACCTTTATTATGAATATCTGTAGAATTTATAATTTCTTGGCAGGGTCTTGATAAATAATGGCATTGTATTCTATACAATGCATGGTATAGTATGATAACTTGTAAGTATATTAATCAGCTAATTTAATGCAGAACATTTTTCAATAATGGTTGTTATAAAATCACCACATCATTAATATCAGAGTGGTGGATCTTATAAGGTGTAAATTATATTGTGATGTATTTTCATACCCATAATTTATTATATAAATATGATTAGGAAAATTCAGAGACAAATTTTGTATTGGATGATGCCCTTTATGAGATTATGATGTTTGTGTGAAACTTTGAGCAAGATAATGTTGAGCACCACAGGATAAGCTGCAGTACCTTGATCCCTTAACTGTTTGGCACCAATCATGGAGCACTCTTAATACTCTACTACTTTAAATTATCCGTTTTACTGTGATGGCATTTTTAGTCTGGCTAACTTTAGATGACATTACTCGGCTTCGGAAGGACCTCTGTGAATTTAAACGGATACAAATTATTTTGACAAACCTTCTGAAACTGCATAAAATAATTTTATTACTGTATAATGAAAATAAAATCCAAAATGGCATAATGATGCTGAATGGGTTATAAGTTTATGATTTATTTTATAAATATATAAAGTTATAATGACTGGAAAACAGGCAAATTATATTATTCTTATATTTATTTTATTTTTATTTTATTTGTGTGTGATACGTGCTGCCCCGACACTAAATATTTAAATGGCATAGGCACGCTAAAACAAAATAACCTGTAAATAGTGATAATAAGTGCATTTTATGATTATGAAAAGTGATTATATACAATTAGGGATAACATAAAGTAATTATATAATTTTATTGACTTACTGTATATTTATCAGTTGGCCAGAGAACAAACTAGAGAACAAAGTGATGCAGCTGTCTTGATTCACCCTTCTAGCTCACTAATAATGTAAATGTTAATAAAAATGTGTTAAATGAAACTGGATTTATGTAACCTGGAACACCGAGCGCACTTGGGTAGAGTCGACCCGGTAGTTACGACCTTACCAATCTCGCCACCCAGCTCAGTAGTATAGTCTGTTCACAGTAATTAGGCCAGGAACCTTCACTACTAACCTCTTACAATTAATAAAAATATGAGTAATTAAGTTAACATTTTTACCATTTAAGAAAGAGTGAACAACAAAATAGGTGTAGGAATTTACAGCCCATTTGCTTTAAATATTTGTGAGTTAATATAGGTTGTTTTTAGATTTCTGGCCTAATTGTAATACTGTAATGAAATAATGTCAATGTAATCTACAAGTTAAGTTTTAACTCCAGCCCCTATATTTCGTCACATTAATTAACATGCAGTTTATGTTACTTGTCCAATAACATCTATGAACTTCATCCTTAAACACCCATAGACTATGGTCTTGACTGAAACTATACCCATGGACTATGCCTTTGGTCCAAAACCACCCATGGACTATAGCCTTTTGGACCCATAGACCTGAGCCTTTTCTGCAAAACCACTCACAGACTAAAGCTTTTTGGCCAAAAAACACCCATGGAGTACAGCTTTTTGTCCAATGATGATGCATTTTGTTACCACCATGCTCTCTCTGCTCAATAGCTGGGCTAGGGTGGGTGCCCTGATACACAGGGACTTCAGTGAACAATTGCTACAGATTGCTAGACTACCACAGCACTCTAGCTGGCCCAAAATTCAAACCCTCAACTTCATGGTTTGCAGGCGAGTGCTCTACCAATCACGCTACGGCCTGAAAAACACCCATGGACTATATAGAGCCTTTGGTCCGTTGAACACTTCAAAACACTTGTGGTCCAAAAATACCTAAATAATAATTTTGTATTCGATGATACCCTTTTTAGGTCCAATAGGCCTATTTTAAAGTTTAAAAACAGCATAGGCGAGTTATCTATTTATGGATTTTGTTCAAATTTATACCATATGTTCACTTTGACACGCTAAATCGAATGGCGCAAACAGAATTGAAATTGAACCATTAGTTTAGGATTTCAAATTTGACTTGGCCTCCCAGAACGTCCCAAATGACCAGTTTTTGGACTTTCAGGGGAGGGCACACCTACAGTATATATGCTAAACATCCCCAAAATCCATTTTTGTGTTAATTTCCCATTGGCATCTGTATCTGTGTAGTCTAATTCTACACTCAGACAATCTTTCATTTATAAATTTGGAAAAATAGCTGTTGAATAAATATTGTTTTGTTTGTTCTAATACAGTATATTGATTTTCGGTGTGAGTGTCCTGGGTTCGAATCCACGGACTGCCACATGTGTTTGTAAATTTCATTAATCAATTTTAGGAGTAGAGTTGGTTGTTGGAAGGAACATAATAATATCAGTGTAAAAACAAAAAGAATATCAGAAACGAATACCGGTACTTCTTTCTATTGACAAACCTACACTAGATAACAATAATCAACCATGAGGTAATCCCATATTGAGTTTTAGTAGGTTGAAAAAAATATATAATTTATAGCAGCGAATTCCGTGAAAACAGGTTCGACCATAGAAGCTATAATCGTCATTAATGAATTTGCTCTCGTCAAATGAGTCGTATATTATCGTGTAACAAGTGTGCAAAATATGGAGGAAATCATGCAAACAGTAGGTGTCCGGTATCAAGAAAGTGAGAAATACACACTTTCAGGAATGAATGATTGTGTTATATTATGCTATATTATTTGTTATTATATGAAGAGGAAATGAAGGAGACATATTCTGAGAGAGACCTTGGGGTGGTCATTGACGCCAAACTGAGCTTCACCTAACATGTAGCCAAGAAAATTTATAAAGCCAACAGACTAGTGGGCCTCATATAGAGGACTTTCTGTACCCTGAATGAGGAAAGTTTCAAGCCATTGTATAAAGCCCATACTGGTGGTTAGTTAGGGATCTAGAAATGGTGAGAAGAATTTTCAGTGGCATTATCTTGCCTCATGGCTGTCTATCTCAGAATGACAGTGAGAGCGGTGTGTGAGTGGTGCGTGCAGGGGAGGAGTGTACGGCACATCTTTCGCCCCCACAGAGGGTTACTACGTTGCCAAACTTATGAATGAAGTATCTAATCCGGATGTATAGGAGTTGTATTTATATATTTATTTACCTGTGTCTGTGTTTTCTTGCTGATGTTATACACATGCAAAATTTGAGAGTATTTCAAGGGGGGAGGTGATAGTGTTTTTGACTGTTATTACATGAATATATAACTAGTTTCAGCACGACCATGGTAAAAAAAAAAAAAAAAATTACGGATGACAATCGGGAAGATGAGGAGGGGGCCTGGGGAGGGTTGATAAATGTGTTTGTGTTACTACATGATTCTTCTACCCTAAAGAAAAAGAAAGACTTTTAACATTAAAATGGAAAATGCAAAATTTTAGTTTAACCGGTCCACAAAGGTGTGGCCTCCCCTTAAAAGTCCTCTGTAGCCCAAACTATAAGTCCTAGGGAATTCTACTTGGCGCCATTCGATTTCTCTCGACTAGCAGCTTCCATACAAGGTCGTAGATTACATTTTCGATCAGCCATTCGCCCAGAATTGAAATATTTTTCTCCAAAATCCTTGGTTTAACCCTTCCCGCCTGGGCAGCATTTTAAAATGACACCACGGCAGATGGGCAGGAACCCGGGTGTCCCCTTGAAATCCGTAAGCTTGAAAGCCTATTAAGCGTGTATTGAAAGCCGTGCGTCCGACGTATGTAAACAAAGCCTGTCTTTGCGACACCGCACCTCCGAAAACAAGAGGAAGAGTCAGAGTTTGTTATTGTGTTGTCTGCTAAAACAGATTTAGTGTTGAAAAGTGTCTGATATTGCTAACATTACATCGAAACTCTCTCCACGGAAATCGTCATCACAACTGAACCAGTTGACCTAGAGATCTTTACTCTATGCCAGTCTACAGATACGAAACACACCTACGTTTAGAGATGCGTGAGAATTCTCTAGCAGTTAAAATAACAAAGAAACAGGTAGCCTATGAAAGACGTTTTTCGGCCAGATCGCCCGGATCTCAATACTGTCATTAGGAAGGCGAGCCCGGGCGCGAAAGGTTAAGCTTAAGCCCAGGCAAATTGTTGATTTTGTTCGAATTTTGACTTTTCAAGGTTAACCCCTAACCATCGGGGGCGGACTTAAGTCCGTATCGAAAAACTTGGACTATGTGGCGGGGGCGGACTTTAGTCCGTGTGCAATTTTGGCGCAATATTGGCTCAGAGAGAGACGAGCGATGGGAGGAGCATGGGTTACCTCATGACCGCTCGCCACGGCCGCCGTGGACCGACTGAGATGTACTCCACATACATCCACCCTCACTCCCTCGCTACACACGTAATTATATAACTAAATTACCGTATTTTAGCGATTTTGCCCTTCGGTTGCACGATCGTTGCAAGACAACCAGTGATCGTAGACGGATGGTTCTGGTGTCATTGGAAAGCTCAATTATCGCCCTTTCACGGATACATACTTGTATTACGCTCTGGCTCTTGTTTATGCATGAAAAAGAGCACAGAAACAACACCATTTATGGTAAAAAAAAAAACGCTGGGCGGCACGGTCAAATATACCGCCTAGGCTGCTCGTTGAGTGTTAAGGTATATTTGGATTTGTCTCGTCGTTGCGATTCCAACGGTTTATGAATTTTTTAATTTTGACCCATTTTTAGGCCCAATAGGCCTAATGTATTCTAAAGTTTAAAAACTCCATAGATGAGTTACCTATATATGGATTTTGTTCAAATTTATACCAAAAGTACACTTTGACACGCTGAATCGAATGGCACAAACATAATTGAAATCAGACCATTAGTTTAGGATTTCGTATTTGACTTTGCTTCTCAGAAGGGCCCAAATGACCAGTTTTTGGACATTAAAAGTCCTCTGTAGCCCAAACCATAAGTCCTAGGAAATTCTATTTGGTGCCATTCGATTTCTCTCGCCGAGCAGCTTCTATACATGGTCGTAGATTGCATTTTTGCCCAGCCATTCGCCCAGAATCGAAAATATTTTTTTCCAAAATCCTTGGGTTTAATTTTAAGTTGCGAATCTCTATATAAAGGTACTTTACTTCGAACAGAAAATCACAATTTGACAGCTGGCAAATATTTAACTATATTATAAGTACAAAGGAGTACAAAGGAAATCAAGCAACAACAGGTCTAGTGACCCTTCTAGGTTGATTGTCCTCCAAAACACTGAGGATCAAGTGTCCAAACAGTGGCCTAGAGTGGGCAAGGGAACATTGGAAAGGGAACTACTGCCCTGGAACTAATGTCCGTGGCAGGATTAGGGAGTTAGTAGAGGACAGATGGGTCAGTAACTGAGGGGGGGATAAAATAAAGTTATTCATTTACAAACTCAGTCAGTCGCGGGTTTAATGAGAGATATTTGTCTAGGCGGAGTTTAAATGAATCAACGGTGATGCAGTCTATAACGTTTCGGGGAAGCCCATTCCACAAGTTGACAACTCGATTGAAGAAGAAATTCTTAGATTCGTGTGAGTTAAAAGATTTACCAATAATTTTGCAACCGTTTCCCCGCGTGTAATTAGATTGGTCGATAGTGAAGTACTTACTACAGTTCATATTGTCGATGCCTTTGATGATTTTGAACACTTGAATTAAGTCACCTCTTAATCTGCGCTGGGTTAAAGGAAATAGATTTAATTCTCTAAGACGCTCTTCGTATGGTTTGTTCTTTAGGCTAGGTATCATTTTGGTAACTCTACGTTGAACTCGTTCTAGCTTGTTTATATCTTTTTGGTAATAAGGGCACCAGGATTGAACGCAGTATTCCAGAAGAGGGCGGACTAAGGAATTGTAAAGGGTTAGGATAACTTCTTTGGATTTATGCTCAAATGACCTGCCTATAAAGCCAATTATTTTGTTTGCCTTCTTAACAACTTCTGAACATTGTTGACTCGGTTTTAGGTTACTCGATATTGTTACTCCCAGATCGGTTTCTCTGTTTACATTCTTAAGCTGAGTGCCATTCATCGAATAGTTTGCTTTCTCATTTAGGTATCCGATATGTAGTACTTTACATTTATCCGCATTGAAACTCATTTGCTAAATTTTGGCCCAACATGACAATTTATCTAGATTGTGTTGCATATCGTCAACTTGTTCTTTTGAGAGTACGCTATTTGCAATTTTTGTATCGTCAGCAAATTTTGAGATTGTACAGGTGAGACCCTCATCTATGTCGTTGATGTAAATTAGAAAGAGAATTGGTCCTAGTACCGATCCCTTGGGTACCCCGCTACTTACATTGGTCCGTTTAGATGCCTTACCGTTTATGACTACTCTTTGCTTTCTGTCGCTGAGCCAATTTTCTATCCATTTCAACACACCGTCTTGTATTCCATGCGCTTTTAGTTTTAGCAGTAAACGTTTGTGGGGAACTTTGTCAAAGGCCTTTTGAAAATCAAGGTATATAATATCTACAGCTTTACTCTCATCGTAGAGGTTGAGGATATCGTGGAAGAAGTCTAAGAGGTTTGTTAAACAGGAACGTTTTTTACGAAAACCGTGTTGAGTATCTTTAAGTATGTTATTTTCCTCTAAGTGATTTATGAGTCTGTCTCGCATGACCATTTCTAGCATTTTACATACAACTGAGGTTAAGCTAATTGGACGATAGTTACTGGGTAGGGATTTGCTGCCTTTTTTTAATATCGGTGTTACGTTGGGTAGCTTCCACTGATCAGCTTCCACTTCCAGACTGCAAGGATTTATTGAATAGTAATGTCAGTGGTTTGGAGAGCTCATCCTTAGCTTCCTTTAGAACACTAGGCGAGATTGTATCAGGTCCAGGCGTTTTATTTACCTTGAGTTTATCTAAACAATTCAATACTTCTCTCTCTGTAATGGTGATATTGCTTAGAACATCTGAATTATCAATCTGAATCGGCGATGGTGTAGGGATATCACTGAGGTCTTCTGTTGTAAAAACTGATGCAAAGAAGGTATTGAGGGCATTACTCATTTGTACTTCGTCTTTGGTGTATTCTCCATTTTCATCGACTAACGGTCCAACAGTTGAAGTAACTACTTTTTTCTTTCTGATATAACTATAGAATTCTTTCGAGTTTGTTTTACTTTGATTCACAATATGTAACTCTAAGGTCTTTTTACTTTGCTTAATTAACTTTTTGGCTTTGCGTCGTAGCTCTACAAATTTCAGCCGTTCTTCGTCATTTTGTGAGGATTTTAATCTATCATTTGCAAATTTTTTAGCAAGCAGGCAGTTTGAAATATCTTTATTCCACCATTTGGGCTTATTATTATGGCCTGGATGCCGTATTTTCGATGGTATGCAGTGTTGCACTGCTTTTAGGTAAGTGGCTTTGAATAACTTCCAAGATGTATTTATGTCGTTATTGTGAATTAAAAAGCTCCAGTCAGTTTCTTTAAACATAGCTCTAAGTTTATGGAAGTTTGCTTCCATATGCTTTCTAAGCATATATATGTGAATATAGTTAATATAAGTAAATTATATATGAACAAGATAATTTTTAATAGTTTCTAGCATTTTTGCTATATTAATTCATCTCTATTAGCTAATTTGAGTAGGTATCCATCGTGTTTCACGTTGCGGGAATTTCAAACATAATTAATGTAATGACCACTTGCGAGTTTTGGAGTATAAGGAAGTTTTAAGCTTTAGACATTGGGTTTTAGCCGAAATACAAACAAATATATGTTTATAGTACACATATAAGTGCATTAAATACAATTTAGGATTATTTCCGTCAACCAAACAAATTAGTTGCAGGATAGTGTTTTTTTTTATTCTGCCTATTACTGTACTAAATCTACTGTCTTGGATTTCCCTTCTGTCTAGTACAGTACTAAAACTATAGGCCTAGGCTTGGATTATATGTATGTCTATTACCAAATATACTGTCTTGGATTTCCTCTTCTGTCTACCAATAAATATGTTTTTAATTCCTCTTGTGTGTAGGCTACTACTAAAACTACTAGCTGTCTTGGATTCCTCTTATGTCTACCAATAAATCGTATACTATCTTGGATTTTACTTATGTCTACTAGTAAATCTACTGTCTTGAATTCCTCTTGTCTATTACTAAATCTATTGTCTTGGATTCCTATTCTGTCTACTGCTTAATCTACTGTCGTGGAACATATATATATGCCGGATGGCATTAGTCCCCTATTGTCTCAAAGTAAATATTGTTTATATGTTTGTGAAAATGTAATATGATGTACGTTGTAACAATAATTTTTTTTAATTGCACTGAATTGAATTAATTTTTTTTTTTCTAAGTGAGTAAGGGAGACAAAAGGCAGAACTGCCTGTAGCGAGTGCCTCCCCCATAGTTGAAAGAGTGACAGGGCCAAAATCAAGGGACGTTCGAGCCAAAATGCCTGGACACACAGAGTTTGAAGCAATTTAATATATTGGCTTTGATTCCTCTTCCGCCTGGTTTAATTTATTCAAGCTTGTTCGAATTGTTTAATTATCTGATCTATTTTATACCTTTAAACTTTAAATGTTGTTTGTGGTCGGGCTCTGTCTTGAGTCGGCCACCCACAGCTATGGGGTATGTGCCTGGCAGCCTGAGTATACATATACAAACACAGTACATTCATTTTATACCTTACTTTCCAACCTATTCCCATTTTGCTTCAGTTGGGTTCCTATAGCTGGTCGCTTGTGATATGGTCTTGCTTTTGGTGGGGACATGTTGGTTGAGGCAGTTCCGGGCTAGAACGGCTAATGGTTCTGAACAAGCATGGTGTGTCTGGTGGTAGCGGCTGCGGGGTGGGGTGACTGAGTGATAGAAAGGTGCGTGGGGTATGGGAAGGCTGGTTGTTATGCCCCTCTTACCTGGCCTCGGAGATAGTTGCCACTCTGGCAGTAATATATATTTATATCGACAAAGGTAGTGTAATAGAACAATATCTACACGTTAGCATTGCTATTTTGCATGTCTAGACCTTAAAATATAAACAAATGGTTTTTGCTTTCCAAGCTTGCTGCTCTTCCTGGTGCATTGGTCCAAGAAATAACCTGCTGAAAAATTCAACCCTTTATTCTAAAGTCCTGTACATCATATAGCCAAGAATATCCCCTTGCCATACCTGAAATGAAGTTAATTTATACTCTTTTACGTACGGTAATATGTTTTAAAATTTCCGCCAAAATTTGGCATCGTTGATTTGAGGATGCAATCAACGTTGTCAATTTGTACTTTTAAATTTTAGCGTTGTTTATTAATATCTAGCATTATATAATGGTAGGTCCTTAGTAGGATATCTATTACTCTAAACTTATTTATGTAATGTTCAGAAGATAATAGTAATTATATTTGCAACATTCTAGAGATTATGATAGATTTCATATACAAATAAATAATAGAGTATCTAATATTTAGCGACTTTTAGACACGAATCTAGCGAAACCGGCTGCTTAAAATTGGCAACATTGATCTTCCTTTAGCGTCGGCAACCATATCAAACAACAGGTGCATAAATATCTTACAATTTATGCTTATATATGATATATTTGACCTTCATATATGATTTTATATGTCGTGCATGATTCCATATACACCAGAGCATGTTATATGTAGTTATAATAGCCTAGAGTAAGATATATGGTGGGGAAAATACCAAATATATTCTGGCCCACCTGTTCGACTCTCATTCAAGGCATGGCGTGGTGTTCCTCTTGGGATGGGCCAGAATTAACCCACATAATTTCTTGGTCATGTACTCCATCTAGGAAGCCCAATCCTTTCTTTTTAGGCTTTATTATTGAATATGGAAAGATAAAATTGTGGTTTATCGTTTAATTTTCGTCTTTGGAAGTTATTAAATATGCCTTGGGCCTAGGCTAACCCTATTCACACCGTGGGATGTCTTTTTTTAGACTTGGGAGCCCCTATTATGTTCCATTATTTTGTAGATTTTAAGCTGTTTAACCTAGTGATTTTAAGACTTAGGTAAGGATGTAGCCTAGTATTCCGGCGTATCGGCTGCCTTGTTTACACTTCGGACGTTTGCGATCATGTTCCCGTCTATTTTGACTGCTGCAGTGCTGTGGGATACAATAATGGGGGGGGGGGGGCTTTGTCCCCCCTTCACCACCCCCCATGAGCCATGACTGATTGTCATGTCATCATATATATTGCCAGCAGGGGGCAAATAACAGAAAAAATAGTTAGCATAATATACTAGCATTTAAGGTCAATATACAGGAGGCGCTACAGTATAGGTAGCAAAATTCTAATGGTAGTTTTGGGTTCCTATCATCATATGCTTCATTTCTATATACTTTTTATCCCCAGGAAAAAAAAAAAAAATCTTGGGATTTTTCATTTATTTTCTTGGGATTTTTTGTTTTGGTCATTAACCTAACCAAAAAAGCATAGACTACATATAACCTAGACACGAAAGCGTGACGTCACACGGTTATTTTGCCGCGCGTCCTAGGGATTTGGTGGCAGCACTGTTGTTTGATCCAACAACCAAAGTACCTCAGTGGCTTGTCCTTATTATAGATAGTCCTTGATGTCTGCGCGCCTGCCAGATTCTTGGCCAGCTGACTTGCTGCAGTGTTACCAACGTTAAGGGAATATCCGCAAAACGAGGGAGCAATAGATTAAAGAGGGAACGTATTTAAGAGTTAATTAACACTAGATTAGCGGGCTAGCGGTTTATTTATATGTACCACCCAGCGGGGTGTTTTTAGCCAAAATAGAGCTGTTTATGTGATCATTTTCATGCCTAAATAAGACCCAGAGCGTAAAACAAGTATCTATCCCTGAAAGGGCATAAACAGAGCTTTCCAATGACACCATAACGATCCTTTTATGACGGCTAGTTTTCTTGCAACAACCGTGCAACGCGAGTGCAAAAAGCATGTAATTCGGTACTTTCCCCATACAATTCAGTATGTAGAGAGGGAGGGAGGAGGTGGGATTCATGTCAGTAGGTTCGCCGCGGTGGTCTGGAGCAGTCATACGCTCGCTACTCTCCTGCCACCACTTGTCTCTCTCTCTCAGCAACATTACGTGCTGAAATTGCCACACGACCTATGTCGCACGCCGCCAGATAGTCCAGATTTATTATACTTGACTTATGTTGCGCGCCGACACTTGGGGGTTAAAGTTGGTAAAATCACTTGTAAATTATTTAGTATACATTATGTATATACAGTATAAGCAAGATGAAAACATTAAGGTTACATATACACTATAAAACATACTCATATATGATGCAAGCTGTACACCTTCAAGCAACACAACAACATTGAAATGTCATTTTGAATATAATTATATTATGTTACATGTTATGTAGATGTTACTTTGTAAAGTAGACTACAACTGGACATTTATACTTATGACATCTAGGGATATTTTGTCCCACCATTGACGCTGGCAACTCCCGAATCTCACATCAACAATGGCGGGTGTTGGAGGAGTTCTGCTTGTGTACAGTACCTCCTCATAATGACGACAATTACACGATGACTGGCCTTTACAGTAGCCTCTACCTATGTCTATTTAACTATGTCATGTCTGCAGAGTCTCTGGATAACGTTCAATTGATTATTAATAGCGTTATTAGTACAAGGTAGGGATTATTACGAATTAATGGGGACCAAGGATAGTCAATATAATGTCTTTGGGGACCCCCCCCCCATTGTCCTTTGTGATCGTGCTGCCATCTCTCGAACGCGCGGCTCCCTATTTACAGATTTGTGGCGTCTTCTTTCGTCTCTAGGTAATATGTACTCTATGCAAAAAACCTAACCTAACCTAACCTAATAGCCCCCAAATACATTTAGGTTAGGTTAGGTTGGGTTTTTTGGTTAGGTTAATACAAAAAAAAAAAAAAAAAAAAAAAAATCTAGGCTAAGAAAAAAATTAAAAACCAAAGATTTTTTTTTTTTCCCCCGGGGATAAAAAGTATATAGAAATAAAGCATATGATGATAGGAACCCAAAACTACCATTAGAATTTTGCTACCTATATTGTAGCGCCTCCTGTATATTGACCGCATTTAACTGCGAGCGATCGACCTATGTAAACATGACGACCGTACGCCTGGATACTGCATCCTTCCCGTAAATTTTAAGACGTTTAATCCTATTATTTTGGCGATAAGATTGCTGACGTGTTGTCACGTGTAGGCCTACTGCGTGTGGGCCGTCCAATTCCTAATGGTTCTTCCTAATTATATATTAGCGTAGGCCTATGATTTTTCTGGTGATGGCAAATTATGTCCTCATATATTGCCAGCGGGTGGCAAATAACAGCTGGCCGTGGGATAATATCGTAAGAAAAAGCATAATTAAATGCGAACGTAACTGTGAGCGTACGACTTCTGTAAACAACGCGACGCGTACGTCCGCTAACAAGTCCCTAACTGATTATCATTTTTCAAGCAACCTTTCGCCGTGATTCGCATGCTCTGAATCATGACCATTAAATTTGCTTCTATTTTGACCACTTTTGAGTTGAGAGTGGGGGCCCGCACAGGGGGTGGGGTCAGTCCCCTCACCCGGGACTTTGTCATCATATGTATTACCAGCAGGGGGCAAAAAACAATTGGCCATGGGATACTTTCGAATAAAAAAATAGGCTACCAAATTAGACGCGTTCCGATTGTGACGGCAAGCGTGTGAAAATCGCTGCAAAATGTAGATTGAATTTAACGGATAAAATTGAAGACAACCCGGATACGAGCCCCATCGATAATTATCAGTGTTCTAGAAGTTTCATGGACGATACTTTGTTGGGTGTACTGTCCATCCTCATAATTATAACACGAGCTCCTACAACGCGATCCTCCTTCAACACGAGGGGGGGGGGGGGTCCCGAATTACCTAACCTCTTATAACCTGAGCCGAAAACATATAACACGAAATGGCCTTGCCGAGTGCTTCAAATCCGGCGCCTCCTCTTACTGCGCGACCCCCCCACCCCCCACCTACAGCGCGACGGCAAGAGAGCTTCGGAGCTGGCCCAGCTTAGTTGACGGCAAGCTGAAACATCTCACTCAACGTACTGTTTCTTCATTCTAATTTAATTCGGTATGTTTGGTTATCCAAACATGATCTTATAATTTACTTGCCTATTATTAGGAAGTAGAGTAATAAGAGCCCACAGTAACGAATATCCAATTGTTGATAATAAATTAATGTCGGACAGTACGTTTGGTTAGATTTTGTCCACGGAACAACAACAAACCCCAGCTGTGACTATGCTTGACGGTGAATGTTACTCCGATGAAATGGAAGTTGTATAGCCTAGCCTATATATTTATTAAGCTAAAAAAATACGGAAAAGTGGCAAAATTGGGGGGCCCAGTCCCATATAGAATTATCTCCATTTAAAGTGTTATTCCTACAACGCGTAATACCTACAACACGAGGCGCAGTGCCGCCCCTAAACTCGCGTTATAGGAGGATGGACTGCATGTAATTACCGTCTCAAATTCACTAAGTGAAATACGAGAAACTGTTGGATTGTTCACCCATAAACAGGGAACGTGAGCTGGGTTTAGACCGTCGCTTACCCATAAACAGGGAACGCGAGCTGGGTTTAGACCATCGTGCACCCATAAACAGGGAACGTGAGCTGGGTTTAGACCATCGGTTAGTTTTTGGTTAGGTTAGGCTAATGGGGAAGGATGTAGTTACCGGGTGTACCACTACCAACATACAACATAAATCATCTATAAATACTTATAATAAAATAAATACTTATAAATCTATAATACTAGGTTAGGTTAGGTTAGGTTGTTTGGTTAGGGTAATGCATTTTTGTATCCAAAGGCAGTCAAAATAGACAGGAATATGATGGTGAGCGCCCGCGTAGTATAAACAAAACGAGCGGTAGTCGCGGTACACCCGGGAACTACATTCTTGCCGGCTAATGTTGAAAATACTAAAATGCGACGGTCCTCGGTATTCCCTTAACTAGCGGCTCGCGACTTATGTCGAGTTAAAAAAACTGGCAAAAAACGGGTGAAAATCGAGTGAAAATGGGTGGGATAGTAATGATCCATACGTCCGACATCTGTGGCCTCCCGGCCCACACTAACTCCAGTTCCCCCACCGCACGGGAGGATGACAGTGTAACCAATAGTTCGCTAAAAGTGAGCAAGGTAGCAAAATCAGCTAAACTTCCATCTTCGAGGTAACACTGTCAGTGCTCCACGAGTGCTACGTAGCTGTATGTGGCGTCATTGTGTAGCAATTTCCGCCTAGTTTTTGGCGCAATACAGTTCCTTTCATACTGATGGTTGATATAGCAGTCAGAATGGCCTGAAAAGGCCCAAAACGGCCACAGAGGGCCCGCTAGACAAGGGTTAAACAACACTGTATATCAAATAAAAAAAAATAAAAAAAATAACTAGTAAAAAGGCTGTCCGGGGTCTCTTCAATTTTTACCAATTTAACCTGAAGAATTTGTGTTAATCTTCAAGGACACTACATCCGCCTTATTAGAAACAATTTATTAGGGAAAATAGGCACCAACAGATTCGCCATATTTTTCTCCATATAGTCCGCATGGAGCATTTTCGTTATCGACGAATTGAAAAAATACCCTTTTCACAGAAAAATACACCAAAAATCTGTCGATGATGTCAAATAGCGGGGGTGTGGGGGCAGAAGCCCCCACCCATAATACTAGGATAGGTTAGATAAAGTTGTTAGGTTAGGCTAATGTCCTTTCAAAGGGGTATAGGCTAGTAAACACTAGGATAGCTTATACCCGGTCAGAGGTAAGAAGAAGAAGAAGAAGAGTCCTGATGTAGTCTCCTTGAATGCTACCTTTTCGCTATAATAGGCACATTTCCGCTAAAATAGAGCTCATTCAGGCACTCCTGATTTCTTAAATTAAGATAAGTGCTTAAATGAAATGAAATTTATACAGTAAAAATACTAGAAGAAAAAGGCTTCAAAATTACACCAAAATCAGCTTCGTAGTGTGCGGGGTTTCCCCCGCATCGCTACCACAGACATTGGCTAATATTCGCTAATCATTAGTAATGTCGCGCTACATTTGCCTTTGGCAGTGCTGCATAGGTCCCGCGAGAGATGGGGTGATAGTCTGTGCCCCGGCAGACATGCTGGAGAGCGTATGTAGTTTAATATTTTTTTCTAATACCGAATTAGGCTATCAAGAAATTCGGTGGTAAAAAAGGAAGCTTTTGATAATTATCTAGAAGACCCCTGCGGTGATATTACATTACATTAATATATTTAGGGGGCAATATAAAGTTTCGGTTACATGTGTTGCTAAGGGTGTAATATTCGGGCATACCGCCCGCCTTGTTTACAGTACTCTCACGTTTGGGATTATGTTCCCGTCTATTTTGACTGCCGTGGCATGCAATAATAGGTTGAGGGGGAGGGCTTTGCCCCCTTCACCCCCTATGTTTTATTGTTATCATCATATATATTAAAAGCAGGGAAAAAATGGGATGGATGTAGAGTTTGGCCGTACGGTCGTCATGTTTACATAGGGCGATCGCCGAGGTTAACTTCGCGTCTATTTTGACGGCGATTTTTTCGATTATTTGCCCCCTGCTGGCAATATATATGATGATGACAATATGTCATGGAGGGGGGGGTGATGGGGGGCAAAGCCCCCCTCAACATATTGTATCCAATGGCATTCAAAATAGACGGGAACATGATTGCAAAGGTCCGACGCCTCCGCCGCCGCTGCCATGTTTACATTTGTCGATCGCCGGGGTTAAATTCGCGTCAATTTTGACAGTGATTTTTTTTCGGTAATTTGACAATATGTCATGGGGGGTAGGTATGCCCGCACTTATCATTCTTGCCGAAAAAATATCAGTTGGCCGTGGGATATTTTCGGGGGGGGAAAAAAATTAAATTGTCAAATTAAACGCATACCAGTTGTGACGGCAATCGTGTGAAAATCACTGCAAAATGTAGCTTGAATTTAACCTGAAGAATTTGTATTAAACTGTTCCTATTAGCCTAATTATTTAAAAGACCTATTAGCCTAATTATTAACACCTTACGAGCGGGCCCGTCAGTTTTTTTCCACTACGCGCCCAGCGTTTTTGTTTTTTTACCCTAAATGGCCTTGTTTCCGTGCTTTTTTTCTTGCATAAACAAGAGCCAGAGCGTAATACAATTATGTATCCTTGAAAGGGCGTAAATTGAGCTTTCCAATGACACCAGAACCATCCTTGTACGACCACGCGTTCTCTTGCAACGAGCGTGCAACACGAGTGCAAAAACCCTAAAATACGGTAATTTCCTTATATAATTTCCTGTGTGGCGAGGTAGGGAGGGTGGAGTTGTGTGGAGTAGATGTTAGTAGGCGCGCGGGGTCCGTGCCGAGCGGTCATGAGGCAACTTACGCTCCTCCCGTCGCTCGTCTCTCTCTCTCACAGCCATTCTTGCTAAAAAATTGCACACAGACTTAAGTCAGTCCCCGCCACATAGTCCAGGTTTTTAGATGCGGACTTAAGTCGGGCCCTGCTAATAAGGGGTTAAAAAGAGGTCTTAACCCTTACGCTGCGGGCTTATTTTGGCAGCACCGCACCCATCTCGCTCAACCCCCCAGGGTGTCAAACGAAAGCAGAGTAATTTCTTTGGATTTATTCCATAATTGCACCTATACGAGCTAAACAAATTACAGTATTATTGACCTTAACAGGAAGGTACAACGAGGTAAGTGATGGGGTATAGGTGGCAATGTGCGGAAATGGATTATAAGGGCTTTTCGCCCCCTCTGACCCCCTTACGAAAATCTACGGTTACTCACTCCACCCAACTTGATTTCTACCGTTTTACCCAACCAGCGGGGGTGCCCACCCATAATACTAGGATAGGTTAGGTAAGGTTGTTAGGTTATGCTAATGTCTCTCTGAAACATTGTAAAATCTGTGTCACATCTAGATTGATAAACTTTTGTCAGAGGGGGCGAATGCATATTGCCACCTATACCACATCACTTACCTCGTCGTACCTTCCTGTTAAATTCAATAATATTTTTTTAGTTCGTATAGGTGCAATTATAGAAATTTACCATAAAAGGCCAAAACAATGCTATTTCCTTTTAATTTTCTCTTATACCTTCTTATAATCATTCAATTGTTCAAACAATTGCTCTGGATTGACAACCTATAACCCCCTTTCTCCACCTCCTGGAAGGTAGGTGGTGGAGTGAGGGAGGTGGGTGTGGCGAAGCCAAAACTACAAAGTTACTGGGATACTGAACGGAATATGTGCGATAACTGTACAGTACAGTTGCCCACATAAGTTCTGTGTCTCTGTGATCTTATACAGTACAGTACAGTACTGTACATAGAAATATTATGCGCATGATTGCATTACGAGCTTTGGAGTCGTTTCGATCACAAACCAGTTCGTCCTCAGCCAGTTCGATCAGAAAACAAACGCGTAATCGGATCTTGACAGTGTTGACATACTTATGTCCATGTTTTTCATAGCCCGTCTGTCAACTTTGTGGAGTTAGTATTTATGTAACATTCCGTTCTTAACATTAATCATCAATTACAAACCCCAATACACTTGAATAAACTAATGAAAGCATATGGTCCTCCCGGGATTCGAACTTGGGACACCACACCCAGAACATAAGCATCTAAACCATTACACCACCAACACAGTTAAGGTTGAGTACACGATCACGATCAATATCCATTTTCGAATTTTGGATATCAATCTAATCATGTACTTAGACCTAACTGCATTATGGAAAGCCTAATGTTTTATTTTTATTTGAGTTTTTATTTAGTTTTTAGCTCATGTAGTAATGTACACCCTATTTGCTGGATTGTGTTCTTTTATTTATAAAGAATTATTATTTTGCTTAAGCGTTGTTTCCACATAGTGGTTTTGTCTTTTTACTGTGTTCGTAAAAGTTTTACATTATTATGATTATTTATGATAATCTTGTTTGCAGATTGATGGAGAGCAGTGAGAGAGACCACCATCCAAAAACCTAATTACTGGTCGCCTGTTCCCAAAAGAAGAAGAAAAAGAAAAAGGAGGAGGAGAAGGAGAAGGAGAAAAAAGAAAAAAATTAGGAGGAGAAAAAGAAGGGGCCCGGTTCTGCTTCTGTAGGAATAGGTAAGTTTTCTAAGGCTAGAAATTAGAAAAATATTATGGTATAATCCTGTGGAGTGGGGAGACCTGTACTGTATCTCAATAATTTGGTAATTCTACAATATATTTTTACATTTTACATAAATAAATAGTCCACTAATATACTAGATTAGGTTTGGTTTTGGTTTGGTTAGCTTAGCTTAAAGATATTATTTTTTTTATTAATTTCACCACAACACCAAACACCTCCAATGAAATTAATGAAAATATATATGTTACTTTATGTGATCCACCAGGATTCGAACCCGGGTTATCACACACAGATTTTTAGGCATCTGAGAAACAGTTTCCCCGCTACACAGGATCTTATCAAATATATATGTATGTATGTATATACTCAGGCACAAACCCCATTGCTGGGGGTGGCCGACTCGAGACAGAGCCCGAACAGAGCCCTGTAATGTTCCAAGTCTTAGGGCCCGGCACCACTTTCGCGTTCCCTCGCCCCATTCTCTGTCTTGTTGAGTAGGAGAATTTTACAAGGGGAAGAGGATTCTTAGCCTCCTGCCCCCAAATGTATATTCTATTTATATCCCTTACAGTACTGGCGACGTCTTTTTCTTTTATTTCAGCTGCATTTAGACAATTTTATTTAGCTTAAGAAGGATATATGGTGGCTAAACGGATTGAGACAGTCTGTTATCATTTAACGGGTAGACATCCTTCCTAAGCTGAGTAAATCCGTCTAATAGTTGCCAGAATATAAATAAATAAGATGTCACCGGTACTGAATGGGATATATATAAACAGTTAAGAGTTGTGCTATCGGGTCCACTGCCCTCGCATCGCACCTGTTTTCTGTTGACCATTTTGTTATAGCGCACTATGTCAGGGGTATTATTTTACTCGCATTATTTTTTGAGTAATTTGACACGCTTGCGGGGGGGGGGGGTGCCCAATACTAGGTTAGGTTAGATTAACCCCTTTACCGGCGACCTCTTTTTAATTTTATTGTAGCTACTGTATATTTAGACAATATTATGAAGCTTAGGAAATATATATATGGTAGCTAATACGATTAATTGAGATAATCTGTAGCCTTTTAACCTCTCACGTTCTTGATGCAATTTTGAGCCTATTAGGGATACTTTAAAGCCTTTGTTACCATCAGGGGTATTTATAAACCTTTAGTTTAGTTACTTCAACCTCTGCAGTTGTCTTTGAGTTAGCTGTGGGCAGAAAAATAATTTTGGAGAGGTAATTATAAGAGTGAGAGAACTCTATTTATTATTGCTAATCTGGCAACCTCTGCATCATAAAAATGTGAAAGGGTTAATGGGTAGACTTCCTTCCTGAGCAAAATCGTCTACTAGTTGCCAGAATGTAATGAAAAGTACATCACCGGTACAGAAGGAGTTAATGACAAGGGAGCAACCCCCTTCCTCCCCCTGTCAATATACATAAGATACCAACTTGCGCTCTCTTTACCATTTGTCACGGGTTCCGTGTTACCGAGGGAGAGGTGTTGAGAGAATACAAGAGCGCTTCTAAAAATCCATCTCACAGGAGGGATCGGCGGATGAGTAGGCAAGATTAAAGGTGCGGGAGGAGTCACAGGCGTTTGTGGGGAATACTGAGTGGGGTAGTGGGGCAGGTTCTTATCTGGCTGTGTCGCCGCGACATGTGGATTTCTGTGAGGTTGGCGGCTGCGATAGGCGTTACCTCTAGAGTTATGGGTTGACCGGTGTTGGAAGGGTTGGTATTGCCAAGACGATTGGCGTGACCTGTCGTGAGCCCGCCAAGTACGAAGGGGACAGTTACCTTGGCAGGGCGGTAATTCACAAAGATTGATTGGAGTCAGTCGTGGGTTCTAAGAGTTTGAGGGGGTGGGGGGTTGGAAGGGGTTTGGGCAAAATTGTACTGTTGCTGTGGGTAAGTCAAGTACCGAGTGAGTAGCAGAAGGCTGAGGGTGTGTGAGGCTATGATGAGGTTGTTACTGAGGGGGAACTGGAGCATTTGCAGAAGGTGAGTGAGTGTGCGGCTGATGGCGCAGAGTTGTGTCGTGGAATTAGGGGACACAGACAACAGTTTCCTGATACTGTAGTTTGAAAATCCTCCGAGGGTGTGATGACCTCGTGTATGGCGAAATACTGCTTTATGTTATCAGGTACGATGCGAATTAGGTTATCAGAGATTACTTTATTTGATTCACATTGGCCCTGGGATATGCCACTTGGGTGTGTCTGCTAAATTGCATTAAAGTGTCATCAAAATCTTCAGTATATGTAACGGCATGTAATTTATTTAGTGCAGGGACGCGACCCAGAGGGGGTTGGAGGGTGGTGATTATTGACTTATATCCGTCCCAGGCGTCTCGGTGGTGACTATTCCGGAGAATCTGGCGTAGGTCCTGAATCCTATATTTACTAGCAATGTGGCAGGCTTTTTATTTTCTGGAAAATTCATGGAAATGGTAATGATAACCATCTCCAAATATTTCCTAATATCCATGTGCCCGGGCAGAAGGCCGCAATGGCTGGGTTGGATACTCCCTCTGATATGTTGATTTTACTGCTGGTCGTTTGGGTGATGACGTCAGCTCGCCATGGTTAGTGGAGGCGCGGCTCTGGTCAACCAATCCTAGGCTGGCCTGGGTGTGTGACGTCACGCTGAGGTCCTCTTGTAGACGCCGCCTCTTCGATTTGGGGGTTGTTTGTTTTGGTTTGGCAAGGGGGAGGCAGGTGCATCATGGCAGCGTTTTCTGTAAAGGGTTCCCACTTCGTTTTGGAGGGGGTAGACTAGGGTGTTTGGGCCGCGTGGTGTGTCGGGTTGTGGTATAACAGTACACATTATAATGTAAAACTTGCAAAATAAACAAACCAAAACTAGAACGACACAAGATAAACGCAAAGGAACTAATCAAAATCGATATGTGGAAATACTGTAACGCTTAGTAAAATAAAATACCCGGTACCCTATGTTCATTAACCTAACCTGACAACCTAATCTAGTATCTTAGGTGGAAGCTGCGGTCAAATTACTAAAATTTGGATGAATGAAAAAAAACACTCCGACATAGTTTGTTGTAACAAAACAGTCGACAGAAAACTGGTGCGGTGTGAGGGTACAGTGCCCGAACAGCTCTTACCAATGCTGTACAGTGGTCCCTCTCATTTAGCAAATTCATTAGTCTAGCCAAACCATCGCCAAAAGTGAATTTCGCCAAACGCGAATAGTACTTTAAATGGGAAAATTATCCATTAGTCTTTGACGAGGCCCGAGTTCACCCTTTTGGGCCTTTTCAAACCGCCCGCCATGCGCATCGTCGATCGCCGACACACTCGGCGCCGTCTGCTTACTCTGTTTTTGCTAGAAGACATAAGCCTAGCCTATATATCTCCACAAAGAATTGACCTAACCTAGGTTAGATGTATATCAGGCAGCATAATTCATTGTTATCTTGTGAATAGTCTTATTGATAAGGAATAATCACATAACCTTAGCAACAAGTTGCTAAGTCACTAGCTAGCCAGACCAAGAAATGGTCTAACCTAGCTTAGATATATATCAGGAGGCATAAATCACTTTTACCTTGTGAATGGTGAAGACTAGAATTTTCTATACCAACTGCTTTTCGATTGAGCAAAATAATGAAATTGGTTTTGGATCCGTGATCACTTCTTTGATTAATTATATTTATCGATTGGGCCCCTGAGTCAGCTGATGCGCGCGTGTGTGTTTGTGTGTCGCAGACTGTTCGGCACAATAAACAAAGCAAAACACAAGAGATATGAGGTTCACAAATCGGTTTGGTCAAGATTACTCTGTTAATATACGTTTATGAAATATACCTGGGATATTCTCTATCCAAGCAGCTCAGTTAGGGTTTTGTGAGTAGGCCTAAGCCTATCTATAGCCTAGCCTCGGCCTAAGAGTAACTCTCAATACGGCGCTCTACTGTAGCCTACATGAAACATTAACAGCAATGGAAAAGACAATAGATAATAGATGACAGATTTTATTTACCATGAATTATTTAGAGTTAGGCCTGGTGAGACTAGTTTGCGGGCGGCGCATTCTGGGCCGACGCCATTCCGTGACGTCAGCATTCTCGCCAAAAGTGTATTTGAAGCGCCAAATTCGGATTCTGGTACCATATCCAACCTATCGCCAATACTGTGTTTCGCCAAGCTGAAATCCGCTAAACGCGAGTGACCACTGTACATTGTTTGAAAATTTTCTCTAATCGCAGTTTCATGCATTTTTAGTAATATATAGGCCTAGGTGTATTCTTAAAGTTTGGGCTGAAAATACTGAAGAACATTACTGCCAGTGTCTTTTTGATAGGGTTAACTTCTGCCTCATTATTTCTAGGTTACCCAGTGCCAATTCTATCCTTCGCAACAGCAACTTTGTTCCTTGGTGAACTATCCGATATGGGGTACACTGATTTGAGTAATGTTCTTTATTTTGTTTTATTATTATTTTTTATTTTTGTTTTTATTTTTAGTAAGCCTATTTAAAATCCTTTGTTCAACATTAGACTGCAAGAATATGGCCTGTACTTGTTTCCCCCAGCGTTCTTTAACTTGAAAATCAATTCTTTATGAAATTGGTCAGCTTTCCCCCAGGCCTTTTAACATGTCGGTCAAGGTTACCCACACCCATTGAGTAAAGTTGCCTTCCCCCCCCCCCCATTTTCTTATCCATGAAGAGGAGCATGGAGGTTTTGCTATTACCTTTTGTGTGAGTAAAGTACTCGTGTAGGTTTATTTGTTTTACAGCATGGGTGAATTCAACAAGTCGTAGTAAATGGGTCGGAGAGGTCTACAGTAACAAGTGGTGTTCTACAAGGGCCCCTTCTTGCGCCTTGCACTTATCAGTGATATAGACACAGATAAGGCACTCTCATCACCTCATCCTTCGCTGATGACACAAGAGTTTCAAGGCAAGTTAAATCGCAAGAAGATGCAGATCGGCTGCAAGAAGACCTCAATTATTATGTTCTCTCCACCAACCAACTTTACTCCTAAACTCAATTAAAGAAATTAACAAACACATGTGGCAGTCTGGGGATTCGAACCCAGGACGCTCACACCGAAAATCAACACACTTATGCATTGCACCATGAAGACAGTTAAAGAATGTTGCACAAGCCTACAATTTATTATGCAGTTTCGAAGCCTGCATACCAATCTTAGCATGTACAATATCCCAACTGCACTATCGGAGGCTATGAATATGTATGAATGGAAATAGTAATTAATGGGGCACTTAACCCTTGGGAAGGCCTATCGATAAACTACTACTGAACCCAATTAATTATTATGGTCTCTCCACCAACCAACTTTACTCCTAAACTCGATTAATGAATTACCAAACACGTGGCAGTCCGGGGATTCGAACCCGTGGGCAGCCGACAACAACATACTGTTCAATTAAAATGTAAAACTTGCAAACTAAACAAACCAAAATTGGGACAAAGACAATATAAAGTCAAATTAAATTATCAAAATCGCTATGTGGAAACAACGCTTACTAAATTTGAGGCTTTGCATTATGGTAGTGGCAATACCATCAAAGAACATACCCGCTACAGCACCACCCAAGGCCCCATCGACATCAAGAGCAGCCTCTGTGATCTGGGGGTAACAGTCGGCAGCAAGGGCAGATTCAGCCTCCATATACAGTACAGTACGTAAAATTGAGGAACACCCCGTTCTTAACATTATTCATCCATTACAAACCCCAATGTACTTGATTAAAGCTAATGAAAGCATATGGTCCTCCCGGGATTCGAACTTGGGACACCACACCAAGAACATAAGCATCTAAACCATTACACCACCAACACATAAACTGCAAGAAGGCCATCTGGCTGGATCCTGAGGACGTTCAACACCAGAGAAGCGGAGTGCCTCGTGACTATCCAAAAGCTTTGCCATCACTGTCGCCCATCTACTGTGCGAATGCTTCTAATATAGTTATGAACGACTGCGTTATCTTCGTAACAAGACTGCCTTGAACTTTGCTCCACTTCGCACCTATCTAAAAGCTATATGGTCAATGAAATCTGACTGCCTGTTTCTTATCTGTCCCCACATTTTCTCAACACATCATTTGTTTCCTAGCCTTATAAGTGGCTATTGCTCAGAAGGCTAGTATAAAAATTCACATCATCATCTATGGAACTTGGTGTTGTCAAAGCTGGAGTACTGCTGCCAACTGTGGAGCCCAACAACGATTGGAGAAATCGAGGGGCGGCGCGCTCCTCAGTGCCACTAGAAGAATGGCGAACACAATCTTGGGTGACCTTAGGTGTGCAGAGAAACTTCACCAGCAGAATTACATATTTAAACGTCAAGAATTACTGGGAACGCCTCAAGCACCTAAAGCTATATACTCCCTCCAACAAAGGCGAGGAAGGTACCAGATCATAATTATACACCTGGAGAATTTTGGAGGGCCTGGTACCTAACTTTGGCATTAAGTAACACCCCATTCTTAACATTAATCATCAACTACAAACCCCAATGCACTTGAATAAACTATTGAAAGCATATGGTCCTCCTGGGATTCGAACTTGGGGACACCACACCCAGAACATAAGCATCTAAACCATTACACCACGAACACAGCCCTAACAGGACACATGGAAGATCCTGCTACATTGAAGGCCCTAAAACAGACATATAAAGCTTAAAAACACTCCGGGCTAGCAGCTTTAGCAGGACATGGCCAAAACTAAAGGCTAACAGCTTT
Source organism: Paralithodes platypus (assembly GCA_032716605.1). Lineage (NCBI taxonomy): Eukaryota > Metazoa > Arthropoda > Malacostraca > Decapoda > Lithodidae > Paralithodes > Paralithodes platypus. The sequence continues at coordinate 14,752,710 of CM064530.1, forward strand.
AGCAGGACAGGGCCAAACTATTCAACATCCTTTCTCTGTGTCTAAGAAATATGTCAGCCTGCAGTGTAGAAGTTTTTAAGGGGCACCTCGACAACTTTCCGTAGAAGATTCAAGCAACACCACCTCTGCCTTCATTGAAATCTGACTGACCTGTTTCTGATCTGTCCCCACATTTTCTCAACACATTATTGGTCTCCTAGCCTTATAAGTGGCTTTCGCTCAGAAGGCTAGTATAAAAAACACATCATTATCATCATCCTCTTCCTTCATTATAATGTAAAACTTGCAAAATAAACAAACCAAAACTGGGACGACACAAGATAAACACAAAAGAACTAATCAATGCAAAAGAACTAATGAAAATCGCTGTGGAAATAACGCTCATTAAAACAAAATTTGAAATAAAAGAACACAATCCACCACATAGGGTGTACATTACTACATGAGCAAGTTAATCTGTTTCCCAAGCAAACTACTATATGAGCAAGTTAATTTGTTTCCCAAGCAAACTAATCGCACCCATAACGCACTAAAAATTTAAAACTTGCAAAATATACAAACCAAATCGAGGACAAGACAATATAAAGGCAAGAGAGTTATGTGGAAAAAACGCTTTGTGGCAAATACTTTACCCCACTACAAGAACTAATTAAAATCGCTATAGGCTATGGAAAAAACTTGGCCCCACTAGCACCTCATCCCTGTACATCTGAGGCAGAATGGAGGATACAGTGGCACTACGTGTAGCTGAAGATGATCTTCCGGAATCATCAGTTGGTTTCACAAGGTAAGATATGCTGGTCAGTTTTTGTTCAACTTTACCCCAGCACACGGTACAGTCGGCGGCAAAAGTCATGTCGCCTCTCCTGCCTCACCGTGACCCGCGATATTCATAGACTCGAGAATGTTAGGTGTACAAAACGTGCGTATATCTACCAACTGATGGCGAACTATGAGGTGTGTGGCTGTGAGGGTGTAGGGTGATGGGGGAGAGAAGAGGTTGAAGCTGTTAGGCAGGGGAGGCGACAGGACTTTTGCCGCTGATAGTACATACATCATCATAGGTACAGTTTGCCGCACATATTCCGTTCCTCATGTAAAGTCAGTAAAAATAGGTTAGCCTAAACTGAACAAGATGCGGAAATATACTAGAGTCGACCAGGCCAAGTGGGATATCTCTATTGGTCTAACTGGTAAGGTGTATGCCTCGTACCCAAGGGTCCCGGGTTCGATTCCCGCCCTGGGTATATTTTTGGGAGGCTATTTTTGTATCAAACAAAGCTTAGATGTGTTGTTAAAATTGTCAAGATGGTTGAAAGTAAGATCGGAGATCCAGAACCTCCCTTTCGGGCATGGTGTAAAAACCTAAAACTTCACTCAATATCCCAGTAAGTTCATAATTTGGGCAGCAATGCACTCACCTCACCCAACCCCCCCCCGTTCTCTACCTCCTGAAAGGTAGGTGGTGGTGTGAGGGAGGTGGGTGCAGCACTGCCCAATTACTCTCCTTATAGATGGCAATTTTCTAATTTTAATAATGAACTTCTGTGGGGAATTTTTTTGAAAAACTACTGTAACAATTGAAAATCTTGTCTAGAGAAGGGGGCAGAGCCCCCATCAACCCATCGTGAATCCCACGGCAATCCTGATTAGCCGTACCTGTTTTCCAAAACTCCCTATAGACAAGATTTTATTTTTTTACAGTATTTTTTCTCAAAATTTCCCCAGTTAATTTTTCACACCAAACCATACCTTTTTAAAAAAATACTCCCCATACAGGACATATTTTTACAGTATTTTAGTATTTTTTTCCCATTTCTTAACTGCTTTTTCATGCTCTCCCTATAGTTTTTCATTGTAAATTCTTTACTTAACCCCACATTTTCCCTGCTCTTATAGCCCTCCCCACTAGTGGGGGGGGGGGGGAGGTGGGAGGTGTTTTTAGATTGTTGGGTAATGGCTAAATACTAATTTGTACCCATCTTTGGTAAAAAAAAATACAACACTGTAGGCCTATATCGAAGAAAAGATTGTAAAAAATTAAGGGTAGAATGTAGAATTCGGGCGTACCGCCAGCCTTGTTTACAGCGGGACCCGCAGGGGTGTAAAAAGTACTTGATGATTGTACTTAAGTCCAAGTTGTTGTTGTTCCCCAAGCTGCCTGGCCGAACAGCCCCAAGGCCCCAAGCAAGGCCAAGGCCATAAACGAGCGCCTCCACAGAACCTTCCGTGCCGACCACAGTAAAGCCTGGGTGACCGAAGCCACTCCATGGCGGGGAGCTGAGGAGGGTGCGGAAACGCCCGGGAAACCAAAGCCTCACCCAGGGCCCTGTGCCCCTCAGCAATTATGAAGAGAAAGTTGAGGGGCAAAGGAAAAATGTGACACTTTAGCTTCCAATCTTGGTAGATTGGGAGGTCAATCCACGGAAGAGACTTCTAGCACTTGAGATCTAGAAAATATATAAGTAAAAGGAACAGTCAGAGTAAGCTATGGATATGGCAGAGATCGCTCAGTTCTCACTCTGATAGACCAGCCCATCACCATACTTAAGTCCAAGTAAAAGTATGTACTGAAAAAGTTACTGAAGTAAAGGTAAAAGTTCCCAACTAGAAATGTACTTCAAGTTAAAGTAAAAAAGTATCTACCGAATGAATTACTTTAGTACCAAAAGTAAAAAGTAATATCCTAATCTATTAATATATATATATATATATATATACAGTAGCGGCTCACATAGAACGTGTTCGCATAGAACGAGTCGCTTATAGAACGCCCGACCTAAAATATTGTTCCAAATTTTTTGTTAGGAACGAATGTGATCATATAGAACGATTTCGCCATCAAAGTAGGGCAAATCTGAGGAGTTCTCATATAGAGCGCCGAAATATCGTACAAAACTTACAAAATATCGTACGCTCCTGACGGAAATTTACGCTTACAGTGAACATTGACCATATTGGGCCACCAAAATGCCGTGTTCACATAGAACGAAATCGCATAGAACGGCCTCGTTTATCGACCAATTTCTCGTTCTATGTGAGACCCTACTGTATACAGTATATACTGTATATATATATATATATATATATATATATATATATATATATATATATATATATATATATATATATATATATACAGTGGAGCCCCCATTTTCGCCACAGCAGTCTTCACTGTTTCAATTTTTGCGGTACACACCAAATATTCCCAATTTCCATTTTCGCTCAAAAAGCTTCAATCTTCGCACACAAACCCGAAAAAGAGCAAAAATAATGAAAAACTCGACATAAAACTAGAAAACAAACAAAAACAATAAAAAAAGTTTAAGATAACTAAAAGAATCTGCCAGGTGTTTGCCGAAATCCGAGTGAAACCGATCGTCAAATGCGCAAGATGCCGCCATCTTTGTATGACGTCATCACTTGGCAGACGCTTACGGTCCACCCGTATTTGTGTTGAAAAAACAACTGTTTGCATGCTTTGTTGTGCCTGAACCCCTTATCTCTCACGTTTATTATAACCTCTAATACATCTGGTGATAGGGATGGTGGGCCTGGTGGTAACAATGAAGGAAATTCATGCTCAAAACACAGAATAAAGGCCAGTCCATGGACGAAAGCGGTGGAAATGCCGACGATATTAGGCTAGGCTAAATATGACAATGATTTAAAATAAAGTCTGTGTGGTAAGTAATCTTCTCATAATATGTATTTATACATACTTTCCTCATAATATGTATTTATTGGATGTATTTGGGGCTAAATGGGTACTTGAGGGGTGACTGGACGAATTTAGAACCTAGGCCTAGCCTAAGCCTAAAAAATTTCCCATGATAGAAACAATGCCCCAAGCTACAGTATTTATAATGCACCTAAGTTTTATGGTTAGGACTGTTATTGGCAAGAGTTGTGTTATCGGGTGTATCATCTACCGGGTATATCTGACCGGGTATATCCTAGTGTTTACTATACCCCTTTGAAAGGACATTAGCCTAACCTAACAACCTAACCTAACCTAACCTAACCTAACCTATCATAGTACAGTAGGGTCCCGCATAAAACGTGTTCGCATAAAACGAGTCTCGATTAAAACGAGCGACCTAAAATATTAATATTTAATTTTCGATCAGAACGAATGTGATCACATAAAACAAGTCCGCCGCCAAAGTGGGGCAAATTCGAGGAGTTTTCATATAGAGCGCCGAAATATCGTACAAAACGTACGAAATATCGTACGCTTTCATATAGAACGCCGAAATATCGTACAAAACTTACAAAATATCGTACGCTCCTGACGGAAATTTACGCTTCCAGTGAACATTGACGATATTGGGCCACCAAAATGCCGTGTTCACATAAAACGAAATCGCATAAAACGCCCTCGTTTATCGACCATATATTCGTTTTATGTGAAACCCTACTGTATTATGGGTGGGGGCAGCGCTGCTGCCCCCACACCCCCGCTGTTTAACATCAACTTACGTGTTTACACTACGTACGCCTGGTAACACGACTCATTCCCCGTTATTTAGCCATGTCTACATTATTATTTACAATGCATAAGATTTAGGCCTACTTTATGTAGACAAAAAAACATGTTTTCATAGGCTAAAACTGAGAAAAAGTGCAACTTTTGGTATGAGTACGGAACCGATTAGAATTTTCCCCATAAGAACAGTGCCCCGATCTTGGCTGTTTCAATCTTAGCTCTATTTCTGCGGAACCGATTAGGAGCTAAGATGGGGGCTCCACTGTATGTATATATATATATATATATATATATATATATATATATATATATATATATATATATATATATATATATATATACTGTATATATACAGTATATATCTATCTATCTATCTATCTATTGCCGGATGCCTTACTCCCCTTACGAGGGTGGCCATACACAGAATGCCTCCAAGCGAACCTATTCCCTGTGAGAGGGACAACTCGAGCCAGTTTAGTGAAGGACTTAAAGGATTGACCACTCAATATAGGATCCGTCCGACTCCGAGGCCCTCTGTGTATCTTGTTAGCACTATTTTTCTACAGTGGTGTTCGGCTAATCCATCCACTAACCTGCCTTACCCTTAGGTAAGCAGTACAGATATGTATCAGGTTTACTCCCCTAGACAGGTTGCCAACCAAGACGTGGGTTTGCTTCAAGGAGATGTGGAGGGCATGAAGGGATGGTCTGAGCATTGGTTAATGCCTTTTCATGCAAAAAAATGCAAGTACATGCGGATTGGGACAAGCAAGATAGACAAGGTAGGATACAGTATGTATGAAGCGATGGAGGAAGTGAATGCAGAAAAGGATATAGGAGTAGTGATAGACAATAAGTTAAATTTCTCAGAACATTTAGCGGAAAAGATAAACTAAGCCAATAGAATTGTAGGGCTGATAAGGAGGACATTTGTGTCACTTGATGAAGAAATCTTCAGGAATCTCTATACAGCGCTGGGTAGGCCGCACCTGGAATATGCGAACCAGGTGTGGGCTCCATATATGGTAAAGGATATAGAAGCAGTGGAGAAAGTGCAGAGGAGAGCTAGCAAGCTGGTACCAACGTTGAAGAACGCGGGCTATGAGCAGAGGTTGAGGACACTGGCATATAGGAGAAAGAGAGGGGATATGATAAGAGACTTTTAAGATAGTGTCAGGAAAGTACGATGAGGATGTGTGTGAAGGTATCTTCTTGATGCGGGAGGGAACAAGAACGAGAGGACACTCTAAGAAAATTTTCAAAGAAAGAAATAGGCTTGAGAAGGCAAAGAACTCATTTTGTGATAGAGTGGTAAATGAGTGGAACGCACTGCCCCAGTATGTAGTCTATTCTGAATCAATAAGGGCGTTTGAAAGTAATCTTGATAAAGCATGGGGAAGACAAGATTTGAAGTTTGATTATAAAACAAAAATACAGAATAGTAAAAATGTTGCGTCTGCTACCGCCGCCGCCAACACCGTGAACGACCGCAGCAGTGCAAGTACTGGTACTGAGCTGGATACACAGGCCTAGTTTGCCTTTTTCCAGAGGATCTACTGTAAGAAACTGTAAGAAGACTGACGAGTCCCATCCACCCGGATTTGTATAAGGTTGTCTCCCCTAGACGAGTTGCCGACCAAGGCTAACGAGTCCCATCCACCCAATATATATACAGTATATATATATACAGTATAGCATATTAAAAGAAATTATGGTGCCCTAGGCCACCCACGGATGTACTATATAATTTTACAGTATATATGTGTGTGTGTGTGTGTCAACATGAACAAAAAATAATAAGTTAACTATTACAGGAACCTTGACTTTGTGTTCCCCCTCTTGTTATCTTACAATCACACACTTCTTATAGGCCAAATGTAGAACTTGTAAGATATACTGACGAGTCGATATAACCAGTGCTATTTATAACCTTCTGAAGAAAAAATAGAACCAAGCACAGAAGAAGAAAAAAACATTAATTATGCATATCTTATTGAAGAGATTCTGATTATATGACATCGAGAAAGTGCTTTGATTCGGGATGATATCTCCTTAGAATATATTCAACTCCGTAAAAGCTGCAACTGAGTTTAGGTTCAATTAGTTCAAGACAATAACAGAATAGATATTAAACGGGGTTAATTATGATTATGCTGGATTAAACAAGTGAGATTAGGTATAAGGTTTGGGAAATGAAAATGTGGCAAGTTAGATTATATCAGGCTAGAATATACAGTATTGTAGTTGGTAAATAACAATAAATAATATTACAGTATGACATTATGCAGGTAGCTCTGTACGAGGGACTTTGTACAGGCATATATTTATACTCAGGGATTTCCCTAAATTTAGTTTTACTTTAGATGGTTTGCTCATGTGTTCGTTATATAATTTCCACCCTATTTCTTCAGATCGTGAGGAGTGGTAATTTCAAAGCCATAGTTTGCAATCATTTTTTTTACGGAATAGCATAATTTATATTATCATACAGTATACAGGTATTTATATAATCTTAATTTTATCAACAACGGACAAAACATTTATTCTTTGAAGGATTATTCTAAATTGCTAATGCTAGTTTAACAATTCTGGTTAGCTTCGTTACATGAAATTCAAAAATGTATTACCGTTCAAATAAATATAGATAAATATAAATCAAATTATCATGCCGAGTCACGGGTGGAAAGTGTAAGGTGTTAAACCTTTGGGATCAGGTGGTACAAAGGGAGAGTCATTAGGATGTGTGGGGGAGAGGGGAGGGCTCTCAGCGCCATATAAATATAGTGGTGACCTTTGAACTATCTAAGGAATGTCACGCCTACATTCAGGGGAATGTCCATGGGAAATGCTACCTGGAATTTTAAATCTATTGGGAAGAATATTTAGGAAATTTGCTGAAGTTGTACTCTACAAAATTAAAAGAAGTAAATTATATGTAGTGGAGTAAAAGTACAAGTAATTCTTTTAAATACTACTCAATTAAAATGTAAAACTTGCAAACTAAACAAACCAAAATTGGGACAAGGACAATATAAAGTCAAATTAAATTATCAAAATCAAGTTATCAAGTTAGAGTAAAAGTACTGGACAAAAAATCTACTTTTTAAAAAGTAGATACTGAAAAAATATACTTAAGTACTGTACTGTACTTGAGTAAATGTACTTCATTACCTTTACACCCCTTGTTTACACTACGCGGAGCGGTGGCGGACGCTTGCCATTATGTTCCCGTCTATTTTGACTGCCTTTGGATACAATAATATGTTGATACAATTCACATATTGTCATCATCATATATTGCCAGCAGGGGGCAAATAACCAAAAAAAAAATGCCGTCAAAATAGACGCGAAGTTAACCGAGGTGATTGCCCTATGTAAACATGACGACCGTACGCCCGGAAACTACATCCGTACCCCCATTCACCCTCCCCCCATGACATATTGTCATCATCATATACTGTATATTTCCAGCAGGGGGCAAATAACTGAAAAAATCGCCGTGAAAATAGACATGAAGTTAACCGTGACGATTGCCCTATGTAAACATGGCGACCGTACGCCCGGAAACTACATCCATGCCAAAATGAAAAATAAATGCTAAAAATGCTAGCATGTCTGGGGTCTCTTCAATTTTACCAAAAAAAAAAAAAAAAAAAAAAAAATTGTTGCTGATTGTACTGTACTTGGGAAATATTATTGAAGAATTAATTTTGTTTTCTTTTTCTTCTTTTTAGGTTGTTGAGGACAGCAGCCCAGCAAGAAACTATACACCTCAGCAGCCCGCAGCCCTAACGACCAGCCCAGCAGTAGAAACTATACGCCTCAGCAGCCCGTAACCATAGCGACCAGCCCAGCAGTAGAAACTACACGCCTCAGCAGCCCGCAACCCTAGCGACCAGTCCAGCAGTAGAAAGTTGAAACTACATACCTCGGCAGCCCGCAACCCTAGCGACCAGCCCAGCCGTAGAAACTACACGCCTTAACCCGAGGAACGCAAAATTGAGGTACGGAAAAGTGTTCAAAACTTGTAATTTCTACCATTTGATTTCAGACAGAGTTAGTTATATTTACGATATAAAGCATTATTTCTTCTCCATGTGCGTTTATTTTACTTATATGACAGCAATTGGGGGGTGAAAAAATTATATTTTCGCCGCCTGGTCGTATTCTGGGGCGGCCGGCCAAAAGACATACAACCTCCCTCTCCAACGTCTGGCTTGCAACTGAGCTCTCCGGCAGAGATCTCACACGGCCATAGGCTCTTTAACCCTTGGGATCCGGGAGGCCTCATATGAGGCAAAACGTATTTTGGTTAGGAGTCCGGGAGGCCTCATACGAGGTAAAAAGCGCAGCTAAAAATCGCCGCTAAAATCATCATAACTCGGCAACCACGCGTCGTAGCGATGTCATCTCAATGGCAGTCTACAGATAACAAGATGTTCTACAATTTGCAAAAAACCTGACTGCTCTAGGTGGTCTCAATCAGTAGCTACTGAATTATGAAGCTTGACTGTACGAAAATGGCCCCGGACAACAGCGAACCGCCTCATATGAGGGCCCCCGGATCCGGAGGGTTAAATGACTCGCCCGTGTTTTCGAAACCGCGTGAGAATAATTCGCACGGAAAATAATAACCGATAAATTAGGGAAATGAGAGGAAAAATAGCCAATAATTGAGAAGGGGGGGTTGGGGCACATTTGGATGGTGTTAGGAGGTACTAGAAGGGAATTATCTCGCCTAATCGCGTAATCCTTTGTTTTGAGAGCCCCTGGGGCGTTTTAGTTGTTTTTATGGTCTTGTTTCCGTGAGGCCTATCGTATTCGCTATAGTGACCCTTCCGTGAGGCTTACCGCGTTTTATGGGCGGATGCATTTTCTAGTTTAATATATACTTTTATCTATATTAAGTTAAGTGGAGCAGATTAACCAGACCACTGAGCTCCATACGGAACTCTCATAAGTCTGGGACTAGAACTAATGTGATTAGTATATGTTAAGCATAATAAATCATAGGCTTGTCCATATTTTAAATTAATAACTGTCTTGATAGCGTAATGCATAAGTGCGCAGAATTTTGATGTGAGTATCCTAGGTTCGAGTCCTTGGAGTGCCACATGTATTTTGTTGATTTCATTAATTGAGTTTAGAGGTTAAGTTGGTTAGTGGAAAAAACATAATAATTAGTAGCGTGTAGCATGCTGCCTTGCCATCTGTTGTCAAGAGGTACGGTAACCTAATATGGTTGGTACAACCATACCCCAAGTGTGTAAATTCCCCACTTTGCCCACTATCAGGGTGGGGCTAAGTTTGGGAAGGATGTCGGAGTCAATTCCTAGCAAATCAATTGTCAAAATCATATACTGCACATCACACCAAAAGCCATTGGAAACACCTAATCATTTACATCTATAACAGGTGAAAGTGCAATTTTATCCCCCAAAATTAAAAAATCTTTTGTCTTCTTGTGATATGCCAGTATGATTGTGTTCTTTTATTTATATATCATTATTTTACTTAAGCGTTGTTTCCACATAGCGATTTTGATTAGTTATTTTTGTCTTTTTACTGTGTTGTATAAGTTTTGGTTTGTTTATTTTGCAAGTTTTACATTATAATGCCATATTAAGACTTAGTGCAGTGTGCAGGCTATGTTCAGTTAGATTAGATTAGGAAGGTACGGTTAGACTACACTGGAGTATGGAAATCAGTTACCCAGGTCCTGAAAATGATTTTTTTTTTTAATGCTACCGGGTAATTCATCAAAATAGCAAGCAAAATCTTGCCATGAATCTTCGCACGCTCTTTGCGTTCGCTTCTTATATGATTGTTTGCTCTTCACCCACCCCAGGACTTACTTTCATCATCATATAACTGTCTTGATAGCTGTTGTGTTGTCATTACTCACCTGTAATATGAAGATAACCAGTGTTGGTTATATCATACAGAAGCCGTCACCTTATCTGCCATATACAGTATGTTATTCATGTAGGCCATATTATCCCAACTCGTCGCAAACTTGTCAATAGAGGGGATAAATGATACTGTGAGGCAAACTACATCTTTACTGTAAAAAAGGCGGGAACAGAGCACAGAGTATAAACAATAAACTGTTGATGCATAACATTGATCATAATAGTATTGGATTCCGTATAAAGGATTCGACAGCTATAAATAAGGGATTCAATTCTTCTTGTAGGGTGTCGGATCCTTACCTTCAGTCACTTATAGTTTACATCAGTTTTCTTTGAAGGTATACTAATACATTACAATAGCGTAATGCATAGTGCGCGGAATTACGATGTGAGGGAGTGGGCGTTAACTCAATGCAATGTAGCATCTGTCGATGTTGGGTACACCATGGGAGTAAGCGCTGTAGTAGAATAAAGGGACCCCTGCCGAAGGATAAGTCAGAAATAGAGAAATTTGAGTGCGTAGTGTGCAAAGGCGAGCTTGTGTTAAGTGATGATCCTGTGGCTGTGAATTTTGGAAATGAGTCTTTGGAGCTGGTGAACAAGTTTTGTTACCTAGGAGATACCGTCTCTGCCGGTGGTGGGGCCGAGGCTGCCACTGTTACTAGAATTAGGTGTGGCTGGGGGAAGTTCAGAGAACTGATGCCAATCCTGGCCATGAAAAGAATGCCTCTCCCCCTGAAGGGAAAGGTGTATGCCTCATGTGTTAGAAGTGCAATGACGTATGCCTCAGAAACATGGGCCATTAAAGTAGAGGATGTCAACAGAATGGAGCGTAATGAGATGAGAATGGTGAGATGGATGTGTGGGGCCAGGCTACAGGATAGAATAACAAATGTTGAGCTGAGGAGACGTTTAGGTATAATGAGTATTAGCGAGGTGATGCGTACAAGTAGACTGGGATGGTATGGACATGTGGAGAGAATGGATGAACAAAATTGGGTGAAAAAAATGCAGGCCTGTGATTGTGGAGGGAGCTGCACCAAGTGGTGGACCGAGGAAGACCTGGGATCGGACTATACGCGCCGATCTCAAATCCAAGAACTTGACAAGTGAAGCAGCCCTTAACAGGGTTGCCTGGAATGCCGCCCTTAGGACAAGAGACTGAAACTGCACGTATGTGTGGAACACTCAGTCTTAAAATTTTATGTATGTATTGTACAGTATGTATGTATCCTGGGTTCAAGTCCTCAGAGGGCCACGTGTATTTGTTGATTTCATTATTTGAGTTTAGATGTGAAGTTGGTTGGTGTAAAAAACATAATATAATGCCAGCAAGGGGCAAATATCCGGTGACCATGGGATAATTTAACCCTTTGAGTACTAGCGACGTGTTATATTTTGTTTTAGCTTTATTTACACGATATTATGCAGCTTAGGAAGAATCTGTGGTAGGTAAAAGGGTTGGTTGAGACAGTTTGAAGCCTTACTATTGCTAGAGGTCCTTCCTAATCTGAATAAACTTCTAATAGTTGCCACAATATAAAGAAAAGAAGTCACCGGTGCCACAATATAAAGAAGAGAAGTCACCGGTACTGTACGGGTTAAGAAAATAGGCGGTCAAAACCGATGCATACAAAAACGCCACAGTAGTCTCCTTAAATATTTTCCCTAATGAAGTTTTTACCACACAATTATGGCGACGACACCGTCGATAGCGAGAGTTTTTGTTCTCATGTAAGCCTAATGAATTTGCCCCGGTAATGACACATACTGTATAGCATTGAAGTAAACCGTATGGCAAACCTATTGGCCACGATAAAATTGATGGATAAAAATGTTCAATGAAACTTTATATTTTCGAAGCTTAGACTATTTTATGATTTTCTAGCTCTATAATAGGTCAGAATCTAATTTTTACTAATCTCCCAGTATATTTATACAGGCATACTGTACTTAGATTTAATGACCGAGTGCTCTACACGAAGTGTGGTTCCGATTATTTAGGAAAAGGTTACCGTACTGGTAGTTTTCTAAGGCGAGAAATTGAACATTAATTTTGAAAAAAAAAAATATATTATATCGGGTGTACTGCCCTCACACCACACCCACATTCTGTTGACCATTTTGTAATGACACTGTCGGGTGTGTTTTTTCCTTCGCATTATTTTATTTGTTTTTAGTAATTTGACATGCTTGTGTGGGGGGTGCCCCACCTAAGATATTAGGTTAGGTTAATGACATTATAAGGGAGTGACCCCTTCCTCCCCCTTTCTATGTTAAGCCATCTCAGTCTCTTTTTACTCAGAAACCCGTACTTCTCGGAATGGTATCTCGTGTCCCTGTAGATCTTGGCAAATTTCTGAGTTTGACGGGATTTGTATTTACCTAATTGTAGTTTACAGGAGTTGAGCTAAGCTCGTGTTGTCCCGTCTCTCAGTCTACTTTTTATCAAATTTGTTCTTGAAAATATGGATGTTCCTTGCCCCTACCACCTCCTCCTCCAGCCCATTCCATTTGTCAATACATCTATAGGGGAAGCTAAACTTCCTGATATCGTTCTTGCAGGTAGGTCTTTTTACTTTGTAGCTGTGGCCTCTAGTTATTCCTGTATCCATAATTAACATATCCTCCCTATCCAGCCTCTCTAGCCCCCGGGTGTATTTGTACATCATTATCATGTCTCCCCTCTCTCTCCTCTCTTTTAAACTTGGTAGATTTAATTTGTCTAGCCTCCCTTCATATGGCAGTTCTCTGAGACTTGGAACCAATCTAGTAACTGCTCTCTGGATTCTTTCTAACTTATGAATATGCTTCTTTAGATGCGGGGACCACACCACTGCTGCATACTCCAATCTTGGTCTAATCATACTCTTCATAATTTTCGCTACCATGGTCTCATCCAAGTAGTTCAGAGCAACTTTCATATTCCCGGCCATTACATACATTCCGCTAAAGAGCTTGTTAATATGTTTCTCTGGCGACAAATTATCTTCTATAATCAACCCTAAATCCTTTTCTTTTTCGGCCTTGCTAATTATATTATCTCCCATCCTGTACTCCCAATTTGGTCTATTCACACTTCTTCCCATATTTAACACATGGCATTTACTTATATTAAATTTAATTTTCCACTTGGTGCTCCATTCATATATTCTATCTAAATCCCCTTGCAGCTCCTCACAACTACTTTTATTTGTTATTTGTCTCATAATTTTTACGTCGTCTGCAAAATTGACATGTAGGAATTTATGCCTATCGGCAGGTCATTCACGTACATAAGGAACATGAGAGGTGCCAACACAGATCCCTGCGGCACACCACTCTCAACTTTCCGCCACGATGAGTAAGTTCCTCTAATGTTGGTCCTCATTTCCCTATCTGTTAGATAGCTCTCCATCCATTTCAGCAAACTCCCCCTGACACATCCTAGCGTCTCAAGCTTAGATAACAATCTCTTATGTGGTACCTTATCGAATGCTTTGGAAAGGTCTAAGTAGACGCAGTCCACCCATCCGCCTCTTTCTTGGAGTACATCTATCACCCTACTGTAATAACATAGCAAACTGGTAACACAAGATGTCCCTTCTCTGAATCCAAATTGCTTTGGGGTTATTATCTTCTTTCTCTCCAACATTTTCATCCATCTCTTCCTAATTAGCTTTTCACAAATCTTGCATACAATACTAGTAAGTGAAACTGGTCTATAGTTTAGAGGGTCCTCAGGGTTTCCATTCTTGTATATCGGGATGATATTAGCTCTTTTCCATTCAACAGGAACCTGTCCTTTATCTAAGGAAGCTTGAATTATGTCCCTCACTGGCTCCACTACTTGCTCTGCACACTCCTTTAAAACCCAGGCAGACACTTCATCCGGTCCCATAGCTTTCCTTACTTCAAGTCCTCTCATCGCAGATAACAGCTCATCTTTAGTTATTTCAATCTTACTAAGACCACTCTCCAGTACTCCCGCCTGTGGTTTGTCAAAACCTTCCTCTCTAGTAAAAACTGACCCCAATTTGTTATTCATTACCTCACACATGTCCGATACATTTTCATACGTCCTAGCATCAACTCTTAATTTAGTAATTTGTTTCTTTACCTTCAACTTACTGTTTATATATTTATAAAATAATCTAGGGTCACTTTCACATTTATTTACTATGTTCTTTTCATAGTTCATTTTAACTTGCCTAATTATGTTAACATATCTATTTCTCTCCTGTTTATATTTATTCCGATTACTCTCAGTGTTCCTTCTTCTTAATCTAGCCCAAGCTGCATCACGCCTACCCTTTTTCTGGTTTACAGTGTTCTCTCTCTCGGTTTTAAGTTGTTTTAGGACTAATTCAAGCCAGTGTTAATTGTGTTAATATTAATTACTATGTACTGTACTGTCCCTGAAAATATAATAATGTTTGTATTTGTCATTAATATGATGAATTTCACATGCAATGATGTAATTCGGACATCTCGGAAAATCGTACATTTTGTAAGTGGCCATTCCCCAATTAGTCCGAGATAACGAGGGTTTACAGTACAGTATTGTCATTAACCTAACAAGGTCCTGATGTGGCGGCGTCTACGCCGTGGGGCCACCTCCCGAGGCTGCCAACCGCGGATGGCTGCCGACCCTCCACGGCCGAAGACAAAATCAACGACCAGTGGAGGAAAACCGGATGCCGGCCGCGGGGAGCAGTTTCGGGAGCCAAACCGTCACAACCATCCCCTGCCCCCTCCCTGGGGGCACGGGTCCTTGGAGCGGCTTCGGTCGCGCCGGGAATTTCCACACCTCTCACACCACACACACATCACACAGTTTTTCCTACACCGAGAAATGACTCTCCGGCTGTCATTTCTCGAAGACTTCTTCTAGCCGGAGACATTGAGAGCAACCCAGGACCCACGTACACATACATATGTCCAACTTGCTCAAAACCCATCACTTCGAGTCGCCATACTAAGGGTTCAGTTCTCTGCAATTCATGCGGGAACTGGACCCACTTCACCTGCACAACACTTGCCTCCAAGAAACACTACACAAACACCTGGACCTGTTCCTCATGCCCCTCCCTCTCCCAGTCAAATCCCTCGCCTAAAACCCGTCCACCTCTCCTCCCCAACCCACCTAACCTTCCCATATCATCCACTCCCCCCCCCTAAAACCCGTCCACCTCTCCTCCCCAACCTTCCCATACCATCCACATCCTCAACTCAACACACCACACCCCATCCTAATCCATTCCAACCCCCATCTCCTGCTCCCCAATCCCCGCCCCCACCTCACCCATCCCCCCCCCCCCCCCCCCCATCCTCGTGCAGCAGCACCCAACATACATCGTGCACATAACATTAACATTCTTCAACTGAACATAGATGGCATCAACACAAAGAAACACGAACTCTCACACTTCATCAAACAACACAACATACACATTGCCATCTTACAAGAAACAAAACTCTGCACAACACAAAAAACACCCACATTTCATAATTTCACCACCATCAGACAAGACCGGGCTGTCGGCGGGGGCGGTGGACTCATCACCCTGGTACACAAAGAAACCACACTTACAACACATCACAAACACCCCACACATCATCCTGGGTGGTGACTTCAACGCCAAGATGTCGGCCTGGTTTGTCGACAACCCCGACACAGACAAAACCAAACCGATAACCTCATCATCCTTAACGACATCCATCAACATACCCATATTCCTCACCAAGCCCTCTATAACCCATCATCTCCAGACATCACCTTTTGCTCCCCAGAACTCGCCCCCACAACATCCTGGAGGGTGGTCAGAACCTTAGGCTCTGACCACCTCCCGATCATTATCACCACCAAAACCAGACTCACCCCAGCTAGCCACAAACACACATACACCAATTATAAAAGAGCTAACTGGGAAGCATTCACAAATGAGACAGAACAACACTTCACAACTCTAAACAGTACACCCATCACTAACATCAACAATGCTGTACACATACTCAATAAAACTATCCAAAACGCTGACAAGAAACACATTCCAAGAGGTAACAGAAAAAGACACAACCCCAACTTCACACCAGAAATTCAAAACCTCATCAGACAACGCGACATACTGAAACACTCTCCAGCACCCCACACACAAGACATCACACAACAAATTCAAGCACTCAACACCCAAACTAACAACAAAATACAAGAACAACAAAAACTAAATTGGAATAACTTCCTACAAACACTTGATCACAAAACAAACCCCAAAAAACTCTACAAAACACTAAACAGCATCACACTTTCCAACAGCAACACAACACAATCACATGCTGCAATCACAACAACAGACTCTACTCCTTCATGTAAACAACAAGCAAACACACTCATCAATCACTTTTCACATGTCAGCCACCTAAAACCTCACAAAGACGACCGACGCGTCATCCGACGTAAGAGACAATTCCCCACAGACCCTGACTATACACCCTTCACCAATCACCAGACAAAGCATATCATCAACAATCTCAAGCACTCACCCGCCTGTGGCCTAGACAACATAAGCAACATACACCTCAGACACCTGGGACCACAAGGCATACAAGCACTCACTAACATATCAAACTACAGTACAGCTATTC
Organism: Paralithodes platypus; assembly: GCA_032716605.1. Taxonomy (NCBI): domain Eukaryota; kingdom Metazoa; phylum Arthropoda; class Malacostraca; order Decapoda; family Lithodidae; genus Paralithodes; species Paralithodes platypus. The sequence continues at coordinate 14,769,735 of CM064530.1, forward strand.
ACACAACACAATACCAGACATTTGGAAGCATGGTATCATCATCACATTCCCCAAACCCAACAAAGACCCCACGCTACCCTCCTCGCACCGCCCCATCACACTCCTTTCAATACAAATCCCTGAAGATCATTACAGGCTGCACAGCTACTTCACCCACAGATCACCTACATCAAGAAACCAAAATCCTCAAAGTCAACGACCATCTGGACATGAGAAGCACTCAATTCCTGGCAGCAGCCTCCACGAACCAAGACCACCCACTAAACTACATGGCAACACACCCACAGACACCAAGAAATATCAAAACAACACCCAGCACACGGTATCACACACAATTATTGTCCTCTCTCCCTCCCTGCCCACCCCGAACCAACTTCCAAAAGCACATCCATACTCATATCTCTCACCGATCCATCCACTCACTCACAGACAACACGCAGCTGCATGCACGACCTCCCGAAATCCATCCTTCCGAATCCTCCCTTCCTCGCGAGGACAGAGTCCACCTGGCCAGGCTGAGATGCGGACACCATTCAGCTCTCCTGAGCTATCAGAAGAGACTGGATGACTCCGTTGTCGACGCCTGCCCGGGATGTAACACAGCACCCCATACCATTAAACATCATAGAAGACTGCATTTCACACAACCACTTACGCCAACAACACAATCTACACTCAATAAGAGCTCTGTGGGAAAGCCCGATCGTGGCCATAGCCTTTCTCAGGGACTCGGGGCTGTTCGGCCAGGCAGCTTAGGGAACAACAACAACAACAACAACAACAACAACAACTTTGTCTAGGAGAGCGGTGTGAGAGGAACCTCCCCACACATGTGAACAATACTCAATACAAGGGCGCACTATGCCCCTGTACAGAGCAAGAAGCTGTGCAGGGGAAAAGAACCCCCTAAGGCGGTTGAGCACACCCAGCTTCTGGGAGGCTGCCTTAGCAAGACTGGTAATATGGTCCTTCCAAATGAGAGCAGAAGAAAAAGAGACACCAAGAATATTGAGAGAAGATGAAGGGTTGATTTTTGTATTGTTGAAGAATAAGGGATAGTCCGCTGGGAGATCCTGACGGGTAGATAGATGGAGAAATTGGGTTTTGGAAGCATTAAAGTTAACAAGGTTTTCTCTGCCCCAATTGGAAATACTGTAGTATTTAGATCAGAATTTAAGAGTTCTATGGCTTTATTACGTTTGTCGTTGAGGGATTGCTGGCTGGGGCGTTCTGAAAAACTAATGGAGTAGTGTAAGGTTGAGTTGTCTGTGTATGAATGGATGGGAATTAAGGTACAGTTAAGATCATTTATAAAAATTAGAAAGAGAATAGGAGATAGTTATAAAAATTAGAAAGAGAATAGGAGATAGGAGAGAGCCCCGAGGAACACCGGAGTTTATAGGGTGAGGAAGTGAACAATGGCCGTCCACAACCGCGGCTATGGAACGGCCGGAAAGGAAATTATAGACAAAGGCACAGATGGAGGGATAGAAACCGAAGGAGGATAGTTTAGAAATCAAAGATTTATGCCAGACTCTATCGAAGGCTTTCGATATGTCTAGTGCAATTGATTGACTTAGTAAGAGTACGTACAATTTGCTGCATATATTCCGTTCCTCAATATCCTAGTAAGTTCGTAATTTTGGCAACACCGCAGCCACTTCCTCAACCCCCCTCCCTCACTCCACCTCCTGGAAGGTAGGTGGTGAAGTGAGGGAGGTCACGAGGTGGGTTGGGTGCTGCCAAAATTAGGAATTTACTGGGGTATTGAACAGAATATATGCTATAAACTGTACTGTACACTCGGATGCCATAGTCTCTAGCCCACTCAAATTAATTCATGGATCCCTATGTTTTTCTTTATGCAAGTATAAGTACTGTACTTGAATTATTTTTTTTATATAAATTCCTTATACAAAATAAGGGTACATAGTTCTGTAGTTGATTTATAGAAAATTGTATTCATAAATTAGTTTCCAGAGATATACTTCCATAGTGAGAAATGGGTGAAGTCCACGAATATATATTTATGAGTGGGCTAGAGACTATGGCATCTGACTGTACATACAAAGTATCCACTGATTATGAAATGCATAACTCCCACAAGGCAAACCCCCTAAACTTTAACCCTTTATGGTGATGGGCTGGTCTATCAGAGTGAGAACTGAGCAATCTCTGCCATACCCATAGCTTACTCTGACTGTTCCTTTTACTTTTATATTTTCTAGATCTCAAGTGACGGCGTCTCTTCCGTGGATTGACCTCCCAGTCTACCTAGATTGGAAGCCAAAGCGTCAAATTTTTTCCTTTGCCCCTCAACTTTCTCTTCATAATTGCTGAGGGGCACAGGGCCCTGGGTGGGGCTTTGGTTTCCCGGGCGTTTCCGCACCCTCCTCAGCTCCCCGCCATGGAGTGGCTCCGGTCACCCAGGCTTTATTGTGGTCGGCAGTGAGGGTTCTGTGGGGGCGCACGGTTATGGCCTTGGCCTTGCTCGGGGCCTTGGGGCTGTTCGGCCAGGCAGCTTGGGGAACAACAACAACAACAACTTTAACCCTTTGAAGATTATTATGCATTTTTGACAGTTTATTCTGGCTATCATTAGACAATTTCATACAGTTAAGGAAAGATCTTGGAGAAATTTTAGGGCAAAGACTATCTCAACCATCTGACTTTTATATACCCTTCCTAATCTGAATAAAACTGTCTAATAATAGCCAGAAAACAGACAAGAAATGTGTAATTGGATTTCAAAAGGGTTAACATATTTATTTCTAGTAGGATCCATCTTAATTATAGCCAGCCTTTCATCTTTTTGGCGTTAGTATTTATACTATAATTTTTGTTCACAGATTGATAGTGAGCGGTGACCGAGAGACCACCATCCAGGGTTGAAGGTTTCTACACGTAGAACTCCGAGTGGCGTGCCCCCCAAAATAGTGGACTCTCCATCGCCGACTTCCTGCCACTGAATTTTTATCTAGGGGCCCAGATGCCGAGATACCAAAATTTCAGGAATCAGTATATTTCGTAGGCTACAGTAATTCTTCACTTTTTTCTTCTATTATTTCATAAAAAAAAAAAAAAAATTAGTAAGCGTTATTTCCACATAGCAATTTTGATAAGTTATTTTGCCATTATATTGTCTTTGTCCAAGTTTTAGTTTGTTTAGTTTGCAAGTTTTACATTTTAATTACCTTGCTTGGTCACCACTACCATACAGGGTTTTTGGACTAAAAGTATCCTTCATTCCCTGCACATTTTCATTTATAAACAAGAGCTAGAATATAATTCAATGATATATCTCTGAAAGTAGAGGAATAGACCTTTCCTATGACACTTGAATCATGTCTGGACGACCACTGATTATTGTGCATTTGTTTAGTTTGCAAGTTTTACATTTTAATTAAACGATATTGAAAGGGGTTCTAGGGGGTGTTTTTTTTAAAGCTTGGAGGTCTAGTGAGAAAACTTTAAAATTATAAAATCAGTACCGTACAGTATACTGTATAGACCAAAAAACAAACACTACCCCTTAAAGTTTTGATTTTCTGAAACGTAACTACAAATTGAAGTGAGGAATTACTGAGTTTATATACCACAAAGTAAAAATAGCGCAAGAAATATATTATGGCGATAGATCTTAGTCCTCTTAAATTATTCCAATATTGACTCTGGCCCCTTGGATTATATGACCTAATTGCTTGTAAACCGCAGTGCTACATATCGGTTGCATAGTTTGAACAATGGTGGTTTCCTAGAACAATTATCCCCTTGAGGATTATGACGCGTTTGACAGTTTATTCTGGCGATTTCATACAGCTTAGGAAGAATCTGGGAATTAAGAGTATACACAATTTACTCTTGATTTCCACATACCCTTCTTAATCTGAATAAAATCGTCTCCAGACTATGAAATGCGTCCCAACATCCTGAAAGGGTTAATAAAGTATGTTTATCAAGAACTATTCAAAGCCCTTATTTACTGTACAGTACAATCGTAGTAAAGTCAGATTATTTACATTTTAGTTTAATTTTAAATACTGGTACTTGCATGACCTCATAAAGTAGGTTGTTGTTGTTGTTGTTGTTCCCTAAGCTGCCTGGCCGAACAGCCCCGAGTCCCTGAGAAAGGCCATGGCCACGATCGGGCTTTCCCACAGAGCTCTCATTGAGTGTAGATTGTGTTGTTGGCGTAAGTGGTTGTGTGAAATGCAGTCTTCTATGATGTGTTTAATGGTATGGGGTGCTGTGTTACATCCCGGGCAGGCGTCGACAACGGAGTCATCCAGTCTCTTCTGATAGCTCAGGAGAGCTGGATGGTGTCCGCATCTCAGCCTGGCCAGGTGGACTCTGTCCTCGCGAGGAAGGGAGGATTCGGAAGGATGGATTTCGGGAGGTCGTGCATGCAGCTGTGTGTTGTCTGTGAGTGAGTGGATGGATCGGTGAGAGATATGAGTATGGATGTGCTTCTGGATGTTGGTTCGGGGTGGGCAGGGAGGGAGAGAGGACAATAATTGTGTGTGATACCGTGTGCTGGGTGTTGTTTTGATATTTCTTGGTGTCTGTGGGTGTGTTGCCATGTAGTTTAGTGGGTGGTCTTGGTTCGTGGAGGCTGCTGCCAGGAATTGAGTGCCTCTCATGTCCAGATGGTCTTTGACTTTGAGGATTTTGGTTTCTTGATGTAGGTGATCTGTGGGTGCAGTAGCTGTGCAGCCTGTAATGATCTTCAGGGCTTTGTTTTGAATAGTCTGTAAGGTCTTATGATGTGTTTCAGCTAGGTGTAAAGTAGGTTAACACTTGGACTGCATTGCCATCAATTACTATTATTATTACTTAAATTTAAATGCATTTTTCCACACACAGATTTTGTTTAGTGTTGTCGTTTCGATAGTTTATTTTATTTTAATGAGTTTATATTAATTTGAACAGTAACTTTTGAGTTCGTTTTCAAGGTTTATATTTTAATTAATGACAGAGTAGGTGAACACTTTTATTACATAACTATCAATTATTACTATTATTATCATATATTATAACATATATTATAACATATCAAACTACAGCTATTCACACAACACAATACCAGACATTTGGAAGCATGGTATCATCATCACATTCCCCAAACCCAACAAAGACCCCACGCTACCCTCCTCGCACCGCCCCATCACACTTCTTTGCTCCCCCTCCAAAGTCATGGAACGCCTAGTATTATAACTAATTACACCTGACCTACCCCTAGCTCCAACACAACATGGCTTTAGGCCACTGCACTCCACAAACACTCTTCTCACAGACCTTACACAAAGAGCTTTCGACGGCATCAACTCAGCTAGACCACCACACAGATCACTATTAGCCACACTCGACATTAGTAAAGCCTTCGATGCCATCCCCCGCCACAACCTAACAAACAAAATCTACAACACAAACATGCACAACAACACAAAAAGGTGGCTGGCCAACTTCCTAGCAGGCAGATGTGCACACGTATCTTTTGCAGGTCAGTCATCTAAAATCAGAAACTTTCCAAACGGAGTCCCACAAGGATCCGTCCTATCGCCCGCACTCTTCAATCTGTACATGCACGATATAACTACACCCAATACGCCCCAAATAAACTTAGCCTCCTATGCAGATGACATAACACTCACATGCACACACCATGACCCAAAAAGATCAACAGATCTCCTTCAACCCTATCTCAACACACTACATGGTTGGTGCACTACAAACAGACTTAATCTAGCCCCAGCCAAATCCACCGCAACCCTGCTCACAAGTTGGACAGGAGAACACGAATACATCCCTCAACTCACCATAAACAACACACCTAACACATACACACACACCCAAAATCCTAGGAGTAACATATGATACTCATATGACATTCAAACAGCACACCACAAACATTAAAAAGAAACTGACACCCAGACTTAACGCCCTCAGGTCACTTGCTCACACAAAATTTGGACACAACAAAGAAACTACCACCACAGTATATAAACAATACATAAGATCAGTGATGGAATACGCAAGCCCAGCCTGGGCTTCTAACCTAGCTGAAACACATCATAAGACCTTACAGACTATTCAAAACAAAGCCCTGAAGATCATTACAGGCTGCACAGCTACTTCACCCACAGATCACCTACATCAAGAAACCAAAATTCTCAAAGTCAAAGACCATCTGGACATGAGAGGCACTCAATTCCTGGCAGCAGCCTCCACGAACCAAGACCACCCACTAAACTACATGGCAACACCCACAGACACCAAGAAATATCAAAACAACACCCAGCACACGGTATCACACAATTAGTGTCCTCTCTCCCTCCCTGCCCACCCCAACCAACTTCCAGAAGCACATCCATACTCATATCTCACCGATCCATCCACTCACTCACAGACAACACGCAGCTGCATGCACGACCTCCCGAAATCCATCCTTCCGAATCCTCCCTTCCTCGCGAGGACAGAGTCCACCTGGCCAGGCTGAGATGCGGACACCATCCAGCTCTCCTGAGCTATCAGAAGAGACTGGATGACTCCGTTGTCGACGCCTGCCCGGGATGTAACACAGCACCCCATACCATTAAACACATCATAGAAGACTGCATTTCACACAACCACTTATGCCAACAACACAATCTACACTCAATGAGAGCTCTGTGGGAAAAGCCCGATCGTGGCCATGGCCTTTCTCAGGGACTCGGGGCTGTTCGGCCAGGCAGCTTAGGGAACAACAACAACTATTATTATTACTTTTCAATTCTCCCTACCAACAATTCCTTGAGACCTCTGGTGGACGCTTCTGAACTAGCGCCAGAGCTACGACCGTAGACATCACTATACCCAGCAACTAGGATATGCACAGTTTATCTCAATTTTTGTGTGATTCTACAAGTTTTTATTATACAGTATAAGACTACACTAAGTGCTTATATAGTACTATATAGTAATAAAGGGAAAGTCCATATACAGCTGATAATGACTACAAACATAATTATAAGCTGATTAATTATCGTAACAAAATTGGCGGGAAAATACCTGCTGACTTTTTATTGTAAATATGTTATTTATGAATATGGGTGATTTTAAAATATATAAATCAAAAGTATGCATAGACCAAAGTATGTCAGCTACAGAAATTTCGACTAACTGCATATATTATAGAATTGTTGAAGTAGAGGGAGGGTGGATAGCTCCGCGATGTCGCCCATTTCCCACAATGCACCGCAGTAAACCTTGCGTTCAGCGCCTCTATCGGCCACTGTAGGCATTTACTGGTAGTGAGAATTGCTATGAATCATTGCTACCACTACTACTATTCAATAGCCTTGATTTTTACCTAATATCAAAGAGGTCCACCAATATCTAACACTGGTAAAATTTACTCGTGTTTTTAATTTGTTAATGTGCTCCCCCTCTACATATACTGTATATATAATTATATATACTTTTTTCTCCTTTTTTTTAAATAAGAGTTGCATTCGGTGAGTTATAACCTATATTTTGTTTAGTAGAACATTTAGATTCTATAATTATGGGCCATTTTTTCAGTATATTTTTTGATATTGCTCTAATGCATCAAATTCTGCCTTATACATTCATTTATTGCATAGTGTTGCATAATGTTCTTTTATTTCAAAATTGTATTTTATTAAGCGTTATTTCCACTTAGTGATTTTGATTAGTTCGTTGTACATAGTGATTTTGATTAGTTCGTTTACATTTATCTTGTCCCAGTTTTGGTTTGTTTATTTTACAAGTTTTACATTATAATGGAACTTATTAGTACTTTAACCCATTGTGTATTGATATCTTTTTATTTTCATTCTGGCTACAATTAGATAAGTTTAGCAGCTTGGGAAGGATGTCTAGTTTCAAAAAAAAGTCTTTAAAATCCATTTACTCATCAGATTCTTCCTGTCCTAGATCAATATAATTTTGACTTAATCTAGTAACCTCCCAATACACGAAATAGCTCTTTGATTAATATATTACTAAAACAATATTACTGTACTGGAAACTTGATTTTATTAATTTCATTTTTAGTAAGCTTTGTTTCCACATAGCGATTTTGATAAGTTAATTTGACTTTATACCGGTATTGTCATTTGTCCCAGTTTTGGTTTGTTTTGTTTGCAAGTTTTACATTTTAATTTATTATGCGTTATTTCCACATACCGGTAGCGATTTTTATGAGTGCTTTTGCTTAAATTAACTTATTTTAGTAAGTGTTGTTTCCACATAGTGATTTTGATTAGTTATTTTGCCTTTATGTCTTTGTCCCAGTTTTGGTTTGTTTAGTTTGTAAGTTTTAAATTTTAATTTATTTTGTCCCAGTTTTGATTTGTTTATTTTGCAAGTTTTACAATTAAAATGTAAAACTTGCAAACTAAACAAACCAAAATTGGGACAAGGACAATATAAAGTCAAATTAAATTATCAAAATCGCTATGTGGAAACAATATAATATCTGAAAAAATGGCCTATCATATATTAAGATTATATTTTCACTTGGGAGGTATTTTTTCTGGACTCCCTTCTCTCCATGTTTAGCTCCATTAGTTTTGAGATTCTAAGACGGATCACCCCATTAGTTTGGCGATGTTAAGACCTTTTGCCCTATTTGCCAATAATATGACCTTTTGAGCCATTTAGGTGTCAATGTGTTCCTGACGTGAAGCTTTTTTTATTTTTTATTCTTTATTTATTTTTTCTCAAGAAAACAAAACCCTTCAATAATTAGGGAACAGTTCACTTAAAGCTGCTATACTTCATAAGTTGCAAATTATATAATATTTCTGATAACATATTTTTTTTTAGAAACAGCTTTATTTAAAGTTTATTTTCACAAGCGTTCTGCAACTTTATAGTGAGAAGTTACTGTAATGAGATTGGATTAGGTTTTTTTTTGACAAGGTCCTTTCTAATCTGAATAAAATCACCTGGCAGTTGTACAGTATGATTGACAAATTTGTCCATTCTTTGCAGTTGTGGCGATGATCGATGGACGTCTCGGCAAGAAGAAAGAAGAATCGTCGTCTTCAAGATTCGTCGCGTCGTCTTTCCTCTATTTTTCGTTTTACTTTTCTTGTGTTTCAATTTTCATCTTTTTATTATCTCGGCTTTCTTTCTTTCCCTACTAGTACTTCCATTCTTGGCTCCTCTTTCTCTACCTTTTTTTATTTCTATCTTTATTTATCTACTTTTTCATTTTCCCCTTCTGTGATTTTTTTTTTTCTGCTTTCTCTAATTTCTCTATTTTTTTCTTCTCTCAACTAGGCTCCTCTTTATCTACCTTTCTTTATCTGTACTTTTTCTGTCTTCATGTTCTTGATTTTTTTTTGTTTTTTTTGTTTTGCCTTTTTCTACTTTCTCTATTCTTTCTTCTCTCAACTTCTTTCTCTTAATCTCTACTTTTTCCTTTTTTTATCCTTTCTCTCTCTTGCTTATTTTCTATATCCTTACCTTATCCTTTCCTTTACCCTTTTTATATTTTCCCTTTCCTTGATTATTTGTGTTTTTTTTTTTTTTTTTTTTTTTCTGTGTTTGTTGTGATGTGAGGGTGGTGTTGGTGGGAGTGATTTATTGTGTGTTGGGGGGGTGTTTTCTGTAAGCTGTTGTACATTGGTTGACATTAGTGGTTAAATTGTGTGCTGGTCTAGGTCTTGGGCCTTGCTGTCGGGTGCATAAGGTAGTCAAGCCTTTAACTGACGAGAGAATAAGACCACGGGTCGGCTTATTCCTGAAACGTATACGCATAGTTACACATTCTCTCGACTTTACTATGAATGCTTTAACTCGCCCTAACCTAACCCAAGCGAAAGTTTGTATTCTGGTTAGAGGTTACTGTGATCATAGTAATCTTCGAGGTGTAGCGTAGAAATTTTTGGATTATGTGACCGTGACCAATAGCAACGCACTGGTGTCCTGAATGCTACAGCTTAGAGAACCACCCCAAAAGTGCCCCTTCCATTCTCCGAGTGGAAGACCAGGCGGGGCAGTGTAGGGGCCGGCATCCTGTTTCCAGTACCCTGCAACTGTCATCTTTCAATCTAAGTCTTAAGCTTGACTATTTCTCTTCTTCACCCAGTTAGTAGTGTGATAGATTTGTCTGTGATGGTAGTGGTGAGGGTGTGGTTGTGGCAACACAATCACACACTCATTACCCACTTAGTCATTTCTCTAAACTGAGTTGTGTTGACCATGTGGTGATGATGCCAAGGACTTCTTGACACCACTCATCATAAATTCACAACGGAGTCACTGATCAGCTGTGGCGACTCATTTGGGTTTTCTTTTTCTGAATGAGATATGGCTAATAACCATATCACACCAGAGCACACAAATGAAAAGCTAGCCGAGGTGGTACATTTCATGACTGTAATGTTCTTGTGTGATACATAGTACCACACGGTCATCACACATAAATGTCCCATTACGAGTTGGTTGACGACTGTTGGTGATAATAAGAAGTGGTTAATGTCTCGGTGTCTCATGGGAGAACCGCAGCTGCAGGCCACCTTCTTGCACTAGCTTGCATTTAGGTGTACATTCAACCACAGCCCACTCGTCACCACGAACACCTGCTTCCTGGGTACCATCATCCCCTTCACATCACAGTGTGACTATGTGTGCATCTACCCCCCCCCCCTCTCTTTATATTAATCAATATATGTTTAATTTTCAGATGGGGTACAGTTTGTTTATTTAAGGTAAATATATTACCTTTTTTGTAACTCCTGAATGCAACTTTATTTTATTTGGGGGAGCACATATTTTGACAATAAAACATAAATTTATTCAATATTTTATTTTCCTGTGAAACATATTGGTAGAATATAATGATTGAAAGGCATAATAACTGGTGGAATAATGAGAAACAATAATAGAGAAAATATTAAAAATTAAATACAGTACAGTAAACTTCCGTTAATCCGAAGGGCAGCGGACCGGCCCTCGTTTGGATTAGTGGATTTTTCGGATTATCGGACTTTACCCCTATGAACCTGTGTATTAATGGCCTGACGAAAACATGAGGCATTAGGCCACCCAAATGACACACACACATATCATATGTTCATGAAATCACTTCAAAAGTTTACCATTGTCATTGTAGCCTATTACCTACTTCAGCCAAATCCACCGCAACCCTGCTCACAAGTTAGACAGGAGAACACGAATACATCCCTCAACTCACCATAAACAACACACCCCTAACACATACACCCAAAATCCTAGGAGTAACATATGACATTCAAACAGCACACCACAAACATTAAAAAGAAACTGACACCCAGACTTAACACCCTCAGGTCACTTGCTCACACAAAATTTGGACACAACAAAGAAACTACCACCACAGTATATAAACAATACACAAGATCAGTGATGGAATACGCAAGCCCAGCCTGGGCTTCTAACCTAGCTGAAACATCATAAGACCTTACAGACTATTCAAAACAAAGCCCTGAAGATCATTACAGGCTGCACAGCTACTGCACCCACAGATCACCTACATCAAGAAACCAAAATCCTCAAAGTCAAAGACCATCTGGACATGAGAGGCACTCAATTCCTGGCAGCAGCCTCCAAGACCACCCACTAAACTACATGGCAACACACCCACAGACACCAAGAAATATCAAAACAACACCCAGCACACGGTATCACACACAATTATTGTCCTCTCTCCCTCCCTGCCCACCCCGAACCAACTTCCAGAAGCACATCCATACTCATATCTCTCACCGATCCATCACTCACACAGACAACACGCAGCTGCATGCACGACCTCCCGAAATCCATCCTTCCGAATCCTCCCTTCCTCGCGAGGACAGAGTCCACCTGGCCAGGCTGAGATGCGGACACCATCCAGCTCTCCTGAGCTATCAGAAGAGACTGGATGACTCCGTTGTCGACGCCTGCCCGGGATGTAACACAGCACCCCATACCATTAAACACAATCTACACTCAATGAGAGCTCTGTGGGAAAGCCCGATCGTGGCCATGGCCTTTCTCAGGGACTCGGGGCTGTTCGGCCAGGCAGCTTAGGGAACAACAACAACCTACTTCAAAACATTCAGATTAATGGTCAAAGGAATCTGCTGATATAAACGTAAACACCATATGTCCGCATCGTCTACTAGCGAGTTTGTCTTGCTCTTGAAGATCAGATCAGATGTGGTTCGGGAAGTAATGCCTTAACAACGGCACTTCCCTGAGAGGTTCTTGTAATTTTCCTTTTGTGACGTGCTCTGTTGTTGTTGTTGCTGTTCCCCAAGCTGCCTGGCCGAACAGCCCCAAGGCCCCGAGCAAGGCCAAGGCCATAACCGAGCGCCCCCCACAATAAACCTGGGTGACCGAAGCCACTCCATGGCGGGGAGCTGAGGAGGGTGAGGAAACACCCGGAAAGCCAAAGCCCCACCCAAGGCCCTGTGCCCTTCAGCAATTATGAAGAGAAAGTTGAGGGGCTCTGTTATATTATATTGTATTGAAAGCGCCCTTGGGACGCTCCGATCACTGAACTATAAATAGTAGCATATCGGAACGTCCAAAGGTGCGTTTTCAAGCTCAAGACTGAATGCGCTTGCAGAAAATGCGGTGCAAGCCAGTAGCGCATCGGAGCGTCCCAAGGATGCGTTCAAGAGCAAAACAAACTCTAGCAGACGATGTGGTGTTTACGTTTATATCAGTAGCTTCCTTTGACCATTAATCTGAATGTTTTGAAGTAGGTAATAGGCTACAATGACAATGGTAAACTTTTAAAGTGAATTCATGAACATATGATATGTGTGTGCTCCATTATGTGTCATTTGAGTGGACTAATTCCTCAAAACGGGGACTTTGGGACTTCTTGAAATTCGGACCATCGGGTGAATTCGGATTTGGCCTCAAATTGAAAAATTCTGACTATTGGGAGATTCGAATCATCGGTCGTCGGATTAAAGGACTTTTACTGTATATATATTTTAATAAGTTTATACTGTACTAGTATAATATGATAAACTAGATAAGGTACAGAAACTAAAAAAATATGAATAAACAAGAAATACAGTACATGTAAAACTTGCAAAGAAAGAAAAAAAAAAAAAAGTATGATTAAAATTAAAGGTTGAAAATAGGATAAAATTATAATGGAGGAAGACAAATATAAAAAATAATAAACCTAAATAAAAGGAGAAAGAAGGATTAACAAGAAATAATACTAATAATATACCTAAATGAAATAATGAACAACAGTAATAGAGGAAGTATGATAAGAGGGAAAAGAGAAATGAAGAGATAAATAATGAACAATCAGGATGTAAGAAATTGAGGAAAGAAGGAAGGAAGGATCAGGATGAGTGAGAATGAAGGAGGAAGGAAGAGTGGGAGAAGGAAAAATATAAATTAAAGAATGAGGACATGGGAGCCTATTATAAATGGAAAGCTATTATATTATGCGTCTATACTATATAAGTCTAGAGTAAAGCAAACCCATATTTCAACAATAGTAATTAACATAAGTAAATTTGTTTATAATTCGTAAAAGTCTAGGGTGAAGCCAAGCCAGATTTCACCAATTTTATTTTTGCACCAAGGTAAAAATCTTAAAACGGCTCTCAAGGCCGCATAACTGGATGAAATTACAATCGGTTAGCGCCATTGGATTCAGAATAGTGTTAACTTGATTTTTTTTTTTGGGCCAAACTTTAATATTATAATATGCTCCCATTTCCACAAAAATGGGTAAAATTAAAAACGATTTGCGCCATTGGATTCAGCGCGTCGTGAGAATTCCAAAAAGTTCCCCACATGTCCAAATCTATTTTTTTCCAAGTGTGAGATAATTTAACTTGTGACCATATCGTTGGAATCCTCTAGGAGCGGAGAGTTCCCAAAAATTAATTCAGGTGATTCCGACCTATTATAACCCCACAAAACACAAAAAACAGTTTTGCCCAATTCCTTGTAAAGTATTGTAAAATTTTAAAACAGCTCTCAAGGCCACAAAAATGGGTGAAATTAAAATCCGTTTGCGCCGTTGGATTTTTCGCGTCGAGAAGAATCCGAATATATCCCTAAAAATATGAAAATCGAAAATGTTGTTCCCCAAGCTGCCTGGCCGAACAGCCCCAAGGCCCCGAGCAATTCCAAGGCCATAACCGAGCGCCCCCACAGAACCCTCCCTGCCGACCACAATAAAGCCTGGGTGACCGAAGCCACTCCATGGCGGGGAGCTGAGGAGGGTGCGGAAACGCTCGGGAAACCAAAGCCCCACCCAGGGCCCTGTGCCCCTCAGCAATTATGAAGAGAAAGTTGAGGGGCAAGGGAAAATGTGATGCTTTGGCTTCCAATCTTGGTAGATTGGGAGGTCAATCCACGGAAAAGACGCCGTCACTTGAGATCTAGAAAATATATAAGTTAAAGGAACAGTCAGAGTAAGCTATGGGTATGGCAGAGATCGCTCAGTTCTCACTCTGATAGACCAGCCCATCACCACATGACTAGAACCCAATCCTCTCAGCATCAGCTAGGAAAGGCCCTAGAAAGCCGCCTTTGGCGGGGGGATAGCTCCCCTATTTCAACCCCTTTCGGGGTCGGGCACCCGCCCATCGAAAATGTTTGGTCAACCTCCAAAATAAACTAAGGCCTTAAACTAAAGGCCTAACTTAGCTTACCACTAATAAAGCCCAGGTGACCGAAGCCACTCCAAGGCGGGGAGCTGAGGAGGGTGCGGAAATGCCCGGGAAACCAGACCCCCACCCAAGGCCTTGTGCCCCTCTGCAATTATGAAGGGAAAGTTGAGGGGCTGCAGTATTTGCACAGTACTGTACAGCATTAGCACTCTCCCCTCTGGACACTACTCACTGAGGACCTTTTTAAATATATAATAAATCATAAAATGAGAATGGTGAGATACCGGTAGATCTATCTATCTATCTATTGCCTGACGCCGCGATCCCCGAAGGGGTGGCCACGAACGAAACGCCCCCATGCACCTCTGTCCCCAGTCAGTCGACGCCCCTCCCCCCAACCAGCACCGCCTTCGTTCATGTACTTCCTCACTCCATCCTTCCACCTCATATTCGGTCTACCTCTCCCCCTCTACCTCGCTCTCGTACACCCTCTTAGTCATTCTCTCGCTTTCCATACGTTCCATATGGCCGAACCATCTCAAGTTGTTCCTTTTCACACTTTCCAGCACATCTACCTCCACACCACACCTCCTTCTTACTTCCTCATTAGTCTGTCTATCCCTCCATGTAACTCCGCACGCACTCCTTAAGTAATTCATTTCCACTGCTCTCACTTGGTCTGAGTCTCTCAACAACGTCCATGCTTCGCTTCGTAAGTCAGTGCCGGGATTATCTCACTGTCACGCAAGGACGTCTTCACTTCCATACTGACCACCCTATTTCTTGTTACTGCTTTAGCGTTCCTACCCTTTTCCCTTGTTGTACCCTCTCCTGCACCTCTTCATCCATAGTCCCATCTTTACTCAACACACTGCCCAGATACTTAAAAGAGTTGACGATCTCCATATCCTGACCGTTCAGCTTCACCTCACACTCTGTGACTTCACCCTTTCGAAGACCATAACCTTGCTCTTCCCCGTATTTACCTTCAAATTCCGTTTTTCGCACACTGTTCCAAACTCATTTACCAGACCCTGCAACTCCCATTCATTATCACTCATCAGAACTGTATCATCCGCAAACAGCAGTATAGGTAGCTTCCACTCAATCCCTCCCTTTTCAGCGATACACAACATCCACTGCTCTTGATAGTATTTCTTTCATAACTCCATCCATATATACAGTAAACAACCACGGGGACATCACACACCCCTGTTTCAAACCAACATTCAGGTCAAAGAACTCGCTCTGCTCTCTCCACACGTACTGCCGCCTTTGCACCCTCATACATGCTCTTCACTGCTTTCAGCAACTTGCCCTCTACTCCGTATATTCTAAGTACTTTCCACAAACCTTCTCTATCCACTCTGTCATAGGCCTCTACAAGTCCATAAAGGCAACATACACCTTTTGTTTCTTCTCCAGATACTTCTCCACAACACAATTCAGGGTAAAAATCTGATCTACATATCCTCTTCCCTTCCTAAAACCTCCCTGCTCATCGCCTATCCATTTCTCCGTTCTCACTCTCACTCTCTCAATCACTACCCTTCTACGCTTAGAAGACATATTCCTCGGTGGTTACCACACACTCCTCTTTCCCCTGTGCCCTTATATATATTGGAGTATTATGCCAGTCTTCCAGTCATCGGGTGCACTGCCCTTCTCCCATGCTAGTTTGCACATTTTCCATACCCATTCTATCACTATCTCACCACCATACCTCAACATTTCCCCACACACTCCATCTGTTCCTGGTGCTTTTCCCAACTTCACTCTTTTCATGGCTTCCCACACTTCTGACCTCCTGATCCCCACCTCCTCCTCCACTACTTCTCTTCTTCTCCCTCCCATACCATATCCAGCTATGTTTGCTGGCTCTTCATTCCTTACCGGTAGATATGTGAAGTTAATATGAAAAACAAGGTACCTGTACAGAAACTTACGAGGAGCTAAGGCGGGGGTTGAGTACGGTACCGGTATTTAGGATCAGTAAAATGCCCCAGAACGAGAAGCCCACCACAGAAGCCACGAACGAACACCACACAGAAACACCAAAGGAAAGGTCCACAGAACGAAAGGACCAGCTGACCGAGCCAGCCATTTCAGACAGGCCCAAGCCCGCAGGGCTAAGCAGCTCCAGGCTGCACCCATTTACCTTTTCTAAACTGACCATTTTCCACACCTCACGTACACTAACCCCCTCGTGTCCTACACTTCTAACTACAAAGATGATGAACAGGAATATACATTCATATTAAAAACACCCATGCCCTGTCCCGACGTTGAGCCAATGCCAACACATCAGACAGCCATAATTATATCTATGTATGTTCTTACATCCGAGAAGTAGATGTTATATATCTTAGAAGTTAAAACACCCACGCTTGTCCCTAGACCTCGTATATCAATTTCCATGACGAGTATAGATATATGTAACCCGTGCTCAGTCGCCCCTTGCATTGGTCCTCTAGTAACTAAGTCTATAATATTAACTGCCACCAGCATTGATGCGACATAGCGGCACTGTCCTTGTGTCGTATTGTGCCAAGTACAGATCAACCAGGTTTCATCACCTTATTAGGACGACGACTATAATGTCATCGTTCATCGATGTATGCAATCCTTAGGTTAAGTAGTTTTATCCGCCATTGTGTTCACCTTTTTCCATTTACTTTCCACAATTGTCATACGTCTTCCCCTTGCCTCCTTCGTATCCACAGTCCACACTACGCCAATTTACTTCGTGTCTTACACCTCTTACCCCAACCAGAGATTGTATAAGATAACCTGGTTACCAGTATCTGTCATAAGTACCCCGAAACAATAACTAAGTACCCCTACGAACTGCCGCTGTTGTTGGTATATTGATATTTAATAGAAAACGCAGTTCCCAGGGCCAACTAATAGTATCCATAACCCCTCAGACTGATCACATAACTCTATCTTTTCCAGACTCATATACCACCCCATAGTTGCATTCCCCGGTAGCATTTGGCTAACGTATTCTACTGCCTTTTCAAACTTTCATATAAATTGTAGCCTAATGCCACCCCCACGCCCAGGGACCTTAGGGGCAAAATTTCCCTGTAGCCCTTGAACTCTCCCCCCCCTCTCATTAAGACACCCGCGCTTCTCGACTCTTGTCCGACCTAGCCTCTCTCTCATACCTCTTGAAGATCCTTGAATTGTCCGTTGCTAACGCTCTCCAACCTTTTATATATATACTCCTATCCAGCCTACCTTCACTTAGTAGGCCAGAACAACATTAGAACTTTACTAGCCCCTTGCATGCCATCTATTCTCTTACAACCCATTCACAACCCTGCACCCAATGGTCGTCGGTGCGAGGCTAGCCGCCCCGCCAGTAACTAACTTCTATTGCCATACTTCCAGATAAATGTGGCAGAGTTAGCAACCCAGTCTCCACCACATCCAGCAAACCCTACAATTAACAACCAGCCGAGTAAAACCAGCTAGCTAAGGCACCTTCGGTTTTGGTATTAACCCGTGGAGCCCCGGCTAGTTTTGTAATGTTTGCGCACCAGAACCCGGCCGGTTTAAAAAAAAATGTTTTATTCCAGAAACAATAGCGAATGGGTTAGGAATGAAGGAAAAACCACGAAAAACCGCTCAAAAAGCTTAAAAAATGGTCCTACAGAGCCCCCGAAAACGGATTTTACAAGAGTAAAAAATTGAAGGCAATTATCCCAAAAAAACAGGTTATTGCGCGCTAGCGCGCACGCACGTGGACTTTGAGAGTTTTCAACCATCGGCACGGTTGCGTGGGATACGTACACAGTTCCCATACAAATCTGAGCCCTCTTGAGTGGCTACACCTGAGGTTACGGTCGGCGCAATTAGGGTGACGCGCCAGGCGCGTCTCTGGGGCTGTGCGTTACATACATCGCCGACGCGTCAGACGCGTCGCTGGGGCTATACGGGTTAAGGACACCCACATCTGTCTCATACACAGAGGGTTATTACAAACACTGGTGATATGGCAAGCCCCTAGCCACAGCCGCCGGACGACTATCACAGAGAGAGGGCGCCCAGCTCCCCCTTTTTGCCCACCCGAGGAGGGAGACCCCCACCCCCGCGGAGGTATACCTGGCCCCTGTTTTGACTTCCGAGTCATTGCCAGGTAGCACAGGAATTCTTCCTATCAATGAACTAACCATGCATGACTAACACCTTTACTAACCTCTATTAACTCACAATAAACCATTTACCTTTCTTGCATGCTCTGATCACTAAATTAGCACCTCAGTTATACCATAGAATGAAGATTGAACAATCTAGAGAGACGCTCCTATCACAGCTGTCCCCATCCTCCTCGCAAAGTAGATCCAGTCTCTCTCCCCTAAATACTTCCAGTATAGCCAAAATAGTACCTCTTACTAAGGCTCAGTTATATGAAAATATAAAGGCTTCCTATAGCCATGTGCCACAACAGTAAATACCATCTTACCTAGTCCCCATATCTATTGAGAGCTCAAATAAGTCCATAAGACTCGAGATCCCTACTGTCTACAGGGCCCAGAACCGAGCCTATAAATCTAGCTCCCGCCCCCAGTCAAATTAGTTGAAAGCTAGACACCAACCAGTGGTCACTACCCTGCAGTTAACTTCTAGCTCTGCCCTTGTGTTGTTCAGGAGTGAGATTCCAGAGCCGGCAGACTCCGTGGCAGATTTGGATAGAAGGACCTGCCCACGTATTTGAGAACTTCACACATATGGGCCCCCTGGACGGCCGCGGAACCAGTCGTTAGCCCCCAACATCATGGACGCAAGATAACCAGGACCAGACCCATCAGATACTACCCAAGATTCCCTTTAGCAGTACTACATATTTCTGTGCTGTTTAGAGATTCACTAATTAATATTTCTACGAAGTGGCTATCTCTTTGCCCCAGTATAATTCATATAACCATTCAATTAGGAAGTGCTAAGCGTATCAGTGTTAATTATTTAACATGCGATACTAACTCTCGTAATCAACCATATGCCCAGATATTACCTAGAAGGAAACCCTAGTGATATCTGAAGGTTCGCCCACTGATTTGCGTTCTATGTATTTCTGAGACAAGAATATAAAACTTAGATCAGTACCCCTGAGGTTACTAGAATTCCCGTGCTCTAAAATATGCGTGTCTAATCTAGTCTGTGAACTACTACTTGTGCACCAGAGCTACCAGTAATAAATCTAACAGTGAATATAAATCTATAAGTAACATTGATGGTCTTCGGTATATAAACCTGTGGAATCAAAGCCAGTGATCAGAAGATTAATACCTGAACGTTGGAAGTGGGAGACTAGGCTCCATCCAGATCCACTTATGCTAGTGTTGTTCAATTCTATTATATTGTCTTACACAAGTATTCTGCAGTGGTATATCAATAAACGTGATCATGTAACTTGCTACCATGTGTTTCTTTGTGTTCTCTATTCCTCATATCTTGTATTGTGCATGCAGCCTTATATACCCAGTCAATTAGAACTCACATTACTCAAGTTAAACCTGTAGAAAAACAGGGCATAACAATCAGTACGGTAATGAAGAAATGCAAACAAGCAGGTTTGGTTGGTTTTACATTATAATACATAGAGGATGGATGATCAAAGTTAGAAGAGCTACCGTACAAGTTTGTGAACGCGGAGGGAGCTATGTAGAGGTAGACCTAGAAAGATGTGGGATCTAATCATAAATTTGACAACTAGATTGAGGCACCCCAGAACAGGGCTGCCTGGAGTCCCACCATTAGGGCATGGACTGAAACCATAATTTTTATAGATGTCATTAAGTGTATGTACGGTACAGTATGTATAGGATATATTTGAGCTACACTATCCAGTTAACCCGCTGAGTACCAGCTAAATATTTATAAATGTACCACCCAGGACCGGCTGATTCTGATTTTTTTTTTCCAGAAACAATAGCGAATGGGTTAGGAATGAAGGAAAAAACCACGAACGATCAAAAAGCTCAAAAAATGGTCCTACAGAGCCCCCGAAAACGGATTTTACAAGAGTAAAAAATTGAAGGCAATTTCCCCCCAAAAACATGTTTTTGCGCGCTCACGTGCACGCGGTTGGACTTTGAGAGTTTTCAACCATCGGCATGGGTGCGTGGGATACTTCCACAGTTCCCATACAAATCTGAGCCCTCTAGGTGCCATAGGACCGAAGTAATTGGGACCGGAGTAACACTGACGCAAACGGGGCGTCGCTGGGGTTTAGCGTTACATACATTACCGACGCACTGTTTGCGTCGCTGGGGCTCAGTGGGTTAAACATATAAAATCTATTAACAAATACCCTTCCTTTAGGTATACTATTGCATAAATGAAAAATAGGTATCACAATTTTGTTTTAGTGATGATATATTCCGGGTTACAGGGTACAGGCACAATTCAGAGGAGAAGCAAGGAAAATAGAAAACACCAACAATTTCTACAAAACACCAAAAGTTCCATTCATAAATATTATTCTAACCCATACGGTAGTAACGGTAGGCTACACTTAAACTTTTCTTTGGCACCAACATTTCATGTGCACTTTTAGCTGTTGTACAGTTATGCTCAAGTCACATGACTAACATCTAAACTTTTGTTAAGAGGAAAACTAGTTAACATAACTGGATAAGGCTTGACATTTTTAGCAAGGAATATATTTTTTAATATGCTTGAGAAAACCAATGCTGAAATAGTGGAAGTAGGACATGACTGCTGAGTGTGACTGACTGACTGTACCTTACTTGCATCTTGCGCAATTGCCAATCTGAAGTGAACCATCTTTGTCAGATATACCGGTATATAGACTTAAAGTCTTATGATGGCAAGTACAGTATATTCAAATAAGCGTGCCTGCCTATGTGGATAGTTTGTCTGAATCACACGATTCATGTCTTCAAACGAGGCACTGCCGGTGCTCATAAAGAACATTTAAAAGCTTAGGTTTGTTTATTGAGGCCATCCAAGATCAACAGGTAAAAATAGTGAGGATTTGCATGGTCCTGATAGGCCCTGGCAAGATTTTGTATGTATGCATGAATACATGTACCGTATATAGCCTACACAGGCACATACCCCATAGCTGGGGGGGAGGAGCCGACTTGAGACAGAGCCTGAACAAGGTAAAATACACACACATACAACTAGATCACCCAGAAGACCCAGAGACCCCGGCCCATTTGGGGTCTCTAAGCAAAAGATTCCCAGGACCCAGACCTCCCAGAGAGGTTCCGGTCTCAGCAGGCAGACACGCAGTAAAGTTTTACCACCACAATGCCCGCCCACCTCACATCCAGGCAGGGCCCTTCATATATATACCGGCTCCCCGGGCCAGGTGCCGACGGAGTATTATCTAGTCCAACAGGCACACGACCTCCTCTTCCAACGACCGCGTTATCACTTATCTATTCACAAGCATTCTCCATTCATTCCTATAATCCTATTTATTACCACTTTTCTTGTGGTAACACATAATTTATGGAATTTGAAGAGTTCCTATAAAGGGTTCCCTATGGCAATGAAGAAATTAAATCTATCTATAAGAGCTTAATTTATTAGTGGCCCCTTCATCATTGACGATGTGCCTTAACATTGTTTATGGCCAATCTTTGAACTCAAGCTTGTCTTTCAAACTTCCCGCCCGGGAGATCAAAATACGATTGCCACACATCGTGAGCGAAACGCTCTTAAAAACCACTCACGGACTCGTCCTATATGATGCGGGTACCACTACTAGAAAAAACTAGCAAAAAATAATAAAATAAAAAGATTAAACTTGATCTTAGCATTGCGCTTCTCATGCGTCTGCTGTTTGGGTACGCTTCGCCTCGCTCCTCGAAGCGCTTGTTCCTCCTTATTTCTCCCAGGTCCGCTTGCATCGGACGTGCGTCCCAGGCGCTCCTGCCCGCCCTTGTTCGTCACCTCCCCTCGGTTATGGTGAGTCTTTACTAATTTGTACATGTTAAGTGCTGAGGTCAGGTAGCTAATCGACTAGTGTAGGCTGTGAGTGTTAAATGCGGGCCCTGGAGACTGTTTTTCAGGGTCTAAAGTATACGTGTTAGGCGGAGTCCTCGTTGTGATAAGGCGAGGCTCCCACGTGCTTGTTTTATTTTCCTAGCTCATTATTAGTTCACTATTTAGTCATGAGGCTTCTTATAGGGTGAACCGGGGCCTGTTGTTCGGTCCATATTGGGTGTTCAACAGTATGCCACGTGGGCTAGTGCTCGTGGATTGTCTCACTTAGCTGAGGGGTCCTGCACGGAGCCATGCTGCTCTTCAACCTACTCTTCGTGTTTCTACGTGATTTTGTGGTCATCGCTGGATCACAGGTTTGTGCTACAATGACTTATATCATCGCCATCTGCCCCCATCAAGTTGGCCTCATGTAGGTTATTTTTATGTGGCTAGGGTGTGTTATTATTGATGTATTGATTGTTAGTCATGTATAACCATGCCATGTATGTACACGTTGTTCATTCCATATTGGAGGGTTGGCCCTTCCGGCGGGATTTTTATAGAGTGAGACTTAATAACAATGTGCCTCTAGTTTAGTGGTTCTTAACTGGGGGGGCACGCCCCCCTAGGGGGGCGTTAGTGATTTCCAGGGGGGGCGTGAGCCTTGGGGGAAAAATAGGAGTTTCTCTAATTACATTTGTTATTCTCTTAACAAGAGTGTGGGCTAACATTGAGAAGTTTATGAAAAAAATGCAAAAGTATCGCCTTTACTAACTTTAGTTTTCTAAATCTATAGTCTACTTAGGCTTACCATTTTCTGTACTTATTTACCCTCTCCCTATCCCTCGAAACCGTTGGGGGGGGGGGGGGGGAGGAGGCGTTACCTCGTCATGTATACTTCTCGTTGGTGAGCCCCGTTCTCTGGTCCTTTCATTTCGTATTGGACACGTTTGATTTTTGGTTCAGCCAATAACTTCTCATGGTTTTAATGACGTCATTAAATTCAATGACGTTTTCATTTTGTGTTAGCTCCCAGTCTCCCACACATGTCCATGGTAATTACTCCTCTTTCACATTTCTTCAGTTGAGCCTGTTGAGGTATGTTTTTATCTCGGTTATTATATTTACCTAAAAATGGTAAGCAGCCCTAAGTTTATTGGTGAATTGTGTGAACACGCATGTGTTGCTCTGTTCGTTATTCGCCAATTTTGAATTCCATTTGTATTTTATCACATGTGGTTATGGTACAGTTGTTTTAATGACCATGTTGATTTGTTTCTTAATCATGCGTTTATGATGTGGGGTTTACTATAATGTGGTATTTGTTAATATTTACTTAATAATCATGTGGTAGTGTTTAGGATCATGTAGTGGTGCTATGATCATCTTGTGATGTTTGTTAATAATCATGTGTTGTTCATGATCATGTGATGTTTGTTAGTGATCATGTGGTGGTGTTTATGATCATGTATCATTGTAGTCACTTGTTGTGTTTACGACCGTGTGTTTGTTATTGATCATGTGGTTGTGATTATCATCATGTTGTGGTGTTTATGATCACATGGTGATGTTTATCTTAACTTGCACATGCCTTATGTTTTGTTCACAGATTTGCGTTGTCCACTGCACATCAAATAATTTGCAATGAGTGCAAAGAAGCGGAAGTATCTTGACGAATATATTAAATTTGGATTCGTGTCCCTCCAAAAGGGTGACACAGAGGTCCCCCTTGATACCTTCCTTATGATACCTTATGATGTGTTCGCCACTCTTCTAGCGGCACCAAGGAGCGCGACGCCCCTCGTTATGGGTGGTGATTTGGTGCAGTAGACTGTTTGAAGCGACAGCTCGCTCCCTTGCGAGGATGGGCTCGTCTGCCAGTGTGTTATATGTTACAAGACTCTGAGCAATGATGGAATGCGGCCCTCACGCTTGGAGCGCCACTTGAAGACAACACATCCTGCTCTAGCTGACAAGCCCAAGGCATTCTTTGAAACAAAAAGACACTCCTTGAAGCAAGCTAAGATGGACAGCAGTGGGGCATTTCGGCAACAAACTTCAAAGGTTGTTGAGGCTTCCTATGAGATCGCCATGTTGATTGCAAAAAGCAAGAAGAGCCATAACATCGTTGAGTCTCTCATAAAACCAAGTATACTTCGTGCAGCAGAACTCGTTCTGGGGAAAGATAGTGCAAACAAGCTTTCCTAAATTTCTCTATCAAACGATACAGTCAAGGGAAGGATCGATGAACTGTCTCAAGACATCAAAGATCAAATTTTTGACCAAGTAAGAGTTTCTGTATTCGCCATCCAGTGTGACGACACAACTGACATCGCTCAGTGTTCTCAGCTACTGATGTATGCTCGTGTCGTGTCAGGCAACAGTGTAAAAGAGGAAATGCTCTTCTGTCACCCCATGGAAAGTTGTACAACAGCAGCGGCTATTTTTCATGATGTATCAAACTTCTTTCAGGAGAATCAACTTTCGTGGGACTCGCTGGTAGGGGTGTGTAGGCCTACTGATGGAGCTCCAGCCATGCTTGGTCTGCGGTCTGGATTCATCACAAGGGTAAAAGAAAAAAATCCATCTGTTGTAGGTACACACTGCATACTTCATCGTGAAGTCTTAGCATCCAGAACTCTACCTGCTGAAATGAGGGATGTCCTGAATGTGGCTATCAAGGTAGTCAACTTTATCAAAGCTGGAGCCTTAAACAGTCGTCTCTTCAAACTGCTGTGTAAGGATATGGAATCTGAACATGAAGCCTTGCTTTTTCACACGAACATACGATGGCTTTCAAAGGGGAACATGCTTGGACGGCTTTATGAACTACGAGAAGAAGTAGCAATATTTCTACATTCGCAGAAGGCAGATCTCCATGACAGGTTCCAGTCTGAAGGCTTTCAGCTATCTCTAGCTTACCTGGTGGACATCTTCGAAGCGCTGAATGATGTCAACCTTAAACTACAAGGAAAAAACATCAACATCATCATGCACCACGACACCATTCGAACTTTCATGGCCAAATTCGACCTCTGGAAATGTCGAATTCAGCATGGAAATACAGCCAGTTTTAGTAACTTGGATTCTGTTCTCATTCACAGTTCCCTTGATTCTGAGTTAAAGAAACAAATAATCACTCACCTGACTGACTTGAAATCAGAATTCATCAGATACTTCCCAGATATAGATGAGAAGCGTGAAGCCTGGAAATTCATTAGGAACCCATTTCAATGTGAAGTAGCTGATGCTTCGGATGAAGTTCAAGAGGAGTTTCTTGAGTTAAAGTTCAACTCCACAGCTAAGGAAAACTTTAAAGAACTGGATCTTGAGACATTCTGGGTCAAGTACCTCCCTGTTTACCCTCTGATCTCACATCAAGCTCTTCAGATTCTAACTATGTTTGGATCCTCGTATCTTTATGAAGCTGCATTTTCCACACTCGTTGCTATCAAGACCAAGTACAGAAACCGGCTGAACGTTGAGGGGGACTTAAGTTGTGCACTCTCTGGCATTCAACCACACATTCAAGATCTGGTAGCTAAGAAGCAGTGTCAAGTATCTCATTAATTCATCATGCACAATAAAAAGACTAAAAACAGACATTTTTATTTCATGTTCCTTTAGAATCTGAGAGGGAATTTTATCTATAGATGAAAGGGGGGCGTTGGGGGAAGGACCAATTCCTAGAGGGGGCGTGGTAGTAAAAAGGTTAAGAACCACTGCTAGTTGTTTCGCGTGGTTTTTCCGCCGGGAAAAATCTAGAGTTGTGTTAAAATTCAGAACATCCGCGTTTGGTACTGGATTGTAATGGATTTTGTCTGTTTTGTTCACGGCGTCTAGTTTGATTCCGGCTGAGCCGGCATGTTACTAAAATTGTGTTCCGAGAGTGTCAGGCTATGCCGCCTCCTTTATCACAACTTCATTTCCGCCTCATAAACTTAACAGATAAAAACGTTCGTCGCTTGGTACAATCGGACGTTAATCCTGGGGGTGCATCGTGGGGAGCCACGTCCGCCGGGATAATAACGGCTGAGCCAAGAAATGAACTCACCCATTCCCATCTTGTAGCGTTCAGTTGAACTGTTTTGCTTTCATTTTGGTGATTGGTCCGCCGGGGTTAAGAATTAATATCCATAGTTGCGCTGGTCGCCGGGGTTAGTTCTTGCATCACAAGACAGGATGAGGTCAGTGTTGGTCACTTAGGTAAGAAGTTATATAATTTAAGTAGCACATTTTCTTACAGTTTCTTACAGTAGATCCTCTGGAAAAAGGCAAACTATGCCTGTGTATCCAGCTCAGTACCAGTACTTGCACTGCTGCGGTCGTTCACGGTGTTGGCGGCGGCGGTAGCAGACGCAACATTTTTACTATTCTGTATTTTTGTTTTATAATCAAACTTCAAATCTTGTCTTCCCCATGCTTTATCAAGATTACTTTCAAACTCCCTTATTGATTCGGAATCGACTACATACTGGGGCAGTGCGTTCACTCATTTACCACTCTATCACAAAATGAGTTCTTCGCCTTCTCAAGCCTATTTCTTTCTTTGTAAATTTTCTTAGAGTGTCCTCTCGTTCTTGTTCCCTCCCGCATCAAGAAGATACCTTCACACACATCCTCATCGTACTTTCCTGACACTATCTTAAAAGTCTCTATCATATCCCCTCTCTTTCTCCTATGTGCCAGTGTCGGAAGTCCCAGTGTCCTCAACCTCTGCTCATAGCCCGCGTTCTTCAACGTTGGTACCAGCTTGCTAGCTCTCCTCTGCACTTTCTCCACTGCTTCTATATCCTTTACCATATATGGAGCCCACACCTGGTTTGCATATTCCAGGTGCGGCCTAACCAGCGCTGTATATAGATTCCTGAAGATTTCTTCGTCAAGTGACAACAAATGTCCTCCTTATCAACCCTACAATTCTATTGGCTTTGTTTATCTTTTCCGCTAAATGTTCTGAGAAATTTAACTTATTGTCTATCACTACTCCTATATCCTTTTCTGCACTCACTTCCTCCATCGCTTCATACATACTGTATCCTACCTTGTCTATCTTGCTGGTCCCAATCCGCATGTACTTGCATTTTTTTGGATGAAAAGGCATTAACCAATGCTCAGACCATCCCTTCATGCCCTCCACATCCCCTTGAAGCAAACCCATATCTTCCCTACTCCTCACTCTTCTATACAGTTTAGTGTCATCCGCATACAGGTATACCTCACTTCCATTAGTTATAACTTCAGGCAAGTCGTTGATAAATATAACGAACAGCAGTGGTCCCAACACAGATCCCTGAGGTACCCCACTTGTAATTTCCCTCCACCCCGAGCCTATTCCATTCACCAATACTCTCTGTACTCGATCTTTCAGGAAGGCTTCTATCCATTTCACACATTTCTCCCCTATATTATAGCTTCTAACTTTCTCTATTAACCTTTTATGTGGGACCTTATCGAAGGCCTTCATAAAATCGCAACTACCACGTCTATTACATCACCATCTTCTAGAATTTGCATCCAATCATCTACCACCTTAATTAGCTGTAGTACCGTCGACCTCCCCGGCAAGAATCCGAACTGTCTCCCACTGAAAAGTTGGTTTGACTTCATATGATCCATATTCATTCTCTAATTACCGTTTCCATTAGTTTACACACAACACTTGTCAAACTGACTGGTCTATAATTCCCTGGGTCATTTCTCTTTCCCTTCTTAAATATAGCTGTTATGCTCGCCTCTCTCCAGTCCATCGGGATTTGTCCGGTATTAAACGATACCTCAAATAACATTTTCAATGGCTCTACTAACATCTCCCCTCCTTCCTTTATGATTCTTGGGTGTATCCCATCCGGTCCCGGTGACTTACTTCTGTTCATTTTTTCTATAGCACTTCTTATTCTAGCATGGGAAAACTCTACTAGTTCTAGTGCCGGTGCCTGTTTGATTGGGAATAGTAGGCACTTGCATCCTCCGACTCCACTGTTAGTACCCCCCCAAAGTATTTCCCCAGCACCTCTGCTTTCTCCTTATCAGTCTCCGCTCTACTCCCATCATTCAACCCCCCCACCAGCTCTGGGATCCCTACTCTTCTTGTTAATTTTTCCTGAATGTACTTCCAGAATATTTTATATGGGACTACTAACTACTCACTTACATTTCTGGGGAATGTACTTAAAGTAAAGGGAACTAAGATTGTATAGTGTTATTCAATTCTTCTTTCTCTTTTAACGTGGAGATTTTTATATTGAAATATTAGCTTTTCCAGCCTAGCGTGTCCTTATGAGCATTGATTCTTGAAATTTTCTCACACCACAGATTTGCATGTGGGACACCTAGGAGGATCTGCAATCTCCCTGGCGGGAGGAAGTTACCATGGATAAGAGTGTTTTCTCTTTTTGTAAGGCTTTGAGATGTAACAATTTAACGGTTATCGGCCACACCCTCTGTGTGAAGTGTGTTCCTTGTTTAGACCGTTCTCGTGGTCGTTGGCTTTCCCAATCGTGCACTCATTGTTCAGCCCTCCACAATGCCTATTTGAACCATGCCAATAGTCAGTGTAAGACTATTTTACTTCACAATAGGTCTGATTATGTAACTTACTGTAAGACGGTCGCCCATAAATCTTTGCAACTGGATGACCAGATTTTAGATGACTTGCTTAAACCCATTGACTGCGGGTGACGTCCCGGAATGTCCTGGCAATTTACAGCAATTTCCAGACTTGAAAAAGCCTGTAAAAGCCATAGAAACCTAGTGTCAGTGGGCAGGAGCGTGAGGGACCAACCTCGGACCCTCAGAGCAGCGAGCGCTCACTGAGGGAGACTGTGTCTCGCGCGGGTGTCTCACAACAGTGTTGCCGAGCGAGGCGAGAGCTAAGTGTTAGGTTGGTGGAGGATCAGACAACATTGGGTTATTATTTTCGGGCATCATGGTTGTGTCCACAGTGGTGCATGTATTGTTGTGGGGGGCAGCCTTCACTCTGACTCTACTACACTCGGTGTCGTGTGGCTACCCCGGTTCCCGAGACTGTTGTTAAGGGTCTTGCTGAAGTACCGTGGAAATTGCATTGTCACTGCTATAAGCTAAAAACAGTGTGCAAAATTTGTTAAAGTTTTTGCACCACACATATCTGCCATCCTGTGCGTGGTCTCTCCACGCATCTCGGTTGGGCTACCCCCAAAGGGTAGCCAAGTCGATTCCCACCTGCCCGCGGTGACCTTGCAGACACCACTTTCCATTTTTTTCTTTTCCATTTAATTTTTTTCCAGTGTGGTGGCACTGACGGGGACGGCGCTAATGGGGTCGTCCCAGGTAGTTATTTTCACGTTTTTTTAAAACTAGGGTTTTCTCTTATTTTTAATCAGATACAAAATACAGGTGTATTTGTTTTTAATTATTGGTTACTTCCACTGAAATGGCAGCGGGCAAGCAGAGTTGTAGTTGTGGGAAGGTTGGGGGCAAGGCCAAATCGCTGGGCTGCTACTCGTGTGGTACCTATTTTCACGTTAACTGTATAAATGTTGATGATGAGCACCTCAGAGTACTTGCAAAGAAGAAACCTGGATTTAAATGGCATCGCACTGTTTGCGATACCAACACCCTGGCTGCAAAGGATGCAGCAATTAGTCAGCAGACTTGGATGACCTGACGGCTGCCCTAGTTGGTGAAGTGAAGACTGCCATCAGTGTAAACAAAGTGCAAGGGTAGCCCTTGCTGCGGTATGGGCCGTGGAGATAGAGAGTATTCATGGTAAACAGAAGTGGATATTCCTTGAGACTAAAGGTTGACTGCCCCCTCTGACATTCCCTTGTTTGCCAAGATAGTTCAGCAAACACTTGAAGAGACCCAAAAAAGGAGCCGAACCAAACTGCACCACTGAGGCGGTGTGTAGATGGGGGAAAGAAAAAAACTGTCTGGGACCATCCAGGTCCTGGTAGGGAAGAAGCCAAAAGAATTCGATCCCTCCGAAAGCCCAGTAAAAGACCACCAGATACAAAGGCAATCGATGGACTGCTTTAGGTTCGTGTTCCGTAGTTAACACGTGGTGAAATAGAGAGCTGATTTCAGGTGTACTGGTGGTCACGACTGTCCATCCAAGAAAAGCCAAAGAAGATCTGACACGGGAAAGGGCCCATGCAATCAGTGTTGGGGGTGGGACAGTGCCTTAAGTGTCTCCGAACCCCAAAGTGAAGACCGTAATGTATGACAGATGCCAAAAAATGGACTCTGGTACGGGCATTGCTAATGACGGCTGAGGGAAAAATGCGATCATTCCCAGCATCTGCAACAAGAACCCAACGAATAAAAGTCCCTGTGTCGACGAGATGGGCTCTAGCTATGAAGTTTGCTATTCACACAAGCAAAAAGAGCTGATGCAACACACAAAGACTGCGGTAGTTAAAAATGTCACCTGAAATTACGCTCTTACCATCGTGGATGATGGCAATTTGTGTATGTTGGACTTTGTGAGATGTCG